>CM062807.1:588469643-589069643 GCA_031772625.1 Pinus tabuliformis | reverse complement strand
TACCATATGTGTAGTACAACATGATAGTAACTTTGAAATGTAAACTGATTTAAAACTTAAGTACAAATGTTTGACTTATTTGAAATACAAACTAACTCTAAGCTAATGGAAAAAATGTTCTTTTCCAAATTTATTTATATACAAACTCTGAAAACTGAAATAAAATACTCTTTTCACACTCTGATAATCATTTATCAGAATATTAGGGCCTTCTCTTCGGGCTTCAAATTCTTCAAAATGCTATCCAAACCTGCAAATTTTTCAAGGTAAAATGGATATATACAATGAAATAATGAAATATCATTTTTCAAGATAGATAGTGTTTAAGAAAACGTCCATTTACAGGACCTCTAGGCCAATGTTGCACGAAGCGGGAGCGAAGCGGAAGCGTTTTTTGGAAGCGGGGACGCGGAAGCGTCATTTTCCAAAAATCTAGGAAGCGAAGCGTCCGCGGAAGCGTCTGCTATATATATATATATATATATATATATATATATCTTTTTGCATTTATACTCAAAACAAACATCCCAAATACCAAATTAATTGTAGAAGACATGAAAACATGCATATTTTTGCATAAATCAAGATAGATATGGCATCCATGATTCCATTGTAGTTACTAGTATGTACAACAATCATCTATATTCTAGCTATTACAAACATACATCAAATTTTTAAGCATATTATAAAACATAAAACATTTAAGCATATTATAAAACATAAAACATAGAGCATATTATGATTTATCTAGCAAGTGAGCAACTGTCAACATTTGTCATGTCCAAAATTCAAATAATAATGTTTACAAAATATGTCACTTGGTCACCGCCAAGCCAAAAAGGTTCAAAATTCAAATTCACAAGTCTACAAGTCTAATGAGTAATCTATGACAAAAAGTAGTAGATTGTGAATATATCTACTAATCTCTCCTCCTTCCACCACGAATAGAACGTGGTGGCAGGCCTCCACGTGGTGGCAATGAAGAAGATGGTGCCTGTGGAAGTCGTGGCACTGAAACTGATGAAGAAGAACCCCCTGCTGTTGGTGTTGAACCATGGAACCTAGGAACCAAGGGACCAGATGGGGGTGGGGGTGGTGGCATATCAACACGGTCATCATCATCCTAGAATCGCTCAAAAAATTCATGCAAAAAAAAAAAACACTAGTTAACAAAAAAATTAAAAACATGAATTAGAGAAATGCTTTATAAGGGAAAATTGGAAAATTCATACCAAAATGGACATACCTAGATAAGAGCATCCTCTAATTGCTCTAATCGCAACACTCCATCCTCCAAATTGGGCTCCTCTGTATTCTTGTCCCAAATCAACAAGTTTTTATTCGACTTTGCATCTTCACAGTAATGGGACAACAATCGCAGGTTGTAATGAACATAAACCAAGCTCTCTGCCCGGTCTAAATTCAACCTGTTCCTTTTAACACTGTGGATGAAAGAATAAGAGCTCCAACACCTCTCTGCAGAAGAAGTGTTTACCACCTGTGATAGCACCCGCAATGCCAAACTCTGTAGAAGTGGAGTACCCCCTCCATGCATGTTCCACCACTCAAGAGCAGAAAAAGTCTCTTGATCTTTAATTGCATGCATGCTCCCAAATGGACCAGTGTTGAGCGCATAGTTGCTCACCTGTCTCCGTACCAATGCAGCCTCCTCCTCATCAGGGATTAATTTACTCAATGCAGCCATATATTTTTTGTGAACCTCTTGATCTTGGTGTGGTTTTCTCCTGCTTCCCCCCCCAGGTGCTGGTGTTGAAAGCCATGATGGATGATAGTATTTAGGTGTCAAAACATATGCTAATGCATGCAATGGAACATTTAGCATTTCCCATCGGTTTTCCACCTCTACACGAATATAATTTTACAAGGGGGTATCTCTAGGTTCAACAATGTCTTTAATCTGCCCCAACATGCTATCCATTTGCTCATACACTTCCCCAATTACTGGTCGATCTGAATCTGCAAACTTGATCAAGTAATAAATTGGTTTGGTGAATTGCAAAACATATTTAACCTGTCCCCAAAAGTAACTGTCAAGAACAGTGTCCTTGACTGCATTAGCACCATCTATGTCAGTGTTAATTTCATCCCATGTTTCAGCACACACCATATTAGTTAAAGCTTGTCTCACCTTCACTAGCCGCCTAAAGGTGAGGTAATAACTAGCAAATCTTGTCTTTGCAATTTTAAGCAATTGCAACTTGGAGTAAGTGCCATAGAAGTAGTTTACCCTTGTATGCCCTGTGATGAATTTAATGAGCTGCTTCCCTCTCCTGTAAACCTCAGCAATCCACCCACATTCTTTGTGTTTCACAATATCATGCATCAAAAGGTTCAATGTGTGAACCAGGCACCCAGACCAAAAGATGTGTGGATGAGTACGCTCAATAAATTTTCCTGCTGCCATACAATTTGCTGCATTATCTGTGATCACTTGAACCACATTATTTGGACCAACATCTTTGATTGATTTCAATAGGAGATCTGCAATGTTTTTTGCAGATGCAGTGATGGAGGAGGAGTCATGACATGCAATAAATACTGCACCACTAGAAGAAACACCAAGAACATTTATCAAATGTTGGTTTCTAATATTTGTCCACCCATCTGATACAATGGATACCCCAGAATCTACCCACTCATTTGTAAAACGTGTCAAAGCTCTTTGAACCTTAGCTTTTTCTCTTTCTAATAACACTGTTCTAGCTTTCTCATAGTTGGGGGCCTTGTATCCTTTTGGGGCTTCATTGATGGCCTTTACCATTTCATGCCAATAGGGAGAGCGAAGCACATTGAATGGTACACCGCAAGCACAAAGAAAACGGACTATCTTTCCATCCACATCATCCCTCCCAACAACATTAAGGAAATCCCCTATTGTTCTTCTACCTCCAGAGCTTGCAGAAGTACCATGAGGAGATGAGCAACTACCAAATTTAGAGGTTGCACTTGATTCAGAATGAGTTTTTTGTTTCTTGTTTTTTTGTTGTGCAACCATCTCTATTTGGATGTATTTTCTTCTTTCTTCAGTTGAAATGTTTGGGCAAATTTGTACCCCCACAGGACCCTTTTTTTCATCACTGTCCAGCACCCCACAAAGATGCTTCCTCAGACGGGTATATGAACCACAATATGGTTTTCCTCCATGACAACCATGAGGGCACACAAATTTGTAAGATCCACCACCCTTTCCCCCATCAAGTTTGGTCACATAGTTCCACAAGGGTGTTGATGTAACTTTCCCATCTTGTGTTTCAGTGTCCCCTTCAGGTTCATCCCCTTCCTCTTCAAACCCTTCCTCCTCATCATACATTGGGTCACTCCTATTGGGACCATCACCACTGTCCTCTTCTGTTTCTTCCCTTCTATTCATATTCACCTTTGCCATCATTAAAACCAAGAGTGGAATGATACATAGAAGCCAAAAGAACACCATCTTGGAATATGGATATAGGTGGTGGACAACTTGTAAATAAAGGAGCAAGTAGAAACAATGGGAAAGAGTAGGAGAGGGAGGAGAAAAATACAAAAAAATTGTCAAAAAAACAAGGGAGTTTGGGGTTTGAACTTACCTCTTTAGCTCTTGTAGATGAAGTCCTCCAAGCTCTTGCTCCAAGCTCCTCCTCCTCCTAGCTCCTCCTTCTTCACTCCTCCAAGCTCTCCTCTCTTCTCCTCTCCTTTCCTCTCTTCTCTTCTCCTCTCCTCTCTTCTCTTCTCCAACTCTCATAAACTCAAAGTGAGAAAATGAGGAATGAATGGGGGCTTTATTCTTTTCATTCCTCACCTTAACCTCACTCTAACCTCACCCTAACCCACCCCCTTAATGCTGAGTTAACATAACTTAAAAAATAAAAATAAAAAAAGAGTGTCTTTTTCCCTTGCGCGCGCCCTGTTTGGCCGAAGTGTACGGAAGCGTGCGCTTCCTGCTCCGAAGCGCCGCGCTTCTGAGGCCCAAAGCGTCGTACGAAGCGCGCTTCAGAGGCATGGAAGCGGCGCTTCGGAAATTCCAGGAAGCGGCTTAAAAAGCCGAAGCGCCGCTTCCAATGAAGCTTCCTAGGCACTTCCGTACGGGACGCGCTTCGGAGCTTCGAACCGGGGGGGGGCGCTTCGTGCAACACTGCTCTAGGCAAAAATTATCCTTTCAAGTCCTGTAGAATGAAGGTGTTCTTGCCATGAAATGCAACAATCTAATAAGGGCCCTTCCAGATATGGTCAAATTTACCATGTTTCCCTTTATCTTCAATTCTAGCATCCCATTTTAGAACTGTATCATGAATCCGAAAATTATCCTCCTTGGTGTTTTTGTCAAAAACCTTTTTCATTCTTTCCTGAAAAAGTTGAGCCTGATCATACACCTTCTCCCTCATTTCTTGAACTTCAATAAGCTGATTTATCCTTCTTTGGATATGATTGGGCTCTTCCTCTTGTTCCTGCAAATACTTCATGACTGGTATCCCAAGTGAAACAGGAAAGGTCGCTTCTGTGCCATATACCAGCTGAAAAGGTGTAGTCCCAATTGATCTCTTAGTACTGATTCTGTCTGCCCATAATGCAAATTTCAGTTTTGCATGCCAAGCCTTCTTGTTATCCTCCAACAATTTTTTGATGATCCTGACCAAGCTTTTATTTGATGATTCCGCCAGTCCATTTCCCCGAGGGTAATAGGCTATGGAATGGCGAAAGGCTACATTATAATCATCACAAAATTTGATCATCCTCTTAGATTTGAAAGCTTGTGCATTATCAGTTATAATTCTTCTTGGGCTACCAAATCTAGAAAGGATGTTTTCTAAAAATTGAATAACAACAATGTCAGTAGCTTGCTTGGTTAGTATAGCTTCAATCCACTTTGTGAAATAATCTATCCCAGTCAAAATCCATTTGTACTGTCCTGAGGATGTTGGATGAATTTCTCCAATAAAATCAAGGCCCCATTGCTGAAATGGTGCCTCTACAGAAATGGGCTTTAATGGTAAAGATAGCAACTTGGCTTTTCCTTCAAATATTTGACATTTATGACATGCTGCAACTTCTTTACAAACATTTGAAAAAATTGTAGGCCAATAAAAGCCTTCTCTTAGAATTTTATTGACAGTGGCCTTCCAATAATGATAGCCCCCCCACACACCTTGATGGAACTCCTTCATCATTTGTTTCGCTTCATCTTCAAGTAACAATATACATTTTGGGTCCTTCTAAAATAAGTACCCATCCAGAATACAAAAATTGACAACTTTGAGTTTTAAAAATCTGGCTCGAGACTTACTAGTTCCAGGTGGAGCTTGTGAATTCTGCAATACATAAATGACATCACTATACCACGAAGAAGATTTGAACAATTCAGATACTGGAAAATTTGTTTTGTTATCTACATCGTCTGAGAGCTCTAAAGTGAGGTTTATTCCAAGAGTGTCACAATTTGTTCCAATCATCAATTTGGCCAGGCCTTGACTCTTGATTAGCTTGGTTGGCTTGATTTCTACGTCATATCCCAACAACTTCACTATCTACTTCCCCCTTCTGCCATCACTATTTGGCTGACATAAATTATCTTTGACCACGATGTTGGGCATGTAAGCAACAATATGAGAATGTAGAACAAACTCTGAAATCCTTTAATGCGTTCACCAATGCATAGGCATGTTTTTCTATGATGTCATACTTCAGCTCAGAGTCTCTCAATGCCCTGCTGAAAAAGGATATGGGTTGTTCATAACCATTTGCATTCTTTTGAAGCAAAATTCCTGAAATTGTATGTTCAGAAGCAAAGGAGAAAACCAAAAACTTTGAAAAATTTGGGCTAACTAGGACAGGGGCTTGAGTTAGAGCATCTTTAATCCCTTCAAAAGATTCCTTAGCTGAAGTTGTCCACTTAATTTCACTGTCTTTCTTCAACATATTAGTAATAATCTTTAAAATTTCAGCGAAATTAGGAATGAATCTCCTCAAAAAGTTTACCTTACCAAGAAATGATTGTATTTCTTTTTTACTCCTCGGAAATTCGATTTTCTGTATGGCTGCCACTTTGTTGGGATCAATTTGAATACCATCTTTGGACACCATGTGACCCAACAACTTTCCCTCCATAGCAAAATATGACTTTTTCATATTGGAGATACCGAATTTTCTACATTTTGAGAAAACCTGTCTGAGATGTTTCAAATGATCAACTTCAGTTTTAGAATAAACTGTTATGTCATCCAAATAAACCACAACAAACTTATACTTTTCTTCAGCAAATTCTATATCCATTTCCCTCTGAAATGTAGCACCAACATTCATTAGACTAAAAGGCATCTTTGAGTACATAAAAGTACCCCAAGGAGTTGTAAAAGTAGTTTTATCCTGGTCTTTTGGATGCACTAAAATTTGATTGTACCCTGAAAAACCATCTAGCATAGAAATTCTCTCAGCTCCAACTACACTCTGCAGTATATGCTCCATTTTAGGCAGGGGGTAATTATCCTTCAAAGAAACCTTATTCAGATTTTGAAAGTCCACGCACAACCTGATTTCTCTGCTCTTCTTTCTGACTGGAACAAGATTAGCAATCCACTTAGAAAACCTCAATGGCACAATTATCTTGGCAGCAAGCAATATTTTAACTTTTTTTTCTATTAATGGTAGCAACATTGGATTAATCCTTCTAAGCTTCTGTTTGAAAGGTTTCTCATTCTCTTTGAGTGGAATAGTATGTTGAATGATAGCTTTGTCATAAACCTTTAAATCCTCATATCTCCAAGCAAAAACATCTGAAAATTCTCTCAATAATTCTGCATACTGTTGTTTTTTCTCTTCATTCAAAGAATTAGAAACTTTAACAAATTTAGGATCTTCTTTTGTTCCCAAATTATAATCTTGCAGCTCACTGTCAATAGGTAAAATCCTAGGCTTAACAACAACATCATTATTGTCAAACAACCTTTCTAAGGGAACCAAACCTCTGGGAATAAGATTATTACTTAACTGAATAATTTCTTGTCCAGCTATAGTATTTAGAAAAACATTTGGATCTATATTTACATCTTCATTTTCATCAATAGGAGTACTTACAAATTCATCAGTCATTTCTAGGAATCTCTTAATCTGTTGGTCGTCCTCAAAAACCTGCTAGAGCTTGATATTGTTTGAAATAGAGGGCCTATGCTTGACATTTATTTCATACTTCCTATTTGGATAAATAGGAATTTTAAAGGCACTAGCAACAGTAGCTAGGGAGTTTGCTATACCATTTTCTTCTCTAGAAAGAACAAAAATTTTATGTTCTAAAAAGAAATTATCAAACAGGTCCCATACCTCATTCCGATATGCCCTCATCCTCGGATGTTTAATTTGATATGCACCATTGAATTTATTTATAACCAACTCAGAGTCTCCAAAGAATAATTATTTTTTATTTTTGTTCTCTAAGTAGATTCAATCCAATAATCAAAGCCTCATACTCTGCAATGTTGTTGGTGCATTCAAAATACAATTTGAAGGAGTGTAACTGACTACTGCAATCTTGTGGAATAATCCAAATACATGCCCCTGAACCATCCTTGCAAGTGGAGCCATCGAAATACATATTCCACATCCCATTATCCTCGACTGTCTGTACCATTTCTTCTTGCACTTTATCTTCGATATGTTGTTGTTCCTCTTCTTCAGGGTGGGTTTGACTGCTAACGATATATGCCACCTGAATCTCTCTATATAACCTTCTTTGTTCGCCAAAAACTAGGATAGAGGCATAAGTCATGTCCATTTGAAGAGCGCCCCCCAACGTGGCTTCCCATGACCATGATAACAACATTCCAAACCAAGCAGGAATATCAACTACTACCACATTGATCACTGTACTCTCGGTAGGCATTTGGGTGAGTGTCACAACAAGGTCCTTGATTAGTCCCAAACATTTAAGTTTTTAACCTTTGAGTCAAACGAGAATAAATCCTTATAAGGTCTGGTGATATCAAGCCCTAAATTTTCCATGACAGATTTAGGCATCAAATTATGTGATGCTCTTGAGTCCAACATAGCATTATGAAGGATCATGTCATGAATGTTAAAACTAATGTAAAAGGAGGAACATCATCATTTACTTCAGTTACATGAGAACCAAACACAAATTCAAGAGCATCATCTTGTATGTTTAAGGAATCTTGAGCATTAATATTTGATGTCTGACCTTCCTCTGATCCCTTAATCATTTTAATGATTTGTTCTTTATATTGTGCATTCTTCAGTAATTCAGAAAATGAGATTGAGATCTTAATCTTATTGATTTCATTTTCCAAGTGAAAAGGTAGCTAGATCTTCTCTAATTCCTTCCCATCTTTCTTGGCTTCATCAAATTTATTAGGTAGACTTTTCTTTGGATCTGTTTGTGGCTACTCTGCTGGAGGTTTGGCTGGGAGGCTTGACTGTGCTTGTATGCATTGTTGTAAGGAAGGCTGTATTTTCCTTATGACAGTTTGGTTGATCGATCATGTTCTTCTTTAGTTAGATATACATGGGTATCATCCTCATCAAGGCAGTTGACTTATTCTTCAGATTCCTCTGCATTTTCCTCATCCACAAAATTTTGTCGGAAAGGAGGTCTCACTGCTTACTGATCTTCACAGGGTTTTTCTGATCTCTTTGACGAACTTGAGGACCAAGAGGCTTTCTAAAATTGGGATTTCTGATTTGGGGTTGAGGTTCAGCCCTGGGAGGAGTTAACTCATCAACCAACTTTTATTTGCAGAAGAAGAGCGCTCATCCTTAACTCCTTTCCTTTCAGTCATTTTCATCTTCTTTGCCAACAAATTCGTTTCTACTCCTATGGCATTATTCTGCATGTCTGCCAATGTAGCAAAATTTCCTTTCTCTTAACTAAAAAGCAAACTCAACATCAAATGCATAAGGATAATGGAGCAGAGCTAATCTAGGAGGGGGTTTAATATCAGTTGGAATTGCATTATATACTTTATTGAACCTAGTAGAAACTCCTGCACTGTTTCACCTGGATTTCTTTTCAAATTATCATATTCAACTAGGATCTATAAATGATTCTTTTTATCCTCCCATCTTCTGAGAAAACACTGCTCAAACTGCTGGAAGTCTGCAATACTACCTGCTGGCAATCCTCTGAACCACTTTTTCGCTTAGCTTTGTGCAAACAACCTCATTTTGACATCTTCATGATCCACCTCCTCCAAATCTATGAAGTCATTAAACTTATCCAAATGCTAATGAGTTGTAAAACCTCCTTGTCCATCAAATTGGATTATTCATTGACCATAATTTTGAGGAAGTGTTAGTTTTTGTAGCATCGGATGTGTTCCAGCCAGGAAATTTCGTGGAGAGGCTAGAATACATGAGATCTCCAAAACCCGGAAATCGTTTATGGAAATTCCACCTAGAGATGACTTAATTAGATTATTAACCTATTTTTAAAAAATTTCCTAAATCTAAACGTAGGGAATATGGTTAATTAATCAGAATTAATTAAGTCAAGGTGAGAATTATCTAGAAACTCACATGGATTGATCTAGAAATGATCTGAGCCATTGATTAAGATTTAATCTTGGCCATTGGAGTCCCAACAAGAATATATAAGAAGGGATTGATGGGCACTTGGAGAAGACACCAGAAACACTAGAGACACTTGGAGAATTTGATCTTCTAGAGTAGCAATAGTTAGTTGCCGGAGAATTCGAGCTTCAGTGAGAACTAGAGACAATGAGGAGAAGAGACAGAGATCTGGAGGAAGTTTTCTAGATCCGGAGGGGCAGTAGCAAGAAGGCCGAGTTATTCCCAGTGAGGCAGCGTAGAGGACTGTGTAGTTTCTTCAGAAGAGCAACTCGATTTGGCTGAAGGAAAGATTGTTTCCAGTTCCAGAGGCCAAATAGAGGTTCCAAAGTGTCGGAGAAGCGATTTCCTTAACAGAGACAAGCAAAACGACTTCATCAGAGGCAGTTTTAGGCTAGAGGTCATAGGGCCAGCATAAGCACTACACAGAGGCCAACATAAGGGTTTAAGGAGGAAGAGTCTCTTAAGGAAAGTTGTAACAAGGATGCTTGTGGAAGAAGGGTAGTTCCCTTAAATAAGTTCGGCCAGATTTTCTCATTGTTTGGATTGCCAGTTGGGCATCCATTGATTGTACTCATATTTCATTGCTGCATAATAATAAAACCGTCATCTGCTGCACCGGTTTTCCCAAGTTGGGATTTTCCGGGGACAATTGTCCAAAAGTAACGACATCATTTTTATTGTGTGCTAGTAATTTCTCAGTTTCTAGTGCTATTATTTCTGCAGTATTGTATTTGTGAATGTTGCAGTGTTATTTATTCAGTGTTTGTCATAGCAAATAAATTGTTAAAATTAATTAACAATTAGAAAAATAATTGCCAGTTGCTGCAAGGGTTTTAGTTTTGAAATGTTCACACGATATCAAAGTGTGAGTGGTCAGCCGAGAAGCTCAGAAGTGGAGAGAATTTTTCTACTCAGAGGGAGCAACAGGCTGAAATTCCTAGAGGTTGCGCAGTACCTAGATTGGCAGTTTAAATTGCTACGAGCAAGAGTTCGATTTTCAGCTGCAAGCTTGCATAAAATTCGAGTTTCCCAAAATAGTGATTTCAATAGTCAGAGGGAGCAACAACAACTCATATTTTCGCTGAGCAGATTTTTGGTTGGATGCAGAGGGTTTTGCAGCAGTTTGCAGTTGCAGAATTAGCATCGGGTGGAAGAGAAAAACACACACAACAGAGGTAAAATTTCTCTCAGGGAACTTCCAGTCTTAGTAGTTTGATTTTCCAAGGCAAATTGGCAGTCACTACTAGCAGATCCACGCATTCCAGAAGGGAGTGCGAGTAGGGGAGCAACAACCAATTAGAGGGAAAGAGGGAGTTTTCGACAGATTCAGAGATGGCCACAACAGGGCTCAGAGATCAGGACATGTTGGAGGGAGCCTCCAACTATGTCATATGGAAGGCTAGGATGTCCTTCCTTCCCGATGAACATGACCTGAAGACCTATGCAGATAATGTGGTAACAGTTCCCCAAGACCCCGATCAACAGAAGGAGTACAAAAGAGAAATGGCTAAGGCAAAGAGGATGATTTTGGATGGTGTTTGAGATCATCTGGTCTCACATGTCGCAGATAAGGGAACGATCAAGGAAATGTGGGATGCTCTTTCTGAGCTATTTCAAATTTCTTATGAGCAATGGAAGATGTTTCTTCAGGAGAAGCTAAGGAACACTAGAATGCAAAAGGGCGAAAGCATAGATGCCTTTATCACTCGGATTCAAGAGGTTTGAGATCAACTATTAGACGTTGGGAAGGCACCCCAACCCACAGAGCTTGTACGATTGGCACTGAATAATGTCTCAAAGGATTGGCAAGTATTTGTCCAGACTATCTTGGGCAAAGATACCTTGTCGAAGTGGGATAGGATGTGGTTTGATATACAACAAGAGGAGTTGAGGAGGGCTCCATTGAAGAGTACCATCGGTGGCAGCAACAACAAGGAACCAAAGAGTGAGGAGGAGAATGTGACCCCAGCATCCAAGGGACCTAATCAGGGGCAAGGGGAGCAGAAGAAGAAGACAAATGACATGTCGAAGGTCTAATGCTTCAGGTGTGGCGAGTTTGGCCACTACAGTGCTCGGAGTTCTCTCAAGAAGAAGGACAAGTAGGAGAAGCAGGACCAACAGGAAGCATCAACCGAGATCGACAAGTTGTCCTCCAGGTTAGAGGAAGACTTCGTGATGATGGCAGCCATACCTCTAGGACTGAGGTAGGGTGACTTGGAGATGTAGCCCCAGAGAGCTACAAAGATTGGGTAGTGTCCATTGAGGTGTCCTCCTCATGGATCATTACCTGGCTATGGGGGCCAACAATATTCAGTAGCAGGATGGATTAGTGGCAGTTGATGCAGTTAGTACCAGAGTGACAGTTACAGACTAGTGGCAATCAGAGGATGAGGAGCGTAGTGCAATGTTGATAGTAGAGCAAGTGGCTCAGTGCAGAGTTGGCAGCAGTGCAGATTATTCAGTGACAGTGCAGATGCTAGTAGCAGTCAGAGACTCGGGAGACAGATGCATCATACTGAACACAGTTGATTCAATATTTTAAATGCTTCTCAGTTGCAGCAACAACAAATGAGAGGGAGTTGCAATGCAGATGCAAAGTTGGCAAAAGTACAACAGTGTCAGCAATAGCACAGATGCAACATTAGAGTTGCGCAATAGTTGGTGGGTTGTAGCAGCGTGACATAGGTGATACAAAGACAAGGTGTTGTGGTAGAATGTGCAATGATAGAGAGAGAACACAGTCCTCACTAAGAGGGAGTGTTAGTTTCTGTAGCATCGGATGTGTTCTAGCCACGAAATTTGGTGGAGAGGCTAGAATACATGAGATCTCCAAAACCCATAAATTGTTTATGGAAATTCCACCTAGAGATGACTTAATTAGATTATTAACTGATTTTTAAATATTTCCTAAGTCTAAACTTACAGAATATGGTTAATTAATCAAAATTAATTAATTCAAGGTGAGAATTCTTTATAAACTCACATGGATTGATCTAGAAATGATCTAAGCCATCGATTAAGATTAATCTTGGTCGTTGGAGTCCCGATAGGAAGATATCAGAAGGGATCGATGGGCACTTGGAGAAGACACCAGAAACACTATAGACACTTTGAGAATTTGATCTTCTAGAGTAGCAGCAGTCAGTTGCCATTGAGTTCGAGCTTCATTGAGAAGAGACAGTGAGGGGCAGAGACAGTGATCCGAAGGAAGTTTTGCAGATCCGAAGAGGCAGTAGAAAGAGGTCGAGTTATTCCCAGTGAGGCAGCACAAAGCACTGTTCAGTTGCTTCAGAAGAGGAACTCGATTTGGCTGAAGGAAAAATCTTTTTCATTTCTAAAGGTCGGATAGAGGTTCTAGAGTGCCAAAGAAGCAATTTCCTTAGCAGAGACAGGCAAAACGACTTCATCAGAGGAAGTTTCCGCCCAAACGTCATAGGGCTAGCGTAAGCACTGCGTAGAGGCTAGCATGAGGGTTCCACGAAAAAGAGTTTCTGAAGGAAAGTTGTGTCGGGGTTGCTTATGGAAGAAGGGTAATTCCCTTAAATAATTTTGGCCATATTTTCTTGCTATTTATATTTCCAGTTGGGCATCCATAGATTGTACTCAGATTTCATTGCTGCATAATAATAAAACCCTCATTTGTTGCACCGGTTTTCCCAAGTTGGGTTTTTTCGGGGACAATTGTCCAAAAATAACGATGTCCTTTTTATTGTGCGTGCTAGTAATTTCTTAGTTTCCAGTGCTATTATTTCCGCAGTATTTTATTTGTGAAGGTTGCAATGTAATTTATTCAGTATTTACCACAACAAACAAATTGTTAAAATTAATTAAAATTAGAAGAATAATTTCCAATTGCTGCAATAGGATTTCATTTTGGAAATTTTCACAGGAAGGTCATGCAATTGACCTAGGAGAGCAAGGGGAGCATACCTAGCAGCCATAGTTATCTAAAATGAAGTTGAAGTAACTGCAATGCTAGGGATTTGTATAGCATATTAAAATGGAACAAAAATTGTTGTAGTAGCAATCAAAGGAGCAGTAGTATGAAATATAACAAAAGTAGATGGAGCAGAAAAAGGTGGAGTTGTGAAAGGAAAAGTGACAAATTTGGACAAATCCAATTGTAGTTCTTGAACAAGGTCTTCCAATCTTCTTTCTCTCAAAAACTTAATTGGATCGATATGAGTAAGAGTGCTTATGTATTCCAATTGTTTTTTGAGCCTAGAGATCAAACTACTCCAAAAAATATCTCGATCTTGTTGTGATAAACTGGGTTAATAGAGGAAAAAACTCTTAAACATAAGACTTAAATCTTCTTTCATCAAATATTGTGTCTAAAAGATCTGATTATGACTTTGATCTAAACAAATTTTGCTCAAATTTTATATCAAATTGGACATCTTCTATGGACTTAACCTCTTTTGGTAAAGAAAAATATATTTCTAACTGAATAGTACCTGGTTCTCTTATTGATCTTTTCTTCCTGAAAAGCTTCTTTAGACTTGAAAGAGGCTCCAGTTGATCAGGATCAAGATGTCTCCTAATGTAAACTCCTATATGAGCCAAAACTTCCCAGTGGAATCACCTTTCAAATTGTGGAGTCACCAGGTGAATGATGCACAACTAGATTATGACTGATCATTTTTCACCATCAATGATCAGATTTGGATCTTTGTCATTCTTTGCCAGGGAATATTTAACCTTCGTTCCCTGGAAATGGTGCCAAGATGTTATCGCTCAGAGGTTTTCTTGGACATGGGAGAAAACTCTTAAGTTAACTTCAAGCCGCTTTGGGATTGAAAGTCGACCTTTCAATCTGGAGAGGGATTTCTCCTTAACTCTGCTACTCAAGGTCACTGCAGTAGCAGGTCACTAATATGCTCCTTGGCCAGATTTAACATCTAACAGTGATGAATTTAATTTTGAAAGAAAAGAAAAGGGACGATTGGGCATGGAGTCTTTGACAAAAATAGATATCTTTTAGTCACATGTCACATGTCACATAAAGAGATCTAAACAAAGGCAAGACAGATCGTGATTTATTAGACAAATTATCATCAAGGTATGGTAGAATACTATATAAAATAAACATCAAAACAAAGCAGTATGATTCCTGCAATGATATTTAGGTTGAAAAAACAAATTAGTATATGAATAACATGAACCTGAGCATTCAAAACGAATTCTAATTCATGCCGCTTTATCCAAATACTGAAGATTAATGGTCAAAGTCTTGACTAAGGAGAAAATAAGCACAATAGAAAAACAAACAGGAAATTTTTCACACATGAATCTCTGAAATTGCACATATAATATTGCTTATAGAAAAATATATTATTCTTCAACATCTATAGCAATACACAAAGATTTGTATTTTTTTCAAAAATTCCAAACCCTTAGTTCTCTTTCATAATCGGCTTTATAGAACATTTACAAATTGTAACAATGTTTTTAGGAAACTTTAATTTCAAAGTCTCAAATATCTACATTAATATCTAACTAGGATAAAATACATTGTACAAGGATTTCCTTGATGTACTGTTTGCTTAGTCATAAAACAAGATGATAAGATGTTGTATCTAGAAGCTGAGCTCTAGCTGAAAATCTAGCTGCAACTAGGGACAAAATCACCTGCTGATATTCTACAATGAAATCTAGAATTGCTTTGATTTATCCCACAAAACCTTCTTTGTCTTTGTCAAAACAACAAGATCACCACATATCTTGGATTGGGACATCAAAAATTGCCACTTGGATCGTGAATCCATCCTTCAAATATGCTTTGTCTGCTCCAAACCCTTTTTCGATGCCTCAAAACATAGTTTTTTTTCCAATCGCTAATAGATTAATTGGCACATATTTATCGGGATAAAATAGAACAAAAATAACATTGACAATTTAACTGTCAATGCTATGTAAACACATTTTCAAAAGGAACATTGACGGACTAACAATCATCACTGCGACAAAACCCTACTTGAGTTTGTTTGCAACCTCCAGCAAAAGATTTACATTACTTGGTTTCTGTTTCTGAATCCTCTTGGCCTTCGGGCCAGTTTCTTTCCTTTTTTGACCTTTGTGCTTCTTAGAGCTAGAAGCCACCTCCTGTTTATCATTAGCTCCCTTAAAGGTGTGTCATTCACATCAATCACCTGATTCGCTAGGTTAGGGTTCTATTTGAGTTTGAACTTAAGCCTTAGTTTATTTATTGGCCTGTTATGAGGCTTTTTGACCCCATAGATTTCAGCTAGAGTGGGTTCATTCAAAATCTCCCTTTCCTCTGTTTTAGAATGACCCTCCCTTGTTTCAGGAGGCTGATCATCTGCAACTTTCACATGTTGTGCAGCTTAGGAGATGGCGCTCAAGGAGAAGATAGGGTTTTTTCCTTTGCAACCCTTTTACTTTTTCTTGTGTAAACCCTTTTAAACTTAGGGATTGGAACAAGGCTTTCTGACTGCATGCTCAAGGAGGATTTTCTTTTGCTTCTGCACGTAGCTTTCAATCCTATCATACCATGCCCTGGGAGCTTGCTTGAGTCTGTATAGATCTTTCTTCAATCTGCACACATGCTCAAAGCCCCCTGGCTGTTCTATGTACACTTCTTCCTCTATCACCCCATTCAAGAAGGTTGTCTTGACGTCCATTTGGTGAATCTGCTATCCCATCTGAGCTGCTAGAGATATAATTGACCGGATAGAAGTGTATCTGGCAACTGGGGCAAAGGTCTCCTCATAATCTATCCCTTCTTTTTGTGCATACCCCTTTGCCATGAACCTAGCTTTGTACTTTTCCACACTGTTGTCTGTCGCATATTTGATCTTATAGATCCATCTAGAACCTACAACTGATCTGTCTTCCAACCTTGGAACTACCTCCCAAACATCATTCGTCATGATAGAGCTATACTCTTCTACCATGGCATCTACCCACACCTCATGCTGTTTGGCCTCCTAAAAGCTAGAAGGTTCTGCAACCTGAGCCACCAATGCTCAGTACCTGTCACGTTGTTTGCATTGTCTTTTGCTCGTCCTAGGAGTTCCGATAAACTCCTTTGCATCTGTCAATGTTTGACGAACCTCTCTACTAGCTCGACCACTAGTCATGGCAGGTTTTGCCTACTCCTCCTCATCTTGTCTCTACCACTCCATCTGCTGAGAACTCCCTGAATTTCTAGCACCTGAGGAAATAATTGTGCTGGTCACAGTACTTGATCCTTGTGACTATCCTCTTTCCTGTCCCACTAGTTGCTCCTGCTGCTGGACCAAAGGAGCTTCTGCTGACTGATTTTGATCACCTTCAGGCATCTCAAGAGTTATCTTGAAAGCTCAGTCCTCCATGAACTTCACATCTTGACTTACTACTATCTTCCTATTGCTAACAATGTAGATTTTGTATGCCTTTGAGGTTTCGCTATACCCAACAAATAACCCCATCTCTGCAGTCTGATCCAGTTTGGTTCGTTTATCATCTGGCACATGGCAATAAGCAATGCTGCCGAAAATTCTGAAGTGGCTAACTTCTGGCTTCTTCCCTGTGAAGACTCCTTCTGGCGTTTTGTTCCCCAAAGCTCTATGAGGAGTCCTGTTCTGAATATATACTTTCGTGTTACATGCTTTTTGTTGAAGTTTCTAAGTTTGCTTAGTTTAGAAACCCTTCATGCACTTTTTTTTATTTATCCCTACCTACTTGTTAATTTTCTTTAGCAAGTTATTTACAAAGTAAATACTGAAAATAAACACTAGTGCATGCTCAACATATTACAGATCAGCAACTAAAAGAAACAAGAACAATCACACCACATGACACCATTATTTTTGGACCAATGTTCCCGGAAAAACCCAATGCGGGAAAATCGGTGCAACTATCTGAGGGCTTTCTTATTAATCAATATCAAAGTACAATCTGGGTGCCGAAACTGGCCTACCCAACAGAGAATTTCCTTAGCAGCTATACCTCACAGTTTGAGAGAAATCTCCTGGCTGAAACCTCGGAAAATCCTTCCAATAGCTCCTCAGCATAAAATTGCTCTGCAACCCCAGTGTCTGCCCAATCTGGACTGTGTCAGCCCCTCTTTGTCTCACGTTGGCCCTGTGTCAACTTTTCTTGGCCTGCGTCAGCTTTCTGGGCCTCTGCGTCAGACACGCTGGCCTCTCTAGTGCTCTGCGCAGCACTTGGCTGCCTCTGCGTGAGCCCTTGCTGGCTCTGCATCACTCTCCTTGGCTGCTGCACTACTCTCCCGGCACAATCTCTACCTTCTCTGTTTCTCTATACTCAATGCCCCTCAGTTGCTCTCTCAATCACTGATTCTATCTCTCTTAACAAACCTCGCTCTAGAGAATGGAATGACTGATCACTCTGGTGTACTCTCCATGTGACCCTCAAGCCTCCACTTATACTTTTCCTGTTGACATCTCAACAGCCGAGATTAAATCTCTAATCAGCGGCTAAGATTAGATCTGGCTTGATCCATGTCTTTTGGATCACTCTAACACAGATTCATATTAATACACATTAATATTTTATTTTCCCTAAGTTTAGACTTAGGGACTCCATTAGAAATATTAATTATTTTTATATCTCCTAATCTGTTTAGAATTTGCCCAAACCCTTTTTGGGTATTGGAGATCTCATGTGCCCCAACCTCTCCACCAAATTTCGTGGCTAGAGCACATCTGATGCTACCCCAAATCAACACTCCCTCTTAGCGAGGACTGTGCTCTAGCAATACTCCTTACTGAGTATTACTCTGATCATCCAGCATCGGTACCTGTGCTAATTCTAGGCCTTCCTACCCAACATCCTTTGCATTGTTGCCTCCTGTACTGCTGCCCATGGTTCTGCTACTACCACTGCTGCATCTATACGACAACTTCCTCTACATCTGTGTTGTTGCTGGTCCTTTCTCCCAACATTGCATCCGCACTACACCTCCTCTCATCATGCTGCATCGTGCCACCCACTGCCGCACTGTAACTCAATTACTGAAAAGTAAATAACTGATCTCCCAACTGACCTCCTTGTTGGGCCAGAAACACCCACTGATGCTAAAGCTCCCTCTACCGCTGACAAGTGCTCCTTCTCTCTGACCTCTGCGCTACTGCAACAACTCCCTGCATCTCGCACCATTGCACACCTCTCTGTGCCATCCTGCCTTGTGCAACACTCTTGTGCCTCTCGCACTGCTGCAACCTGCTAGCTCTACGCTGCCTTGGGACTCCTGCACTATAGCTCTCTCTGCCGCTCCATCCACATCCATCTCTACCCACCCAGCCAGTCCTGCTACTCCTCGTTGGGGCTCCCATAGCAAGGTCTAATTCAAGTGGTTGGGTACATCAAGGATCCTGCCCCTCATCACCTGTAGTCAACCTAACTACAGCTCGATGTCTCCCCACTTCCGCTCTAGTGGTGCATGTGCACTCATGGCACAGTCATAGTCTGTCAAAACTTCTTTCTCTGCCAGTGCTGGCGCTGCCTTAGTCTCGGAAGACTCTCCCTTACTCTTCTTCCTTGGGCACTGGGTCGCATAATGACCCATCTCCCCACAATGGAAGCACTTGACCTTGGAGAGATCTTTCTTCTTTCGCTTCTCCTGCTTTCCCTTAGATGCTAGGGCCACATCCTCCTCCTCCTACTTGACCTTGATCCCTTTGCTGCTGCTACCTATCTTCAACTGCCGTTTGATCTCTCCCTGGCGAAGAGTTGCCCACATCTCGTCCCAAAGTAGGAGAGTCCCTCTGCCCAGGATACTCTGGACAAACACTTCCCAATCTTCTGAGACAACATTCAGGGTTGTCCTCACTATAAGCTCCAGATCTGGTGTTGCTCCTATAGCAGTCAACTAGTCTCGGATCTCATTCAGTCCTTCGAGGAAGGTGTCAATCGGTTGACCCTTCTTCATCTGATACGACCTCATCTGGTTCTCGAGTAGCATTCTTCTCTGCACAAAAGTATGCTGGTACAGGTTCTTGAGAGCCTCTCACATCTCAATTGTCGTTTCCTTCTCGGCTATATGTGGTACCACATGATCCTTGACCCCATCAAGGATAATGCACTTGGCCCTCACCACTGCCTCTTCGTACTTTTTGTTGTCATTGGGCTCGAATGGGATAGCTATAACCTTCAAGGCAAAGTTCTTGACACGATTCCTGTCAAGCACTGATAAGATTCTGGCCTTCCAGACTGCGAAGTTCGATGCTCTGTTCAGCCTATCCTGGTCTCTTACCCCGTGTAGTGCCATGACGCTCCTCTACTTCCCTCTTGGAAGTTCTCTGTTTGACTCCTCTGAGTCTCTACTTCCCATCTGGAAGTTCTCTTCTGGACTCCCTTTGAGTCCTGATTTCCCTCCTGGAAATCCTTCTGCCGCTCGTCGAGATGCCCCCTACTCTGATCGTCTTGTGCAACTGCACCGCTGATCCAGGTTCCTCGGCTAGAAACCCTCGATAACAACTCCTCTGGCCTTGCTTTGTTAGGTACTGTTCTGGCTATAGTACCTCACCAGCTCCACTTTGTAACACTCCTGTAGCCTTCTAGACTCCAACAATTGCCTCTCTGTGAACTGCGTCAGCCCCTCTCTGCCCCACACTGGCTCTGCGTCACCCTGGATGGGTCTGCGTCAACCCTCTGGCCCTCTGCGGCAGCAACGCTGGCCTTTCTGAGGCTCTACGCAGCTCTTGGCTTCTTCTGGGCGGCTCTGGCTGGCTCTACGTCACACTTCTTGGCTTCTCCACTGCTAGAAACAACGTCTATCACCTCGGGACAATTGTTTTTTGTTATTATTGCTCCGTTTGGCTGATGTCTTTTAGTCCATCTGTGATCTGCAATCACGCTCTGATACCATGTTGAAGTTTCTAAGTTTACTTAGTTTAGAAACCCTTCATGCACTTTTTTTTATTTATCCCTACCTACTTGTTATTTTTCTTTAACAAGTTATTTACAAAGTAAACACTGAAAAATAAACACTAGTGCATGCTCAACATATTACAGATCAACAACTAAAAGAAACAAGAACAATCACACCACATGACACCATTATTTATGGACCAATGTCCCTAGAAAAACCCAATGCGGGAAAATTGGTGCAGCTATCTAAGGGTTTTCTTATTAAGCAATATCAGAGTACAATATGGATGTCGAAACTGGCCTACCCAATAGAGAATTTCCTTAGCAGCTATACCTCACAGTTTGAGAGAAATCTCCTAGCTGAAACCCCAGAAAATACTTCTGGCAGCTCCTTAGCACAAAACTGCTCTACAACCCCAGCATCTGCCCAATTTGGACTGGTGTCAGCCCCTCTCTGTCTCACGTTGGCCCTGCGTCAGCCTTTCTTGGCCCGCGTCAGCCCCAAGAGGCCCTGCGTCAGCTTTCTGGGCCTCTGCGTCAGACACGCTGGCCTCTCTGGTGCTCTGCGTAGCACTTGGCTGCCTCTGTGTGGCCCTGCGTGAGCCGTTGCTAGCTCTACGTCACTCTCCTTTGCTGCTACACTACTCTCCCGACAAAATGCCAAATTCCAAGTTAGAAAACTAAAAATAAAAAAAATTGAATTTTTCAAATCTATACACTTAAATTACAGATCTATCAGATCTGAGTATTAGTCCAACCCCACTTCCAAATCTGTAGATTTGAAACTCTTTCTAGTTAGATCTAACAATTTAACACAATATTTTGAAGATAAATAATTTTTTAAGTTTTAGGTACTAGCCCAAGACAACCCTGCAAGATATAATTTATTAGATAATCTAGGAATTTTAATCTGGAAGGCTCTCCAGATCTTAAGTTTCGGGAGTCAGCTGGTTCAACCGAGAACTTCCCCAAATACCCAAAATTTCTGAATCAAATGATTTCTACACACTTATAAAATAAGTTGTTAAACCAATGGAGATATAAAATAACTATTAAATCTTTAAAGATTAGGAATACCTGCTAATCAATTAAAAATCTTAATGCTATCTTAAAACCCAACAACCTAAGCAAGATACCTGTGCAATAGATTGATCTAAAAGAGCTATTAACCAACAACATATAAATAAGATCAACAAAACTTTAAATACAAGTTACCATAAAATATTGGAGAAGAACACTGCCATCAAGTAAAACCCCAAAGACTTTGCATTGTATTATTCCAGAAAAGTGCACAAGAACTTCAAGAGCTAGTACACGACTTAATGAACCTCTAATTTATAGATTAATTATCCAATCACTAGTTGGCTTGATCACCATCAAAATAATCTCGACTATTGAAAAAGATATAATTATCTTTTAATTTCCTCCATCGAAATTATATAATTTTTTTAAGAAATTCGAATTTTTCATTTAATAGAATTTTAATCAACTCAAAATTTATTGTTTTGAGTTGATTTCCTCAAAAAATTGACTTTGACTAAACTACCAAGGCCTAAGGGTCCAAAATCTCTTGAAATTTTCAATATTACCTTCGTCGGGGATCTCCAAAAATTAATTCTTCTAAAACCCATGAATTTTTTAATTTGGAGAATTAATTTTTCTTAAGACTTAAAATTAATTAAATTTATGGCTTATAATTTTAATTTATTTTTGCTAGAAAATTTAATTAACTGACTCATGAGTGGATTAATATTTTTTCCAACCATAAAATAATTTAGCCATGGTGTTTAAATATGAGGGACCATGCACTAAAATATTTTTTACATCAAGATATTACAATTTAATACATGGAAGGGGAACACATGTTGATTATAGACCTTCAATCATTTACGTAATTCTGCGACTCAAATATGATCTAGTAGACCAAGTAATTTGTAATAAAGCAATTTAGCCAATTAGTTTAAATTACTCCCAAATTACTTTACAAAAGACTTTACTAGAACATTAGGACTTACCTAAAATATTGACGACAAAATCCACCCTAGCTTTAGGGTGAGGTTGGAGGGAAAAACTCTTTTGATCATCCGTGTTTAGAAACACACATAAATCAGTGAGAAAAAACCTCTTAAAATAAAAATCGTCACCAAAAAAGTAGGATTACATAGGTTGTTACATACATAGATGGTCTTACTAGGATCTTTTACATTATAAACTTGCAGAATGGGTTGACAACTTCTACAAAAAGATCACTGAAGATGATGATGAAATCTGGATAATCTTGAGTGCCCGAGCATGATGGAATCTGCTTGCAAAAATGTACACTACTATAAGGTCGTTGACGCAGAGTGGTCAACATCAGGGTCTACTTGGGGACACTTTGTTTCATCAAAGGCATGTGAGAATCCAGAATCTGCACCCAAGCAACACACAAAATTACATTAGTGTCCATCCAAAGATAATCCAAACATCATCATATAACATTAAGTACATAAAATAGAAGCTCTGAAACCATTAACAATTCTACTAACATGAAAAGTAAATCTAATCCTAAAACAAAAATGAAATGCTGAAATGACAAGGTATAGGCTTAGAAATACAATACAAAGGATGCCCTATGGCATCAGATGTCATCTTTGAAGAACAACTTAATCATTTGACCATTTGTAGGTAAGTAAAGTGGTTCACCATCCAATCTGCTCAAGTGGAATGAATTCGGCCCAACAATGTCTCGGATACTGTATAGTCCAAGCCACAAACTATCAAACTTATTATGTTTTCCTGGTTTTTCACTCTTGCAACCCCAAAGAATTATCATATCTCCAACCTGCAAAGATCTATATCAAGATGTGTTGTCGCGCAGATCGGCACGACAACGCTCGGACCGGGGGCTGTCACTCTGATCCCCGATCCCTCCGTTTAAGCCCGTCTCCCGCGGCTAAGGGGGGTAGACCCTGCGAGATAGTGAAGACCAACTGCCAAACAGTTGGGTGGGAGACACGATACACGATATGATAAGCACTAGATGGATTTAGAGATTTAGGAGACCAATGCCTTGTGGAGTCAATGTTTAAATGATTACTTTTTAAATGATAAAGAAACATGGACCATGAACAGCAACCATCTATCATCAGCTAAATCATGTGACCAAAACGATATCCGGCAACTGAAAGCTTTGAAGAGATAAATGCCTTAAACCACCATGAGGATCATGAATTATTAACCAGACATTGGATTTCGAGTTTCGACTTGAAAATTTCAGATCTCAGCATGAAAGATATATCGTGAAAGCAACTGAAACTGGCAAAATGATTTTCCACAAAATTTTTATTTTTTTTCAAATTTTTTTTGAATCTTTTTTCAATTTTTATTTTTCAATGTTTTGGAAATTAAAAATAAATCTAAAAAAATTTAAAATTCTAAAACTAATCTAATGCAAAAGCTATAAATGGAATAATTTACAAACTAAAGCTAAAAATATAAATCAAAATCAAAACACATTTCTTCCTTTTTTTTTTTTTTTTTTTTACTTTTTATGAAAGCAATATATATGTATATAAACAAAACTTCAAACTAATTAAAACCTAAAAATTAACCTACGCCATCCCCTTTCTTTTTTTCTTTTTATTTTATATTCAAAATACAATTAACAAAATCTAAAAAAAAAAAACTAAGTCGCAAGGCATATATACATGAAACTAAAACTAAAAAAATGAAAACGAAACTATAAGAAACCCTAAATCTAAAGCTACGACTCATAAAACGCGTATCTGATCGACTGAAGATGCCAGCCACGGATGCATATCAAATCGAAAACAAATAAAAGGAAATGCGTAACCTTACCCTCCTGTTCACGCGGAAAAATGAAATCGAACTTGTGCAGACAGGCAGGAATGACTGAAATAGCGTAACGTGATATGCTTACGGCCCAAAAAATTACGCAGACGTATGATGCATTCAACCATGCATATTTCCGAATTGATATGGCACAGAATCGTTTACCTCGAACGTGGTATCACATGCATATGAGCTCTCCAGTGCAGCAACACAAATGCGGGGTGTGATGGGTTCTTTAAGATACGCCTTTATGCTTGAAACAGGGAGTTCAAATGAGCCCGGCTCAAAACCTGGATTCAGTTTTCCGTCATACTCAAATTTTGCTATACATGAGCTGTAGCGGTGCCACTCGGCTTGTATCTAAGGGGGCAGCATCTGTGACAGTTCGTGCTCAAAAATAGGCTTGAAGGAAGAGAAAGGCAGACGGACCGTCTGCCATTGTTCCTTAATGGTGTCAAAGCTTGTAGTATATCCCACAGCATCCGAGTCTGTGCTTGTGCGAATTATAAGTTTATACCGACGTCCATCTCCTTTCAACCGCAGCTCTAATCCATCATATGCATAAAGGTCTTCCAAAAGAGAGAAGTTCTGAGACCAAACTCGTGAATGCGTATACGGCAAATGACAGAACTCCTGCGTCCAAGTGAACACAGCGTGACTATACCCTGGCCGCTACAGTGCAGAGAAAACAAGCCGTGCTTGCCTTGTTTGCCGTGGTTAGCAGATATCTCATCCGATCTTGACGGTGTTTGTTTGTGCTAAAGGCATTGCGAGACACGTCCCACAGATTTCCCGGTCCTTATGCGTTTGCAGGTGCTTGGGGCTGAGAAGATTGACGATGGTCATGCAAAGACAAAACCCTATACCTGCAAAAGAAAAACAAAACCCTAATGAAGTATGCCAGAAAAGAAACTAAAAAAAACCCTAAACCCTAAGTGAAGACTGCATAAAACAAAATATGAAACCCTAGAACAGCTAATAAATGTACAGATTTGGCCCCTTTGACAGCCAGATTCAGCAATAATTGCAATAATGTTTTCAATATATCAGAAATTTTTGAACTTCACTGTGAACAGAAAGAAAATCTCTCAATGTAAAACAGAAAAGAAACTTTGAATGATTAACCCAAGGAACAATCAGCTGGGCTCTGCACAGAAAAGCCAGTGGGAGTCGGCTGGTTCAGCCCAGAACTTCCCCAAACGCCCACCTGTACCCTTTACCTAAAGATCTCCTGCACACCTCAAGCAAACATCAGTAAAGAGGGCAAGAAATGCTGCTAGATTTCAAGGAATAATGGAGATACCTGCCATTATTCCAGAAACCCTACAACATTCAAACCCTAGCACGTGAGCAAGATACCTGTACTCACAATACTCTGAAAACCAGCTATTATTAACTGCTGAAAACTGAAATGTGCAGAAAAAACAATCATCTCACAGCAATTCCGGAGAGTAACACCAGCCAGTTTTGAACCCCAAAGTCTTTTTATTAACCAGAAAATCAGATTACAAGAGAGCTTTTTCAGTACAGACTCACAGATCAGATAACTTGAAATGACCCCCTAAGACCCTATATAAAGGAAATGATCCTAACGGCTAGTTCAAGTGATCCATGTAGAAACGATCTCGACCGTTGATGAGGATCAAGACATCTCTTGATCTCATCCGTCGATTTATTAACTTAAAATATTATTATTTTATTAGTTAGGTTTTTTGCTTCATTTTTTAATTTTTTATTGTTTTTTATTATTTTATTATTTTTATTCATTTTTTGATTTTTTAATTCATTTTAAAATGGATCACTGAACTAAGCCTTCGGAAACATCACCTAAGACCTAGGACTTAGGACTCATGAGGGGATTTAAAACATTTCTCGACCCTCAGGACATATTACATCATGACTTTTACAAAATTACATCTTAAGGGATGAACCCACTTAACACAGACCCTCATAGAACACCCAGTTCTGCGACACAACTATAATCTAGCAGATTAACACATAAGACTCTCCTAAAGTTCTGATGACGAAATCCATCCCGGCTTTGGGGTCAGGTTTGAAGGAAAACTCTGCCGATCGTGGATCGGTGAGACGAAAAACCTCCCGGGACGCAGATCATCATTAGAAAGTTAGGTCCACCTAGGCAACTTTACATACATGACTCTGATCTGCTTAGATTATTTACAACTTATACATGCAGACTGGGTTTACAACAAAAATGATAAAGCTGTCGATGACTGTAGGCTGGCACGGACATGTCGCTCAGGAGCTACCCCTCTCTGCCAACAGAAAGGAGGTGTACTGCATGGGCAGTTGACCAGTAGGGGTCAACAAGATGATTTATCAAATCTTTTCTTAATGTTAGATTGACTTTTACACATTATCAAAAGCTTTCCTACGAGTTTCATCTAACTCCACAATTTGATCAATTTTGTTTTGGACAACATCTTTATCAGTAGAAAAATGTTGAAGGAGTTGATAAGCTGGAAATTTAAGGTGCACAGGTAGAGTTACATCTGAGCCATAAACTAATTCAAAAGGACTTTTACCAGTAACTTTTTTCTTAGTAATCCTATCTACCCATAAATCATACTTGATTTTGCTATCCTGAGAATGCTTATTATCTCCAACTATCTTCTTGATAATGGTTATAAGATTTTTGTTACTTGATTCAGCCAAGCCATTACCCTGAGGATAGTAGTTAGATGAATGAGATAATACAATGCCATACTTAAAACAAAAAGATGAAAATTCAGTGGAACTAAAAGCTTTGGCATTGTCGGTAGTGATCTTGGCTGGGACACCAAATCTAGTAATGATTTGATTTTCAATAAAGTCCATAATGACCTTTTTAGTGGCATTCTTAGCAGGAATGGCTTCGACCCATTTTGTAAAGTAATCAGTAGTAGTCAAGATCCATGAGTAGCCATTGCTAGAATTTTCATGGAATTTCCCTATGAAATCTAGACCCCAATGCTGAAAAGGTGCCTCCACAACCACAAGTTGTAGGGGCAGGGCAGCTAGCTTCTGTTTCCCAGTGAATAGTTGACAGGCTTGGAAACTTCTGACAAATTTATGCACATCATCAAAGATTGAAGGCCAATAATAGCTAGCTCTAAGAATTTTGTGGGCGGTAATTCTAGCAACATAATGACCACCACAAAATCTCGAATGAAACTAAGAAATTATTTTTTTGGATTCGGCTTCATCAACACACCTAAGTACTATGCCCTCAGAATTTCTCCATCCAAGGCAATCCTTCATGAGGCAATACTTAGTGGCTTTTAATATAAGAGCTCTTCTTCTATGAGTGACTAAATGGTTAGGACCTGTGAGATTCAACAAGTAATAAATGATCTCCTTGTACCACTCATGCTCTCCTAATCTTTGCAGCTCAAGTGAAAATGAATTGTTAAGAAAACTAAAACCAAGAGCTTTCTCATTTCCTTCAGTCTACATTTCAGCCAATCCTTGACCTTTGACCAGCTTGGTGGGTCTAATCTCCAAGTCATATTCTTGGATCTTAGTAACCCACCTAGCACGAGTCCCTCAATAATCAGTGTGAGTTAATATATCTTTAACAACTGAATGTGGGACAAAAACAATGATTTTAGAATAACCCACATAAGTCCTGGAATGCTTAAGAGACTTGACCAAGGCATATGCTTGCTTTTCCATGGTAGCATACTTTAATTCAGAACTCTGAAGAGCTCTACTCATGAAAGCAATAGGTTGTTTGTGACCTTATTTTTTGTAATAAGACACCATCAATGGTATCTTCAGAAGTGAAAGAAAATATCATAAAATCCTTTGAATAGTCACGACTAACCAACACAGGAGCTTTGGCAATAGCACCCTTGATTTCCTGAAAAGCCTTTTTGTCGTCTTCTTTCCATAAATTTTTTACATTCTTCTTTAGAAGACTTTGAATGGGCTTGGCTACTTCTACATAATTTGGAATAAACCTTCTAAGAAAATTTGTTTTTCCAAGGAAAGACTTAAGGGACTTAAGATTATGGGGAAGAGGAATCTTTTGGATTGCCTCAACTCTTTCAGGATGAATCTTGATCCCATCTTTGGAAATGATGTGACCAAGTAATTTCCCTTCAATTACTCCAAAAACAGACTTAGCCGAATTCAAGGAAATCCCAAACTCTCTACACTTGTCAAAAACTTGCCTAAGATGACCTATATGAATGATACAATCCTTGGAGAAAACTGTAAGATCATCTTGATAAATTTCAATAATTTTTCCGATTAAATCTTTAAAGGCATAGTCCATGGCCCTTTGAAAAGTAGCCCCAACATTGGTTAATCCAAACGACATTCTGATATATTCAAACGTACCCCATGGTGTGGTGAAAGTTGTCTTGTGTCGATCTTCTTTTTTAACCCATACTTGATTATACCCAGAAAAACCATCTAGCAGTGACATCATTCCTGAACTAGTTACTCTTTGCAACATGGTCTCCATGTTTGGCAAAGGGTAATTATCCTTCTTACATGCTAGATTAAGGTTCCTAAAGTCAACACAAAGTCTAATCGTTCCATTCTTCTTTCTAACAATCACCAGGTTAGAACACCATGTTGAATGCCTAGTTTGCGCAATAATGTTGGCTGCAAGCATCTTTGAAAGCTCTTTTTGAACTAAAGGAGCCAACTTAGGATTTATTTCCGTAAGCTTTTGACGGAAAGGTTTAGCATTTTCATCTTTCAAAGGGATAGTGTGCTCCATGACATCTTCCCTATAACCCTTTAATTCATCATAAGAAAAAGCTAAAACATCCTGATATTCACGAAGTAAATTGGTTAACTTCTTCCTTTCTTCATCATTAGTACCCTTACCAATTTTGACAATTTTGGGATCACTAGAGGTACCAATGTTTACTTCAATGAATTCACCAGGATCCATTTTATTTTCCTCTTTCGTCCTTGTGGCATCATGCCGGTCAAAGTGCTGCTCTAAAGCAACAACATTCTTGGGAGTAGGATTTATAATATCTTCATGATCATCATATCCATCCTCCTTCGAATTTATCTGAAAACTTTCAAATTCATCCAAATTATCAAGAAAACAAATCACTTGCTTTTCATCATCAAAAACTTGCCAATGCTCTAAATTATCTGGAACAAAAGGTCTAAAAATAATTTCCATTTTTATTTTATCCTTTATTAACTCATCAGATAACTGCAAAGTAGAAGCTGCTACGACAAGTTCATTTGCCAGACTATTTTGTTCTCTTGGGATAGCTTCAAGGTCAAGCGCATCAAAGTATTCCATAGTATCCCATACAACGTTTCGATAATTCTTCAACCTTTGATTTTTACATGTAAATTTATTTTTAATTTGCATGATAACTAAGTCAAAATCTCCCTTGACACTAAGTAGTTTAACTCTTAAAGCCTTTGCCAACTCAAGACCCAACAACAAAGCTTCATATTCAACAACATTGTTGGTCACTTTGAATTCCAATCTATAGGAAAATTTGAAAACATGACCAAGGGGAGATTTTAATACTATTCTGACACCTTTACCATGCCTAGATGATGCGTCGTCAAAATACATGTACCATATTTTATCTTTCAAATTACCCATTTTTTTCATCAACCTTGACCTCTGAGGGAATTATAGAATTAGACAAGATAACATAATTCCCAAGGATTGGTTGTTCCTTTCTTATTTCATTGTGGGGACCCTTTGGATATTCAACATGGAATCTCCTTTCGGGCTCTTTATTGAGTCTAACAAATCCATCACCTCTAGGGGAAGGGATCATAGCATATCACCAATTCATCTGAATGCTTCCTCCTAGATCAAAGGCCCATTTTCTAGATAATAGCATACCCCAAACATCAGGCACATCAACAACAACGTCCATAACAATCACAATGTTAGTGTAGACAGATAGGTGCACCTGTAAGTCCTTAATCAACCCATGCACTTCAATCTTCTTAGAATCCAATGCACGTATGTTGTAATACGGCCTAGAAATTCTTAAGTTAAGTTGTTCCATAACTGTCTTGGTCATAACACAAGCCGAAGCACCAGAGTCTAACATGCAGTTATACAATCTATATCCATTCACAAACAAAGTAATAAAGAAAGGTTGATGTTCTTTATTATCCGAGTTCATACTTTGCAAATATATAGGGGCATCCTGATAGACAGCCTCAAGAACCTCTGTCTGAGCAACATTGATATGATGACCTTCAATGGAACTTAATAACTTGGCCTTTTTGGAGGGAATCTTCATTATTTGGTGACAGGAACCAAAATTTTTGAATTATTCAACCATCCTCCCAAATCAATGTTTAATCTAGAGCTTGACCCAGGGTTGAAACTTCAAGATTTAATTTGATTATTATTTTGATCCTTATTTCTCCTTTGATAGGTCAACCCTTTATCTTTAGTGATTTCCAGAACTTGCTCCGGTGAAGGCTTTTCACCAAATAATTTAACTAAAACATCCTTCTCATGGCCAAAGTTATTGATACTATAGGAAGATGTAAAAGGTCTAACTTCTTGACTATGCTCTTTAACCTCTGCCCGATTTTCCTGAGACATGATATTCTTTACCAACAACATTAACTTGATTATTTGTCCCATACATTCCATTATCAACGATTCTCCTAATAGTGGGACAAGTGGCTTCTTCATGAAAAGCATCACATGCCCTACAATAAGGCGGAGCCTCATTAACTTGATTTGCAGATTCAAGCAGATTGGGAGGTCTCTGCTCACTAGATTGGCCTTTTCTCCACCAAGTATTATTGCTTCAATTATTATTGTTATTCCTAAGTTGGAAATTCAATGTTTGAGCTCTTTCCATTTGGATCAACCTAGACTGTAAAGTACTTATTTCCTTAGCATGGTCAAAGATTAATTTTGCTTGGTTAAGCTCCATGCTTTCAAGTTTTTGCATTAATTTTTGCATAGGGTCATCATCAGATTCTTTAACTTCTTTACCCTTAGGCTCTTTTAATTTAGTTGTAGCCCTATCAAAGCTAGGAATTTCAGACTTCCCCGATGCCCTTTTATCCTTTTCCAACTCTTCTGCTAAAGTTTAACAAACTTTATAATCACCAGTTTTAGCTCGTCTTAACTCATATGAGGTATTAGGATTAAAAGCATCGATGTAAAAATCTAGAAGAGATTTATCAGGAGGCTTATAATCTTGAGATATTTCCTTAATAATACCATTAAATCTCCTATTAAACTCTTCAACCATCTCATTCTCTTTCTTTTTTATGATACTGATAGCCTTAACCAAATGCCTTTCTTCTTTTTTATCTCCAAATTTATCTTTGAAGGCATTCACGATTGATTGAAAAGAATCAAACGTGTTATCGAGCTTCTCTATAAACCATTCCAAAGCATCTTGCTCTAAGGTAAGAACAAAAAGTCTCATTTTTACATCCTCTTGATTGTTACCTCTAGACCACTTACCCCACCAACCACAAAAAGCGCTTAGATGAGCTTTGACACTAACTGCATTATTGCCTTGAAAAGAAGGCAACTTATCGATACCATTTTGAGGGAAATCATGGGGATAACCCTGAATGTTAGCAAAGTTACATGGGGCAAAGGTATCCAAGATATCTTGCTAGAGATGGTCAAGAAAGAGTGAATGGACATTAGAGAGAGCTTCCCGTTCGAGATTATCAAGAAGTGTACGAGAAGAGAGCTTTTGTAATCGGACTCTGAGAACCTTTTCAAGATCCAGAGTAAGATTAACCAAGCTACTTAGATTTCTCCTAGTACACACTCCTGTAGAAAATGGAATAAGTGGAGTCGCCACCCAGACAAAAATCTAACGTAGACACCTGAGATGAAAGAGGAGAAGACGAAAATGAATGAAATGAATGTTGTAAAGCCAAGGTCTAATAAATTGGTACCCGACAACAGCGCCAAAAAATGTTGTCCCGCTTGACGGGCTAATGAATGGCGAAAAATATTAGATGATTAGAAAAATGTTGTGACGACCAAGGACAAAAAAAATCTATCCTCGGCAACGGCGCCAAAAAAATTTGTCACCCAAAGTGTACACCAAGGGCCACACTGCTCAGGACAAAGGTTGTCACTGTAAACTTTGTCCACTTTGTTCTAGCTACCTTCTAGGCAAGCTAAGGGGGGTAGTCCCTAAGAGGTGAAAGATGGATGATGAAGGAAAACTTGTTGGGAACCAACAAGTTCTAGGAGATGCACTGAAAGTTATCTTATTAACTTGACTTAAATTAGATGCAAGCAAGATTAATTCAACAATGTTTAAGATATTCAATTAAATTTAGACAACCCAGATTTAAAGTTATGAGACGAGTGCCTTTAAATACAATGCTCAAAAAGAAAAGACTTGCAAGATAAATGATTCACCAAGTAACAAGATGACAAATGCTTCTTTAGATGGATGATCGACTAACTTATACGAAGTGCAAGATGAAACGAGATGTTAAAGACTTAAGCACTTAGGTTACAATTTACTCTGAGCTAAATGCCAAGTACTTAAACGAAAATTTCAATGAAAATCCCAATTGCGCAAATGCTCAAAATACTCAATTTAGGAAATGAAATATATACAATTTTCCACAAGTCCACGATAGAGTATTCGATAGAAATACTGATCACAATTACTTGAAAATTCTCAAAATTAAATATGCAAGAAATATCCAATAATTCAACTAAAGAAATCCACAAAGAAATCCACACATAGAATTAATTAAAAAATGAGCGATCTCAATAGATATCAAGCACTAAAATATTTAAAATCCAATGCCAATGATCATGAAACTTAGCTAAAGCATGCAAAAGGCTTAAACACTTAAATTAAAAAAATTAATTACCAGGAAAAACCATGAAATTTAAATGCTAATCAAATAAATACTTCTTCAAGCAATTCTGGAATTAAATGATTTTCTTAAATAACTCCAATCCAGAAAATATTTTTTTCTTCTATAGTCAAACTTAAAAAAAATATATATTTGCCTTGACTATAGAAAATTTTAAATTTTTACCCCACAAAGATTTTAAAGATTACAGGCCCAAAAATAAAAACCCTTATCAAAAAAAAAAAACAAAAAAGGAACTTAAGTTTAAAAACTTTTGTCATACTTTTATTAAACTTAATGTGATAATGTTTGTGAAATTTTTTTTAAAGAGGCCAAAATAAATCTTTTTAAGGTGAAAAATAAAAAATTTAAATTTTTTATTAAAAGGCCAAAGGTGAGTATTTTTTTTTATGAAAAAGCAAAATTTAATTCCTTTAATGGGCCAAAGGCCACATAAAAGAAATTGAATCTAAATGTGAAGGCGAATGAGTGATGAAGCTAAGTCAAGAGAGGAAAAGAAAGGCGCAAGGGTTGAGAGAGATGTATGCAGGCTCGAGGGGCATTCGAGAAAGATGAGATGCAGGCAGAGGAAAGGAATGCGGGCTAGGTAGGGAAGTGAGGAGGAAGGACAATGAAAGGAGATGAGACTGCACGTAGAGGGAGCTAAGGTCATGGAAGGGAAAGGAGAAGGCTGCGGGAACTAGGATGCAGGAAGGGAGAAAAAAATGTGGAAGAGGGAGCAGCAGGGAGATAAGGAAGAAAGGGTACGCAGACAGAAGGGAGAAGAAAGGGTTGCGGGAGAGAGAAGACAGGGATGAGGGCTAGGTAAGGGAAAACACAGAGAAGAGGGGAAAACACAAAGGAAATGAGGGCTTCAAAATGAAGAAAACGCATAAAAATGGAGCTGCAAGAAAAGAAAACGCAAAGAGAGCTAAGGATCCCACATAAAATTTTATTTAAAAAAAGAAAAGAATTGCCCAGAAATTTTTTGTTTCAAACTGATATACTCCTGCTTCGAATTGTTCCCAAAAATTACTATGAAAACCTCAGATCTGAACCTTTAAACAAATGATTTAGTCGCTTGATCTCCGTGCACAAAAGTTTGAGGCTAGATCTTGCCCTCCAAGGCCTAGATCTGCCTCAAAACCCCAAATTTTCTTTGACAAGTTTCAGATCTGAACCTGCACAAAATAAAAACCCAAGACCCAATACATATACAAAAATCTAAAACAAAAACCCAAATCCCAAGTTAGAAAACTAAAAAAAAATAAATCAGATCTATACACTTAAATTACAGATTTATCAGATCTGAGGTGTATGAGTCCAACTCCGCTCCGAGATCTTTAGATTTGAGACTCTTTCTAGTTAGATCTAATAATTTAGCACAATATTTTGAAGATAAATAATTTTATAAGTTTTAGGTACTAGCCCAGGACACCCTTGTAAGATATAATTCGTTAGATAATCTAGGAATTTTAATCTAGAAGGCTCTCCAGATCTTAAGTTTCGGGAGTTGGCTTGTTCAATTGAGAACTTCCCCAAACACCCAAAATTTCTAAATCAAATGATTTTTGCACACTTATAAGATAAGCCGCTAAACCAATAGAGGTATAAAATAAATATTAAATATTTAAAAATTAGAGATATCTGCTAATCAACTAAAAATCTTAATGCTATCTTAAAACCCAACAACCTAAGCAAGATACTTGTGCAATAGATTGATCTACAAGAGCTATTAACCAACAACTTATAAATAAGATCAGAAAAACTTTAAATACAAGTTACCATAAAATACCGGAGAGGAACACTGCATCAAGTAAAACCCCAAAGACTTTGCGTTGTATTATTCCAGAAAAGTTTACAAGAGCTTCAAGAGCTAGTACACGACTTAATGATCAAATCCTTTTGAATGACAAATGACCTCTAGTTTATAGATTAATTCACCAATGGCTAGTTGGCTTGATCCCTGCCAAAGTAATTTCGACTGTTGAAAAATATTTAATTATCTTTTAATCTCCTCTGTCGAAATTATTTTATTTTTTTAGAAAAATCAAATTTTTCATTTAATTGAATTTTAATCAACTCAAAATTAATTATTTTGAGTTGATTTCCTAAAAAAATTGACTTTGACTTAACTACCAAGGCCCAAGGGTCCAAAATCTCTTGAAATTTTCAATATTCCCTTGGTCGGGGACCTCCAAAAATTAATTCTTCTAGAACCCACGAATTTTTTAATTTGGAGAATTAAATTTCTCTAGGACTTAAAATTAATTAAATTTTTGGCTTATAGTTTTAATTTATTTTTGTCAGAAAATTTAATTAATTCACTCATGAGGGGATTAATAATTTTTCCAACCCTCAAATAATTTAGCCATGGTGTCTAAATATGAGGGACCATGCACTAAAATATTTTTTACATCAAGATATTACAATTTAATACATGAAGGGGGAACACCTGTTCGTTATAAACGCTCAATAATTTACCCAATTTTGCGACTCAAATATGATTTAGTAGACCAAGTAATTTGTAATAAAGCAATTTAGCCAATTAGCTTAAATTAATCCCAAATTACTTTACAGAAGACTTGACTAGAGCACTAAGACTTACCTAAAATATTGACGACAAAATCCACCTTAGCTTTGAGGTGAGGTTGGAGGGAATAACTTTTCCGATCATCCGTGTTTAGAAACACACATGAATCGGTGAGACAAAAAAACCTCCTAAGATAGAAATCGTCACCAAAAAGATAGGATTAACTAGGTTGTTACATACATAGATAGGCTTACTACGATCATTTACATTATAAACTTACAAAATGGGTTGACAACTTTTACAAAACGATCACTGAAGATGATGATGAAATCTGGATAATCTTCATTGCCCAAGCATGATGGAATCTGCTTGCGAAAATGTACACTACTATAGGGTAGTTGACACGGAGTGGTCAACAAGTCCTAGCACGCCATCTCTGTTGTCACTTCTTGGAAATTCTGCCTTAACATACTTTCCAAGTACAAATCCTCTGCACACATCATCGTGTTCCGTGCGAAGTTCTGGAACCCTTGTTATCATTTCTTTGAGCATCCTGAGTGCTCCATTGTGTAGATGTCCCATTCTCCGATGCCATAACTCATTCATCTCCTTCCCACTGCCACTGTCACTGCCTATTAGTGCCATTGGAGAACCAATTTGTAACCGGTACAATTTGTTACTTCAAAATCTAATATATCTTACCTTTTTCCAGCTCGAGTGTTTGACATGCACTTTCTTGCTTACAAAGTGAATGTCATACCCCTTATCTTGTAACTGGGATACTGAAATCAGGTTCATATCTAATCCTAGCACATGCAATACATCTGTAGCGTTGGTGCTTGCTCCTGACTCACTCTGAAAATCTATGGTACCTCTCCCTACTGAAGTACAATTCGTTCTATTTCCCATAGTAATCTGAAAGTCCATCTGCCCCTCTTTGTAGCTAGAGAAATATTATCTAACCCCTGTCATGTGAGTTGATGCTCCATTGTCTATATACCAAACTCCCTGTGAAGCTGATCCTGCTAAGCAAGCAAATTCATCCTCCAATCTGGAAGACAAATTTGAAGTCTCTTGAATGTTACTTTTGTCCATGGCTATGCAAAAGAATTTATAGTGCTATTTGTTGATTTTCGGTAGCATCGGATGTGCTCTAGCTCCGAAATTTTGTGGAGAGGCTAGAACACGTGAGATCTCCAGAACCCAGAAATCATTTGGAGAAATTCCACCCGGATGAGGAGTTATTAAAATAATTAATATTTTTAATGAGTTCCTAAGTCTAAACTTAGGAAAATAAAAATATTAATTTGTATTAATAAAAATATGGGTGAGAAAGTTCTAAGTGACGAGGATCAACCCTGTTTTAATCTTAGCCGTTGATTAGAGAATAGATCACGGTTGTTGATTCATCAACATGAAAAGTATAAGAGGAGGTTTGAGGGTTAGTTGGAGATACACCAAGAGAACAAAGAATTTGATTTTTATAGGGCATGGTTTGTTGAGAAAATCGAGCTAGTGGTCTGAGTTGCAGCGAGAGAGGGGCAATTCGGCATAGGGACTTCAGTCCAAGGTCGAGAATACATAGCAGAGAAGCAGAGCAGTAGCAGGAGAGACAACGCAACTCCAGAGAAGGTGACGTAGAAGCTAGAGGGGCTGATGCAGGTCCTTAGAGGTAGCGCTGAGGTTTTCTGTGGGGCAGAGAGAGAGCAGTTCAACATATCGACTTTTTGAGCAAGGGAGGCTCATTGAGAGGGTGACGCAGCTCCTAGAGGAGGTGACGCAATTCCAGCGCAGAGCTTGGAGCAGCCATCGCTGCCCAGCACTGGGAACATCAGTTGTCATCTGTGGGGTTTGATCATCTAGTTGCTGGAATTGTCAAAATATCTGTCTCCGGATAGAGGTACTTCTGCCAGGTTTATTCTCTGTTGGGTGAGCCGGATTTGGCACCCTAGTTGTATTCAAAAATCTGCTTAATAATACAAACCCTCTATATGTTGCACCGATTTTCCTGAATTGGGTTTTTCCGAGGACGATTGTCCAAAAATAATGGTGTCCCTTGTGTGATTGTCTCAATTTATTTCAGTTCATGATTGTATGTATGTGTAGTCTGCAATAGCGTTTTCATCGCTGTTTAGATATTTAAATAACTTGTTGAATGTAAAGGACAAGTAGGAGATGATAAGCCAGTGATTGTAGTAGGATTTATGATGTGTAGATTTAGGAATTTTCACACTATTCCTTTTTCCCCCCCTGACGCTGTCTCTACTCTAGAGAACTGCTGCAAAAACCCTCTGCATCTAGCTAGAGATTAGCTCGACAAGAAAATTTGAGCTGCTCTCTCTGCCTCTGGAATCACTGTCTGGAAGAATCGAATTTTTCTATCCCTCTCTCAGAAAAATCGGTCTTCCTCAAGCAATTCGGCCTCCTAGAAAAAAGATTGCGCTGCCCCTTGGGAATTTCGACCTGCTGCCCACACTAAGCAACAAAATTCCTTCTTTTTTCTTCCGAGTTCTTCGGATGATCAATTGTGCTTTGATACCATGTGAAATTTTATTTATTGCAGCTACTTGAAATTATTCTTCTAACTGAAAATTTAATTATGTAGTGTATTTGGTACAGCAAACAACGAATAAAATCACAGTTGCAATTTTCACCATGAAAATACTGCGGAAAATAAAATACTGGAAACTAAGAAATTCTAGTGCACACATAAGAATTTTGACACGGATATTTTTGGACAATTGTCCTCGGAAAAACCCAACTTGGGAAAACCGGTGCAGCAGATGAGGGTTTTATTAATAATTTGCAGTAGCAATTCTGAGTACAATAATTTAGATGTCCAACTAGCACTCTAATCTGAGGAAAATACTAGCAAAAATATCATGAGAATTTTCTCTCACCCCACAACTATTTTCTACCTTTGAAATTACCTCCCTAGCCTCTACGTTGAGCTCCCTGTGTTACCTTCTATGCAGAGCTTACGCTGGCCCAATGCAAATTTCGGCCTTCCTTCCTCTGCCTCTTCTGGGGATTGGAAATCTTCCTCCTAAAATGATGCTTCCCTCCTCTCCCACCTGCTACTCACCCTCTGGCTCTATCTTCTCTGCTGAACTGTTGCTGCTGAGAAAATAGAACTACCTGGGAAATTGAGTATCTGTTCTTGTGTATTCTCCATCACCACATCGACTTCCTCTTATAATTCACTGTTGGAGCACCAACAACCAAGATTAAAACTTAATCAATGGCTAGGATCATCTCTGGATCGATCCGTGTGAGTTTCTAGATGATTCTCACCTTATCTCAATTAATACTGATTAATTAACCATATTCCCTAAGTTTAGACTTAGGAAATATTTAAAAATCAGTTAATAATCTAATTGAGACACTTCTATGCGGAATTTCCAGAAAAGATTTATGGGTTTTGGATATCTCATGTATTCTAGCCTCTCGACCAAATTTCATGGCTAGAACACATTCGATGCTACAAAAACTAACACATCCAACCCAATGTTACACGAAGCAGGAGCGTTTTTGAGAGTAGGAGCATCATTTTCCAAAACTCTTTGGGAGTGGAGCAGACCAAGAGCATACATACATACATATATTCCATTTATATTCATAATGCCAAATTAGTTGTAGAATATACAAAAACATGCATATTTGTACATCATGAAGATAGAAATGGCATCCAAAGTACATTGATGATTAATTATTTGAGCATCAACCATCTAGAATCTAGATTCTATCAATTACAAGCAAGCATACAAATTATTAAGCCATATAATAGAAAGTAGACCATTAACTTATGGAATAAAATGGGTTATTTAGCATCTGTCAACAATAACATGACCAAATAATTATGTTTACAACTATTAGACCATCTACACACCAAAATATGAAGATCGAAAGGTTCAAAAACTGAGCTAGTTGTTAAACACCTCTCTGCAAAAGAAGTGTTTACAAATTGTAAAAGCACCCATGTCACCAAATGTTGTAGTTGTGGGGTAGAACTTCCATGCATGTTCCACCACTCATTGACAACCAATGTTCAACCATCACTTATATCGGGATCCTCATCATTAATATCATCCTTCATTCTTTTCCTCTTGTCTAGTCTGTGCCTCTATCTCAATCCTCTAGGGACATGATTTGACACCACCCAATTTTGATAAAACTGCCTAATCCAAGCCTTAAAATATGGTAGAAAAACCTTAACATGCTTGATCAATGATTTTGGTTTGAATGAAGAGTACATTTATGTTAAGAGCGTGATAAAGGAGTTCAATAATCAACACCACCAACACTAGGGTACATATAAGGCTTGATGCTCTTAATTAAATGTCAATCGCATACCCTCATATATGATAGAATCCAATGAAATGCCATAATCACATTGATCCTGAACTCCTGAATACTGTTAAGTCTGCTGAATTTTGAATCAATTGTGAAATTCTATTTTCTCCATATGAAGTTCAATGAGGTTAGAACTACTCTCGAACATCTTGAAATAATTAATGGTAATGAACACAATTTAAATAAAAGGATAAAATGGAAAGATATAAGAAGTGCCTTGGGAGTAGCACTCCTTGGTTCTAGGAGTGTCCTTGGGAGAGGTTATGGTCCCAAATTGGCAGGAAGCATGCCCAACAGGTCCAGAGCTCATTCCCAAGGGAATTCCTTGAGCACTCCCACTTGGAGTGCAGTTCCCAGGCAGGGAGCGAGATGGGGGAGAGAGGGGAGGAGGGTTGGTAGTTCCTGCATCACTCAAACTTTGTTTAGGAGCAGGTCTGGAAATTCCAAGGCACATTTATCTCAGATCTGTCCTTGGTGAGTTCGCTTCCTGTTCACTATTTAAATTTTTAAGGGTTGGCTTCATGGTATATGTTTGCAAATCCTTCTTGTGAATAAATGCTATAGGAACTCGAGAAGGAAGATTTGTTTAACATATTTTGTTGCTAGAAGTTTCTAAACCGCTGCATCTTATGTACCAGCATTACTAAACACACTCAGATCTGGTTTATTGGTCTTTTACACTAGGGTAATCCTGAAAATCTGAACCATAACCAGACCTGGTTCAGGGCAACTCTAATATAGCTTATAGGAAATTTGTAATTTCATTTTCAGACTCACATTGTTGCCCTAACTTTTCTGTTTGTACGCTGAAAGGGAACCGATACTTGTAGCTCTGGGCTGATATATTTAATCACAATATTCTGTTAAAATCTATAATTGATGCACACCTACAGGAAACCGAGTCATAAATGTGAGTTTATTTGCTGAAGACACTCTCAGAGTCACAATATTATGCACCAATGTTTGCATGTGAAAATAGGTCTGGTCGCTTAGGATTATTACATAAAGAATAGTAATAAAAATTTGAGTTATATCAGATCCAGAACAGGGCAGCCTTAATGCAGCTAGTGGGAAACACATTCAAGCTTGGTTTCGGATTGAAATTATTGCCCTCAATCCTCTGTTATGTATGATCATAAGGTCTTAAGGGAGAATAAGAGAAAATGTAATGGTCTAATTTCCTGCCCACAAATTCATATATCTTGGTGGCAAAGTGCTCTGTTTGTCCATCAAAGCTCCAACCTGAAGATAAAAGTTAAGGATCAACAAGTTTCGCCTACTGATAATGCATGCATGAAGATGATTTCACATAATTCATTTGAAGAAAGCTAACACAGGTTTTATTGATTATATTTATTTTCAGCTTCATTAGAACAGATCATCATCATATTATACCCGATTGTAAAAATTGGATCAGCAATCCCTTTTGTTGCTGGGCACCATAGGCCATAGAAGAGAAATCTTTTATAGGGAAGCCCCCCTTAGCCCGAAGAGTGGGAAGATAAATTAAGGTGATAGTGGTTTATTTTCCAAGTTTCACAGAATTGTTTTCAGATGAAGACCTTGCACTATTTGGTGACAATTCGTGTGGTAACAGGTAGGTTAAAAATCATTCTATGACTTCCCATGTGCTGCAGAATTTTAACAGGCAGTGAAGCACCTTTTTCCATAGCTCAAATAATAAGCACAAGAAATACACTCGCCTTACCACATAAAAATAAACAGAAGTTCCAGAGAGATCACAAATTCCTATGTCATTTTGACAGGCTTCTCTAAATAATTCAACTTTGTAACAATTAGCCCAAAGCAACCCCAGAGAGGGTTCGAAAAAGATATGCGCATACCCATGAGCAGAAAACCATCTAGACAGCTGATAAAGTTGCACAGTTTCATTTGACGCATGGCAAGCCATAAGTAGATAATTGCGGGGCTGCACCACCCAGGCAAATCTCATGATCAATACTGAGTATATACACATTACTGCAAGTCCAAAAATCATGTATCAGAAAGCTGTAAATACAATGAATAACGGATTTGTAGATGTTGCCACCATACCAAAATAGAATTTAATATTTCAGAATCGAGGTTTTATGTGAGTTGAATTATAATGGACTTCTTCATCATGATCCATCTTATAAAATAAATAGTTTTAGTGTAATCATCAATTGTGGTTCATGTTCAAGATAAATAAAAAAAAATAGTAAAATCTGATCAAGCTAGCTAACAAATAAAAGAAGGGGAATTCTAAAGCCAAAAAATAAATAAGGGGGAATTCTAAGTCTAACGCATTGACAAAATAAGTCAAATTATTTTTATTGTGAGGTCTATTATTATTATATTTTAATTTAGTTATCGACTATTAATATTATATTATTAATATTAATTTTAGATATTAATTATGAAGTTTTAATATTATTAATTTTTTCCCAATTAATTGTTATTTATTATTATTAATTTGTTCTTTCTCTTCTTTTCCACTTACGAAGAACTCTTTAGTCTTCATGAAAACTATTTCTTTGACTAATTTTTTTATTTAACATTGAATTAAGCTCCCAATGGTTATATTTTTATTTGATATTAAAGTAATCTCCCAAAGGTTATGTTTTTATTCGATATTAAATTAATCTCCTGATGGCTATTTTTATTTGATATTAAATTAATTTTCCAATAGTTATGTTTTAACTTTTTATTATGTTTCTATTTGATAGTAAATTAATCTCCAAATACCCACGGGGCATAGAATAGATGGTGATGGGTTGTACTGTTAAGTCACTCTATGATGTGAAGGTCACCGGTTCGAAACTCTGTGGGCAAAAATTCGGCCATGTTAAGCGCTTGTGTGGCCCAACCCGGGTGTGATCCCTAGGTGATTTTGACGGCTTAGATGCCCTGGGTCACGGTTTCTCAAGCCACAAGTCAAGCCTAATGTAATCTCTAGAGAACTCAGAGAACTTGACAATCAAACAAAAAATAATCTCTAAACAGTTGTATATTTTATTACATTAATAAAAGTAATTTGACTTAATTGGTCAATCCCTTAGACTTAGGATTCCTCCCCTATTTATTCCCTTGCCTTGATCAAATTTTCCTCATTCTTTTGCCCTGAAGATGAACCACACTTGGTAGTTCAAAGCGTCGGCACTAAAACTACTTATGTGATGGATCTGGAAGAAAAAGCTCATTAGAATTTAATATTTTCACACCAAAGATCTTTAAGTAAATCTAGTAAAAGTCAACACATAATATAGATTATGGCATTTGCATACAAGCTTTCAATTCTTTATGTTGTCACAAAAAAGAAAAAGAGATTCCCCACATGTAGGAATAATAAACCATGAATGTTGCAAAATACCCCCAAATGATTGATGCTAGACTCTCCAATAAACATGGATATAGTAGAATTAGTGGGATTAAGATCTCTTGTTGCTTTTATTACTGTCCTGCGAGTACTCTAAAACAAAAATCAAAGCTGACATTTATCATTAAAGAAAAACATATTTTTTAGATTCATACTGAAACTAACAAAATCATCCAAATAAGGTTAATTTTTCAGCTATATCGCTATTCTACCTCATTCCATGACATACTCAGCTATATACTTTTCTCATTGTTTCCTCCAAATTTAGCTTTGAAATGTCCAATAATTACTCTTAATTATTACTTTGTTCACTATAGGTTGTCCTTAGGGAGAAATCTTGCATACAAGCCTTTTCTAGAAAGTATATCAATGGAATTTGAGGATGACTTCTCGTGTGGGAAGGACACCCATAAAACTACCAATTCGAAAAAAACTTATCCTTTATAATCACTAGATAGATGTTATTTGAGATTATTATTTGACAATATTTGGCTACCAAGCACATAATCCAAGGAGGGTGTAGTTATTGATGAATTTAGTAGGGTTGCTAAGGTTGGCACAACCTACCAAGATTGGCACACATAGGTTGAGGGCCCAATGTTGCCTCGGCCCAAATCCCCACTCTTTAAGCCCAACTCCCTCCAAAAATACTATGTTAGGGTTCCCTTTATATACTTCACCCAACTAAATGAGGATCAATACCTTAATTGGGGTCTATGGATGAAGTGAAGAAGTTAATTGTTTGTTGTCCTATTGGTTTCCTATGTAAAAATATGCAACAAAACCTTGAAGCTAGCCAGATAAATCATTCAAATTCAAAAGATTTAACAATGTAAATAGTTCATATGAATATTTAATTAATACATTGATCAAATGTGTCATTAGAGATTTGGTTAGAGGGGTTTTTTGTTAATATATTTGCTATCCTATGACTGTATACTATAAAATCTGTAGAAAACACAAAGGAAGCAACAATTCCCCTAGAAAACAGCCACCTAATTAGTGCGTTAGCACTATAGATCAAGGATCTAGGGGCGGGAAGGCAAAGCACTATAGATCAAGGATCTAGGAGCGGGAAGGCTAAGAGATGTAAGATAGATCCTTCTAGATCAATCTTAAGCATTATACTAGCAACAAAATGCAATTTCTAGCAAATTGGAAACTGCCTTATTGAGGTAATGGGGTCAAACCCCACTGCGTACACAACCTAGAAAAATTTCAGCAAAAGCATATAAACTTATAACAGTTGGAAAACAATGTTTTTTGAACTCCAAATATGAGATATAGACAAGCATAATTAATATAGAGCCTACCTATGAAGTTTCAATGTAAAATAATTACTTGCAGAGTGCTTGGAACCAGTGTTGAAAATATCAGTATCGTCAAAATATCGACGAGGGTCCTGAAAACATCTTATTGGCAATATCGGCAAAATATATTGGCAAACATAAAAAATCATTTTTTTTTTCAGATTTTTAAACAAAGCCAATATTTTCAAACTATGGGGATATTTAGCCGATATTTTCAAAGTGGAAAATATCACGATACTTACTCGGCGATATATCATTTTGCTGAAAATATCGCGATATTTTAAAATATTGTCGATATATCAGCGATATTATCAACACTGCATACCACGAAAACCCACCAGATTTGCTATGTTATAGCGAGAAAATAATGCATATCTACAACAAAAAATTCAATATACTGTGAAATATATATGGAAAAAACACTCAAAATGGTATATTGAACCTTGGCTAGAATATGATTTTATTGCTCAAAACCCCAAGGCACAAAAATAGCTAATAATGATATAAACATGAAGTGCATGTGAAAATTCGCTTGAAATGAAGCAACTGGAATTAATCATTCTAGCAGACTAAATTATGCAGTTCATTTTCTTATGGCAAAATATCAAATTAATCACACTAAAATTTCTTCACAAATAAAATGTTGGAAGCTGAGAAATATAGAGCACACACAAAAATATGACACCAATATTTTTGGACAATTGTACCTAGAAAAACCCAATGCAAGAAAACCGATGCAACAGATGAGGTTTTTAGTATTATGCAGTAGCGAAATTATGAGTACAATCTGGATGCCGAAAACTGGCAATCTGTTACAAGGTAATCTGGCCACAAAAAATAGAGAGACAAATCTTGCCTCACCCGACACTGATCCAGCTCCAAATCTAGCATAAATTGGGTTGCTCGAACCACTGCGTCAACCTTTTGTGCAAATGTTGCATAGGCCCTCAGACGCACTACCTAGAAGCTGCTCTGACCAAGCTGTCTTGCCCAACTCAGACTTTAAGAAGACTCGCTAGCCCCCCCCCAATAATTTCTCCCGACCTCCAACAACTAAATCGACCCTCACTCCAGCTAAATTGAAATCTTCCTCTAAAGTTGCCTGCAAAGTCCCTGCACAACCTCACTGAGGAAAACTTGGCCCTCTTGTACTTGAATCTCCGGAACTGGAATTTTTGTCAAAATCATTGTCTCTACTCCTCATTGACTCTGCATCCCCTCTTTGGATCGAACTTCTCTCTATTGAATCACTGCAATTGGGAAAATCGATCTCTGCTAAGGAACTCGACCTCACAAGTGTATTCTTCTCCAACCCTATCGACGACTAAGATCATCTCTAAGTTGATCCATGTGAGTTTCTAAAGAATTATCACCTTTCTCAATTAATTCATATTAATTAATCGATTTCCCTAAGTTAGACTTAGGCATTTTTAATTATCGATCAATTAATTTAATTGAGCTGTCTCTAGGTGGAATTTCCAAAAATGATTTATGGGTTCTGGAGATCTCATGTGTTTTAGCCTCTCCACAAAGTTTGAGACTAGAACACCATCCAATGCTACAAAAACTAATACTCCCTCTTAGCGACGAAGGTGTTCTTTCCCATAACATCCTCCATGCACGCTGTTGATGACTGACAATTATGACCACTGCCACTGTCCACCAACTATTGCACCAACTATTGCACAACTTTAATTCATATGCCACTCTGTAGTTGAATCACCCTCATATGCGTTGTTGTTGACACTACACTGTACACCCTGCACTGCTGCCAACTCGGCTACTATGTTGAAACTGGTCTCATGCTGCTGCAACTATTGCAACTAAAATCCTAAATCCTGAATACTGAATCAACTATCTGCAACTGTCTCTTGAGTCTTTGACTGCTACTAGCCTCTGCACTGTTCACTGAGTCTATCTGCACTGCAACTGCATTGTGCTCCTCAGCATTTGACTGCAACTGTCCCTCAAGAACTGACTGCGCCATCTGACACTGATCCATCTGCTACTGAATATCATGGGCGCTTGTAGCAAGGGTATTGATCCAAGAGTAAACATTTGTCCAATGCTCACCTCAATGGATCTTTCCCATCTCTGTGCAACTCTGGAGTCTAGAGCTCTATGTCTCTCCACCTCTCTCCTAGAGGTATAATTGCATACAAAGCGAAGTCTTCCTCTAACTTGGAGGACAACTGATCAATCTCATCTGAAGCTGCTGCCTGCTCCTACTTCTCCTTCTTGTCCTTCTTCCTCTTAGGAAACTGAGTATTGTAGTGGCCAAACTCACCACACCTGAAGCACTTGACCTTCAACAGGTCCTCCTTTTTCTTCTCACCTCCCTCTGACCCTTGTCCCTGACTAGGACCTTTCTTTTCCTTTCCCTTCGATGCAAGGGTTACATTCTCCTCCTCCTTCACACCTTTCGATCCTCTGCTGCTACCACCGAGACTACTCTTGACTAGAGTAAGTCACATCTCCTCCTACATGAAATCTGACCATAAACGATCCCATCTAGTCTCATCCAGTAATGCCTCGAATTGAAGTAGTCCACTCCTCGGAGAAACCATTGATGGTTACACGCACCAATTCATCTTCTTGTAGTGTCTCACCTACGACAGACAACTCATTTCGGATGTCCTGAACCTTGGTAAGGTATGGAGTAACCCCTTCTCCCTTTTGCATCCTAGTGGTTCTCAACTTCTCCTTCAGAAATAGCTTCTGATTCTCAGAAAGATTCTGATATAGTGCTGCAAGTCCATCCCACATTTCTTTGGCCTCTAAGTGTGAGACTATATGATCCCGAACTCCATCAAGGATCAACCGCTTCACCTTGGCCATTTCCTTTTTGTAATTCTCTAGTTGTTGTGGTTTATAAACAAGAATCTCCTCCTCTCTTGCTCGTTTGGTAGCACTGCGACTCGCACTCCCTCCTAGAATGCACAAATTTGCCTATTGCTTCTGCTACCGGAAACTGGAAAGTTCAAATTTCCTCCAATGACTTGGATCTTGAAAACCTCTGAGAGAATCCCTCAGTGTGTGCAATTTCTCTTCCACTCAACACTAATCTACAACTACAATCACTGTTGCAAATTATCTGTGCACAATCAAGAATTTGCTCTACAAAAACACTGATTTGCTTACCTCTGCCTACTGGAATCACTTCCTAGACAAATCAACCCTTCCTGCACTCACAACTGGAAATTAGACCTCCTGTCCAACAATTTGCACTGCCTGGATATGCCCTATGCAGACCTGGAAATCGAGCTACCAGCTAAGAAACTGAATTTGTACTGGATCAATTGTAATGTCCCAAATCAGAAATTTTTGGAGCAAGCTCTTTATATAAAGCTATCATGCATTTACCAGAAGATTTCCATGTAAAACCAAAACAATAAATCTATAAATTGCATAAAATCTCATTAAAAATCACAATGCGAGGAACAATGAGAAATGCAACAACCAAAATCCAGCTTTATTATATATAGATAGATGCCAATACAATAGTTGGGAATGACCCTCCGGTCTCCAAACTGAAACAGAAAAAACAATCACTACACCTGTGGATTCTGAATGAATCCACCAAGGGGAGATGGGTGCTCTCTGGCCTTCTGTGTCACTCACACAAGCCCCTTAGCCTCTGCGCAGTCTCTAGCTGCCTCTACGTAGCTTCTGCTACCTTTGCGTAGCTTTAGCTGCCTCTGTGTCAACCTCTTCAGTCACTGCGCTGACCCTCAGGCACTATCCCTGCCTCTCTGTTATGTACTCACTGCCCCTCGCTGCGACAGGTCACTTGTTTGAATTTTCTCAAGAAACCCTACTCCAAAAAATCGAACTGATTGATCAATCTTGGTGTATCTCCAACTAACCCTCAAGCCTCCTCTTATACTTTCCCTGTTGAGTCTTCAACGGCCGAGATTAAGTCTCTAATCAACGGATAAGATTAGATTTGGCTTGATCCATGTCATTTAGAATCTTCTCACCTGGTTTTATATTAATACCCATTAATATTTTAATTTTCCTAAATTTAGACTTAGGAACCCCATTAAAAATATTAATTATTTTAATATCTCTCTAACTGGGTGGAATTTCCCCAAACCATTTCTGGGTCTTGGAGATCTCATGTGCTTTAGCCTCTCCACCAATTTTCATGGCCAGAGCACATCCAATGCTACCACAAATCAACACTCCCTCTTAGCGAGGAATGTGCTCTAGTAATGTTCCATCGTTGAAACATCACTCTGATCCTTTTGCACCAGTACCTCTGCTGATGCTTGGCATGATGCCTCACACCACCTGCACTGTTTCCTTTCTGTACTGCTTCCCATGACACTGCCACTTCTACATCTGTATTGCATCTCCCTCTGCATCTGTGTTGTTGTTGGTCCTTCCTCCCAACACTGCATCTACACTGCAACTCTCTCTCAAATGCTGCATCATGCTGCCCATAGCACTTCCACTCAACGTTGCAGGAAGCGCCCCCCCCCCCCCCCGGATCCTAGGCCGGAATCGCGCTCCGTACGGAAGCGTTCCGGAAGCGCGATTCCAAAAACTGCGAAGCGCGATTCAGATTTTTTAAAGCGCTTCCTGGATTTTAGGAAGCGTGGGCCCCGAAGCGCGCTTCGGATGGCGCTTCGGGCCCGGAAGCGTGCGCTTCACGCAGCGCTTCGGAGCGCTTCCTCCAAAACCGCGCGGGCAAGGGAAAAATACATCATTTTTTTTAATTTTTTTTTTAAGTTAACTTAAGTTAGCATTGAGGGGGTGGGTTAGGGTGAGTTTAGGGTGAGGAATGAAAAGAATAAAGCCCCCATTCATTCCTCATTTTCTCACTTTGAGTTTATGAGAGTTGGAGAAGAGAAGAGAGGAGAGGAGAAGAGAAGAGAGGAAAGGAGAGGAGAAGAGAGGAGAGCTTGGAGGAGTGAAGAAGGAGGAGCTAGGAGAAGGAGGAGGAGCTTGGAGCAAGAGCTTGGAGGACTTCATCTACAAGAGCTAAAGAGGTAAGTTCAAACCCCAAACTCCCTTGTTTTTTTGAAAAAAAAATTGTATTTTTCTCCTCCCTCTCCTACTCTTTCCCATTGTTTCTACTTGCTCCTTTATTTACAGGTTGTCCACCACCTATATCCATATTCCAAGATGGTGTTCTTTTGGCTTCTATGTATCATTCCACTCTTGGGTTTAATGATGGCAAGGGTGAAGAATAGAAGGGAAGAAACAGAAGAGGACATTGGTGATGGTCCTAATAGTAGTGACCCAATGTATGATGAGGAGGAAGGGTTTGAAGAGGAAGGGGATGAACTTGAAGGGGACACTGAAACACAAGATGGGAAAGCTACATCAACACCCTTGTGGAACTATGTGACCAAACTTGATGGGGGAAAGGGTGGTGGATCTTACAAATTTGTGTGCCCTCATGGTTGTCATGGAGGAAAACCATATTGTGGTTCATATACCCGTCTGAGGAGGCATCTTTGTGGGGTGCTGGACAGTGATGAAAAAAAGGGTTCTGTGGGGGTACAAATTTGCCCAAACATTTCAACTGAAGAAAGAAGAAAATACATCCAAATAGAGATGGCTGCACAACAAAAAAACAAGAAACCAAAAACTCATTCTGAATCAAGTGCAACCTCTAAATTTGGTAGTTGCTCATCTCCTCATGGTACTTCTGCAACCTCTGGAGGTAGAAGAACAATAGGGGATTTCCTTAATGTTGCTGGGAGGGATGATGTGGATGGAAAGATAGTCCGTTTTCTTTGTGCTTGCGGTGTACCATTCAATGTGCTTCGCTCTCCCTATTGGCATGACATGGTAAAGGCTATCAATGAAGCCCCAAAAGGATACAAGGCCCCCAACTATGAGAAAGCTAGAACAGTGTTATTAGAAAGAGAAAAAGCTAAGGTTCAAAGAGCTTTGACACGTTTTACAAATGAGTGGGTGGATTCTGGGGTATCCATTGTATCAGATGGGTGGACAAATATTAGAAACCAACATTTGATAAATGTTCTTGGTGTTTCTTCTAGTGGTGCAATATTTATTGCATGTCATGACTCCTCCTCCATCAGTGCAACTGCACAAAACATTGCAGATCTCCTATTGAAATCAATCAAAGATGTTGGTCCGAATAATGTGGTTCAAGTGATCACAGATAATGCAGCAAATTGTAAGGCAGCAGGAAAAATTATTGAGCGTACTCATCCAAACATCTTTTGGTCTGGGTGCCTGGTTCACACATTGAACCTTTTGATGCATGATATTGTGAAACACAAAGATTGTGGGTGGATTGCTGAGGTTTACAGGAAAGGGAAGCAGCTCATTAAATTCATCACAGGGCATACAAGGGTAAACTACTTCTATGGCACTTACTCCAAGTTGCAATTGCTTAAAATTGCAAAGACAAGATTTGCTAGTTATTACCTCACCTTTAGGCGGCTAGTGAAGGTGAGACAAGCTTTAACTAATCTGGTGTGTGCTAAAACATGGGATGAAATTAACACTGACACAGATGGTGCTAATGCAGTCAAGGACACTGTTCTTGACAGTTACTTTTGGTCACAGGTTAAATATATTTTGCAATTCACCAAACCAATTTATTACATGATCAAGTTTGCAGATTCAGATCGACCAGTAATTGGGGAGGTGTATGAGCAAATGGATAGCATGTTGGGGCAGATTAAAGACATTGTTGAGCCTAGAGATACCACCTTGTACAATTATATTCGTGTAGAGGTGCAAAACCGATGGGAAATGCTAAATATTCCATTGCATGCATTAGCATATGTTTTGACACCTAAATACTATCATCCATCATGGCTTTCAACACCAGCACCTAGGGGGGGAAGCAGGAGAAAACCACACCAAGATCAAGAGGTTCACCAAAAATATATGGCTACATTGAGTAAATTAATCCCTGATGAGGAGGAGGCTGCATTGGTACGGAGACAGGTGAGCAACTATACGCTCAACACTGGTCCATTTGGGAGCATGCATGCAATTAAAGATCGAGAGACTTTTTCTGCTCGAGTGGTGGAACATGCATGGAGGGGGTACTCCACTTCTACAGAGTTTGGCATTGCGGGTGCTATCACAGGTGGTAAACACTTCTTCTGCAGAGAGGTGTTGGAGCTCTTATTCTTTCATCCACAGTGTTAAAAGGAACAGGTTGAGTTTAGACCGGGCAGAGAGCTTGGTTTATGTGCATTACAACTTGCGATTGTTGTCCCATTACTGTGAAGATGCAAAGTCTAATAAAGACTTGTTGATTTGGGACAAGAATCCAGAGGAGCCCAATTTGGAGGATGGAGTGTTGCGACTAGAGCAATTAGAGGATGCTCTTTTCCAGGTATGTCCATTGTGGTATGAATTTTCCAATTTTCCCTTATAAAGCATTTCTCTAATTCAATTATTCATGTTTTTAATTTTTTTGTTAACTAGTGTTTTTTTTTTGCATGAATTTTTTGAGCGATTCTAGGATGATGATGACCGTGTTGATATGCCACCACCCCCACCCCCATCTGGTCCCTTGGTTCCTAGGTTCCATGGTTCAACACCAACAGCAGGGGGTTCTTCTTCATCAGTTTCAGTGCCACGACTTCCACAGGCACCATCTTCTTCATTGCCACCACGTGGAGGCCCGCCACCACGTTCTATTCGTGGTGGAAGGAGGAGAGATTAGTAGATATATTCACAATCTACTACTTTTTGTCATAGATTACTCATTAGACTTGTAGACTTGTGAATTTGAATTTTGAACCTTTTTGGCTTGGCGGTGACCAAGTGACATATTTTGTAAACATTATTATTTGAATTTTGGACATGACAAATGTTGACAGTTGCTCACTTGCTAGATAAATCATAATATGCTCTATGTTTTATGTTTTATAATATGCTTAAATGTTTTATGTTTTATAATATGCTTAAAAATTTGATGTATGTTTGTAATAGCTAGAATATAGATGATTGTTGTACATACTAGTAACTACAATGGAATCATGGATGCCATATCTATCTTGATTTATGCAAAAATATGCATGTTTTCATGTCTTCTACAATTAATTTGGTATTTGGGATGTTTGTTTTGAGTATAAATGCAAAAAAATATAAAAATATATATATATATAGCAGACGCTTCCGCGGACGCTTCGCTTCCTAGATTTTTGGAAAATGACGCTTCCGCGCTCCCGCTTCCGCTTCGCTCTCGCTTCGTGCAACATTGCTTCCATTGCTAACTGCTACACTACAACTCAGTTACTGAGAATTAAGTAACTGATCTACCCAACCACTGACATCCTTGTCAGTCCGAAAGCCTCATGATGCTAAAGCTACCTCTGCTACTATCCTATGCTCCCTTTGTTGCCTTTGCGCTGCAGCAAACACCTTTGTGCCTCTCGCGCTACTGCAACCTCCTCTGTGCCTCTCTGCATTGCTGCAACCATCTTTGTGCCTCTCGCACTGTTGCAACCTCCACTGCGCTGCTATAGACCTCTGCACTCTAGCACTGCCTTGTCGCTCCATCGCATCTTTCTTCTACCAACATTCATCATCCTGCTACTATCATTCGAGGCTCCCGTAGCCAAATATGATCCAAGAGTTTGGGTATCTCAAGGATCCTGCCCCTCATATTTGTAGTCCTCCTGACTACAGCTTGATGTCACCCCACCTCTTCTCTAAAGGTGCATGAGCACTCATGGCACAGTCGCCATCCATCTCAACTTCTTTCTCCACCTTAGCCGGAGTTGTCTTGGAGTCAGAAGCCTCTCCCTTATTCTTCTTCCTGGGACAATGGGTTGCATAATGGCCCAACTCCCCACAATGGAAGCACTATACCTTGGAGATGTACTTCTTCTTCCTCTTCCCTTGTTGTCCTGCAGATGCTAGAGTGGCATCCTACTCCTCCTCTTTCTTAATTCGACCTCCTTTGCTGCTACTTCCTGCCTTGGTCAACTGTCTGATCTCTTCTTGGCAAAGAGTTTCCCACATCTCTTCCCATCCTGGAAGAATAACTTTGCCCAAAATGCCTTGGACAAATGTTTTCCCACTCCTCGGAGGCTGCATTCAGGGTGGTCCTCACCATGAACTCCTGATCAGATGTGGCCCCTATGGAAGTAAGTTGGTCCCAAATCTCCTGCAACCTAAGGACGTATAGGTCTATCTGCTCCCCCTTCTGCATCTCATACGACCGCAACTAATTCTCTAATAGAATCTTCTGCTGCACAGAAGTGCCCTGATACAATGTCGTCAAAGTATCCCACATCTCTTTTGTCATGTTCTTCTTGGCAATATGTGGTATGACATGACCCTTGACCCCATCAAGGATTATGCACTTTGCCTTCGCCATTGCATCATCATACTTCTCATTATTAGTTAGGTCCACTGGGATAGCCACAGTTCTCAAGGCGAAGCCCTTGATGTGATGTCTGTCCAGAACAGACAGGATCCTGGCCTTCCAGATGACAAAGTTGGAGGCCCTGTCCAACCTGTCCTGATCCCTCAGTTCCTTCATTGCCATCTCTGCTCCTCTTCTGGAATCCTTCTGAGTGTCGACTTCCCTCCTGGAAGTTCACTCCTAGACTCCCTCTGAGTCTTGATTTCCCTACTGGAAATCTTCCCGCCAATTGTCGATCTGCTCCTCTCCGGTCATCTTTGCAACTGCAACTCGGATCTAGATTTCTTGGCTAGAAATCCATCAAGGTAGTGACTCCCTCTACCTTGGCTTTGTCCTATTAGGTACTGTTCTGCTCCGACAGAAACAACACCCCACCAGCTCCACAATCTGCCCATAGCTCCCTATCCACCGTTAATTGAAGAAACTAAGCTTTCCATCTCTGTGTAATCCCGACAAAAGTTGAATCACTCCTCCGACCAACTGCGTCAAGCCTACTTGACTAAGTAGGATGACGTGGCTCTTCGTGAGCCTCTTCTGCCTCTCTCTGCCTCTACGCTGGCCCTTTCTCTAGCTAGAAATGATGACGCAGGCCCTCTGTGTAACTCCTCTGTTGCTTTCTGCTTAGGAGCAGCTTTGTCTCTCGGGACAGTTGCTACTGCTGCAATTACTTATGATTATGCTGGTGCGTTCAGTCCTCCTGTGATCTGCAATGGTCTGATACCATGTTCAAATTTCTAAGTCTGACATGTTAGAAATCCCTACTGCATTATCTGGTTTACTTCACCTACTGGTTTATTCCTTAACAGGTTATTTATTCATATAAATACTGAAAATAAACACAAATGCAACCTTAACTCATACAGATCAGCAACTGAAATACTAGACAAACATACAAGGGACACCGTTATTTTTGGACAATCGTCCCTGGAAAAACCCAATGTGGGAAAACCGGTTCAGCAGTTCTGAGGGTTTTATTATTATGCAGATTTCTTGATTACAACTAGGGTGTCGAATTGGCTCACCTCTTCTCGGAGACAAATATTCAGCCTCTTAGCTCTAGTCTGCCCCACAAAAAATCTTCCAGCGCTCCCTCTTGGCTCTGCGTCAACCCTGCTAGCCTCAGTGTCACTCCTGAAGCCTCTGCGTCAGCTCTCTGGCCTTCTGTGTCACCCACGCAGGCCCTTCAGCCTCTGCGCAGTCTCTAGCTGCCTCTACGTAGCTTTTGCTGCCTCTACGTAGCTTTTGCTGCCTCTGCGTAGCTCTAGTTGCCTCTGCGTCAGCCTCTTCAGTCACTGCGCTGACCCTCAAGCACTATCCCTACCTCTCTGCTATGTACTCACTGCCCCTTGCTGCAACAGATCACTTGTTCGAATTTTCTCAGCAAACCCCGCTCCAGAAAATCGAACTGACTGATCAATCTTGGTGTATCTCCAACTGACCCTCAAACCTCCTCTTATACTTTTCCTATTGAGTCTTCAACGGCCGAGATTAAGTCTCTAATCAACGGCTAAGATTAGATTTGGCTTGATCCATGTCATTTAGAACCTTCTCACCCAGTTTTATATTAATACCCATTAATATTTTAATTTTCCTAAATTTAGACTTAGGAACCCCATTAAAATATTAATTATTTTAATATCTCTCTAACCGGGTGGACTTTCCCCAAACCATTTCTGGGTCTCAGATATCTTATGTGCTTTAGCCTCTCCACCAATTTTCATGGCTAGAGCACATATGATGCTACCACAAATCAACATACTTCTATACCAGCCATGATCTCATTAGCATCATAGATAGGATGGCAGATCCATCAGATGGATGTCAAGACGGTGCTCCTAAATGGTGAGTTGGAAGAGGAGGTATACATAGAGAAACCAAAGGGATTTGTAGCACACAACAGAGAGACCCACGTGTGTAGGTTGAAGAGAGCTTTGTACGGGCTAAAGCAGGATCCCGGGGTGTGGTATGAGCACATTGACAGATACTTCTAGCGAATGGGCTTCGTGAAGAGTGAGGTGGACGTGAACCTCTACTACTTGGTGGTTGGGGGTGAGTTGTTTATTCTTGTCTTGTATGTGGATGACTTGTTTCTAATAGGTTCATTGGGGCTCATAGAGGAGTGCAAGATGGGTCTTGCAACTAAGTTTGAGATGAAGTATTTGGGGCTTATGCACTACTTTCTAGGCATGGAGGTGTGGTAGACAGATGGGGAGATTTTTCTTGGACAAGGGAAATACTGCATCGAGATCCTGAGGAGGTTCGGGATGGAGGACTGCAGAGCCATGTCTACGCCCATGATCATGAACTAGAGGAAGGTAGACACATATAGAGAGAAGTATGCAGACCCCACCTTGTACAAGGAATTGATTGGCTCTCTCATGTATTTGGTCAACACCAGGCCAGATATATCCTATGCAGTAAACTCTCTTAGTCAGTTCATGGTGGAACCAAAGAGAGTGCATTGGACAACAACAAAACATGTGTTGAGGTATTTGCGCGGCACTATCGAGTATGGGATCAGATATGCTCGAGGTGATGGTGTCAGGTTGGTTGGCTATACGGATGTACACTTGGCAGGTAATACGATGGATCGAAAAAGCACTTCAGGGTGTTGCTTTAGCATGGGATCAAGAGTTGTTTCTTGGTACAGTTGGACGCAGAATTCCATGGCACTGAGTTCTGCATAGGAAAAGTACATGGCAATGAGCATGGCTACATGCGAGGCCATATGGCTTCAAAAGTTACTAGTAGTCTTATTTGGTAAGAGGGTTGAGACGACGGTGATACACTATGACAATCAGAGTTGCATCAGATTGACTAAGAATCCAGTGTTTCACGACAAGTCCAAAGACATCAGATACCACTCATCAAGGATTGTGTGCAGCATAGGAATGTTCAGCTACAGTATATACCCATAGATGCGCAGGTAGGAGATATGCTAATGAAGGCTTTGGGGAAGGCGAGATAGGTGTTCTAGTCTTAAATGGTATCCATGAGGCTAAGGAACACAGTGGATTAATTTTCTCCAATACCCAGTAAAAGTTCCTTACGAAAAGTACCTTAATTAGAACTAATTAGCTAGTTTATTAATTTCCCTAAGTCTAACTTAGGGAAATGGTTTGATTAATCGGGATAAATTGCAATAAATCGATTTTCCTCTAGTGACTCCTAGAAAAGTCATGTGATGGGGTCAAGATGTTCGTAGCCATCGATTGAGATTAGATCAGTGGTTGTTGATTGCTCAATAAGAGATTATAAGAGGAGATCGATGGACATTTGGAGAATAGATCAGAGACACAGATTTGTAGTGATAGCAAGGGCACAATGATAGCGTGGAGGACACCAACAGTGGGGTTTCAGCATGAGGAGAGAATTTCCAGAGAAATTCTTCACAGGGATTCCAGTATTTTGAGAGGAGGAAGGCGGCCAAATTATTCTGCAAGAGGGAGGCTGATTCAGCTAGTGTGAGTTGCTAGTTTACCCAGTGCAAGTTGCTAAAACTACAGTTCAATTTCCAGTTGCCGAAGACAATTGTCAGAGGAAGTGCAAGTTGCTTTAGTGTGTTGTTGGAGGCAGTGTATTTTTTAGAACAATTTTTTGGATGTTGAGAAAATTCCAGAAGAGTTCGTGCACATTTCTAGTCTGCCAGTGCGAGTTGCTAGAGGAAGTGCAAGTTGCACAGAGAGGGTTGAGTTGCTTTGCAGAATGAAATTGTGGATTTCCAAATCGATTTTGCCAGTAGAAGTGAAGGATAAAAATTTTCAGAGCTTTGCAAGTGAGAGGCAAGCAGTCTATGTAATTCTCAATTGATGAAGATTTATTAATAATATAAATCCTCATCTGTTGCATTGGTTTTCCTCACACTGGGGTTTTTCCAGGGACATTTTTCCAAAAATATTGGTGTTCATTATTTGTGTGTTTCTGCAATATTTTCTCAATTCTTGTGTTTATTTATTTTCTGTGAAGTTGCAGTAGTGTTTTATTCAGTATTTGTTGCATATAAATCGCAGAAGACAAATAATCAAATTTGATAGGTGAATAATCGCGAGTAACTGCAACAATATTAAAATTTCACAATATTTTCTATTTAGATTTCTGCTACAACAATGACATCTCTACAGCTAGGCAACGACTATAAAATAAAAACCCCTTCTCAATCAACTCCATATAAGGCATTTGTCTTGTGTTGAAGTTGTTGACGATAATTTATGGACTCTTCCCTTCGCTGTTTACGGGGGTGTTGGGCGGAGGTGATAGAGGGTCCCTACCCTGTGTACCCATCTAGCAGGTTGTTAGTGTTAATTTTAGACAACAATAGTATGTTCTATGCTTAGCACAATTACTTCAATGTACTTTAGCAGCCCAATGACAATTTCCAATATAGTTTCCAATAGCAATCACATTAACCATAATCACATTGACAACAACTGTAGATAGAACATGAAATAACAAAATGCAGAAGACAAGACAAAACAAGAGAACACCAGATTTGGCGGATGCCAAGAAAAAAACCCCAAGATGGGGAAAACTCTTTGATCAATTATTCTTATTATTATATCAAATGTTCAACAGAGAGAGAGAGTACAAAAAGTTGAAATTGACTTGCCAAATCAAAGTCAAAACAACCCTATCAAATCTGCAGTCAACTGCAGTCAAATTCAACCCTAACCAGAAAGTCAATGTTGATCGAAGCAGCAGAAAAGTGTCCTCAAAGCAGCTCGGTCATACCTAGTCAAACTCGGCCTGAACAGGTGGTCAAAGTCATCCCAAAATAGTCACAAAGTCAGTGATCAAACTTGGTCAAATTTTGCGCTGAAGTTTGCAGTCAACCTGCAATTTTACTCTCTAGTCAAAGTGCTTAGATCACCTCGGTTTTTGTGCCAAAGAGTATGGCTTGCCCAAAAGATCGAACTCAAAATTTGCCTAGAAATTCAAAGTCAATGCTGGTCAATGTTGGTCAAATTGTAGGAAAATCTGAAATTTTCCGCCCTGTAATTCTGTCCTGAAATTCGTCCTCCTTACCACATGTGGGAGAGAAAAGATATGCCCAATAGTTGTACGAACCAATGAGAGGAGAGAGAAGAATCTATGAGTGATGATGATGCCAAATGAGGTGAGAGGTCACTTATATTTATACAAGTCGATGAGGGTGAAGTGACATGTCTATTGGCCTTCATGTGCCTACATGATGACGTGGCCAACCTTGACAATGTGCACATGTGGGCATAAATTCAAAAACACATTTCTGCTTGTCCAAATTTGATGATATTTAGATCAATTTTGGTCCTCTCAAAAAGAGGAATGCAATGCAATCATCCTCACCATCAAATGAGTTGTCCAAAGTGGAATTTGGCCCTAGTTTCCAATTTTAACACTCCCCATCAACTAGGGAGAATTCCACCTGCCAATCCATCCATCATCATCGATCATCATGCCATCCTATGGCCATGAACTATCTCATCTCTGCTTTGTTAAACACTGATATAGATAATGAAGAAGAATTGATTGAGAGTGAGTCACAAGACCTTACCACTCTCCACTGACAAAATTCGGTCCAGAGGTAGAACCTCAATCAGACTTGATCCAAATCAAGTTGTTGAAAATCTTGCATCCTAGACATAGGAAGTACGACAGTACACGATGCATCCATCTGTAGTGATATGGTCCCTATCCACTTTTCCCAACTCATTGGCCAAATGAGAGGTACTATGAGTCCTGGACTACATGGGTAGGATGTATGTTGGGGCATCCGTAGGAGAAGGTGAACCACTCTTCTTGCTCATATTCCATAGGAGAAGGTGAACCACTCATCCTATGCATATATCATCAAATGTAGGGGAAGGTGAACCACTCACCCTATGGTCGCTCATAGCTCCAAGAAGTACCCCAAGCCCCTCGGAGCTCTTAGAGCTTAATGTCCAACTTAAGCGGGACCCTCACGGGAGGGTCCTTCCACGACTCTAGGACTCTCGCAGAAGGCTAAGAATTTGACCTTCCCTAAGGGCTTCATGAGGATGTCTGCAACTTGCTCATCAGTCTTGATGTATTGGAGCCTTATTGCTCCTCGTTTTACCATATCCTGGATAAAGTGGTACCTGATATCAATGTGCTTAGAGCGGTCGTTTAACACGAGATTATCTGAAAGGCAAATCCCACTCTAGTTGTTGCAATAGATAATGGTAGTATCCGAAACGTGCTCAAATAGCTCACTAAAGAGCTTCCTCAACCAAACAACTTCACAACAGGCCATACTCGCTGCAATGTATTTGGCCTCTGCAGTGCTTAGAGCAACCAATTTCTGCTTCTTGCTCATCCAAGAAATCAAAGAAAACCCCAACGAGAAGCAACATTCAGACGTGCTCTTTCGATCCACCACACTACCATCCTAATCAGCATCAGTATATCCATGTAGCCTTAAATTCCCGCCAGTGTATCTCAGTCCATTGTTGATTGTGCCACAAAGATATCTTAAGAGATTCTTAGCAGCAATCCAATGCATGTGATGAGGCTCAACCATAAATTGACTCAATGTATTCATAGTGAAGCATATGTAATTGGGAGTTTACCAAGAACATCAAGGCCCCCACAAATTGTCTGTATTCAGAAGGGTCTTCCAATTCGAGTTCAGCAGCACTTCCACATAGCTTCTTGAAGTTGAGTTCCATTGGAATAGACATAGACTTGCAATCCACCATCCCACATATCTCTAGTAGCTTCACAATGTATTTTCCTTGAGGAAGGAAAATCTCGCATGGCTTTTACTAGACCTCCAGGCCTAGGAAGTAGTGCATTAGTCCTAGGTCCTTTATCTCGAACTCGGAAGTCAACTCCCACTTGCATTGATAAATGAGAGCGTTGACACCAGTCAGAAAGAGATCATCAACATAAAGGACCAAAATGAGAGGCATGTCCTTTTCAACCTTGAAGTATAGGTTTGGGTCAGCATAACTCCTCGTAACTCCCAACTTTATAAGATAACTGTCAATGTCAATCCTCTCGTACCAAACCCTAGGGGCTTGCTTCAATCCATAAAGGGCTTTCTTCAACCTATGTACATGTGTCCTTCGATCTTTAACTTCGAACTCCTAAGGTTGTTCCAAGTAGACTTCCTCCTTAAGCGGGCCATGCAGGAAAGCATTCATAACATCCATTTGATGTAGGCTCCATCCTTGAGTGGCAGCTAGAGAAATAATAGTCAGATAGTGGTATATCAGGCAACCGGAGCAAATATCTCGTCATAGTCCACTCCTTCCTTTTGAGAGAAGCCTTGAGCAACGAACTTGGCCTTATATTTTTCAACACTTCCATTAGCTCCATGTTTAATTTTGTAAAGCCATTTAGAGGTGATCACAAACTTGTCCTTGGGTCTAGGCACTACGTCACAGACATCATTCGTCATGAATGATTCATATTCCTCATTCATCGCATCCTTCCATACTTGGTGCTTTACAGCTTTTCGAACTTGCATGGTTTAGCTTGAATGATAGTACTCATAGCAGCCAAGTACCATTGATATATGTTTGGCTTCTTACTTTCGCGAAATGTCCCTCTTGGAGCAAAATGTATTTCAACATCTTCAAGGGTATCTTTGAGCCATAGAGATCGTTTCCTTGAGGTGGAGGGATCACTCAGAGGTGGATCAACAGGATCCATCGGACCATCAACATCGGGCATAGGTTCATCGTGCTTTTCTACATCATCATCATTGTCCTTCCTTGGAATAGGAAGATCTCTGGTTTTCATCAAAGGTGACATCATGGCTTACTTCCACATCTCTTTGACTAGGTACATATATTCTATATGCCTTTGAATTTACACTATAGCCAACAAATATAACTTTCTTCTCGGATGCTTCCAACTTATTCCTTTTCTCTTTAGGCACATGAAAATACATGGGACAACCAAATATTCTAAAATGAGAAACATCAGGTTTCTTACCAGTGAAGATCTCCTCGGGGGTCTTAAAATCCAATGCTTGATGTGGGCTTCTATTTTGAACATACATGATTATGTTGGTAGCTTCTCCACATGAGAACTTCGATAGAATTTGATCTTGGAGCATGGCACGGGTGGCTTCCATGATTGTTCGATTCTTTGTTTCGGCAACACCATTTTGTTTAGGAGTGTATGGAACAATTGTCTCCCTCTTAAAGCCAGCCTCTCTTCAGAAGTCAAAGAATTCATTTGATTCATATTTGGTTCCATTATTAGTCCTCAATATCCTATTTGATTTTCCACCAATGCTTTGAAAGAACAGAACCATTTGAACATTTCATCCTTCTTCTTTAAGAAATCAATCCATGTTTTGCGTGAGAAGTCATCCACAAAGACTGCATAGTATAAGTATCCTCCCAATGATGTTACATGCAACATACTAAATAGGTCAGAATGGACCAATTGAAGAATATCGGTGGTGTGGATCTCAATAGAATAGAATGGTCCCTTTGTCTGTTTCCTAGATGCACACTTGACAAACACCTTCATGGTTCAGATTGAACTCGGGCATGCCTGCGACCATCTTCGTAAGGCTTTGTAATGTAAGTGGGCAAATCTCCGGTGCCATAGCTCAAAGAAGAGAAGTATCGCTAGCCAAGGCTCCCAAAGGACTTCCTCCAATTTGATAGAGACCATCAACCCTAAATCCAAGTGTGAATGCATCTTTAGGGTTTCTTTGCCAAATACATACCTTTCCATCAATGAATGCTACCTTGAAGCCTTTATCTTCCATCACAGAAATAGACACCAAGTTCTTCTTCAAATCGAGCACATACAACACTTCTTGTAGATGAATGGTTTGACCTTGATTCAAGTGAAGAGTGACAGTACCTATCCCTTTCACAGGGTAGGTGGCATTGTTTTCAAGTATGATCTTCAAATTAGTCTTCTTTTCAACCAAATTAGAGAGGGCCTCCTTGTACCTAGTGAAATGCCTTAAGGCTCTACTATCAATCAACCAATGATCCACAGTATCTAGAGGAGACACAGTAGATAGAGCGGAAATAAGATAGAATTCATCTTGTTTTTCTACAACATTACTTTCATCATACCTGGTATTTCTTGTCCTTTTGGGAGGTCTACCATTTCCATTTTGAGTAGCGAGAGCACTCCTCTTTCGTTTGTTGTTGAAACTATTGTTCCTTTGATTTCCATTGCCTTTGAAATTGTTGTGGTTGTTGTTGTCAACATCCCTTGGAGAATTCTTCTTGCGAGGACACCCTCTAGCATAGTGGCCAAACCTGTTGCAACTGTAGCACCTTCCTTTTCTTCCTTTTGTAGATCCTTGACCTTGTCTCCTCGGACCAACATTATTCTTCCTTTTTGCATGAGCAGAGAAAGTAGTAGGTTCATTTCCTTTTGAGGGCTTGTCTCTCTCCATCATCCTGTCTCCTCTTGAGTGCTTCTAGCCAATAGCTCATCGAAACCAGGTATCTTGTCATTGTTGATAATGGTGGTGACAAATACATCCAATGGTCTTGGAAGACCGCCAAGAGCAATGAGCGAGAGTTCCCTGTCTGAAATAGCTTCTCCAACAGATAGCAAATCATTCTTGATTTGTGTTATTCTCATGAAGTAGGATTGAATGAATTCCCCTTTATCCATCTTGATATCCTTCAACATGTTTTTGAGAAAGAGGATTTGATTTACATTGTTCACTTTGAACATCCCAACCATCTTATCATATATCTCCTTATAAGTTCCCGAATCAGAAATATAGGCAACCAAATGCTTTTGAATAGAGTCAACCAAAATTTTCTTTGCTTTGACCTCACCTTTTCTATTTTTCGTCTTAGCAGGAGTCGGTGCATTTGAAGGAGGCTCCACCACTTTTCCCTGCACATAGTCCAATACTTCATGCTCCTCCAAAATCAGGTCCAAAGTTATCTTCCATGCACGATAGTCAAATTTGTCATTGAGCTTGTCTTCAGTCTTGAAGTAAGATGAAGAAGCCATTGAAACTTGTCCATTAAATCTCTCTTGGTGATTGATATTCCCTCTCTTGCTTGGGCTTTGTCTTCACCTGGGCTCTGATACCATGTTAATTTTAGATAACAATGGTATGTTCTATGCTTAGCACAATTACTTCAATGTACTTTAGCAACCCAATGAAAATTTCCAATATAGTTTCCAAAAACAATCACATTAACCATTAATCACATTGACAGTAACTGTAGATAGAACATGAAATAACAAAATGCAAAAGACAAACCAAGACGAGAACATCAGATTTGGCGGATGGCAGGGAAAAAACCCCAAGATGGGGAAAACCCTTTGATCAATTCTTCTTATTATTATATCAAATGTTCAACAGAGAGAGAAAGTACAAAAAGTCAAAATTGACTTGCCAAATCAAGGTCAAAAAAACCCTTTCAAGTCTGTAGTCAAATTCAGCCTTAACCAGAAAGTCAACGTCGGTCAAAGAAGCTTAGTCATACCCAATCAAACTCAGCCTTGGTCAAAGTCAGAACAAAATAGTCACAAAGTCAGCCATCAAACATGGTCAAATTCTACCCTGAAGTCTGTGGCCAACCTACAATTTATCTCTGCAGTCAAAGTGCTAAGATCACCTTGGTTTTTGTGCCAAAGAGTATGGCATGCCCAAACAGAAAACTGCCCAAAAAATCAAACTCAAAATCTTCCCAGAAATTCAAAGTCAATGTTGGTCAAACTGCAGGAAAATCTAAAATTTTCGGCCCTGTAATTGTATCTTGAAATTTGTCCTCCTTGCCACACGTTGGAGAGAAAAGATATGCCCAATAGTTGTACGAACCAATGAGAGGAGAGAAGAATTTGTGAGTGATGATGATGCCAAATGAGGTGAGAGGTCACTTATATTTGTACAAGTCAATGAGGATGAAGTGACATGCCTATTGGGCTTCATGAGCCTACATGATGATGTGGCCAACCTTGACAATGTGCACATGTGGGCATAAATTCAAAAACACATTTCTGCTTGTCCAAATTTGATGATCTTTAAATCAATTTTGGTCCTCTCAGAAAAAGGAATTCAATGCGATCATCATCTCCATAAAATGAGTTGTCCAAAGTGGAATTTGGCCCTAGTTTCCAATTTTAAGAGTTATGGCCTTAGCAACATTGTTGATTTGATTAGTAATAGATGCCATTGATTGTTGAAATCTTTTATCATGACCCTAGTAAAATCACTGATTAGTCATGTTAATCTTTTTCTATCTTATTTTAATGCTTAGAGGGTGGTACTATTGAGGAGGGTTCCAATATAGGCAATGATTTTAATAATATGTACTTATTTGTTGTTGCATGCTTTTTTTGACTCTAGAGTTTGTTGATGTACTTTGGTTTAAAAATGGATCGCACTTGGAGCTATTTTGGTTATATGCACCCTTCTTGTTATATGCATGAGAAACTTTGCATATTTGTGTATAATGGTTCGGATTCATATGGATGCACATGAACATATGTTTTTTTTTAAACTTTGAATGTTTGTGTTTTTTTATTGATAGTTTTTTTTTCTAATTTTGTCATTTTTGGTCATGTTACCCACCATTTTGTGGGTAATATCCCTAGGAGAATTTTTTTCTCCAAGATGGTCCTTAGCCGACAGTCAGCAGCCCCTTGTAGCCACTAGCTGGCTCATTATGTCACTTCTCCACCACCTGAGCCATCCATGTGTTCCCTCAACCATCTGCCATGATCGTATGTTTGAAGGTGGGCCTCCCGAACCTAAAGGTATGCCTTGTCATTTGGTAATTGAGTACTGTAATTTTCTTATCATGGACACTTTTGGGCATGGATTAATGGGGGGATTCAGTGGAAAGAATGGGCTAGGTCTTTTCTCCTGTCCTCTAGATCCCTTTCTGATATTAACCTCGAATTCTAGTCTCGTGGGATCTCTTTTACTGACCATTTGGCTTTAGGGATGGTAATTCACATGAAACCTGATTTTGGTTGCGTGGTCCCACTTCCTTATCCACTTATATTACCTCCTTTCAACTCATTATTACCCCATTCATCATTTCTCCCACCTGGGTCCAAATTCCTCCACTGGGTCCACATAGGGTTAGCTCACCCCTTCCCCTTGCCCTCACCTTGGGTCAGGCCTAGAATGATGCCCAGAGGTTGTTGCAGCTAAAAAGAAAGATAAAAGCATATTTTTCCACATTCAACAGGAAAATGTACCACAAAATGCAAAATATGGCCATGACAAACACATTTAACACATGGGCAAAAGCCAATACATGAGCTCTACCCCATCATCATGGCCATCACCCTGGTTTCTACAGGTTCTATGAACCTCCCTCATCAAATAGGAACCCATGATTGTCCCAACCCGTGGTGGGCAATGAAACGCCTTGCCATTAAAGGGGGTATTCACTGTTATATCTTATACATCATGCTCTTACCCCTTGAGCCCCGAGAAGTTAATCAAAGAAAATCATAAAGAGGCAAAAAGCATATAAAGAAAGGTGGAAAAATTAAGACCGGGGAACCTCATGTACCACAATTTCTCCCTCCTATACATTATAAACCCAAGTGTGGGCTTCCCTTTTATTAGCTGCCCTTGTACCCCAACATGTGAACTAGGGTTGCCCCTTCTCATCCCTTAATCCATTCACCTATCTATCATATGCCACCGCCTTTTGAAAGATGTACTTTGAATATATTATCCCCTTTAGAAGTAGAAACCACCTAATAGGATTCTTGGTTAACCCCATTTGGAGTTTAGGGGACATTGGCACATCACGAAGCCCATTATGGAAGGGCAGGCCATTATGAAGTCCCCACTTGTGGCCCATGATTGGCAAGCTCATTTACTCGATTTCTCTAATGACTTGTTGTACTAGAAGGCTAGGGGACACATTGGATCTTATGCAGGATTGCAGATGGTCTCCATCTTGGATTTGGTCTCCCTATACGGTGTCCTAATCCTCCAGAGGGCTACATTGGCACATGTAGGGTGTATGTTGGGAGCCATGGGCCTCCATAGTAGCAAAAAACACTCCATGGGTTCCCATAGTCATTCAGAGATTGCTCGTGTTTCACTCATTGACGAGGAAGATGCACTGATCCATCGTGGCCAGTTGGCCCCAGATTTGCACCATACACTTGGCAGATGATCCAAGACTTGCATGATGATGTGGCATCACCTACACTATCATCCTTTCTCTTGTGGATGATCTACAGGCATCTTCGATCTGTTTGGAGACCCATGAGGACACTTGTGTGCCCCTCATGTGATTTGGAGCACCACAGGTCATTACAAGGGGCCAACACCTTGTCCACTGCTTTTGAGAGTCCTATTCGTCATTGTGGCACCCATGGACCTCATGAGGTCTCTTAGAGGGCCCTACGACATGCATAGATTATCATTTGACCTCTTGAGAGGCTTACTCTTTCATTTACCAGCTAGTTTGGTGGGCTTGTCACCAAAAGTTGAATTATTAGAACATTATTTTATTTTTGGGGCTTATGCAGGCCAAGGTGGCTAATTTGAACTCCTAATTTTTGTATAAATACAAGTGATATGATTTCATTTGCTCATCATCACTTTGGATTGGATCTTTTCTCTCTCTTGAGAATTTCACACTTTTTCTTAGAGGATGAATTGGAGCTCTATGGATGAATTTTGATGTGTCGATTTGATCTATCTTATCTTGGAGATTCTCTCTTGCCAAATTGTGGATGGTTGGAATTGTTGATTTGTGGTAGCATCGGATGTGCTCTAGCCATGAAAATCAGTGGAGAGGCTAAAGCACATGAGATCTCCAAGAACCAGAAATGGTTTGGGGAGTTCCACCCGGTTAGAGAGATATTAAAATAATTAATATTTTTAATGGAGTTCCTAAGTCTAAACTTAGGAAAATTAAAATATTAATGGGTATTAATATAAAACTGGGTGAGAAGGTTTTAAATGACATGGATCAAGCCAAATCTAATCTTAGTCGTTGATTAGAGACTTAATCTCGGTCGTTGAAGACTCAACAGGAAAAGTATAAGAGGAGGCTTGAGGGTCAGCTGGAGACACACCAAGATTGATCAGTCATTTTGATATTCTGGAGCGGGGTTTGCTAAGAAAATTCGAACAAGTGATCTAAGTTGCAGCGAGGGGCAGTGAGTACATAGCAGAGAGGCAGAGATAGTGCCAGATGGTCAGTGCAGTGAATGAGGAGGCTACGCAGAGGCAGCAGGAGCCATGCAGAGGCAGCTAGAGACTGTGTAGAGGCTGAGGGGCTTGTGTGGGTGACGCAGAGGGCCAGAGAGCTGACACAGAGAGGAAAAAGGCTAACACAAAGGGTTCTAGAGCTACGCAAAGGCTAGTAGGGCTGACACAGAGCCTTGGAGAAGCGCTGGAAGGATTTTCGTGGGGCAGACTAGTGCTGAGAAGCTGAATATCTGTCGCCAAGAAGAGGTATTACTACCATGTAAAAATCTCTGTTGGGTGAGCCAGTTTGGCAACCTAGTTGTACTCAAGAAATCTGCATAATAATAAAACCCTCAGAACTGTTGCACCGGTTTCCCGCATTGGGTTTTTCCGAGGATGATTGTCCAAAAATAATGGTGTCCCTTGTGTGTTTGTCCAGTATTTCAGTTGTTGATTTATATATGAGTTAAGGACAGTATTTATAAGAATGAAGAAATTGTTAAGAAATAAACAAGTAGGTGAAATAAACCAGATAATGCAGTAGCAATTTCTGACTTGTCAGACTTAGAAATTTCAACAGATATATCCTATTACATGTAAGTACATGCTTTTAATGTTATTCTTGTTTTACTTTGTCGTATACATTGGATTGGGATTTTCGCTATTTTTAGGGCTAATCGCTACATGCATTTACTGCTTAAATTGTGGAATTTTGTCTCTGTTATAGTATCTCTCAATGTATGGGCCATATAATGTGAATGAAATCTCTTAGGGGTAATTCTATCAATGAAGTTATCTTGATAAGCCATCACCTTTTTCACATCTAAGTATAAAAGCTACAAGATTGCCTCTCTTTGAACAAGAAGGCTAGCGAAGTAGTCTTCAGGTCTCCTTGACCAAGAACCAAAGATCCTCACTCATATTCATCATAGAATCCATTCTCTCAAGACTAAGGCACTGATCTACCAAAAGGTGGTCACCTTAAACCAACTTCTTTCACCTTTCTTAGATATAGCCAAGTTGGGTCACCTAGAGCATCATTTTCCCGATGAACTAGCCCTCCAAAAAGTTCGATCTCCTAGCCCCTCTTGTGTTGGTGTTTCCTCAAGACCTCCTCCAAATTTGAAGCCATTCCGACAGCGGAGTTGTGAGAAAAGCCAAGCCCTAGCTTCGAGATCAATCTTTGCCCTAACATCCCCAAAGGCTAACACCTTATTGGATCAATTCAAACCTTTAAGTGGATATTCTTTTGTTGATCCATTTCCATACCTTGTCTAGGTTAGGGATAATCATTGGTTGCCATACTCTTCTCCCATACACTAAACTGAGTCCACTTGGTCTTGTGTGGTCCCGTTCCTATGAAAAGACAATTATTCAAGAACCATCTGGGATACTGATTTCAATAAGGATTTTAGGGATTGGGAAATTCCTTAATAAGTCATATCCCATAAACCGAACCTCAAATCCTCCCCTCCTTTCCCTAGAAGACATTGTAACTTGCTTAGAAAGCAAGCAAGCTCTATTTTTCTAACTCTTCTGGGAAAGGGATTATTTGCGTCACCCCACATCCTTTCATTGACTTAACCTTCATCGATGACTCCATAATATACCGGGTCTCCTCTCATCAGTGAAAATCCATAAATGGAAGGGAGCCTTAGCTGAGGTGACTGTGAGATAAGTCTCCATTTGTTGCCCTTGGCCTAACATTTTCCCTTTAGGGATCCCCCTTAGGTTCCCTGCTAGTTTGAGCAGTAACATTTTGGCAACATTGCCAAGGACACGAAATGTGTGTTTTGTTCCCCATACGACATATTGACATATCATTATTGGCAACTCCATTGGAAGAATGAATCCCTAGTTCTTCATTGAACTTTAAGGTCGATGCTTGTAAGGTGAAGCAAGCATTTTTCTAGGCATCTTTAATTTCACCCTGGCGAATCCTACATATTTTTCATGTATACCTCAAATAGGTTGTTATTCTTTCATAAATTTCCCACTTTGGACATTGCTAGCATCCCTGGACATCCTAATCATGTCGTGGAAGGATGGTACATGGGGTGTCGGTATTTGATGGTGATCCACTTTACGCAATTGACCACGTAGAAAGATTTAATGCACATGCTTCAAAAGAGAAAGTTGTCCACCAAGATGTCCTTATGTTTTTATTCATGTGATCTCTCGGTGGTCATGTGAAAATTTGGAAGCCCAAATTTCTACTGCAACAACTGATTAAGTTCCTTTTATTTGTCAATTACTGAACAAATTATTTACTGCATCCTATAGCAAATACCGAAACTAATACACTACAACATTCACCAATTAAATTTAATGTGGAAACAAGAAACTGAGCAAGAAAGAAATACACAACACAAGTGACCCCATTATTTTTAGACAAATGTCCCCGAAAAAACCCAATGTGGGAAAATTAGTGTAGCAGCTGAGGGTTTGTATTATTAAGCAGTAGTTTTCTGAATACAATCTTTGGATGCCTTGTTGGTTATCAAATACAGAGAATCTGATTGGAAGAAGATTAGTGAGAAATACCTCACACTATCATTGGCGATCCGACACTGATCCAGGCCCTGGATTGCTGGCCCCATGTTGGCTTTGCGCAGCTACTGCATCACCCACTCTAGGGATTTGCGTCACCTCTCCCAGATCTCCTGTTGTCTGGAGATTCGAACTTCAGGCGTTCCAGTCTCACACCTCGGCTTCCTGCATTGAAACTCGTCTCTCCTAGATGAAATTTGAACTCCCTTTGAAGCTCTGCACTGCCTCTGCGTGGTATTACACTGCCCAGCGTGGCCTCTGTGTTGCCTCTTCTGGATCTCTCTCTGCCTCCTCCACGATATATTCCCAGATCAGGAAACTCTCCAACTAGAACCATCCCCGCCCCTCACTGCAAGAAATCACTTCGATCTTCTCTATAGCAATTATTGCGCTGCCTTCTCTGAGAAATTCGATATCTTGATCTCTCTCCAATGTATTTTCCAAATGCCCATCAAAGTCCTTCTTATAATCCTCTAGTTGACTCAGATCAACGACCCATATTAGATTCTAACCAATGACTCAGATCATTTAGACTCGATCTCCGTCTTCTTCTAGAAGTTTTACCTTCAGTTTGATTAATACCCTTTAATTATTTTAATTTCCTAAGTTTAGACTTAGGCACCCATTAAAAATAATTAATTATTTTAATAAAACTATCTCCGGGTGGAATTTCCCAAAACAATTTCTGGGTATTGTGGAATACATGTGTCCTAGCCTCTCTGCAAATTTTGAGGCTTAGAGCACATTCGATGCTACCAGAAATCAACACTCCCTCTTAGCGAGGAATGTGCTCTAGTAATGCAACCTACTGAAGCATCACTCTTCTCTCTAATATCTCCCTCTGCGTTGTTGATGTCTGACATCACTACCACCTACTACAGCACAAATGCTGCATCTATATGCTGCTGACCCTACCACTGCCAACCCTGCATCTGTACTGCAACCCTCATAAGTTCTGCATCTGTGTTGCTGCTGGCACTACCACTGCCAACATTGCAACCTTCTCCAACTGCTACTGCTACTGTATCAGCAATGGAAAAGCATCCAAAATTATTGAACATGTGTTCATCATGATGCATCTGTTGCTGGAGTTCTCACTGTTTCTAGTCTCTACGTTGACCCTCTAAAGCCTCTGCGCTGTTGCTGACTCTGCTCTGTGCCAACAGCGCTGCTGCCAATTTTGCTCTGCACTGCTCAGTCTTTGGCATTCCTAGCTACTGCAACTGTCATTCTGACACTCCTCTGCACCAACTGACACTGTTCCATCCTACTTCTAATTTGGGTTCCCGTAGCAAGGTATTGATCTAAGAGATGGACTCCTCAAGGATCTTGCCCATCTGTAGTTCTTTCGAACTATAGTTCTTGATCACCCACCTCTCCCCTGGAGGTATCTAGGCAACCATGGAAAACTCCTCCTCCTTGATATTTGTAGATGCAACCTTCAGATCATGCTTCTTGTCCTTGTCCTTCTTCTTGAGAGGACACTGCGTAGCATAGTGACCAAATTCACCACACCAGAAGCACTTGATCTTCGAAACATCTTTCTTCTTCTTCCGCTGCTCCCGCTGCCCCTTGGATACAAGGGCTACATTCTCTTCCTCCTCCTTGGGCTTCGTTTCACTGTTGTTGTTGCTATCAAGTTTGCACTTGCGAAGTCTCTCCTCATATCTTCCTACTGAAGAGCGGCCCACATCCCTTCCCAATCCGGCAATCTTTCTCTGCCCAGGATGCTCTAGACAAATACTTCCCATTCCTTTGAGACTGAATTCAGGGCCAGGCTCACCATCTCGGTAGGCTGAGGTGTTGACCCGACAACTGCCAACGAGTCTAGGATTTCCTGAATCTTCGTTAGGAACGGATCAATGTGTTCCCCTTCTACATTTGCGTGGATCTCATCTTATGCTCCAAGTACATTTTCTGTTGTTTGGAAGATCCTTCGTATAGCATGGCCAATGCTTCCCACATTTTTCGGGCAATATCCTTGCCGACAATGTGACACACTACGCGATCTCTCACTCTGTCAAGGATCAATCATTTGGCCTTCGCCATTTCAGCCTTGTACTTCTTGAGCAGATCTGGATCTGCAGGTACAACTACCACACTGTCAACATAGGTTTTGAGATCGTGCTCATCCAAAAGGCATGAGATCCTTGCCTTACAGATCACATAGTTGGATGCACCCTCCAACCGATCCTGATCTCCCAAACCATGAGTTTCCATCTCTGCTAATGAAATGTCGAACTGCCTCCTCTCTCTTCTGCGCTGCTGTTGGGCTAGCCTACGCACTCCCTGTTGGATTTAGTAGATCTACTTCTCCTTGCTGCTGCACAACAAATGAGAAATCGAATTCCTTGGCTAGGAATTCTCTGAGGAAGAAATTCCCTCAATAGTGTCTCCTTCTTCCGTTTGACGCTTTTCTGCCCCAACAACCGCTGCAGAAAACTTGCTCTGCGCTGCTCCCTCTAACACTGGCAACCTTCGATCTGGAAGTCTTTCTCTTTGTCGACTCACTCAGAGAGAGACTATCCTCGAAAATTTTGCCCTCCTGGCCTGGACTGCACAATCCCTTTGGGGATTCGATTTTCTGCCTACACAACACTTCGACTTCACTCCTTCTCTTCAATGGTGGGATTTTCTGGCTCTGCACTCTTGCTTCGCCTGATGCTCTGATACCATGTGAAAATTTGGAAGCCCAAATTTCTACTGTAGGGACTAATTAAGTTCCTTCTATTTGTCAATTGCTGGCAATGTGACACACTACCTGATCTCTCACTCCGTCGAGGATCAATCATTTGGCCTTCGCCATTTCAGCCTTGTACTTCTTCAGTGGACCTGGATCCGTGGGTATAGAAACCACACTGTCGACATAGGTTTTGAGATCACTCTCATCCAAAAGGCATGAGATCCTTGCCTTTCAGACCACATTGTTGGATGCACCCTCCAACCGATCCTGATCTCGCAACCCATGAGCTGCCATCTTTGCCAATGACATGTCGAACTGCCTCCCCTATCCTCTACGCTGCTGTTGGGTTGGCCTACGCACTCCCTGTTGGAGTTAGTAGATCAACTGCTCCTTGCCGCTGCTCAGCAAATGAGAAATCAAATTCCTTGGTCAGGAATTCTCTGAGGAAGAAATTCCCTCAACAATGTCTCCTTCTTCCTTCTGACGCTTTTATGCCCTAGCAAGTGCTGCAGAAAACTTTCTCTATGTTGATGCTTCTGTGCAACTCCCTTTGAAACTGACAACCTTCGATCTGAAAGTCTTTCTCTCTGTCGACTCACTCAGAGAGAGACTATCCTCGAAAATTTTTCCCTCTTGGCCTGGATTGCGCAATCCCTCTGGGGATTCATTTTGTTGCCTACACAGTACTTCAACTTCCCTCCTCTTTAACGCTGGGCTTTTCCGTCTCTGCCTCTTGCCTCACCTGCAACTCTGATACCATGTGCAAATTTGGAAGCCCAAATTTCTATTGCAACTACTGATTAAGTTCCTTTTATTTGTCAATTAATAAACAAATTATTTACTGCATCCTACAGCAAATACTGAAACTAATACACTGCAGTCTTCACCAATTAAATTAAATGCGGAAACAAGAAACTGAGCAAGAAATAAATACACAACATAAGTGACACCGTTCCTTTTGGACAAATGTCTCAGGAAAAACCCAATGCGCGAAAACTGGTGCAACAACTGAGGGTTTGGATTATTAAGCAGTAGTTTTCTGAATACAATCTTTGGATGCCTTGTTGGCTATCCAATACAGAGAATCTAACTGGTAGAAGATTAGTGAGAAATATCTCACACTATCACTGGCTATCCAACACTGATCCAGGCCCTGGATTGCTAGCCCCACGCTGGCTTTGCGCACCTACTGTGTCAGCCTACGCAGTTCTGCATCAGCCACTCTAGGGATTTGCATCACCTCTCCTAGATCTCCTGTTGTTTGGAGATTTGAACTTCAAGCCTTCTGGTCTCACAGCCCAGCTTCCTGCACTGAAACTCGTCTCTCCTGGCTGGAATTCAAACTCCCTCTGAAGCTCTACGCTGCCTCTGTGTGGGCTTATGCTGTCCACTGTGGCCTCTGCACTGCCTCTTTTGGACCTCTCTCTACCTCCTCTGTGATGTATTCGTAGGTCAGGAAACTCTCCAACCAGAACTATCCCTGCCTCTCACTGCAAGAAATCACTTCAATCTTCTCTCTAGCAACTGTTGTGTTGTCTTCTCTGATAAATTTGATCTCTTGATCTCTCTTCGATGTATTTTCCAAATGCCCATCAAAGTCCTTCTTATAATGCTACAATTGAGTAATCAACGACCTAGATTAGATTATAATCAATGGCTCAGATCATTTGGACTCGATCTTTGTCTTCTTTTAAAAGTTTCACCCTCGGTTTGATTAATACCCTTTAGTTATTTTAATTTCCTAAGTTTAGACTTAGGCACCCATTAAAAATAATTAATTATTTTTATAAAACTGTCTCCAGGAATTTCCCAAAACGATTTCTGGGTATTGTGGAATACATGTGTCCTAGCCTCCCTACAAATTTTGAGGCTTAGAGCACATTCGATGCTACTAGAAATAAACAGGTCATAACTCATGGCTGTATGATCATGAACCTAGGAGCATCTCATCTATTGAAGAGTTTGTTGATGGCTTTCTTAGTCATTTTCAAGTACACCCTGCATTAAGCATCCAAGAGGAAGCCTTCATCAAGCATCATCAAGACATTAAGAATCTAGGTAATGAGCGAGAAGACGAGTCCTCCTTGGTTCCACATGATGAAAATGATGATTTTGAGGACACATACGCTGGAAAGGATGAATTTATGGAAAGTGAAATTGAGACCAACCCTACCTTTCTCAAGGATATTACTCCCGATGAATCATCTTTTGAAAACCTTGAGAGAGATGATCCCATTTGCCCCTTGAAAAATGACATTGAAGATTATTTCCACATTGAAAAGAAAAAATGGGAAATTGTTGGCCCTCAATTTGATTCTGCTCCCATTTACGACACCGACAAGGAGGATGAGGATGAGGATGAGATTGGTCTTCCCTTCCCCTCAGGCACTATTTATGATGACATACCCATTGATACCCTTGGGAAGGAGAATCTTCATTTTCCTTTGCATAAAGAGGGGTAGTTGGAAGTGATCAATTTTCCTTTTAGGAGAGACCCAATCTTTGATACTAAGGAAATTGATAAGGCTCCCACTTCTCATAAGTATGATTCTATGTTCAAATCACTTGAGCCTTTAGATTATGATTTTGGGAAAGCAAAACCTATTGAATACAATACTTCTTCCTCCCTTTTTCCTATTGGTCATCATCTTGAGTCTTCATCAAGTGATTCCCTCACCCCTAGTCATATGATCTCAAGTAACTGTGAGCCCTTCCTCCCTCCCGAGTATAGTGTCAAGGAAGAGTCCTTCATTGATTATACTTTTCCTCCTTGGATGCACCCTCAGAGTTTTAACTTTTAATCACTCCAGGGTCTTCCCTCTCCAGTGTAATCATCATCTGCAACCTACTTGTATTTCTCCATCTCATCGGCCTCCCTTTCCTACTAATCATAACCCAATAAAGGCCATAATCCATGACGTAAATTTTAAGGACAATGGTGGAAGTGATATGCCAGAGATTGTCATCCATCAAAAGTTTAGGAGCTTGGTTGTTGACATCTCTATATTTTGATTGCAAGAGAAGATCTCATGGACTAGAATACATCATTTTCTTACCTCTTCTCACATATTCATCCATGTGTGGGCATCATATTTTCCCATCTCCCGCCCACAACATCCTCCATGTGTTTGGGTTTTGCATTCGCTTTGGGATTTGTTGCATGAGTAATCATATAGGCACGGATATTTATATTGACATGATGATATGTTGGTTGCATTGGCTTTATGATTACACTTAACAATGGCTTTGTCATATGCATGTTAGGGTAGGATGCATTGCATGTTGATTTTGCATTAGAACTAACATCATATGATATTTCTCATCATTGAAAATTTTAGGGGATAATATTTGCAAGTGGGCTAATTTTCCATGGTTTTTCCAAAAAAAGATTCACCAATTTCCATTTTTTTATAAAAATGAATCGCCCAAATTTTACAATATAAAATTATTTTACCTTAAAAATTGCCAAGATTATATAGAGAGTATATATATAATCATTATAAATTTGAATAATTTAAAAAATACATCAATAAACATTTTATAGTTTTCATATTAGGGACTAATGAGATTCGCCAATGTTTTTATACTTCAAGATAATTTTCCATCCTTAAAATTTTCCCTGTTTCTCATGGTAGATTAAATGAATTTAAATTAAAATTTGCATATTTTATTTTTGATTTTATGGCCTAACATTTAGCATGTGCGATCATGAAACGCCGCGAAAGCATGCTGCCTCATGTTTTTCCATCTATTATATGTGCAGGTGACAAGTCTACCGTAACCAAGAGAGTGCTAGAGTTCTCGTGACCTCCCTTTCGAGTAGCTTCACCCACTTCTTTGAGAGATCACGTCCTAGTTGGAGTTAGATGTTAGCCACCATTTTGTGAGTAATATCCCTCGGAGAATTTTTTTCTCCAAGATGGTCCTCAGCCTGAAGCCAACAACCCCTTGCAGCCACTAGCTAGCTCATTATGTCATTTCTCCACCATCTGAGCTAGCCATGTGGTCCCTCGCCCATTTGCCATGATCGTATGTTTGAAGGTGGGCCTCCCGCACCTAAAGGTATGCCTTGTCATTTGGTAATTGAGTATTGTAGTTTTCTTATCATGGACACTTCTGGGCATGGATTAATGGGGGGATTCAATGGAAAGAATGGGCTAGGTCTATGCTCCTATCCCCTAGACACCTTTTGGATATTAACCTCGGATTCTAGTCCTGTGGGATCTCTTTTACTAACCATTTGGCTTTAGGGATGGTATTGTGAAAATTCCTAAACCCGGAATCCCTACTGTAGCAAACTGATGTCGCTTCTCCTACTTGTTAATCCATACAAGTTATTTACTGTGTTCTACGGTAAATATTGAAGTAAATACAACTGCAACATTCACTATTTAAAATAATATGCCAAAACAAGAAAACTGAGAATAAGAGAAAAACATCACACAGGACACCGTTATTTTTGGACAAACGTCCCCGAAAAAACCCAATGCGGGAAAACTGGTGCAACAGATCTGAGGGTTTTATTATTATGCAGTAGTAATTTCTGAATACAAACTCTGGATGCCTTGTTGGCTATCTAGTACAGAGAATATCACTTGGCACAATAAATTAGTGAGATTACCTCACTCCACACTATATGTCCCGATTGATCTGGCAGTTGAACCATAGTCCCCGGCTACCTCTATGTTCCCCTATGCAGTCACTGTGTGGGCCTGTGTCATTGCCTTTGAGGCACTGCATCACCTCTCTACTGGATTGATTTTCTCTCGGGAGCTTCGACTTCAGCCCTCCTGGCTTAGAACGTCAAACCCCCAGCAAAATCTCGAAATTTTGCTTGGAAAGCACTGTGCTGCTCTGTGTGAACCCTTCCTGGCTTTGAGTCACCCTCACTGGGCCCTGTGTTGCCTCCTCTGCGTCTTTCTCTGCCTCTCTGCTGTGTATTCTTGGCTCCGGAGAAGGTTCTCCAACCAAAACTATCTTTTCCCCTCTCTGCGTGATCACCACGAAATCACTGTGCTGCTCACTAGCTCAATAATTCAATCTAACTGATCAACTCTCCGTGTGTCTTCCAAATGACCCTCAAGCCTCCTTAAATAATATTCTTGTTGACATTCAACGACCCAGATTAGAAGCTAAAGATCATTTCAACTTGATCCTCATCTTCTTCTAGAAGTTACACCCACAATTAGATTAATACCCATTAATTATTTTTAGTTAGTTTAGACTTAGGGTCCCATTAAAAATAATTAATTATTTTAATAAAACTGTCTTTGGGTGGAATTTCCCAAAACGCTTTATGGGTTCTTTGGAATACATGTGCCTAAGCCTCCCTGCAAAATTTGAGACTTAGAGCACATATGATGCTACCAGAAATCAACACTCCCTCTTAGAGAGGAATGTGCTCTAACAATGCTTCCCACTGAAGCATCACCCTGACTTCATAACATCGTCCTTTGTGATGCTGATGTTTGACATGCTATCCACCAACTACTGCGCTACTGCTGCAGCTGTACTACTGCCGACCTTGCCACTGTCAACACTGTATCCGTACTACAACTCCCTCTCAAGTGTTGCATTTGTGCTACTTCTAGCATTGCCACTGCTAACACTTCATCTGCACTGCAACTGAAAAACATCCCAAAATCTAAACAAGTGTTCAACATAGATGCATCTCGATGTGGAATATCTGACTCCTGCTAGTCCCACGCTATCTTCTGAAGCCACTACGCTACTGCTACTATTGCACTGTGCCTCCCTGCACTGCTGCAACTCTACACTACACTGCTTAGACTTGGCGTTCTAGTCACTGCATCTGTTGCTCCAACACTTCTTTGCACCAACTCGCACTGGTCCATCCAGCTACTTATCTGGGCTCCCGTAGCAAGGAATTAATCCGAAAGGTGGGCTCCTCAAGCATCTTGCCCATCTGTAGCTCTTTCAAACTACTGCTCTAAATCAGCCCACCTCCCTCCTGGAGGTATCTCGGCTGTCATGGAAAACTCCTCTTCGATCTTCGTTGGTGCAGCCTTCAAATCGTGCTTCTCATCTTTGTCCTTCTTCCTCAGAGGGCACCGTATTGCGTAGTGACCCATTTCACCACACCTGAAGCATTTGATCTTTGAGACGTCCTTCTTCTGCCTCCGCTGCTAATCCGAGTTGACTCAACTCCCCGATTTAACCAAGATCTTTTGTTCCCGTGATGTAGTTAGAATTGCATTTTATAAGAGCATAAATGAATATATATGCATGCTTAAACAAATGGAAACATAATGATGATCAACAAATCATAAACAAGAGACATTGATAACATAGTTCGTCCGGTGTCAAGATGGTGTTGGCTGCTTCATTCAATGCTGGAAATGATGAAGATGTACATGGACTATGTTTTATGTCATACAAGAACATGTGCCCTCTATATGAGTGGCAAAGTCTCTACATGAGACGCTCCGCTATAGGAACTATCACTCACAATAGGCCTCCTATCAGCATGACATAATATTACACATGGTGACAATGAGTATCCCGCCATCATGGCATCAAAGGGATTTCAACCAAAACACCCATGGTGACAATGAGTATCTCGCCATCATGGCAACAAAGGGATCTCAATCAAAACATACATAACAATCCATGATGAATACATCTCACATGAAATAGACACAAATATTCTGCATCATACATCAAGCAGGAATCGAAACAACATAGTACATCTCAAATGAATGATCAAAGAAGTACATGACAACAACACTTCATATAACCCAACTCTAATGCTGACTGAAGAATGGAATACTCAGTTGCTGGATTTGAATTCACCATCGAAATTGTGGAGTCAAATGGCATAGAATCCACTGTCTGTACTTTAAAATCTGACATCGTCACTCCAATCTGGAAAATGGCCGAAAAATAGAAGGCTCAACTGCAAAAACTGACTACACCACTGAATTTGTGTCGTCGAGAGGTGTAAAATCGACTATCCATTTTTTGAATTTTGACACCGGCAAAATCTGGGCTTGTAGGAATCTTTTAGATTCCCTTGTGATTCTCCAAAGATTCCCTCCTCTGGGTTGACTGGAGATTTGCAACTCAAATCAGAAAATTGATCTTGCCATTGAGATCCTTGCGAAATTCTGAGAAGAATGAGTATAAAGTTGGCTGCATTCTAGATCTGGGAAATTTCAGCGTCCAAGGAATCTAGGAGATTCCCTCGAGATTCTCGAAGATTCTCCTCTGTTGGGAATCTGCAAATCCGATGCTCAAAAGGCGAATCCAACATCGCCATTGTGTTCCTTGCAAAAATTTGAGAAAAATCACTGTAAACTTGATTAAATTCTAACAAAATGAATTTTTACACCCCAATGAATCTTTTTAGCATCTTAAGGTTCTCTGCAAAAATTGTGTCTCGAAAAGCGTGCCATCATGGTTCCGCCTTTGCAGACTGTGTCATTATTCCCCATGGGCATGGTTCTGCTGCACAGAAACTCCGTTCTCGTTCTCCGTTCCATCGTGCTCTCCCTCCATTCCGTTCTTGGTCCCTCTCCTTGTGCAAATGAAGTGGAGGCTTATTTATTAATTGGAGGGTGAATATTTCAATGAAGCGCCATTGGCATGTTGGTTAGGGTGGACTGATGGAGGCATGGAGTTCGGGGGATCAAATCACGACCCCTCCAAAACATAGAGTATGGTTTGCCGTTTTGTTTTAAAATGGCGCGTTGTTTGTTTTGTTACGCATTAAACGGGGGCGTGTTTGTGATCGTTGGTGTTTTGTGTGGTGTGGGCGCCCGAGTAGCGAGCCCATTGTCCCTGCCAGGCAGGTTCAAACCCCGCCGCCCACGGTTCAGGTGACAAGTGGCAACAGGTGGGGGTGTGGGCCGGGTCCACCAGAGGTGGCATGCCCACCCCAATATATATAATGTTTTGTTATGTGGGTTGGGGCCGACAGGGATCACGGCTTATCGGCGCATTTTAATTAAAATGTGTTTTTTAAATATATGGTTTGGGAGGGGGGGATGGCGGGGGTCATGGCCCGCCACCTCATCACATATATTTTTTTGATTTTTAATTAATAACAAGTCTTTTTCGATTTTGTTTCATATAAGGGATATTAGACAAATTAAAGAGGCAACAATTTTGCCCGCTCTCAGGAGCTAAGTTTCTACGCCGGTTGAAGGTGAATTTGTAGGACACTTAAACCTGGCCCAAAGCCCAACTTTGACTGCAACTTTGACTGGATCTATCTCCCTCATACGAGCTCGGATTTGAGTGGCATTTACACTGTTGGAATCAGGGCGACAAGAATTTCAATCTAGCGTTGCTTTGAGAGCGATCTTACCACTTTGAATTTTGACCTTTATGAGTCCTCTTGGACTTCTGCATGTGTCTGGAGCCACCTGGATCAATCCTCCCCACTGAGGAGCGTTTGGTCCTCCAAAAGCATAAAAAATAATCTGCAACTTCTTTGTACCTTGTCTGCACTTACAAGTGTCTGATAAGTCACCCTTCCTTCTCCTTCACATTATTTGACATGAAATAGAGAAATAAATCATGAAAATGGCACTTACAAGTATAGCGAATATATCTAATCATCAAGAGAGACAAAAATCAAAGATCCAAGACCAAGAGAAGATTTCCAAATATCAAAATGCATCAAAGATATCCAATTCGTCCTCCAATAGCTATAGCAAAATTCTCAAGAAGAGATAAAGATCCCAATCCAAGTGATGATAAAATGAAATGATCATCACATCAATATATATCCTTCTCAAGGGTTTTGATTTTACTAATTAGGCCTAATGATGCTCCAATTAATAAAATAATGTGCAAAAATAACATTACTTGGTGACAAGCCCGCCAAGATAGCTCCATAATACAAAAATAAGCCTCTTAAGAGGGAAAAATGATAGATACAATAGGTCGAAGGGCCATTGAAGAGGCCTAGTGGAGTCCAATGTGTGCCAAAATGAATGGATGGGCTCCAAACATAGTGATAAAGGGGGTGGCTCCTTGATATCCAAGCAAATGACCTATGGTGCCTCCAAGTGGGTATGGGGGCACAAAACATCCTCATGGGTCTCCAAATGGATTGAACAAGCTTGTATCCCATCTGTAAGGGCTAAAAGAATGATGCAAGCCCTCCCATTGTCTCCCATGGTGAGACACATCCTCATTTGGGCCCTGGATCAGCTGCCAAGTTTGTGGTGCAAGAGTGTAGCCGGCTGGGCAAAGTTGTCAAGGTGCATCATCATCATCAAATAAATGAAACATGAGCAAGCAATGATTGGAACTAAAGGATCCCATGATGTGGCAATTTACTCTCTGCTATGGTGGAGACCCATGGCTCTCAATGCTCACCCTACAAATGTCAATATGACCCTCTAGAGGGCTTGGACCTCTTATAAGTAGACCAAACCCAAGACGAAGACCCACATGCAATCATGTATAAGATCCAATGCGTCCCCTCACCTTCTAGTACAACAAATCATTAGTGTAATTGAGTAAACGAGCTTACAAATAATGGATCCAAGTGGACACTTCATAGTGACATGCCCTTCTATAATGGGAATGTACATGTGTCTCCAACTTCAAGAAGAAGGTTAGCCAAGGACCCTATTAGGTGGTTTCAACCTCTAAGGGGAGTGACATGTCCATGGTACATCCATCAAATGGTAGGTGGCATGTGAAATAATGATGGAATGGAGTGGGGCATCAAGGGAAGGCTCCAAGCCACATGCCACAGTACAAGGGTAGCTATAATAAGGGAAGCCCACACTTGGGTGTATGAATGTAGGAGGGAGCAATCATGGTACATGAGTTACCCCGACCTTTGTTTTTCCACCCTTCTTCATATGCCTTTTTCCTTTTATTGATTTTTCTTTTATAACTACTCGAGGCTCTAGGGGATGAGAGCATGATGTGTGAGATATAGCAGTGAATACCCCCTTAAGGTGGGGAAGTTCATCATCTACCAGGGGTTGGGACAATCATGGGTTCCTTAATGATGTAAGGGGCCGATATGAGGGGCCCTAGGAACTAGGGTGATGGCCATAATGATATGGGTAGAGCTCATGTTTGGCTTTTGCCCACGTGCTAAATTTGTATGTCTCGGCCATCTTTTGCATTTTATGGTACATTTCCTGTTGAGAGTGGCCAAATTATGTTTTTTCCTTTCTTTTTTTAGCTGCATCAACCTCCGGGGCATCATTCCAGGCCTAATCCATAGTGTGGACAAGGGGAGGGGGAAGCTAACTCTTTGTGGACCCAATGGACAAATGTGGACCCGAATGGGAGATATGGTGAAAGGGGTTATAATGAGCGGAAGGGAGTGATATATATGGTGTTGGAAAGCACGACCACACAACCAAAATCGGGGTTTCCCATGTAGTGTCACCCCTAAAGCTAGTAGCCAATAAAGGAGATGCTACGGGACTAGGATATAAGGTTAACCATCAAATTGGACAGAGGAGACAAGAGTATGAACCAAACCCACTCTTTCCGCCGGATCCCACCACTAATCCATGCCCAAAAGTGTCCATGATAGGTAAACAAAATACCCAACTATACAATGAAAAGCCATACCTTCGGGGTTGGAAGGCCCACCTTCAAACGTAAGATCATAATAGATGGGCAAGTGAGCATATGGTTGGCTCAAACAATGGAGATAGTGGCACATCGAGCTATCTGGTCGCTGCAAGGGGTTGTTGGCTGCCAGCTGAGGACCATCTAGGAGAAAAAATTCCCCCCTATGGATATCACCCACAAGTGGTGGGTAATAAGGCCACATAGCCATGTAGAGGGAATAACCAAGGCGCTCTTCTTCATTATTTCCCTTGTTGAAGGATGGAGTTGTTGGATCCAGAGGTTGGACAAAGCCTTATTGGGGGTATCTTCAACTAGGTGGATGTCTTATCGGAGCTATCTTAGACAAAGGTGGGTGTTATACGATCTTCTTAACGCCAAGCCCATCTTTTGTCCAAAGTGCAAGGTTAACCTAAGACTCAAGAGTAGTTGTGATTCACAACTTGGCACTTGAAAGGTAATATTTGGCCAAGGTGAGCATATCTTAGCTACCATCTTTTTTAAAAATCTCAAAATCTTTTATTTTTCCTGTTTTATAAAAATAAAAAGAAAAATATTTACTAGCTTGTACTTTCTGAATTTCATTTCAAGATTAGTTAGTCAAACCTTGGGGTTTCGGGCCATATTTTTAGATTTCATCCAAGGGAGAGATATACCTTCTTTTTGGGATTTAAACATACATATTTCACGATGTATATTTAGTTTATGTTCAAAATCTGCATTAATTTTTAGTAAAATACACTTCAGATCCTGCAATTCTCAAGGTACAAGGGTCATTTCCAAGTAAGTTTATATCACCTATAAACCCTTGCATTAGTCTTCATATTTGTTTTTCAAACTTATATCACTATTATGGATCTATTTATAACTTATTCCAGTATTAGAAGGCTAAATTATTCATCCGAATATTTTTTTGGGTTTTCACCCAATGGGGAGGTGCAACGCAGTCCCAAGAGCAGTGACACAGTACTATGCAGAGGCTCACCTCCAGCGCAAATTAGTGTCAGGTTTTCCAGTGACAGGGTGAGATCATCTCACTATCTTTTTGTCCAGTTAGATCTCTATATAGGATTGCTAGTTTGGGCATTCGAAGAATTGTACTCATAAATTACTGGTTAATAATACAAACCCTTAGCTATTGCACCGGTTTTCCCACATTGGATTTTTCGGTGACATTGGTCCAAAAACAATGGTGTCACTTGTGTGTGCTATTTCTTTCTTGCCCAATTCTTGTTTCCACATATTATTTAAGTTGTGAAGGCTGCAATTTTAATTATTTCGATGTTTACTGTAAATACTGTAAATAACTTGATTCAGTAGGAGAAATATAATATTTGCTGCTGTAGTGGTTCGGGGATTCCGAATTTTCACATAACTTTGCCTGTAAGGGTGTTGTAAGGCCTAAATAGGGTTGGTAACTCTCCTAGGAGGCAGCAAGTAGAAGAAGATTCAAGATAGAGGCAGGCTGCAACCCTGGAGAAGGTTTTGGGAGGAGAAATAAGGAGATGGAGCAGACTAACATCAACCCTAACCAGGACCAAAATCTACAGCAGAAGGACTGACCTAGACCAGAGGTATGTATTGATGTATTTGAGGTTGATTTGTTACTAGAGGATAGGTCCAAATTGGACAGATTTGGAAGGACACTTGTTGACGGTTAGAGGGCAACGAGAAAGTGCTTGTGGGCCCTAAGTGCAAAACTAGGAAGGACACTAGGTCTTCTAGGAGAGGTAGATTTGTTGAGCTCGTTGATTGATCTTTGAAGGGCTAAAGAAGGAGGTCATAGAGGAGCAATTTGTAGCCCAAGTTCATTGGTGAAGAAGGAATTCTAGCAGTGATAGGTGGCAACCCTCCTTCTCTAATTTTGTCGTCATTGGAGTAGCACAGGAAGACAATAGTGGGAAGAAGTCCCTAAATAGCTGGGGAGCAGAAGTAAACAAGAAGTCTCAAAGTGTTGTGTCCTTGAAGGACTAAGGAGCAGCTAGTGAGCGTGAAGACCCTATGTGTTGGTTATAGATAGACTTATGATCAAGTAGAGAGCCGATTGGAGAGCCGTGTTCAGTGGCCTAAAGGAGTTGGTACATTGATAGAGGCAGGTGCTGCAGAACGGGATCGAAGGACTCGTAGTTGTGTTCAGGGTACGATTGAGGAGCTATGATGGTGCACAATATGCGTTAGATGATCAACGTATCTTGTTCTTGTATTCTTGTATTAGTGGATGTATGAGGGACATTATCCCTGGTACAAAAGCCCTAGACAGTTGTATTTATCAGTTTGTTAATATAATGAAGTTGGGTTTTGTAAAAAGTTGTCTATATTTGTGCACTAGTATATTTACATTTGTATATTGTTTCGTTGTGCAAAGTAGTTTGTTGTGATACTTAGATTGGTATCATCAGTGATTGTAAGATTCTAACCTAGAATCCAGTATTGTGGAAAAATAACATGGTATCAAAGGTACTTTGAAAGGCCAGTGAATCAAAGAGTGCACAACGAAGTACAACTTAAGAGGGACTTGGTCACATTGTTGTTGAAGGGCTCACAATTATGTCGAAGTTGCAGGTTGGTCTCCGGTATGAGGACAGGTTGGAAGGGTTGTCCAACTATATTCCATGGAAGGAAATGATCAAGTTAGTTCTAATGGTGAACATGATTTAGGACTTTGCCAAGAAAGAAATAAAAAAGTCAACAGACCCTAAGGAGCTGGAGGTGTATGAAGAGTTTGATACAAAGGCAACGTTGATCATCCTAGACGATGTCAAGGATTCCTTAATACCTCATATGTCAGGTTCGCGTGATGTATTCGAGACTCTAGCTGAGTGGGACTCAAAGTTGTACATGGTGCTAGGTGACAAAAGCTAGAAAGAGATCAGGGGATCAGGTGTCGTGCCATTTAGGATGGAGTCAAGTTAGGTGATGTGAGTTCAGTATGTATTGTTTGTACCGAAACTCAGATATAATGTGATGTTTGTATCAGTGATTGAGCAGAAGGGGTTTGAGGTATTGTTCCAAGGTAGGAAGGCAATATTCATGCCTAGAGACTTTAGCTCCACAAGTGTCGTGATTGGAGTTAGGGAGCATGGACTATATACGCTGATGGGAAAGCCCATAGATCATGGGAAGAAGAGGCAAAACCAGGTACAGATTCTAGAGAAGCAGGTGCAAGTTTAAGAGGAGAAAGTACAGGTTCTAGAGAAGAAGTCCATATTCCAAAGGTTTAGCGGGATCCAAGTTCTAGAGGGAGTTTGTACGTTCGGAGGGACAATGTGTAGCCCAAGAAGAGTGTGTGATCAGTGGGGAGTAAGGGTACTTCTACATCTGGCAAGAAGGAATCATGGAAAGACTTGAAATCATTTCAGGAGGAGAAAAAGAAGCAAGAGGCTTCCAGTGACAGTGAGACTTCTGAGAGAGACATAGTACATGCTACAGGGTTTGCTGCAATTATGGTCGCTAGAAGTTGGGCAAGTGTTGCGAGCAATGACAACGATGATAATGAGTTACTTCCTAGACTTTAAAGTACCTCCCTTGCTAAGAGGGAGTGTTCAGATTTGTAGCTTGGGAGGTACTCCAAGCCCTAGGGTTCGGGGTTTGGAGGAATGGGCACCACAAATGCGCTTTGTGGGCTTAGAACCCAAGCTTGGGGTTTTGTACCCAAAGATGTGGGGCCAAAACCATGAGGGTTATCATCGATTTGACTTGTTGAGATGATAGAGGACCCTAAAAGGAACTAGGGGTCGTGAAAATCATCAAGATCGGAGGTCTACAAAGAGAGATATGAATTTTTATATGTTTAGGTGGGCTAATTTGTCAACAAGTTCAAGTCGACTTGGAGTTAGAGGTGCCCTTTGGAGGGTTGTTCGATTACCCCAAGAGAACATATAAATAGGACATATGTAAGGCTTGTTTATTTGTGGTAGCATCGGATGTGCTCTAGCCATGAAAATTGGTGGAGAGGCTAAAGAACGATTTTCTCAGAGAGGGCAGCGCAACAGTTGCTAGAGAATCGATGAAGGTGATTTCTTGCTGTGAGGGGCAGGGACAGTAGACCGGAGGAAGCTTTCTAGATCTAGGGAGTGAAAGAAAGAGAAGGCAGAGAATAATTCAGTGAGGCAACTCAGAGCTTCAGAGGGAGTTCGAATTCCAACTAGGACAGACGAGATTCAGTACAAGAAGCCTGTGTATGAGACCGAAGGCTTGGACACCAAATTTCTAGTCAGCAGGAGGTCAACAGAGGGCTTGACGTAGTGCCGAGCCAGAGTGATGCACTTTTGCATAGGGTTGACTTAGAAGATGCATAGAGGCAGTGTGGGGCTAGTCAGCAATCCCTAGATTAGACTCGAATCTCTCAAAATAGTGTGAGATTTCTCTCGCTAACCTTTTCGCCAGTTTCTCTCTGTATTGGATAGCCAGTTGGGTTTCCAACTAATTGTACTCAGATTTACTATTGCGTAATAATTAAAACCCACAGTTTTTGCACCAACTTTCCCGCATTGGGTTTTTCCTGGGGCTTTTGTCCAAAAATAACGGTGTCACTTGTGTTGTGTATTTCTTTCTTGCTCAATTTCCTGTTTCGGCATTTAATTCAATTGGTAAAGGTTGCAGTGTATTAGCTTTGGTATTTGTTGTAGGATGCAGTAAATAATTTGTTCAGTAATTAACAAATAGAAGAAACTTAATCAGTTGCTGCAGTAGTGATTCGGGGTTTCTCAAATTTTCACATGGTATCAGAGTGCAGGGGAAGCAAGGGAGCAGACTGGAAGAGCCAGCGCTGAAGAGGAGGGAAATCAAAGTGTTGCATAGGCAGCAGATCGAATCCCTAGAGGGATTGTGCAATCCAAGTCAGGAGGGCAAGATTTTCATGAAGATCTCTTTCTGAGTGAGTCGACAGAAAGGTAATATTTCCAAATCGAGGTTTGTCAGCAGTAGAGGGAGCAGCGCAGAGCAGTTTTTGGTGAGACGCAGTTTTCTGCAGCAGTTGTTGAGGCAAAAAAATGTCAGAAAAGAGAAGGAGACAATACCTTGAGGGAATTCTTCCTCAGAGGACTTCCAGCCAGGAAGTCTGAATTCTCATTTCTTAAGCAGCAACAAGGAGGAGCAAATCTACTAACTCCAACAGGGAGTGTGTAGGCTAGCCCAGCAGCAGTGTAGAGGAGAGAGGAGGCAGTTCGACATTTTGTTGGCAGAGATGGGCTAACAGACTAAGAGATCAAGACCGGTTGGATGGAGCATCTAATTATTTATTCTGGAAGGCTAGGATCTCATGCCTTTTGGATGGGCATGATCTCAAAATGTACATCGATAGTGTGGTAGTTGTACCCGCTGATGCAAATCCACTCAAGAAGTACAAGGCCGAAATGGCGAAGGCCAAGCAGGTGATCCTCGATGGAGTGAGGGATCACGTTGTATGTCACATTGCTGGTAAAGGGACTGCCAAGGAGATGTGGGATGCCTTGGCTACATTGTACTAGGGATCTTTCGAGCTGCGGAAGATGTACTTGGAGGAGAAGTTGATATCAGCTAGGATGGAGGAAGGGGAATGCATTGATCTGTTCCTGTCAAAGCTTCAAGAAGTCCAAGATCAATTGGCAGTTGTAGGATCAACACCTCAACCTACAGAGATGGCGAGGTTGGCCCTAAATTTCGTTTCAGAAGAATGGCAAGTGTTTGTCCAGAGTATCTTGGGCAGAGAGAAATTGCCAGATTGGGAAGGAATGTGGGCTGCTCTTCAACAAGAAGAGATGAGGCAAGACTTAGTCAAGTGCAAACTTGATGGCAACAGCAACAGTGGGACAAAGCCCAAGGAGGAGGAAGAAAATGCAACCCTTGCATCTAAGGGGCAACAGGGATAGCAAAGAAAGAAAAAGGATGTATCTAAGATCAAATGTTTCTGATGTGGTGAACTTGATCACTATGTGACACAGTGTCCTCTCAAGAAGAAGGACAAGGATGCGAAACATGATCTGCAGGCTACAACCGCAAAGATCGAGAAAGAAGAGTTCGCCATGATTGCCCAGATACCTCCAGGGGAGAGATGGGGTGATCTAGTATTGTAGTTCGAAAAAACTACAGATGAGCAGGATCCTTGAGGAGTCCACCGCTTGGATCAATACCTTGCTATGGGACTCCATATCAGAAGTAGCAGGATGGATTGGGTCAGTTGATGCAGAGGAGTGTCGAAGTGACAGTTGCAGTGGCTAAGAGCGCCAGAATCTGAGCAGCGCAGAGCTATAGTTGGTAGCAGTGTAGTTTGTTGATTTGGGGTAGCATCAGATGTGCTCTAGGCCTCAAATTTTGCAAGGACGCTTGGGCACAAGCATTCCAAAGAACCCAAAAACCGTTTTGGGAAATTCCACCCAGAGACGATTATATTAAAATAATTTTTATTTTTAATGGGGTTGCTAAGTTTAAACTTAGGAAAATTAAAATATTAATGGGTATTAATCTAATTGTGGGTGAATCTTCTAAATAAAGACGGAGATCAAGTCAAAAACATCTGAGCCTTTGATTAGGAATTAATCTAGGTCATTGGTTGTCCAACAGGAAGATATAAGAAGGGGCTTAAGGGTCATTTGGAAAACACACCAAGAGAGATCAAGAAATCGATTTTCTGAAGTAAGAAGTTCTCAGGAGGAAAATTCGATTGAGGAGATTTCTTGCAGTTGAGGATCAGGGATAGCAGCTTCCGAAGAGAGAGATTCTCAGCCGGAGAATTATCAATAGAGAGTGGCAGAGAGTGATCCAACAACTCTCATGCAGAGGCAACGTAGAGGGAGAGAGAGAAAGTTGAAAATCAGAGCAGAGAGTCAATTTCAGCAGCCGGAAGCCAAGGTGTGAGACCGGGACAATGAGAGCAGTAACTTTGGGCTACTGATCAATTCCCCAGTTGGGTGACTCTATGCCTAATAGGGTTGATATTGGGACGGCGTAGAGACAGTGCAAAGGCAGCACAGGGCCTGCCAAGGGTACCTCATCCAGCGGTTGGATCAGTCGAGACTTTTTCTTAGTGATTATGTGAGGTAATCTCACAAAACTTCTGTCAGTATTTCTCTCTCTGTAACTGAATAATCTTGTGAGGTATTCAACGATGTATTCAAATTTTGTTACTACTTAATAATAATAAACCCTCAGAATTGCTGCACCAGTTTTCCCGCATTGGGTTTTTCCGGGGACATTCGTCCAAAAATAACGGTGTCCTATGCGTTTGTATTTCTTATTCAGTTTCTATGTTTCGGAATCATATTTAATTTAGTGTAGGTTGCTTCAGTAATTTTCTTCAATATTTCAAGAAGAAATCTAAAATAAGTTTGTAATGTAATTTACAATCTAGGTGAAGTAGATTCAACTGGTTGCAGTAGGATTCCTGAGATTGTTAGATCTAGGAATTTTCACATCATATCAGAGTTGATGTGTAATAGGAAGAGCAGATCTAGCACTAAAGCAAGGGCCAACTTGCTGCAGCAAGCAACAGTTCGAATCCCTTGAGGGATTGCGCAGTTCTAGCCAGGAGGGCTATATTTTCGAGATTGTCTCTCTTTGAGTGAGCCGACAAAGAGGTAAGACTATCGGATCGAGAATTTGCCAAGGAAGAGGGAGCCACGCAGAGCCTCAACACAGAGCTAGAGGGATGCAGTTTTCTGCAAGCTGAGTGCTGGGCAGAAAAGCCATCGGAAGAAGGAAGCAGATCGCATAGTGAGGGAATACTTCCTCAGTGGTTTCTTGCCGAGGAAATCAATATTTCTCATTTGCTGAGCAACAGAGGAGAAACAAACTTACTAGCTCCATCAGGGAGTATGTAAGCCAGCCTAGAAGCTATGCAGTAGGGAGAAAGAGGGAGTTGTTCGACAGTTTTTGGAGGATATGGCAACCAGTGGCTTGAGGGATCAGGACAGGTTGGACGAAGCATCCAACTACGTCATCTAGAAGGCTAGAATGTCTTTCCTTCTAGATGAGCATGCCCTTAAGACGTATGTCGATACTGTGGTAGCTAAACCTACGAATGTAGATCTGCTAAAGAAGTACAAGGATGAGATCGCAAAGGCCAAGAGGATGATCCTGGATGGAGTCAAGGATCATGTGTTGTGTCACGTTGCTAACAGAGCAACTGCTAAGGAGATGTGGGATGCCTTGGCCACATTGTATCATGGATCTTTCGATCAGCAAAAGATGTACTTAGAGTAAAAGCTGAAATCTGCTCAGATGCAGAAGCGAGAACGTGTGGATCCATTCCTCACAAAGTTGAAGGAAACCCATGATGGGTTGTCTGCTATGGGGTATAAACCTCAGGATTCAGAGTTAGTGAAACTGACCCTCAATTCTATCTCACATGAGTGACAATTCTTTGTCCAGAGTATCCTGTGCAAAGTAACATTGCCTAATTGGGATGAGATGTGGGTAGCTCTTAAACAAGAGGAGCTGAGGAGAGACCTGGTCAGGGTCAAACTTGACAGAAGCAGTAGCAGTAGTGGGTCGAAGCCCAAGGAAGAGGAGGATAATGCAACCCTTGCATTGAAGGGGCAACAGGAGCAATAGAGATGAAAGAAGGAGGTCTCCAAAGTGAAGTGTTTCAGATGTGGCGAGATGGACGACTATGCATGCCAGTGTCCTTTGAAGAAAAAGGACAAGGATGAGAAGCACAATCCTAAGGTTGTAGCCATGAAGATCGAAGAGGAGTTTGCCATGACAGTCGAGATACCTCCAAGAGCAAGGTGGGTTGATTTGGAGTTGTAGTTCTATAGAGCTACAGATGGGTAGGATCCTTGAAGAGTCCACCTCTTAGATCAATATCTTGCTACGGGAGTCCAGTTTTGCAGTAGCAGGATGGACTAGTGTCGGATGGTGCCCAGGAGTGTCGGGGAGACAGTTGTAGTGGCTAGAAGCACCAAAGTCTGAGCAGCGCAGAGCAGAGTTGGCAACAGTGTAGAGGTCAGCAGCAGCATAGAAGATTCAGAGGATTAGCGCAGAGACTAGCAATAGTTAGTTCCAACATTCATGTGGTATCATACTGATCACAGTTAGTTAAGTAATTTTGGATGTTTTTCAGTTGCTTCTCTCAGCAACTGAGTTGCAGTACGAATGCAGTGTTAGCAGTGGCAATGGTAGAAGCATAGCGGATGTAGCATTTCAGAGGGAGCTATAGTACAAATGTAGCATTGATAGTGGCAGTGTCAAAGGCAGTAGTACAATTGCAGCAACAGCGCAGTAGTTGGTGGACAGCATGTTAGACATCAGCAACACAGAGGACGATGCTTAAGAGTCAGAGCAATATGCAGCAACAGTATATTGCTAGAGCACATTCCTCGCTAAGAGGGAGTGTTGATTTGGGGTAGCATCGAATGTGCTCTAGGCCTCAAATTTTGCAGGGAGGCTTGGGCACATGCATTCCAAAGAACCCAAAAACTGTTTTGGGAAATTCCACCCAGAAACGATTATATTAAAATAATTAATATTTTTAATGGGGTTGCTAAGTCTAAACTTAGGAAAATTAAAATATTAATGGGTATTAATCTAATTGTGGGTGAATCTTCTAGATAAAGACAAAGATCAAGTCAAAATGATCTGAGCCTTTGATTAGGAGTTAATCTAGGTCGTTGGTTGTCCAACATGAAGATATAAGAAGGGACTTAAGGGTCATTTGGAAAACACACCAAGAGAGATCAAGAAATCGGTTTTCTGAAGTGAGAAGTTCTCAGGAGGAAAATTCGATTGAGGATATTTCTTGCAGTTGAGGGGCAGGGATAGCAGCTTCTGGAGAGAGAGGTTCTTCACTGGAGAATTATCAGCAGAGAAAGGTAGAGAGTGATCCAGTAACTCTCATGCAGAGGTTGACACTGGGCCAGAAGGGCCACGCAGAGGCAGTGCAAAGGGGGAGAGAGAAAGTCTAAAATCAGAGCAGAGAGTCAGTTTCAGCAGCCGGAAGCCGGGATGTGAGACAGGGAGGCTGAGAGCAATAACTCTGGGCTACTGATCGATTCCCCAATTGGGTGATGTTGTGCCTGAGAGGGTTGAGGCTAGGACAACGTAGAGACAACGCAGAGGCAGTGCAGGGCCTGCTAGGGGCACCTTATCCAACAACCGGATTAGCTGGGACTTTTTCTCAGTGATTGTGTGAGGTAATCTCACAAAGCTTCTACCAGTATTTCTCTCTCAGTAACTGAATAACCCTGTGAGGTATTTAGCGATGTACCAAATTTTCCTACTGCTTAATAATAATAAACCCTCAAAACTGTTGCACCGGTTTTCCCAAATTGGGTTTTTTTCGGGGACATTTGTCCAAAAATAACGGTGTCCTATGTGTTTGTATTTCCTTGCTCAGTTTCTATGTTTCAGAATCATATTTAATTTGGTGTATGCTGCTTCAGTAATTTGCTTCAATATTTCAAGAAGAAATCTGAAATAAGTTTGTAACGTAATCTACAATCTAAGTGAAGTAGATTCAGCTGGTTGCAGTAGGATTCCTGAGCTTGTTAGATCTAGGAATTTTCACACAGTTGGCAGAGTGCAAAGTCAGTAGCAACACAAAGGCTTCAGAGAGTCAGCGCAGAGACTAGCAGTAGTCAGAACTCCAGTAACAGATGCACCATACTGAACCCCTGTTCCTTGATTTTGGATGCTTTTTCGTTGTTGAAGCAATAGCAACAACAATTGGAGGTGGTGGCAGTGCAGATGCAACTTTGGCAGTGGTAGGGCCAATAGTAGCACAGATGCAACATTTACAAGGGTTGCAGTACAAATGCAATGTTGGCAATGGCAGGGTCAGCAGCAGTACAGATGCAACATTTGTGCAGTAGTTGGTGGGCAATGATGTCAGACATTAGCAACATAGAGGGAGATGTTATAGAGAAGAGTGATGCTTCAGCAAGTTGCATTACTAGAGCACATTCCTCACTAAGACAGAGTGTTGATTTCTAGTAGCATTGGATGTGCTCTAAGCCTCAAATTTGCAGGGAGGCTTGGATACATGTATTCCAGAATACCCAGAAATCATTTTGGGAAATTCCACCTGGAGATAGTTTTATTAAAATAATTATTTATTTGTAATGGGTGCCTAAGTCTAAACTTAGGAAATTAAAATAATTAAAGGGTATTAATCAAACCGGGGGTGAAACTTCTAGAAGAAGACAAGGATCAAGCCAAAATGATCTAAGTCGTTGATTAGAATCTAATCTGGGTCGTTGGTTCTCAACGAGAAGATTATAAGAGGAAGCTTGATGGGCATTTGGAAGAAACATCGAAGAGAGATCAAGAGATCGAATTTCTCAGAGAGAGCAGTGCAGCAGTTGCTAGAGAATCGATCAAGGTGATGTCTTGTAGAGAGGGGCAGGGATAGTAGATCGGAGGAAGCTTTCGAGATCCGAGGAGTGCAAGGCAAAGAAGGTAGAGAGCAATTTAGTGAGGCAGCGCAGTGCCACGCAGAGGTAGCACAGAGCTTCAGAGGGAGTTCGAATTCCAGCTAGGATAGATGAGATTCAGTGCAGGAAGATGGGTTATGAGACCAGAAGGTCTGGAGATCGAATTTCTAGTCAACAGGAGGTCGACAGAGGGATTGACGCAGAGCCCAGCCAGAGTAACATAGTTCTGCATAGATTTGACGCAAAAGCTACGCAAAGGCAGAGTGGGTCCAGTCAACAAGCCCTAGATCAAAATCTAATCTCCCATAACAGTGTGAGATTTCTCTCACTAACCTTTTTTCTAGCTTCTCTTTGTATCGGATAGCCAGTAGGGCATCAACGAATTGCACTCAGATTTCCTATTGCATAATAATTAAAACCCTCAGTTGCTGCACCGGTTTTCCCACATTAGATTTTTCTAGGGACTTTTGTCCAAAAATAACGGTGTCACTTGTGTTGTGTATTTCTTTCTTGCTCAGTATCTTGTTTCCACATTTAATTCAATTGGTGAAGGTTGCAGTGTATTAGTTTTGGTATTTGCTATAGGATGCAATAAATAATTTGTTCAGTAATTAACAAATAGAAGAAACTTAATCAGTTGTTGCAGTAGTGATTCAGGGTTTCACGAATTTTCACAAGTAGCGTAGCAGTTGCCAGAGAAGGTGATCGAGGAGATTTCTTGCAGTGAGGAGCACGGGTAATTTCCCAGAGGAAATTTTCATGATCCAAAGAGTGCGAGGCAAAGAGGGCAGAGAGTAGTCTGGAGAGGCAACGCTGGGCCACGCAATGGCAGCGTAGAGCTACGTTGTGGAAACACAAAGCGTCAGAGGGAGTTCGTATTTCTGCCGGGGAACAATCGAGATCTATTGCAGGAGCCAGGGTGTGAGACCGGGAGGCCAGAGGTCCGAAGTTTCTAGCGAGCTGAGGATCGAGAGGAGGTGCAATGCAATCCCATTAGCAGTGATGCAGTAATTGCGTGGGTGTGACGCAGTGCTGCGCAGAGGCTCACCTCCAACGCAGATCAGTTTCAGGTTTTCCAGTGACAGGGTGAGATCATCTCACTATCTTTTTGTCCAGTTAGAGCTCTATATAGGATTGCCAGTTTGGGCATCCGAAGAATTGTACTCATAAATTACTGCTTAATAATACAAACCCTCAGTTGCTGAACCAATTTTCCCAGACTGGATTTTTCCAGGGACATTTGTCCAAAAACAACGGTGTCATTTGTATGTGTTGTTTCTTTCTTGCTCAGTTCTTGTTTCCGCATATTATTTAAGTTGTGAATGTTGCAGTTGTATTTATTTCAATGTTTACCATATAATACTGTAAATAACTTGATTCAGTAGGAGAAATATAATCAGTTGTTGCAGTAGTGATATAGGGATTCGGAATTTTCACATGGTATCAAAGCACAAGTGAAGCAAGAGAATAGACCGAAATATCCCAACGTTGAAGAGAACGAGAGAGATCGAAGTGTTGCATAGGCAGCAGATCGAATCCCAGAGGGATTGCGCAGTCCAAGTCAGGAGGGCAAGATTCTCAAGGAAGATCTCTCTCTGAGTGATTCAATAGAGAGGTAAGATTTCTAGATCGAGATTTTTCGGCAGCAGAGGGAGCAGCGCAGCAGCAGATTCAACATAAAGCAGTTTTTTGGTGAGACACAATTTTCTGCAGCAGTTGCTGTAATATTCCTAACCCAGAATATTCCTCAAACCCCAGCAAAAACTCCAACCAAATATGTGCAAATGATATAATAACCCAGAAGTGATAAAATAACAGTGGAACAACATATAATAATGTAAACCAGAAATATAAGCAGATACACAAGAAATGCAGCGAGAAATGCTAAGCCATTTTATTATATTGAGCAATAAAATGAGTACAAGAGGTGATTAGACAGATGGCACCTCGACTTGCATAAGGCAAGTGAAGAAATACTCTTAGAATGACAAGAATGGCCTCTTTGCGTGGATGCTACTCCTGTGTTGTTGCTGCTGCTAGAAAACAAATGATGATTTGGGGTTGCTCCCCTCCTCGAAAAAAGCTGAAACTCTGGATTTGGGCTCTACTCAAGAAACCCAGAAAAACCCAGGAAGCTTTCCTGGAATGGCCGACCCCCGAAAAACACCCTCTTGGGGTTCTGCGCAGTTCCTCAATGCCCTGCGCTACCACTGAAGAAAACCCCTCTAAACTTTGCCTGAAACACTGCCTGAAACCCTGCCAAAAATCCTCCAATGAGACAAGAGTTGGACCCTGCTCAATCTCCCAGCATAACTCCACCTGCAAAACCCCAATCCAGCACTACAACCAAAAAGAACTGCGTCCCTCTCCAAGTGCTGCGTAGTCCTCCAAAATGCTGATGAAACTGCTGCTGAAATGCTGATAAAACTACTGTTGAAATACCGATGGAAATACCTTACCCAAGCAGGCACTCGAAGTCCCTCGGGGCTAAGGGTGAGATCTCCGAACAGAGACACTTAATGCACTAAAAAGTGTTGCAGACCAGCTAAATAGCCAGCATGCTCAGAAGTCGAAACGAATAGCTCAAAATGCACATAACTGAATGATCCCAAATGAGGGGGCTCCTCTCTATTTTATAGCCTCTGCCTCTCACAATCCCTAGGCTCGCCTCCTCTTGCGTGATTCCCCTCTTGCCATGTGTTCTTCCCTCCTGCGCAGTCCGTCCATGTGTCTGCGTGGGCCCCATTTCTGCGTCCCCCTTTGGCCCCCTTGGCTCCTCCTTAAGTCACAACGTTGTGCTACTAGGAAGTGACTTTTTATTCTTAAAGTGAGTTATGTCCCCCGTCCTCACTTTTTTATTTATAAATAACTATAGAAGGTAAAAATTGAGCAAAATCGAATATTCCAGTTAGCCATGGCTAATTAGGAATATTACACTTGCTGGGGCAGAAAAATGTCAAAAGAGGGAAGGAAAAACTATTTGAGGGAATTTCTTCCTTAGAGAATTCCTAGCCAGGGAATTTGATTTCTCAATTGCTGAGCAACAGGAGAGAGGAGGCAGTTCGACATTTTGTTGGCAGAGATGGCAGCTAACGGGCTGAGAGATCAAGATCGGTTGGATGGAGCATCCAACTATGTGATCTGGAAGGCTAGGATCTCATGCCTTCTAGATGAGCATGATCTCAAGATGTATGTCGATAGTGTGGTAGCTATACCCGCTAATGCAAATCTACTCAAGCAGTACAACACTGAGATGGCAAAGGCCAAGCGGTTGATCCTCGATGGAGTGAGGGATCACGTTGTATGTCACATTGCTAGCAAAGGGACGACCAAAGAGATGTGGGATGCCTTGGCTACGCTATATCAAGGATCTTCTGAGCAGCGGAAGATGTACTTGGAGGAGAAGCTGAGATCAGCTAGGATGGAGAAAGGGGAACACACTGATCTGTTCCTATCAAAGCTTCAAGAAGTCCGAGATCAGTTGGCAGCTGTAGGATCAACACCTCAACCTACAGAAATGGCAAGGTTGGCCCTAAATTCAGTCTATGAAGAATGGCAAGTATTTGTCCAGAGTATCCTCGACAGGGAGAGATTGTCGGATTGGGAGGGAATGTGGGCCGCTCTTCAGCAGGAAGAGATGAGGCGAGACTTAGTCAAGTGCAAATTTGATGGTAGCAGCAATAGTGGGACAAAGCCTAAGGAGGAGGAAGAGAATGCAGCGCTTGCATCAAAAGGGCAGCAGGAGCAGCGGAAGAAGAAGAAAGATGTCTCAAAGATCAAATATTTCCGGTGTCGTGAATTTGGTCACTATGCTATTCAGTGTCCTCTGAAGAAGAAGGACAAGGACGAGAAACATGATCCGCAAGTTGCTGCTGCAAAGATCGAGGAGGAGTTTTCCATGATTGCCGAGATACCTCCACGGGAGAGGTGGGGTGATCTAGTATTATAGTTCGAAAGAACTGCAGATGGGCAGGATCCTTGAGGAGTCCACCTCTTGGATCAATACCTTGCTACAGGAGCCCATATCAGAAGTAGCAGGATGGACCGGGTCAGTTGGTGTAGAGGAGTGTTAGAGTGACAGTTGCAGTGGCTAGGAGCACCAAAATCTGAGCAACACAAAGCTAGTATTGGTAGCAGTGCAGTTGGCACAGAGCAGAGTCAGCAACGACGCAGTGGCTTCAGTGACAGCACAGAGACTAGCAATAGTCAGGACTACAACAACAAATGCATCATGTTGAACCAACTTGGTTCAGTATTTTGGATGCTTTTTCGTTGTTGTTGCAGCAACAACAACAGTTGGAGAGGGTTGCAGTGCAGATGCAGAGTTGGCAGTGGCAGGGTCAACAACAACACAAATGCAGCATTTGCGCAGTAGTTGGTGGGCAGTGATGTCAGACATTAGCAGGGCAGAAGGAGATGTTGCAGAGAAGGGTGATGCTTCAACAGGTTGCATTACTAGAGCGCATTCGTCGCTAAGAGGGAGTGTTTATTTTTGGTAGCATCGAATGTGATCAAAGCCTCAAAATTTGCAGGGAGGCTAGGACATATGTATTCCGGAATACCCAGAAATCGTTTTGTGAAATTCCACCCAAAGAAGGTTTTATTAAAATAATTAAATATTTTTAATGGGTGTCTAAGTCTAAACTTAGGAAATTAAAATAATTAAAGGGTATTAATTAAACTAGGGTTGAAACTTCTAGAAGAAGACGAAGATCAAGCCAAAATGATCTGATCCATTGATTAGAATCTAATCTGGGCCGTTGATTGATCAACGAGAGGATTATAAGAAGAGGCTTGATGGGCGTTTGGAAAACACATCAGGTGAGAGATTAGAGATCGATTTTCTCAAGAGAGCAGCACAGTAGTTGCTAGAGAAGGTGATTGAGAAGATTTCTTGCAGTGAGGGTCAAGGATAATTTTCTGGAGGAGGTTTTCTTGATCCAAAGAGTGTTAGGCAGAGAGGGCAGAGAGTAGTCTAGAGAGGCAGCGCTGGGCCACACAGAGGCAGCGTAGAGCTACGTTGTGGCAGCGCAGAGCTTCAAAGGGAGTCCATATTTCTGTTGGGGAACAGTCGGGATCTAGTGTCGGAGCCGGGGTGTGAGACTGGGAGGCCAGAGGGCCGAAGTTTCCAGCAAGCAGAGGATCGAGAGCAGGTGCAATGCAGTCCCAAGAGCAGTGACACAGTACTACACAGAGGCTCACCTCTAGCGCAGATTAGTGTCAGGTTTTCCAGTGACAGGGTGAGATCATCTCACTATCTTTTTGTCTAGTTAGATCTTTGTATAGGATTGCTAGTTTGGGCATCCGAAGAATTGTACTCATAAATTACTGGTTAATAATACAAAACCTTAGCTATTGCGTCGGTTTTCCCACATTGAGTTTTTCTAGGGACATTGGTCCAAAAACAACGGTGTCACTTGTGTGTGCTATTTCTTTCTTGCCCACTTCTTGTTTCCGCATATTAATTAAGTTGTGAACACTGCAGTTGTAATTATTTCGATGTTTACTGTAAATATTGTAAATAACTTGATTCGGTAGGAGAAATATAATCAGTTGTTGCAGTAGTGATTTGGGGATTCCGAATTTTCACATAACTTTGCCTATAAGGGTGTCGTAAGACCTAAATAGGGTTGGTAACTCTCCTAGGAGGCAGCGAGTAGAAGCATATTCAAGATAGAGGCGGGCTGCAACCTTGGAGAAGGTTTTGGGAGGAGAAATAAGGAGCTGGAGCAAACTAACATCAACCCTAACCAAGACCAAAATCTACAGCAGAAGGACTGACCTAGACCAGAGGTATGTATTGATGTATTTGAGGTTGATTTGTTGCTAGGGGATAGGTCCAAATTGGACATATTTGGAAGGAAACTTGTGGATGGTTGGAGGGCAACGAGAAAGTGATCCTTGTGGGCCCTAAGTGCAGAACTAGGAAGGACACTAGGTCTTCTAGGAGAGGTAGATGTGATGAGCTCGTTGATTGATCTTTGAAGGGCTAAAGAAGGAGGTCATAGAGGAGCAATTTGTAGCCCAAGTTCATTGGTGAAGAAGGAATTCTAGCAGTGATCGGTGGCAACCCTCCTTCCCTAAGTTTGTCGTCATTGGAGTAGCACAGGAAGACAATAGTGGGAAGAAGTCCCAAAATAGCTAGGAAGCAACAGTAAACAAGAAGTCTCAAAGTGTTGTGTCCTTGAAGGACTAAGGGGCAGCTAGTGAGCGTGAAGACCCTATGTGTTAGTTGTAGATAGACTTATGATCAGCTAAAGGGCCGATTGGAGAGCCATGTTCAGTGGCCTAAAGGAGCTGGTACATTGATAGAGGCAGGTGCTGCAGAATGGGAGCGAAGGACCCATAGTTGTGTTCAAGGTACGATCGAGGAGCTATGATGGTGCACAATATCAGTTAGATGATCAACATATCTTGTTCTTGTATTCTTGTATTAGTGGATGTATGAGGGACATTATCTCTGGTACAAAAGCCCTAGACAGTTGTATTTATCAGTTTGTTAATATAATGAAGTTGGGTTTTGTAAAAAGTTGTCTATATTTGTGCACTAGTATATTTACTGTTGCATATCGTTTCGTTGTGCAAAGTAGTTTGTTGTGATACTTAGATTGGTAGCATCAGTGATTGTAAGATTCTAACTTAGACTCCAGTATCGTGGAAAAACAACATGGTATCAAAGGTACTTTGAAGGGCCAATGAGCCAGAGAGTGCACAACGAAGTACAACTTAAGAGGGAGTTGGTCACATTGTTGTTGAACGGCTCACAATAATGTCGAAGTTGCAGGTTGGTCTCCGGTATGAGGACAGGTTGGAAGGGTTGTCCATCTATTGTCCATGGAAGGAAATGATCAAGTTAGTTCTAATGGTGAACATGGTTTAGGACTTTGCCAAGAAAGAAATAAAAAAGTCAACAGACCCTAAGGAGCTGGAGGTGTACGAAGAGTTTGATACAAAGGCAAAGTTGATCATCCTAGACGATGTCAAGGATTCCTTAATACCTCATATGTCAGGTTTGTGTGATGTATTCGAGACTCTAGCTGAGTGGGACTCGAAGTTGTACATGGTGCTAGGCGACAAAAGCTAGAAAGAGATCAGGGGATCAGGTGCCGTACCATTGAGGATGGAGTCAAGTTAGGTGATGTGAGTTCAATATGTATTGTTTGTACCGGAACTTAGATATAATGTGATGTTTGTATCAACGATTGAGCAGAAGGGGTTTGAGGTATTGTTCCAGGGTAGGAAGGCAATACTCATGCCTAGAGACTTTAGCTCCACAAGTGTCGTGATTGGAGTTAGGGAGCATGGTCTATATAGGCTAATGGGCAAGCCCATAGATCATGGTAAGAAGAGGCAAAACCAAGTACAGGTTCTAGAGAAGCAGGGGCAAGTTTAAGAGGAGAAAGTACAGGTTCTAGAGAAGAAGTCCATATTCCAGAGGTTTAGCGGGAGCCAAGTTCTAGAGGGAGTTTGTAGGTTCAGAGGGACAATGTGTAACCCAAGAAGAGTGTGTGATCAGTGGGGAGTAAGGGTACTTCTACATCTGGCAAGAAGAAGGAATCATGGAAAGACTTGAAAGTGTTTCAGGAGGAGAAAAAGAAGCAAGAGGCTTCCAGTGACAGTGAAACTTCGGAGAGAGACGTAGTACATGCTACAGGGTTTGCCGCAGTTATGGTCGCCAGGAGTTGGGCAAGTGTTGCGAGCAATGACAACGATGATAACGAGTTACTTCCTAGAATTTAAAATACCTCCCTTGCTAAGATGGAGTGTTGAGATTTGTAGCTTGGGAGGTACTCCAAGCCCTAGGGTTCGGGGTTTGGAGGAATGGGCACCACAAATGCACTTTGTGGGATTAAAACCCAAGCTTGGGGTTTTGTACCCAAAGATGTGGGGCCAAGACCATGAGGGTTATCATCGATTTGACTTGTTGATATGATAGAGGACCCTAAAAGGAATTAGGGGTCGTGAAAATCATTGAGATCGGAGGTGTACAAAGAGAGTTATGCATTTTTATATGTTTAGGTGGGCTAATTTGTCAACAAGTTCAAGTCGGCTTGGAGTTAGAAGTGCCCTTTGGAGGGTTGTTCGATTACCCCAAGAGAACATACAAATAGGACATATGTAAGGCTTATTGATTTGTGGTATCATTGGATGTGCTCTAGCCATGAAAATTGGTGGAGAGGCTAAAGCACATGAGATCTCCAAGACCCATAAATGGTTTGGGAAAATTCCACCCGGTTAGAGAAATATTAAAATAATTAATATTTTTAATGGGGTTCCGAAGTCTAAACTTAGGAAAATTAAAATATTAAATGGGTATTAATATAAAACTGGGTGAGAAGGTTCTAAATGACATGGATCAGCCAAATTTAATCTTAGCCATTGATTAAGGACTTAATCTCAGTCGTTGAAGACTCAACAGGAAAAGTATAAGAGGAGGCTTGAGGGTCAGTTGGAGATACACCAAGATTGATCACTCAGTTCGATTTTCTAGAGTGGGGTTTGCTAAGAAAATTCGAATAAGTGATATGAGTTGCAGCGAGGGGAAGTGAGTACATAATAGAGAGGCAGAGATAGTGCCATAGGGCCAGCGCAGTGACTGAGGAGGCTACACAGAGCCGACGAGAGACTGTGCGGAGGCTGAGGGGCCTGCGTGGGTGATGTGCGTGGGTGATGCAGAAGGCCAGAGAGCTGACGCATAGAGGCAAAGGGCTGACGCAGGGGATTCCAGAGCTACGCAGAGGCTAGCAGGGCTGACGCAGAGCCTTGGAGAAGCGCCAAAAGGATTTTTCGTGGGGCAGACTAGTGCTGAGAAGCTGAATATCTGCTTCTGAGAAGAGGTATTACTGTCATGTAGAAATCTCTATTGGGTGAGCCAGTTTGGCACCCTAGTTGTACTCAAGAAATCTGCATAATAATAAAACCCTTAGAACTGTTGCACTGGTTTTCCCGCATTGGGTTTTTCCGTGGACGACTGTCCAAAAATAATGGTGTCCCTTGTGCATTTGTCTATTAATTCAGTGGATGATCTATATATGAGTTGAGACTACATTTGTGTTTATTTTCATTATTTATATGGATAAATAACTTGTTAAGGAATAAACAAGTAGGTGAAATAAACCAGATAATGCAGTAGTAATTTCTGACGTGTTAGACTTAGAAATTTCAACATGGTATCAGAGCATTACAGATCACAGGAGGACCGAAGGCACCAGCGTAATCAGAAGTATTTGCACCAGTAGCAGCTGTCCCGAGAGACAGAGCTGCTCCTAAGCAGAAAGCAACAAAGAAGGAGTGACACAGAGGGCTTGTGCCATCATTTCGAGCCAGAGAGAGGGCTAGCGCAGAGGCAGAAGAGGTTCACGAAGAGCCATCTCATCCTACTTAGTCATGTAGGCTTGACGTAGTTGGCTAGAGGAGTGATTCAACCCTTTGTCGGGATTACGCAGAGCTAGAAGGTTCAGTTTCTTCAGTTGTTGGGGTATAGGTAGTTGTGGGTAGATTGTGGATTAGGAAGCTAGTGGGGTGTTGTTGCTGTTGAAGCAGAACAGTACCTAACGGGATAGAACCAAGGTAGAGAGAGTCGCTGCCTTGACGAATTTCTAGCCAAGAAATCCAGATCCGAGTTGCAATTGCAAAGAGGATCGGAAGGAGCGAATCAACAGTTGGCGGGAAGACTTCCAGCAGGGAAATCAAGACTCAGAGGGAGTCTAGGAGAGAACTTCCAGGAGGGAAGTTGAGGCTCAGAGGGAATCCAGAAGAGGACGGAGATGGCAATGAACAGATTGAGAGATCAGGACAGGTTGGACAGGGCCTCCAACTTTGTCATCTGGAAGGCTAGGATCCTGTCTGTTCTGGATAGACATCTCATCAAGGGCTTCGCCTTGGGAACCGTGGCTATCCCAGTCAATCCAACTGATAATGAGAAGTATAAGGATGCAATGGAAAAGTCAATGTGCATAATCCTTGATCGGATCAAGGATCTTGTAGTACCACATATTTCTAAGAAGAACACGGCAAAGGAGATGTGGGATACTTTGACGACATTGTATCAAGGCACTTTCGTGCAGGGAAAGATGCTATTAGAGAATCAATTGCGGTCGTATCAAATGCAGAAGGGGGAGAAAATAGATCTATACCTTAGCGGGTTGCAAGAGATTCGAGACCAACTTACTTCCATAGGGGCCACGCCGGATCAGGAGTTCATGGTGAGGACCGCCTTGAATGCATTCTCCGAGGATTGGGAGACATTTTTCCAAAGCATTTTGGGCAAACTTAATCTTCCAGGATGGGAAGAGATGTGGGCAGCTCTTCGCCAAGAAGAGATCAGACGGTTGACCAAGGTGGGAAGTAGCAGCAAAGGAGGTCGAATCAAGAAAGAGGAGGAAGAGGATGCAGTTTTGGCATCTGCAGGACAACAGGGGAAGAGAGAGAAGAAGGACATCTCCAAAGTGAAGTGCTGCCATTGTGGGGAGCTGGGTCATTATGCAACCCAGTATCCCAGGAAGAAGAATAAGGGAGAGGCTTCTGACTCCAAGGCAACTACGGCTAAGGCGAAGAAAGAAGTCGAGACGGATGACGATTGTACCATGAGTGCTCATGCACCTCTAGGGAAGAGGTGGGGAGACATCAAGCTGTAGTCAGGAGGACTACAGAAGATGAGGGGCAGGATCCTTGAGGTACCCAAACTCTTGGCTCATATCCGACTACGAGAGCCCTAAATGACAGTAGCAGGATGACGGATGTCGGTAGAAGCAAGATGTGGATGGAGTGACAAGGCAATGCTAGAATGCAGAGGTCTATAGCAACGCAGTGGGAGTTGCAGCAGTGCGAGAGGCACAGAGGTGGTTGCAGCAGTGCAGAGAGGCACAGAGGAGACTGCAACAGTGCGAGAGGCATAGAGGTGTTTGCAGTAGCGCAGAGGCAGCACAGGATAGCAGCAAAGGTAGCTTCAGCATCAGGAGGCTTCTGGACTGACAAGGATGTCGGTATTTGGGTAGATCAATTACTTACTTCTCAGTAACTAAGTTACAGTGCAACAGTTAGCAGTGGTAGTGTTATAGGCAACATGATGCAGCATGTTGAGAGGAAGCTGCAATACAGATGTAGCAGTGGCAGTGGCAGAGCCATGGGCAGCAGTGCAGTGGATGTAGGGCAGCAGGCCCAGCATCAGCACAGGGACCAGTCCTGGAGGATCAGTGTGATGTTCAGTGGTGGATAATTACTAGAGCACATTCCTCGCTAAGGAGTGTTGATTTGTGGTAGTATCGGATGTGCTCTACCCATAAAAATTGGTGGAGAGGCTAAAGCACATGAGATCTCCACGACCCAGAAATGGTTTGGGGAAATTCCACTCTGTCAGAGAAATATTAAAATAATTAATATTTTTAATGGGGTTCCTAAGTATAAACTTAGGAAAATTAAAATATTAATGGGTAGTAATATAAAACAGGGTGAGAAGGTTCTAAACGACATGGATCAAGCCAAATCTAATCTTAGCCATTGATTAAGGACTTAATCTCGGTCGTTGAAGACTGAACAGGAAAAGTATAAGAGGAGGCTTGAGAGTCAATTGGAGATATACCAAGATTGATCAGTCAGTTCGATTTTCTGGAGCAGGGTTTTCTGAGAAAATTCGAACAAGTGATCTGAGTTGCAACGAGGGGCAGTGAGTACATAACAGAGAGGCAGATATAGTGCCAGAGGGCCACCGCAGTCATTGAAGAGGCTATGCAGAGCCAGCAGGAGCTACATAGAAGCAGCGAGAGATTGTGTAGAGGCTGAAGGGCCTGCATGGGTGACGCAAAAGGCCAGAGAGTTGACGCAGAGAGGCAGAGGGATGACGCAGGGGGTTCTAGAGCTACTCAAATGCTAGCAAGGTTGACGCAAAGCCTTGGAGAAGCGTTGGAAGGATTTTTCGTGACGCAGACTAGTGCTGAGAAGCTCAATATCTACTTCCAAGAAGAGGTATTACTATCATGTAGAAATCTCTGTTGGGTGAGCCAGTTTGGCACCCTAGTTGTACTCAAGAAATCTGCATAATAATAAAACCCTCAAAACTGCTGCACTATTTTTCCTGCATTGGGTTTTTCCGGGGATGATTGTCCAAAAATAACGGTGTCCCTTGTGTGTTTGTCTATTATTTCAGTTGACTATCTAGATATGAGTTGACACTGCATTTGTGTTTATTTTCAATATTTATATAGATAAATAACTTGTTAAGGAATAAACAAGTAGGTGAAATAAACCAGATAATGCAGTAGGAATTTCTGATGTGTCAGACTTAGAAATTTCATCAAGGCCTCATTCAACAATCCAAGAGCGATGAAATCACAAGAAGAATACATCTGATTGGGCCACAGGTATAAGGAGAAGAATTCAACGAAGAAAAGAGTCATTTGGTAATTCCCTATGACTGTTTGGAGGCCAAGATAGATCTAAGTGCGGGCCGAGTTGTTTTGGAGGACTCTGGGTTGTTTTGGTGATGTTTTGAGTGGTATTTTCCCTCTGTTTTGTAGGTCGTAGGGTTCTATTTCATTACAAGAGATTAAAGGGTGGTTTGGGAAGCTCATAAGGGAGCGACGATCCTGTACCTTGCTTGGGAGAAGGGTCGAGCCCTGTAACTCTTCCTGGAAGGGTGTCGTAAGGCCTAAATAGGGATGGCAACTCTCCTGGGAGGCAATGAGTAGGAGCAAATACAAGATAGAGGTGGGTCATAGTCGTTGAGGAAGTTTTTGGAGGAGAAATAAGGAGCTGGAGTAGACTAACATCAACCCTAACTAGGACGAAAACCTACAACAGAAGGACAGGTCTAGAACAGAGGTATGTATTGATGTATTTGAGGTTGATTTGTTGCTAGAGGATAGGTCCAGATTGGACAGATTTTGAAGGACAACTGTAGACTATTGGATGGTAGCGAGAAAGTGATCCTTGTGGGCCCTAAGTGTAGAACTAGGAAGGACACTAGGTCTGCTAGGAGAGGCAGATTTGTTGAGCTCATTAACTAATCTTTGAAGGGCTAAAGGAGGAGGTCATAGAAGAGCAGTTTGTAGCCTAAGTTCATTAGTGAAGAAGGACTTCTAGTAGTGATAGGTGGCAGCCATCTTGCCCTAAGTTTGTCTTCATTGGAGCAGTGCAGGAAGACAATAGTGGGAAGAAGTCCCTAAGTAGTTGAGGAGAAACAGTGGGCAAGAAGTCTCAAAGTGTTGTGTCCTTGAAGGACTAAGGAGCAACTAGTGAGCGTGAAGACCCTATGTGTTGGTTGTAGATGGACTTATGATCAGCTAGAGGGAAGATTGGAGAGTCATGTTCAATGGCCTAAAGGAGTTGGTACATTGATAGAGGCAGGAGTTGCAGAATGGGAGCGAAGGACCCGCAATTGTGTTCAAGGTACGATCGAGGAGTTGTGATGGTGCACAACATCAACTAGATGATCAGTGTATCTTGTTCTTGTATTCTTGTATTATTGGATGTATGAGGGCCATTATCCCTGGTACAGGAGCCCTAGACAGTTGTATTATCAGTTTGTTAATATAACAAAGTTGGGTTTTGTAAAAGGTTGTCTATATTTGTGCACTAGTAGATTTACTGTTGTATATTGTTTCTTTGTGCAAAGTAAATTTTTGTGATACTTGGATTGGTAGTGTCAGTGATTGTAAGATTCTAACCTAGACTCCAGTATCGTGGAAAAAGAAAACTTATCATGTGTGTTCTATCTTAGCATCTTGTAGGGACCTTAGCAAGACTACTAGTTTGGGTGGTAACAAGATCTATGGAAGGGAACTTTTTGAAATGTGATTTCACATCTACAAAATGAAATTCTGTTTTATATAATAAAATTATGATTTCTTTTTATGATATATATATGAGGTAGTGGTCTAGAAATAACCTAGAACAATTGTTATTAGGATGATCCAAATTCAAATCATGGCAAGCTCACCATGATGACCTAAACAAAAATTTTAGTGAGATTGTTCCCACCCTACATGGTTTATTGGCATGATTGTGGTTGTGGCCATCACTTTTATAAGGGTTGACATGTTGGGTTTGCATCTTTGATATGTATCCTTCTAAGTGGCTTAGGCCACAATGTAATAGCCACTAGCTTTATAAATCATCACTCATTCTCATAACAAAATGCTTGAGAATGATATGGAATTTTTGCCTTGTTACCCCTCTTTTAGTAGGGGTACTCCAAAACTTTCTGGCCATGCCATATAAGCCCAAAGGATGTGTCCTATAGCCTAAGTCATGTGGATGAATGCTACATTTGTGAAAGTGACTCTCGGATTACCATTGGTGTGGATGACCATGGCTACTCCTAGTTTTGTTTTGTTCATGATATGAATAGCTTTGTGGCACTGCTAACTTCCCCCTAGTAGGCGGTAACTCCTTGCATTGATGGGTATTCTTATACCCCAGGATGGTGTTGCGAGTATCATGGATCAAACACCACTAGGACTCATGGTTTGAGGGAGCACTTGCATCATAAAGCCTTGTAAGGGTGATCACTATACGTACTTTTCCCTGACAATATCCCTTCTGATCTCGGTGCACCCCCTTATCCCACAGGTTCCTCGTGTCCCTTATTTATTTTGCATTCGCCTTTGGCCTTCGATATGCATCCTAATAGTCTCATATTTCCCAATGCATCATCCTACATATTTTGAGGCAAAGAGACCTGTTGACCCTGCCGCCTACACCTACCTACAGGTCAGTGAGAAAAGCCTTCAACCCCACAAGGTGTGGTTGGTGGCAGGGAACTCAGAGAAGGGGTTGTCACACTAATCCCAACTCTCTCCTTTTGAGCTACCTCCTAGGTTAGCTAAGGGGGGTGGTCCCTAATGGAAAGTTAAGTTAAAAACAAAGATGTGAGTTTCTAGGAGAATTGTTAGAGCTAAATAGATTATTTATTTAAGATTTATAAGCAAACCTGATATGAGCAATAACCATAAACACATAAGATAAGCATGAGATACATAAACAACCAGTGCCTTCAAAGTATTGCTCTTTAAGAAATGAAATTTTTTATTTTATTTTTGCTTAGAATGAAGTCAAACGCTTTCAAATGAAAGCCCAAATAACCTTGGACTTGGGTTTCCCAACGGAAAAGGGTTACTTAGCTTATGCTTTAGCTTTCTTCTTCAAACTTGAATTGCCTCCAGGAACACTTGTAGGAAAGCAAGCAAAAGAGTTAGCATGCAAAAAAAAATACGGCCTCAAATGCTAGATAAAACCAATATACACACAAATGAAAGAAGAAAATATGGGATAATTTTTCAAGATAGAAAATAAGCAAAGGGCTCAGGAAACCCCCTCTTAAATAAATATTTTGATGTCTTAGGGACCTTTGATATCCTTGGAGGTGACTATTCCAACCGAAGAAGTCCTCACACTCCAATAGAGTTGGCAACCTATCCTTTGAACACAAAAATGCCTGCAAATCAATTGTTAGCGCAAAAGAGACTTGGCATATAGAGACCAAGTTGAGCTTGTCATTCAACCGAAAATGACAAGCTACAACAAGAGCACAAAATATACCAAGCCCAAAGGAGATTTGAGATCGCTGCAAATCTCTCCTCCCTAGACAATAATGCCTTCAGGCAAATGCACAACAAAAACAACTAGATAGCAATGTATAATCAAATGAATAATAACATCAAATGACACAGGTATACCTCATCAACCAAAGGATGAACCACAAGAGAAGCTAGTAACCCCAAAGACTTTTATTTATTTATATGAAAGATGAGTACAAAATCCAGCAGAGTCTCCGCAAGCCCAACAGCTCATTCTATCCATGACAAATGAGAGCTCAAGACTCATATAAATAAGAAAATGGGAGATGATCCCAAGGAAAAATTCCAATGACAAGTGGAGATGGATTGACAATCCCAATGTAGAAAATCAAATCACAAGTGGCAAGATGACTGGCTGTAGGTGGAAAACTTGACTACTTGACTGTCCATCGAATATCCTCAAATCTGCAGTGTGTTTGGCTGCCTCTAAACTGCTGTTGACACCTCAAACAGTCAAGCCAACCAACTGCTGTGTAAGCTGTTATGAAGATTGTATTGACTGCTGTTAACTGTGCGTATAGGCTGCCTCTAAATTGTTGTTCGCTGCCAAATCTGATCTGCGTAGGAGCTGAAGTAGCTAGCTTTATACACGTGGATGGATGGGCGTAGAATAGTGGTGACACACTCCATAACTTATGTGTTAACTGAACCTTCCAATCTGCTTCACAAATCTGCGTTGAGATGCCTTGCTGTAGCGTTGATCTTTGACCGCCAACATGCACATAATTTGCCCATACGTGGACCTGTCTCCTTGATTCCCAGCGTAAATATCCTCTTAAAATTCTGCCTATAATTGCTGCGTTGAAGCTGAACTGAACTGCTATTGGCTGATTTGCGTGGAGCTGGAGTGGCTGCGTTGACACTTTGACTGGCGTGAATATTCCTTTGCTGTAGCTGTACGTGGAGATATCTTTTATCATGTGCCTTTTATCAAACTAATGCGTAGGCTATAGTTATGTGGGGTCCCTCCAAGTTCTTTTAACTTTTTCACCTTAGACTTTAATTAACATTTGATTTAAATTAAATCAAAGTCACTTCATACATTTGCTTGTACGTACTTCTCATGAGCTCATTGTGGGCCCCTTTGACTTTGACTTGAAACTTTTGACTTGAGCCTGTTGTACCTTATGAGGTGGGTCCCTTGTGCTTGCCACATCACCCTTGACTCTCCACATAATTTCCATGTCAAAATTTGACTTATTTTGACTTTGGAAAAATTTATAAATTTTTCCAATTATTCATTTTTTTTTAATTTTTTCCTCATTTTTGTTACTGTCACTTGAAAAATCGGCTTTTGAGGGACTTTAAGTCATTTTTTGACCCCCAAAGTGGGTCCTAGGATAATGCTGGGCCTCTGAGGATGAATTTTGAGTAGTCACATGCCCCAGACATTTCCTAAGGCCACTTATTTACATCATTACATAGAAAATAATTAAAAAATCTCGTTTTGCGGGAAATTTTTAATTATTAAAAAATCCTACTTAGACCTAGCCAAATTCCACGAAATTTTTTGTGTGATCTAGTATGGTAATATACATCGACTCTAGACACTAAGATGTGTTAGGGGCTCAACCTTCAAACCGTCACCCCGGCTTTGGGGTAAAAAATGAGTGAAAAAACCCAGAAAATTATCCGCCTCTGAAAAAGAAGGGATAATTAACCAGATAAAAAAAACACTCCAAGGTGTACTCGTTTGCTGATTGAGTCCCAACATCCTAGGCCTGTTACAGACTCAAAAACTCATCATTACTAGTATCACTTATTACAATTCCCCGTAGGGTGTGGAATCTGGGTACAAGAAAGATGATGAGAAGATAGAAGTAGAGTTAAAAACTCTGTTGACTGATGATATCTGATGGTACAAATGTCCTCTGGATCATCCTTGGGCATGGAGTCTTCATATAATCATCAGGTGCCACTCCAGTGGTCAACATTTGGCTCCATATGGGGATGCATGCTAGATATGAAGTGATAGTGTGCAAGAACCTGGAATCTGCATCCACTGACAAAAGACATATATCAGCAGTATCCATTCAAAATATCATCAAATGAAATAAAGTACAGAAACGAAGAAATGGAAATTTATTCTAAGAGCATAAATGACAATTTATTCATGAAATAAAACTACTTAAACAAAAATGACACGAGATAAGGTTAGAAATATGATACAAAAAGATGCCCCATGGCATCAGATGTCTTCGGTGAAATCCATCTTGAGAACCTGCCTACTCACAGGCAAGTCCATAGGTTCTTTCTTTGATGTGCCTTGCCCAATTCTGACTATCTTGGGATTATGAATTGCCCCAATTTTAACATGTTTGTGGCCATCAGATATACCAAACCTCTTCCTTTTCCTTTTCCGACTATTGATGCGTTGAGGCTTGATCCTGCTCAAAACTGGTGGTTCATTTTTTATATTTTTTTTCTTTTTTCGCTTTTTTCTTTTCTTCTTGGTTAGTTGCGATGGTGATGATGATGCATTTATTGCCAATCCTACTGCTTTGTCTTGAAAATGCTCTGATGGAAAATTTGAAGTACCCAATCTTTTTGAGCTATGCCTAATCTCTTCGTTTTGAATCTGTTCTGTTAAGGGGGGAAGGAAATTTGTCAACACTGCATCACTTCCTGTCTGGCATGATCTATAGATAATCTCATTGTTGGGTTTCCTTGGATCTTCAACATGATATCTTTTCTCTAACTCTCGATCAAGTCTGACAAAGGTATTATCAGGCATGGGGATGGTGGCATATGATAAGTCCATTTGAAGGCTGCCACCTAGATCTGATGCCCATTTTCTTGATAGGAGCATTCCCCATGAATCTGGAACATCTATCACAACAATATCCATAGTCATTATTCTATCTGTGTATGCAGCTAGGAAAACCTGTAAATCTTTAATTATCCCACACACTTCAATTCTTTTAGAATCCATTGAACATATGTTGTGATAGGGCCTAGAAACCCTTAAATTCAGTTGCTCCATGACTTTCTTGGTCATGACATTTGATGAAGCCCCTGAATCAAGCATGCAGTTGTGTAAAAGACGATCATTCACTATCAAAGAAACATAAAATGGTAGATGATCTTCATTCCCCACATAACAGTTCATACTTTTCAATACAATTTCCTCATCTTCCGGTTCGTCACTAGGCTTTTCTTCCCTTTGAGTAACTTCAATGGCACTTAGTAACTTGGCCCTTTGAGATGGTATCTTTAAAAGTTCTGTCACTGGAATAGAAACCTTTGCATTATTCACCCAATTGCCCAAGTCAAAATTCAATTCTGAAGTAGGAGGAGAAAAATTTATGTGATTATTCCGGTCTTGGATATCCCTTCTCTAATAAATCATCCCTTTGTGTTTTGCCATAGCAAGAATCTGTCCAGATGTAGGTTTTTCCCTAGAAATCTTAGTGACCTCGTCAAAATTTGCAATCATACTGTAAACCCCAAGATTATTAGGCCTATGGTCAATCTCTTGATTTCTCTCAAAGGTGTATATCTGATCTTCCATGGAGAACATATTGATTTGACCACTTGTCCCTCCTAACATGCCACTTTCTATGATTCTCTTCACATATGGGCATGTGGCTTCTTCATGGAACTCATTACATGGCCTACAAAAAGGGGAAATCTGATCTACCATGTTGGTGGATTCCAATGGATTTGGAGGCCTATGCTCCTGTTGAGGGCCTTTATTATTTTGCCATCTATCATTTGGCCTAGTTTGGAATCTTTGCACTTGTGATCTCTCCATGGCCACCAACCTATTTTGCATGTTTTGCATTTCTTTGATGTGATTTGCTTCCATGCTCTTGATGAGTTGAGTTAATTCTTTAATAGGATCATGTGTAGTCTCTTCCTTGGCATTGCCTTTGAAATCATTTGATTTTGATGGCCCTCTATTGAAACCAGGAATTTCAGATTTTCCTGATTGCTTTCTAGCCCTTTCTATCTTCAAGGCTTCAGATTGAGCTACACTTAGATTCGTAGGCTCCTTCCTCCTCAACTCATAGGCAGTGTCAACCCCAAAAGCATCTAGATATGAGCATAAAAGAAATTCATCAGGAGGTTTAACAATAGCAGGCATGCTTTTTACTAATTCATTGAATCTCTTGTTAAACTCCTCCATGGTCTCATTCTCATTTTTCTTCATGTTGCTAATGGCATTGATCAAATGCCTATTTTCCTTCTTCTCTCCAAACTTATCTAAAAATGCAGTCAGAATGGCTTGTAAAGAGTTATATGAGTTAGCAGGTTGCTCAGTGAGCCAATCAAGAGCATCCTCTTCTAAAGATAAAACAAAAAGCCTCATCTTCACATCCTCATAATTAGCAGTGTTACACCATTTAAAGATACAAACATTAAAGTTTTTCACATGTGATGTAGCACTAATGGCATTGTTACCTTGAAAGGAAGGCAACTTTTCAATAGCCTTGTCAGGGATATTGTGAGGATAGCCATTTATGTTAGTGAAGTCACAAGGAGCAAAAAGATCATTCATGATGCTAGGCTCTACTTGTTCTTGAAAAAGCAAATGAATATCAGAAATAGCCTCTTGCCCAAGACTAGCAAGAGCTCTACTATGAGAAAGTCTATTCAACCTCTCTCTAAAAACCCTTTCAGGATCAGGAGAGGGGCTAACTAGACCACTTGAATTTCTCCTAGTAGAGACTCTTGCAAAATTTGGATTGAGTGGAGTCGCCACTTGAGCAAGAATTTAAATCTAAAGTTCAAAATGCTAAAACCAAAAGGTTAGTCGATTTCCCAAGTACAAGAAAGCTTGTCCCGAGCAGCGGCGCCAAAGATGTTGACCTTGCTGCCTACACCTACCTACAGGTCAGTGAGAAAAGCCTTCAACCCCACAAGGTGTGGTTGGTGGCAGGGAACTCAGAGAAGAGGCTGTCACACTAATCCCAACTCTCTCCGTTTGAGATATCTCCTAGGTTAGCTAAGGGGGGTGGTCCCTAATGGAAAGTTAAGTTAAAAACAAAGATGTGAGTTTCTAGGAGAATTGTTAGAGCTAAATAGATTATTTATTTAAGATTTATAAGCAAACTTGATATGAGAAATAACCATAAACACATAAGATAAGCATGAGATACACAAACAACTAGTGCCTTCAAAGTATTGCTCTTTAAGAAATGAATTTTTTATTTTATTTTTGCTTAGAATGAAGTCAAACACTTTCAAATGAAAGCCCAAATAACCTTGGACTTGGGTTTCCCAACGGAAAAGGGTTACTTAGCTTATGCTTTAGCTTTCTTCTTCAAACTTGAATTGCCTCCGGGAACACTTGTAGGAAAGCAAGCAAAAGAGTTAGCATGCAAAAAAAAACACGGCCTCAAATGCTAGATAAAACCAATATACACACAAATGAAAGAAGAAAATATGGGATAATTTTTCAAGATAGAAAATAAGCAAAGGGCTCAGGAAACCCCCTCTTAAATAAATATTTTGATGTCCTATGAGATTGTGGGCTTGAACAACTTGTGGGACCTTTGATATCCTTGGAGGTGACTATTCCAACCGAAGAAGTCTTCACACTCTAATAGAGTTGGCAACCTATCCTTTGAACACAAAAATGCCTGCAAACCAATTGTTAGCGCAAAAGAGACTAGGCATATAGAGACCAAGTTGAGCTTGTCATTCAACCGAAAATGACAAGCTACAACAAGAGCACAAAATATACCGAGCCCAAAGGAGATTTGAGATAGCTGCAAATCTCTCCTCCCTAGACAATAATGCCTTCAGGCAAATGCACAAAAAAAACAACTAGATAGCAATGTATAATCAAATGAATAATAACATCAAATGACACAGGTATACCTCATCAACCAAAGAATGCACCACAAGAGAAGCTAGTAACCCCAAAGACTTTTATTTATTTATATGAAAGATGAGTGAAAAAATCCAGAAAATTATCCGCCTCTAAAAAAGAAGGGATAATTAACCGGATAAAAAAAACACTCCAAGGTGTACTCGTTTGCTGATTGAGTCCCGACATCCTAGGCATGTTACAGACTCAAAAACTCATCATTACTAGTATCACTTATTACAATTCCCCGTAGGGTGTGGAATCTGGGTACAAGAAAGATGATGAGAAGATAGAAGTAGAGTTAAAAAACTCTGTTGACTGATGATATCTGATGGTACAAATGTCATCTGGATCATCCTTGTGCATGGAGTCTTCATATAATCATCAGGTGCCACTCCAGTGGTCAACAAGACCAATTGTCTTTTGAAGCGGTCAAAACACCTTCACAAATCTCTTGTTACAAAAGTGGACCTGCTTTTGGGGGGGAAGAGGGCTTTGCATGTGGTATTGCAAGCAACCATATTTGAAGACCAATGATGAGGTGGACAAAGAAACAGAGTCAAGAAAGTATCATCTCCATTCCAAATCATCCTTGTTGTCGCAAAATCTAGTAGGCCTTATGGAGGGGTAACCCACAAGGCAATTACGAGACCAAGAGACAACAATAAGGTAGTAGCCCACTGTCACCACAACTACTACTCCTTGCTCTATGGACTTTCACCAATGAGATTTGTCTGAGTATAAAAGTCACTTAATAGGTGTTCTAGGTTTTAAAGGTATGACGTGACTTGAAGGCTTCTAAGGAAAAGACATAATTTAGGTACTAGACTCCAAACTATGAAGAGGAGGCAATTCACTTTTCTTAGAGAGGCCAAAGTGGGGAAACACAAGACAAAGGGTTTGATTATTATGTTGTGAGTTGGGATGGCCAAAGGTCTAATTGTCAAGAAAGGATTTCCCACAATGTGTTTCAACAAGGTTACAAGGATTCCTAAAATTATTCCAAGCCAAATCAAGAAAGAATCCAAGGGAATGTTGCATCCTCAAAGCAAATTTATTTCTTCTATGTTTCACGTCACTTTACTTATCGAGGGTTTTATGATCAATTTTTGAGCTTGGAAAGTCATTCCCATGCTTCATGGAAGTGCCTTTACTTGTAGTATAGGCACGGGCCTTTATTTAAGGCATATCTTCATGGATAATAAGCATTATTTGAGCCTTTATTGGATCTATTTTTGAGGAGTCGTCCACCTCTCTTCTAACCGTTTGAACCTTCTACATGGTCAAATCAAGTCATTGGATCACCAAATGATGGAGAAAAATTCAAGGAAAATTGCCATGCAATCATAAGTGGAAAATTTTGTCATCTATGGTTAAAAGAACCTCTCTTGGCCACATCGATGTATCAATTTTGCCTCTATTACGGTTTTACTCAATGTAATTTTGAAAAAATTAAGTTTTGACTTAGTCTCCAAGCATTTTGTGGGTGTCAAGTCACTTATTTTGTGGGAGACCAAGGAGGAATTTTTTAAGAGCATTAGCTATAAATTAAGGCCTTCTCCTCCTTGGAAAATTAATGTGAACTTGTTGAAATCTATCAAAATGTGAAATTTTCCATGAGACAAAAGGGTTTACATGTGATGTTTCTTCTCTTGCTTGGTTGATCTAAAATATTCAAAGGCAATTTGTGGAGTGTCTCAAAGTCAGTGCAATGATAAGAAAATTGATTCATGAAGGCTTAAAGAGGAAGGTGTAGGGTTTATCTCACACCATTCTCTTAATTCATACAAGGTATTGTTGTTTTCTTTTGGGATGTGTTTATTATCCCCCTTGAGGGTAAGTAACCTTATTTTGTATAATTGTTGATTTCTCTGGTTGGAGGATTTGTTTCATAGGAAGCCCTCCTAGTAGAATTTTGGTTCCATTTATTGTCTTGTCTTGATTCTAAGTTCGTATCCTTGGTGTTCCACCTAGTATCAAGACCTCAAGCATTGTGATACAAAATCTAAAAGTGGACATAATTCCCTATCCTTGTCTCTTTTTGAAAAGGGATCATACCTCTATTCCAACATTTTACAATCAAATATCTTATACAAAAATTTTCCAAAATTTGTACTTAGAATAAAAATTAAAAAACCCTTAAATCAAATATTTAAAAAAAATCCAAAAATATATATAACAAAATCCAAAAACATATTTCAACAGTGAATTTTTTTCAGTAGTCATCAGTTGATCATCTTCATTGGATGAACAACTATAAATTTGCATTTTGGGAGGCCCTAGAAACCCTAACGTTGTACAACCCCTTTTGTTTTACCTTACATTTCTGTTCTAACATTATTTCCAAGAGTTTCAAGGCTTATTACAGGTTCTGAAAATTATTTACAGCAATTGAAGGCAAATAGAGGCAAACCCTTGCCTTGGGATACATGAAACTCAAAGCACAAATCTCTTGTATCCTTATAATTGATTTGAAGGTGTTTTCATTAAATACTTATTGTCTTTAAATCATATATTGGCTGTCCAAATCATTTTGCAGGTCTAATCACTCATTTGGACTAAATCAATTTTCAAACCTCACGGTTGAGGGCCATTTTCTGATAACTTGCAGATTGAATATCTTTTCAATTAATCATCCAAATTTGGTGTTCTTGTTCTTATTGGAAATTATTTTCATAGTATTAACAATTCCAACCAGGTTTCTTGAGTTTTAGGTCCACCAAGAGCTAGTTCTGGACCCCTAAAATGACCTTCTGCTGGTATCCTGGTGCAATCTTCAGAAATTGCAAAAATTGCAGGCTTGAAAAGTAGGCTTATCTCCTTTTTACAACCACATAAATCAGGTATAACAGTTCCAAATCACTTCCCATGGTGGTAAGAAGTCTTGATACTCAATTTTTGGTACTTTCCAAGCTTATTTCATTGATTCATTGAGTATTTTCTTTGCTGGTCTGCAACATAGTTCTGGTGTTACATCTTTTATCAGATTAGATTTTGTCATTAAATTAACTCCTACCTCTTCCATATATGTGAACTTAGGCACTAGTCTACTTATACTTTTGGTTGAGTATGTGTTTGTAGGGATATCACCCTTGGTGTTTTGTAGAAGTTAACCTAAAGCGAGAGGAATATGCTAAGGTGACAATGGGTGTGTTCCTAAGAATACTTACCATTTAGTAGGCTTGGTTGAATGCCAACCCTGCTAGTTTGAGCAGTAACAAGCTTCACATTGTGTCCTTTTCTTTTTTGCCAATTTATACAGTGTATTACAAGAACATATATACTTATATTAGACAATGCATCTCTTATTTCAAATCTGATCACCTATGAGCAGTTATAGTCCACATCCAGGATAAACTATTTTTGGGCAAACAATTCAGGAGCGTTTCAAGCAATTGCTTAAAGCTTAGACCAAAGCTTCTTATGTTCTGTTCAATCTTTTATCTGCTCATATGATTATAAATTGTTGCCTTTTTATGATGACTAGTGTGAATTCAACATGAACGGGGTGATTGCATACAATTAAAAAGGGAAAAACTCAGATCTGTAATTGTCACACTCCACTCCTAGTCATTCAGTGTTTAAAATTAGCAAAGTAGAATATGGATTAGTGAGTGGCCCTGCAAATAATTGGAACAACCCCATTGAGAGTTATTAGTTGGTTGAGATAAGAGTAGTTGCTACAGAAAGCCTTCAGCAGTTACGAAGACTCAAGCACACAATAAAAACTCCTGTGTGTCATGAAAATATTTAACTGAATATTGAACAGTATAAGAAAAATAAAATTCAAGACAAAAATATTCAGATTTTGTCTGGAGTGTCTGAACTGAAAAAACTCCACATGCTAAAAGAGACCAAGAAAACTCATAAAAAAGCAACTACAAGGAGCAAATAAATGACGAGAAATTCAACATAGATGCCATTTGCATTATAGACGAAAGAGGAATCATATGTAGTTTTCACTCATTATATGCATTGTTGAAATCTAAACTCTGCTTGGGTTAAATTCAATCCAACAAATTAACATCTATCCATACTCTCTGGGTATTAACATAACTCACTGACCTTCCAACCTAAGGCCCAAAACACTGATAATCTCCATTGTTTATGTACTAGAATATACAGAATACAGAAACTTTTAGTGCCGTTGTATTTGACAGGAAATATATTTGTTCAGATAGTGTGTGGATTACATGGAGTTATCATTAGTTTCATTAGTTTGATTAGAAAATCATCCTAACACAACATTTACGTTAATATGCCTATATTCAGGAAAGTGTATGAGAGTTTTTATACCTCCAGTCATATTCCCTGATATCATATCTGGTGGCTTCTGCGTATCAGCTAAGCCCTGTACAAGAGAATTTTGACATAACGCTTAGCCATGAGAACACCAGGAATGGTCTTCAAATCTAACTTTGAAAGAGTAAACATGATAATTAAGCATATGTGAACTGACATCACAAAAGGCTTTGAACTTATACATTACACAAAGTCATTTTCAGCAGAAATGAAATATACGAAGGTAGCTCCCGAAAAGCAATATATGCAAAAGCAGACAGTAAACATGAAAATAAACTTTTTCATTAATTCAGTGTTCAAACTGATACGGTAAAATAGCTCTGTACTATACGTTACCCTTTATCCTGCATGAGGGCTACCTTATGCTTTTCATCTCGTGCGACAGATACTTGCAAATGATATTGATGGATGATTGATCATATGCAGGGACACTATTATGGATGCACACAATCTTCCTAGCACTTCCCCTATGTCTTGTTCCGACCATTGTCTCAGTGGTGGGTGCATGGTGTTTAGAGAAGAGTGGCTGCTTGCGTAGACAGTTATTTGATGCCCCTAGAGTTTAGCAGGATTTCCAGTTATGATGTATTCAGCCTTGTTGTGATATTCTGAGTGTATAACTTGTTCATGATGGAGATGGCATTATACATGATTCTGCTCCTATGTTCTTCTAGTCATCACATGATTGGATGAGCTGATATAGTCAGACATTGTTGGTGGTACATGATGCCGAGGTGGAGCTCCCTAGCACTTTGGTTACATCTGGCCTATGTTTTGCACCTTAGTGTTACAGGCATTATTCACTTTTTGGATCAGATTGCATATGTAATCCTCTGCACATTAATCCAGACATTATTGTGATCATTTTTATATGGTCTAAGGTTGTTTTGAGACTCAAGTGAGTGGCCTAGTTGTTATGGGGTTTCATGTTGGTTAGATCACTTGATACAAAGATACAACACAATGACACGATAATTTTTGGCCAAATTGTTGGAAATACTGAGAGGGGGGTGAATCAGTATTTCTTTTTCTCACTATTGTTTTACTAGTTAAATCATATATGTTCAGAACACAAAATGAACAGCAGGAATAAATGCTTTTATTAATATAACTGTGCAGTAAAATAAATACAATAAATAGAATGTCACAATTGGTTGCCAAGCTCCAACTTGGACTTTGGTGAGGCTCCAACCTCCTGAGCACCAACTCTATTTTGCCAAGACACCAATCTTGGATTTAGGAGCACCAACTCCCAAGGACTTCAATCCTTTTCAATTCTGAGGCTCCAACCTCTTTGGTATACACTGGTGTGCTGCTGCGCTCTTTTCAGCTTCCACTGCTTCTGCTGCCCCCTTTTCTTCTGCTGCTTCCACTATCTCATGCTCAAGTTATGCCATCCACCAACGACCCTGCAGTTCTCTGTTTTTGCTGCTTTTATATGCTCCATGCCCCTGTCCATTCGTTTCCTCTTACATGCTGGCTATTTGGCTTCCTCCTCACTTGATCGCTTTGACACTTCGGCTTCCATTCCTTTGCTTCTTCTGTCTATACACGTGTTCCAAAATCTGAGTAGAACAAACCCAAACTCCCCTTTCTTAAATAAAACTCGGCCCTTGACCTGTGGTTAATACCTTACAGGGTTTATCGGAGGCGTTTAATCACCCATCGGAAGCCACCACCCGAGCGTTTTAATCAACCATTGGAAGCCACCACCCAAGCGTTTTAATCAACCATCGGAAGCCACCAACCGAGCCTTTAATCAACCATCACCGAGCGCTTTAATCAACCATCACCAAGCGCTTTAATCGACCATCAGAAGCCACCTTTTATTCGGCGCTTTCTATCAATAATCAACCATCGGAAGCCACCACCCGAGCCATTAATCAACCATCACACAGGCTTTAATATATATCTTAACCCCATGGCCATGTATCATATAATACACGGAAAACATTATAAACCCCCGCTCTAATTCAAATGCCGGACTTCAATTATTATGCACCCGCCTTTACAATTTCGGCGGGTCCGGATTTCGCAACCATAACAAAACTCTTAAGGCCTGACCTCCGATGAGGAGCGGACCCGATGCTCTTTTAGACTCCCTTCTATACTGGTTTCGGGTCCGATGTATATCGGCACTCGCTGTAAACAATAGTCTCGATCCTCCGACGGAACGCAGACCCGACACCTTCTTATACTCCCGTCTCTATATTGAATTCGGGTCCGGGATATCGGCAGGTTCGCTTCGGCGGATTTGTAACGCGAAGGTTTAGCGGACCTGATCTCCCTTTAGGCTGCTCTCTAATATGATTTCGGCTCCGGATGATTTCGGCGATCGCTACCTCCGCTGCTCCGATGCGATACAAGAGTTCTGCGGACCCGATATGGTTTTACACTTCACTTGATAATAGTTTCGGCTCCGGATTTCGGAGCTTGCACCTTGAACAGTTCCGACATTCTGGATGCGATATATTATAGACTGTTTTTAATAAGTCCATCGGGTCCATGCCTCTATCGCAATCGGCAGATTATAGCGCCATTCCTTATGACTTACGATCACTGCAGATGCGATATGATATTAAGCCACAGTCTATATTCCCGTCGGGTCCGCAGCCTTATCGCAATCGGCGATCGGGAGAGTGTCATGCCTTTGTGTGTTGTTGCGATGGGCGGATGCGATATAGCATTCAACCATAACATAATTCTGCATCGGGTCCGCATTATTATCGCAATCGGAGGCTTCAGTGGTGGCACATAGCTAAACCGCCGATTAGCGATGTCGCCGATATATATATATATATATATATATATATATATATATATATGCCTTTATATATAAACTTCTCCGCCGATAGTGTGTTTGTAATATGTGCCCGCTGATAGTTGTGAATGCATATATATAAGATTTTTAACCGCCGATAATGTTAAAGCATGCATACATGGGTTTTACAAGCCCGATAACATATCTATATGAGTTCTGCTCCTCTTGGCATATATATGGCATATATATATGTGGCTCCTCCTATAGCTCCTCTTTGCTCCAATGTGGCTCCTCTTGGCATATATATATGTGGCTCCTCCTATAGCTCCTCTTTGCTCCAATGTGGCTCCTCTGGCTTGGTCTGCTCCTCTTGGCTCCATTTGCTCCTCTTGGCTCCGATATGCTCTGTCTCCTCCTCTTGAATATTGCCATATTGACATCAATGACAATCTGTGTCCAACACAAATGTCCCCGGAAAAACCCAATGCGGGAAAACTGGTGCAACAACTATAAGGGTTTTATTATTAAGTAGTAGTTATTTCTGAATACAACTTATGGATGCCTTCCCGGCAATCCAGTTATAGAGAATATCACTCGGCAGAAGAAATTAGTGAGATTACCTCACCCTACACTGCAAGTCCCAGCTGATCCGGCCACTGAAACAATGAGTCCCTGACTACCTTTGCGTTGTCCCTACGCAATCATTGTGTGGGCCTACGTCACTTCCTTTGAGGCACTGCGTCACCTCTCTGCTGGATCGATTTTTTCTCAGGAGCTTCAACTTCAGCCTTCCCGGCTCAGAACATCAAAACCCTAGCAAAATCTTGGACTTCTATTTGGAAGGCACTGCATTGCTATGCGTGAGCCCAACCTAGCTTTGTGTCACCCTCACTGAGCACTGTGCTTCCTCCTCTACGTCTTTCTTTGCCTCTCTTTTGTGTATTCTTAGCTCCAGAGAAGATTCTCCAGCCAAAACTATCTCTGCCCTCTCTGCATGATCACCACGAAATCATTGCACTACTCTAGCCATAGCAATTCGATCTAACTGATCAGCACTCTGTGTGTACTCCAAGTGTCCATCAAGCCTTCTCTTATAATCCTCTCGTTGATCAATCAATGGCCCAAATTAGATTCTAATCAATGGCTATGATCATATTGACTTGATCTCCACCTTCTAAGTTACACCCACACTTTAGATTAATACCCATTAATTATTTTAATTTCCTAAGTTTAGGCTTAGGGTCCCATTAAAAATAATTAATTATTTTAATAAAATTGTCTCCAAGTGGAATTTCCCAAAGCGATTTTTGGGTATTGGAGAATGCATGTGTCTAAGCCTCCGTGCAAATTTTGACACTTAGAGCACATCCGATGCTACCAGAAATCAACAAGCCTATAGTTGGAGCAGTCGTTGTTGGGTTGGCACCTTGGTCATTGATGCATTGATGTTTTTTGGTTTATACCATTCCCTGTGGAGTTGCAGCCCTGGATTAGGGGTGACCCATGGTTGAGATCTATGAACTACAAGGTCTATGGCTGGGTGGAACATGGAGAGCCCACAGCCAATTGGATTTTCTGTGCAAAATAAGGGTTTATAGTTCTATACTGTTTTGAACATTGAATTTATGTTGAAACCTTAGTTTTAACTTTTAGGGTTCAGTGCATTTTTGTGTTTATTTTCGTTGTGCACTTGTGTATTTATGTTTTATATGTGTTAGACTGAGACATAGTAGTAATGGCATTTAGTATTGTATTCATGCTAACTGAGAACTTCCAAGTGCAAGAGCAGCCATGGCAGAGTTAGGGTTTTATCACTTACATCGTGAAAATTTTATAAATTTTGGCAATGTTGGTTATGTAAAGATGGCTAGGGGTAACTGGGGACTTTACATAAATAGTCTTCCTTCACATGAATATCATGGGTTAAAACCATGTGCCACCTTAAACGACCTATGGCAAACCTACCCTTTGCCCATGTCCAGATTAACCTAACATAATAAACATCTTTATCTATTACCTTCTTACCTCCATGAATGCCATGGGCTAAAACCATGTAGCACCTTAAACTGCTAACAAAAAACCTACCCTTTGCCTAAGTCATGATAAAACTAACATAATAAATATCTGTATTTATTACCTTCTTACCAATTAGCTGAAGTTGGACATTCCCTATCTTGTAACTGATCCAAAAATGGATCCTGGATAAACCTCTAAGTCTAAAAGACTTCATATTAGAGGTAAAAGGTGCCAAATGACACAAATCCTTTGTAAATCAGAGGAAAATAAAAGTTGCAAGCTGCTCTCAGAAATAGTCTCATTTTAGAGATCTCTTCATTCTGAATCCAACACAACCTGAATGGGTGAAAACGGACTTCATATGGAGAAGTTATTGCTTAAGGAAGATGCCCTTTGTTCCTTAGAAAAAGAGGCAAAATCCTTTAAAAAGGCAAAAAGCCCTTCAAAAGGGGAAATCGCATCAGACTAGGGCAAAAGAGTGGATTAAGTGAAAAAGGGAAGCCACCCCCGATCGTCGATCCCCGACATATTGGGTCAGAGGAAGGCACATGTGATATAACATAGGGATCGGGCCGAGCAATATGCCGATCGCCGATATCGGCAGATCGCAATCGGCGTCGGCATCAATCATGCCATATTGGAACCCTGGGCCCATGCGATACGCGATTGCGATATCGCAATATCGCGTCGGGGTCATGCGATGGAGCGAGCCACATATATATGCGTCGATGCGATGTGATAGACCCGAAAGGGTTTTGTAAACGCCACTGCATAAATATTTCAGATCTGGCCAAAGCCATTTTTACGGGAATTTTAGTGTTTTAACGTATTTTTATAAATACAAAAGAAAACCATGAAACATGGGCATGGCGACTTGCGATAGCGATTTCAGGCGGACCCGATAGAAATATAAGGCGGAATTCAGGATATTTGAAGTTTGATAAACGACAAAGTGACAAGTTTTCCTGTGTTGAATGCATTTCTCTGTGTAAACAAAGAATGCCCGTTTCAAGGATTTCAAAGGCCCAATGCCCTTATCTGTTGCAGATTAGGTGGCCACCTCCCCTGAATGCGTTATGCAATGATTATTTAACGCTAGAAGAGGGATTCAAGCGGACAGAGGCCGAGAGTGTAATGCCCCACTTAAATCTTATCATGCAAATTTATTAATGTTTACATTACCTGAAAATATTGAGAAATATTGGTGAATACCTTCATTTTGGAAACTATAAATTTATTTACTAACATAAAATTCATTATTTCTATTTTGTTCAAATCCCCAACTTGCCTTCTCAAATTGAATCTTAGGTAGGATATGGTCTCCTTCCATTATTTCAAATTATATATATATATATTCATCTCACATTCCCAAACATACTCTCACATTTACTTGGGAGAAGACATGGTCCTCTCCATTTAATTACATCTCACATTCCCAAATGTACTCTCACATTTACTTGAGAGAAGACATGGTCCTCTCCATTTAATTACATCTCATTCCCAAATGTACTCTCACATTTACTTGGGAAAAGACATAGTCCTCTCCATTTAATTATCAATATATATATTCATTTCACATTCCCAAATGTACTTTCTGATTTACTTGGGAGAAGACATGGTCCTCTCCCATTAATTTCTCAATTTTATATTCATATCACATTTCCAAATGTACTCCCAGATTTACTTGGGAGAAGAGAGTTCAACTGTAAGGATGGATGAGAAGTTAATGACATTAATGAGAGGTGGTTGAGATGGAGAAGAGAGGGAGGGTATAAAAGGGAAGGAGGAAGGGAGAATAGGGGATGGAGGGTCTTGCTTGATTTTGGGATTGGATGTGATTTTAGGATTTGCTGCAATTTTTGGGGGACCTTAGGAACCTGTGGAGGTTTCTTGGGTTGTTGAGAGGAGGGAAATATTGTTCATCTTGGTCTAGATCATTCATCTTGGACACATACTACATCTGGTTGGACTTGGGCTCGAAGGGCTAGGGAACCTGTGAAGGTTTCCTGGGCTAGGAATTATTTCCTAGTTGGCTGGGAGGTAAATCCAGTTGGGTTAATCAAGAGGAGCGTTCAGTAGGAGCAACAGCTCAAAGGCATCTCCACCAGCCACCGGTACAGGTATTCCTCTATAGATTACTTGTGTAAATTTATTAAAATGAAATGTTCACCATAAGTTATAAGGATTAGAATGTAAATGGTAAAATTTTCATTGTTTAAAAGTCTTGTAAGAAAGTAAATTATTGCCTCTTATTGCATTTAAATTCTAGAGAAATAGATCTGTTAGAAGACCCTAGGATATGGCTCTTACAAGGAGACAGAAAGTCGAGAGGGAAAATGAACGACAGCGCCGATTTGGCTTAAAAAGCCACAGAACGACAGAGACAAGGGCTGCTGAAGGTTGTTGGGGGTTGTTGCTGAAAGCAAAGCCAAAGCAAGAAGCTAAGGCGAAAAAGAGCAGAAAGAGGCAGCACAGAAGGAAAAAGAACAGCCAAGGGAGTCACTTGGAAGGCAAGTGAAAAGCCAAGAGAGCTGTAAACTGATAGAGGGCCAAAGAAGCCAGAACTAGAGCCAGAGCCGAAGAGTCAGAGCCAAGAGCCAGAACCAAGAGCCAGAGTCAGAGCCAAGAGCCAGAACCAAGAGCCAAGAGCCAGAGCCTCAAGAGCCAGGGAATGACATGGTGTCTGAACCCACTGTTTCTGTGTAAAACAGTAGGATTTGAGCCAAGATCTTGTAAAAAGGACTTATACCATAATCCCAGAGAGCCTAGTTGAGTTAACTAGAGCTCACGGAGACGTAGCCCAAGAGTTTTGGGTGATCTCCAAATTAATATTGTTGTTCTATGTGTATTTTATTGTTGCAATGTCTCTGCTGCTTTATTTACCGTTATATGTATATATATATATATATATATATATCAGTTTGAGCACATTAAATTACAGCACATAAACAGATTTAATAAACAACACCAACATACACCTTTTGTAGAAGCACATTTTTAATTCCGCATTGGTTAATCAATAAGACTTGGGAAAATTTAAAGCTTTGGAAGTGGGAGAGGTTCTTGTAAGTTAAACAAGAAGCCTAAGTGCCCCATTTTCAGATCAGTAACCTTGTGTTCTCCACCACTCAACATGACAAAATCAAATTGTGATTCATCCACCACAAAATCAACATACCAATCAATATTGTTAATTAAATGTCTAAATGTTCCTAAATCATAAACCAATCATCCTTATTGCTCTTTGAATCTTTGTTTTCGTCCATGAACACAGTGAACTCTTCCTCCTCCTTGTATTCAATTAGGTTAGCATGTTTATTTCCAGATTGGTCATCAAAAATACACTCTCGGTTGTGTCTTTCATCCCACAAATGCTTCCTAAAAACTCTATATGGCCTAACGTAAAAGCATTTAATCAATTTTTCAAATCTAGCTAACTCAAGAGATCTGTTTCATAATTTTCTTCTCTCTGTTTGAAGCCTTTTCTCATAAACTTTGTTGCAAGTGCCATCTCAAAATCCCGATTCCCACAAGTACTCCCAAACTGTTTTTCCGTCTATCTTGTTGCAACTACTTAATGCTCGATCCTTGAGGGAGGAAGATATAATGGCGCAGGCTACTAGTTTTTCGCTGTGATGTAGAGATGCTCAGTTCGTTGTCATATTTTCTATGCTCCCTCGGCCCCTATGGTTTTAGGGTTTATGCGGGGTTTTCAGCCGACTTCTTCTGGCACACTGGATCCAAATGACGTATCTCCTCATTCCCAATCTCCATTGGAACAAAATAACTCTATTTAGATCTTCATTAGAAACCTCAGTGGTAAAACATTTACTTTCTGGTCCAAAAGAATGCCCTTGTTTACTCTCTCAAACAGGCTGCTGCAAACAAATGGGGTGTTCCTATTTGTTTTCAATACGAAGGGAATATTCTTCATGATTCCTTCCTGCTCAGGGATTATAATATCAGTAAAGATTCAACCATCATCCCGAACACAAGGTTATGTGGGGGTGCTCTTGGAGCCAGATCACCAAATGGAACAGCGGTCTCATTAAAGAAACAGTTCAAGGAGGGGGCTCTAGATCTGTTTCACACAGCGAATTCGTTCTAGGTCCCTATATTGTTGACCAAATAAAACATGCCCTAGTTCTGGAGGTCAACAATGTAGAAGTTTCTTCTCTTTTTTCTATCCTTCAAAATAAGGCTATCACTTGTAGATTCAATGGGTTTTGGCCAAAACCTGAAGCTCTAAGTTCTAACACAATAGATTTTCACTTCATGGACACCAAATTGTGACCTATACTTGTGTTCCAGAGGATTCTTTATAGTCCAATTTGACACTCAAAAGGACCTGAATTTTGTTCTTCAAGGAGTGCCATGGTTTTGGGGAAATGTTGGTTTATTCATCACTCCATGGTTTTCGGATTTGGATGCCACAACAATGGTAGTAACATCCATGTTTATTTGGGTTAGGCTTCCAAACCTCCCCCTTTCTTTCTCGCACCATAAAGTTCTTGAAGACATTGAGAATGCTTTAGGTAAATACAAAAAAAAGGAACATGGAAAGAACAGATAAATGTCTCTTCACCGTTGCCAGAATATGTGTGGAAATAGATTTTAGTAAAGGACTTCTAGATCATATAATTTTGAAGCACAATAATATACAGTGGTCGCAAGTTTTGGACTATGAAAACACGACATTCAAATGTCATGAATGTTTTCAAATGTGTCACCTGCAGAACACCTACCCACAAGCTAAGGAAAATCCAAAAAAGAAAAAGAAGCAACCCAAGCGACCAAAGGACTAACAGTTTTCTAAGATTCCTCTTTCAGAAAACAAAAAAGAAGATTCAAAAGAGAATGTCCAAGCCCAATTTGAAGAGGAGAATATGGGTCAGTATAGTCAGCATTTGAAAGAGGAATCTCTGGAACAGATAGGATCGGTCATTCAAATTCAACAGGGTTCTCCCCCTGTAGGGATGCAAATTTCGGATGGGCTCCAGGGCACCAAAAGAGCCCGTGTTTCCAAAAGTCCTAACTTTGATAAAGAAGCCCCCTAGCTACATGCAGATAGAGCATTGGCCTTGGTTCCTACCGAACCAATGGAACCAATATATATATTTTTCAGATTTTATATGCATACACACTAGGTGTGTCTACAAAATATAGTTTTTATTTCATTAATAAAAGTTACAGCTTTTTTCTAAAAAAACACTATTAATTCTCAACTACTCAAATGTCAAATCTATATTAATACTAATAATGTTTAAAATTTCAAATAAATTTTCACTGAGTAGATTTTTCAAAATTATAACCACCAAAGCTTTTTCTTCTTCTTTATCAAATGAATTTACACCGTCAAACTCAAAAAAATATCTAATTTTAAAGAATAACATTCTACATTTTTCTGAGGGGTTTCCAAATGGTAGACACATCATCTTCCTATTGAACCTCAGATAACTTATCATTTATAACCCCGAGCTTAATCAACATAACTGCCTTGCCATTCCCTTAATCAAACTTATTTTTATTATTTCCTGTAATTTGAGGGCTTGTCTCCTTTCCCAACACAACCTTATCCAAATAGCGAGGGTCTGTCTCCTTTCCCAACACAACCTGATCCAAACAACGTTCTCTACCGAGACGTTAATTTTAGTCATTTTCTTTTTAAAAAAATATGATAGCAAGAATGTTTGAATCGTGTTTTTATGGTGGAAATAGATTCAGCACCATCAAAAACTCTCGGTGCACTTAAAATTGAACAGCTGTAACCCAGATTTACAAAAATTCCCACCAAATTTTATCAAAATAATATCAAATTTTCCATTGTTTTCCCAGTAAAAAAACACTCTTTACAATAGGGACGGCGATCCAAACATCTCTACTCATAGATTGCCAACATCTTTGTTTTCCAAGTTGACAATCAATTTTTTCAGTTAGCGTCCAACATAATGTGAGCAAAGATTTAAAAAGTCTTTATTTCGCTAGCATACTTAACACCTTTGAATCAAGGGATGTAAAACCTACCGTGCAACAACAATAACCGAAACTAAATCTGATTTCTGCCCATCAATGTTTAATGGTTGGGCAAACATTAATTTCTTTCTACCAATTTCAAACTCAAACATTATGTCTACCAATTTTTTTAAGTCCTCATGGAGAAATTTCCGAGTAACAAATAACTAATTATGTCCTTGTTTCTCTTCAAACCGATACAGACTTCTTCCATTGTACAGTCCACTTCTTGCAATTAGATCACACGTGCGGACCATGCATGACAACTAACCAAGTGGAGATTGCGACTACTTCACCTGTGTGTCTCACCCTTTTGCAAATATCTAGACCCCTTCGTCTCCATTGCAACTCGATTATGTTGGTGATCGCGTGAGCTTTGTGGTCGGTTCGCTGTCTCCCTTCTTTGACAGCTAGTCGCTACTAGTAACCCCAATCCTTGTCTGTAGTGCTTTAGGTGGGCCGCGATCTTTTCCCAAACTTTACCTATGCTTGAAACCAGAACTATGTGGGAACTTTTTTTTCAAATTTTCATCCAATTTTTCTCCAACTTTATGGCTGGCCCTTCACCTAGTCATTTCTTAGGGGCTATCAATATATATATAGAAAGAACGAAAGAAGAAAGAAATTATTTTAACGTCCACGAGGCTAAAGATAGCCTATGGGACAACTTGCTTCTTCATCTGCTTGATGTATTTAGCGCTTTTTCTGTGAAGCTTCAAAATAAATGCTCCCAACTTCTCAACAAACCCCTCACTAAATAGATTATCCCAAGAGCTAGCTGCTAGCATATCTACATAACTTTCCCTGTTGTCTTTGAAGGCCTCACATTCTAAAATGAAATGTTTTTCTATTTCCACTTTTTTGGAAGAACAAAAAATGCATACTCTTTCCTCCCACACTTCCATTGGGCTTTTCCAGCGCCCTGTTTCACAATGAAGTTGATGAGAATTAGTCCTTAACTAAGCAATAAGAATTTTGGCTCTCCAAGAGATATTGGCCTTATGTATGCTTTTGGTTGATGACTCTGAGTGGGATTAAACACCTAATATATAATTTTTCTTTCTTCCTAGCTCCTTATCCCAAGTACGCTTGTGGAACTTTTCCATAACAAAAGCTTTTATCTCATTGTTGTTTATAGGACACAGGTTCAAGCAAATACCCCATTTATTAAACCATTTGTTATTTTGTTGCATCCAAGTTTTTTTTCTCTCGCACAATCTATCATTAAAGACAAACTTAGGCCATCTACCCTCTTCCATTTGCTCAATTTTTTTTTAAATACCTTATGACTCGCACTATAGCAATTGCTTCAATAGGAGAAGTCCCTGTTTCACTTAACAAGATATCATAAGCAACTACACTTTTAATCTTAAATTTGTTTGTAATCAAGTGCTTTTGAATTTTCTCAATTTGTCTCCACTACATGTCGGATGTACTGCTGGCCCATAGTTCACAACCATAGAGAATCACCTCACCGTAATCACTAGAAGCCCAAAAAGAGTTTGAGTGGTTTTCCAGTCCTATAACTCTACCTCTCTACACCTATTTTGAAAAGCATAAAATGCTTTCCAACCCCCCAAAGTTCTTTTCTTTCTACAACCATTCCAACTTAGATTTTTGTTGAAATCAATTTCGAGGTATTTGTAATCCGCAACTTCTTCCAGAATGTTATCTTCAAAGTAGAACTTATGCTGGTTATGTTTTCTTTTCTTAGAGAAGACCACTACTTTCGTTTTGCTGATATTGACTTCCATCCCCACACTTTTACAAAAATGCTTAAGGGGTAGTAAGTGCTCTTGCAAACCAAGATCCGATTTAGCAATCAGAATAAGATCATCCGCATACAAAAGGAGCCTTATAACAAACTTGCCCAAATAGATACCATCACCCCCTTGAGAATTTAACCGCTCCTCAAGCTTGTCGATATATAAACCAAGAAGGGTAGGAGACAATGGGCAACCTTTCTTGACCCCGATATCGCTTCTAAAACTTTCAGAAATGCCTGCTGAAGTTCTAATTTTGACTTTCACCTCTTCATACAGCATATGCACAGCTGCTCTCAAATGTTTAGGAACCCCAAGTTCCTCCATTCTGTGCCAAAGCTTATCCCTAGGAACCGAGTCAAACGCTTTTCTAAAGTCAACAAAGCAACAAAAGACTTCTTCATTTTTCTCCCAAACTTTTTCAATGATGTGCCTTAAAGTTATACAATGATCAACTGTGGAATGTTTAGGTCTAAAACCTGCTTGCCCTTTAGCATGCTTATCTCTTTCTTCTGCCCACTTGCTAATTTTGTTTTCCAGCATGCTTCCAAATAGCTTTGCAAACAAAGGGTTTATCATGATGGTCCTATAATTCGAGGGATTATTGATGTCACCGCTCATGAAAAGAGGTATTGTCAGACTAGTTGTCCAATTTGTGGGGAACCCTTGTTGTATGATGTTGTTGAAGATTTTTGTAATGTGAGGTGCAAGAATCTTTGAGCCCCACTTTAGATATTCTGCTTGAAGTTCAGCTAAGTCTTTTGCTTTTTGAACACCCAACTTCTTGATACCCATCTCTACCTCTTGTACCGTGAAGAGATCAGTATCAATGTTGACCAAGGGGGGAGGGTCAACTTTGGGAACCTGCTCATAGAGTTGTCCTGCATAGTCAAACCATTTAGAAGCTGTAATATTATTTCCAATTTGTATCTTTTTCGGTTGGAGCTCCTTCCAAAATAATTTGGGATTATTTTTCCCAAGGAAAATTAGTTCTTCCCTCCTTGAAACCATGAAATCAGCCTTTTTCTTGCTTAATAACTGCTTGTAAGCTTTGAGCGTTATGTTATCCTTGTTTGACTCTTTCCACATTCTCCTTGCCTTTTTGCATTCCTCGTCAAACCAAGCATTAACCGGAAAGCAATTTGTTTCAGACTTCTTAAGTTTTTCTCTTTTGCACTTTGCAAGTGTGCATTGAATTAAATGTGTTAATTCATGACTATGAAGGCTGTGAATTGTAATTTTCTCCTTCTCGAAGAGCATCTCTAGCATTATTTTGAAGGTATTACAATTTTTTGGGGTCAAAAGAATTCTGCCCTGTGGGAGATTTTGTTGGACATGCTTAATTTTTGACTCTAATTGTTTCTTTCCAATCCAAGAGAAACATAAATAAATTGGCTTGTGATCTGATTTCAAGTCCCACAACTGATCACCAATCAAAACTTCCTCCATTTTCTCACACAAACCTTGCGAGCAAATTACATAATCTACCACACTTGCCCCATTGTAAGTATTACAAGTGAAATTACTGGACTTTGCCCATCTAGTCAAGCCATTACAAATGATTAAATCAAAGGCCCCACACAGAGTAAGCAATTGTTCACCAAAGAGATTGCAGCCCTTATCCTCTGAAATTCTTTCCCACTGATGATTACTTTCTTTTGTAAGCCAAGTAGGGTCACAATCATCTTTACAACAAAGAATGTTGGTTTGCTCACTTGCAGTCCTAGCATTGAAATCACCCACTATAAGGACTTCACCTAGCTGCGAATATGTTGCAATATCTGCTTTTAATGCTGAAAATGGATCTTTGTGGTCAAGCCCTCTATATTTGTAGATTTTTGAAACCTGCGACGCAAAATAGCATGCTGCAATTCTGATGTGGTTTCAATTTTCTAATATTTTAAACCAAATGAATTGCTTATTTGAGTCTTCTTTTTCTACCTGAATGAGACGACCTTCTTTCTCCCTTACTAAAACCATGATACCCCCGTGCCCTTTGCCATTTCCTGCTGCCTTGTTCCACACTTCCATCTTCCAGTATCCTTCAAACAGAGATGTCTTGCACCCTTCATGCTGGTGTGTTTATATGAGCCAAATTATGTCTCTATCTTCCGCAATAGGCCCTAACCCAGGTCCTCATCTCCATGGGTAACCTATGCAGTTCCAACAAACTAATCTTAAGGAAACCTGGGTATGACTTGATTGCTATTTATTTTGACATGCAAGACTCACATTTGATTCTTTGTCCCTGCTTTCCCATACTGGCCTTGCTTTCTAATTTCCTGTTGAAGAGTTTGTTGCCTCTTCTTTATTACCATCTTGCTGCTCTGTTTTGGAAGGAGGTCCAAATCGCGCTATCACAGCTTTGCCTTTATAAATCCATGCTCTCTTGCCTTCATCTCTTGCTGCCCTAACCTTTAGCATTTCCTCTGTTCTTTCCTCCTGTTGTTTTACAGTTAAATCTTCTTCTAGGAAAAAATGAGAACCCCTCAAGAGATGTTTCTTGCTTAGAAAGATATATTTATCACGCAAGCTAGGCATAATGACTTTTATGGGCCTGGCTCTCTTCCCGTTAAACTTACCCACCCTCCATGCTTGGCATATTTTTCCTTGCCATAGCAACTTGTCTTTCAAGAAGTCTCTTGCAAGGTCAAGAGTACATTCATTTTTCCCATAGTCTTTCACCCCTTTCATATTATGTTTGTTGCCCTATTTTTTCTTTCCTTGCCTTCACTATCCTGCATGTTGTCAACCTGAATATTTGTTTCTCCTTCCTTATTAGCAAAATTGCTAATAAATTGAGCCCAAGTTTTGAAAACTTTGCTGGAATCTCCTTTCGTTTCTTCTCTTGCGTTCTCTTCATGATTGTTTATTTGGGCAATCATTTTCCCTTTATCCTGGGATGATTTCACATTCACCACCTCTGTACTTTCCACTATAGATTTCTTTATGTTTTGCACATCCGCCTTCATGCGTTGCCATTCTGTCTTCCCTATCAGGAGAGCTTCCTGTAGCAATGCCACTTGTTCTTTTAAAACTTTATTGCTTTCTACTAAAGCCTTGTTCTCAGTTGTTATTATATGAATTTTATGATCTCTTTCCTGCCCTTTAGCTTCTAAAACCTCCAACCTTTGTTTTGCATTTAACAATTCTTTCACATAAAGATCAAATGACCAGGTGAGAGGTGTGGATGTGGGACTATATAAGGCAGAATCATCAATGACTTTTCCTCTAGACTTCTTGTTGCCACGTGCTTGTAGAGGAGACTTGTTTGAGTGCTTTTTGCGAAGGGCTCGAGTACTTTTCTTTTTAGACTGTTTCTTCCTTGTTTGCTCCCATTTTAGATGGGCTATTCTTCATTTTAAAATGCCCCAATATTGTTTGGAATTGACCCAAACCCACTTCCCAGCTTTGGCGGATGAGGTAATTTTCACTTGTCCTAAATCATTTGTCTCCACATGTTCTGAAATTTCTTGTTCCTTTGTCATGTTTGAATGCATTTGCTGCTCCTTGCTCGCTGCTCGATACTTCTGCTGCATAAAAGCTCCCTGCTCACTACTGACAACACTGCTCACACTGCTCTACTCATACTGTTGACCACACTGCTCTGCTCATAAATGCCCTGAAAATTTCAACTACAAAACCTGCAAACTGTCTCAATTTTTCTATGTGAACTAACCCAAAAATATCCGCTATTATTATTTTTAAGTGGTGATTAAAATGCATGAAGCGTTTAAGAGATAATCTGCATCGGTTCTAAAGCTGGATTTTTTTCCCAAAATGTCCAACGGTTTGGACCTTGGAAGAAAGCAATAATAACGGCTTTGAGCTCGGAAAAAAAGCAATAATAACGGTTTCAAGCTCTGGAAAACCCTAGAGAGCTGCCTTATTTCCGCTTGAAATACCCAGTACCTGCATTTTTCCGCTTCTGTGCTAGCTTCTCCCTTATCTAGCCGTTTTGTTAGCATTCTTTGACATATCTAGCTGATATCTGATCTGTATGCCTATTAAATCTGAGTGCCAATCGCGTGTTTGGTCTTTCGGTAATCGACACTGATTTTACTCCGTTTTTTTGGTTTTGGAGCTATAGTTCCATTAATGCACGGGTATATGTCACTCATTAGATTTACGCAAGTACAAAATCTAACCTATGGCATAAACTGCCCCTACATTAATAAAGCTATAACTCCAGAAATATTGGTTACCTTTTGCTCATGCTTCAACCCCTTAAAACCTACACACGTTTCCCAATACTTCAATTCATCCTATGAACATTTACTCAACAAATATAAATAAGAAACAAACATGAAAATAGTGAAAAGAATATTTATAAAGTTATGTTAATATAAATGCTATATATTAAGAAAGGATAAATTTAAATTTATTTTTTAAATGATTTAATTAATCATTAAATTAACTTAGATTCATTTTAGCTCTAAATCTACTCAACACTGAGAGGGATCAAGTCTCTTATGCACCTCAAGAGATTTACTCTATGTGCTTGGTAGATTTGGAGTTAAAATGAATCTAATCTAGTTTTAGTAATAGAAAAGATAGAAGATTTAAATATATATTAAAAGTAGTTATAATTTTTTGGCTTTTAGATTTAATTAAAAAAAGCTTTAAAGTTAAATTAAAACAAAATATTTATAAAATATTTTAATTATTAATCAGTTATCTTTTTTTGGTAGGTGGTATTGACAAGTCATAGTATTGACCCTAGAGTATGCCATTAAACTGCTTCTGTTTGGCTAAGAGCTCGTCTTCTTCGGACGTAAGGAAACAGGTTAACTATCTAAGACCCAGAGACATCTGGCAGGAGTGAAACTCTGCCCCCTTACGGACCACCAGCAGGTTATTCTAGGTGGTGCGGTTTTCTTTGATTAACGATGATGAGTCAGCAACCAGAGATTTTTGTCCTTACCACTGGTTGGACAACTGAGTTATGATAGGTTTTCCGATGTGTGAAGAAAAAAAAAGCATAGTATTAACCCATGGTACTATAACAAAGTCTATTTACAAGTTAATAATATCCACAATAAAGTAGAGGTTTATATCCATGGTTAAAAATATTATATTGTAAGTTTATTATAAGTATTAATTTTTTACGTGTTTATTAATTAAATTTAAATATAGTTATGGAATCATTATTTTAATTTTTATGATAAAATGGATCTTAATTTATAACTATTATTTATATGTTATATATTTTAATGTGATATGTATATTCTGATTTTTTGCTTAGATCCATCTTAATGTTGGATCTACCCAGCACTGCTGAGAAGGATCAAATGTGTTGAGATGCAAATCTCTTTTAAAGTGAAATAGATTTGATCTCGTTTAGTGCTTAGTAGATTCAAAGTTAAGATGGATAATTTCACAGAGTTATATATAAAAGTATTCTCTATGGAATTTGCATGAAATATTTTTAATAATAGTGAGGAATGAGGGTTTTGATATATCTTTAAAGCAATTATAACATTTTTATTTTAGATTTAATTTAAAAGATGTTATAAAATTAAATTAAAATAAACTAATGAGAATTGTGGATTTAGATATATTTGTAAAATAATATATATATATATGTGTGTGTGTGTGTGTGTATTTATTTATTTTAGATTTAATTTTTTAAAAAAAATTATAAAATTAAATTAAAATAAAATATTTATAAAATATTTTGATTGTGAAATGAGTCATGGTTTTGGGTATGTGGTATTGATAAGCCATGGTATTAGCCCATAGTATTGTAACAAAGCCTATTTACAAGTTAATAATATCCATGGTAAAGCGCGGGTGAATATCCATAGCTAAGAACCTTGTGATATTGAAATGAAATGATATTTTAACGTCCACGAGACTAAAAATAATCTATGGGACCATCGTCTTTTGCAATTCAATCATTTTCTTATTCAAATTGATGATGAGCTAGCCCAACCTTCCAACAATCCCCTCGCTGAAAAGACAATGCCAAGAAACTGATGCTAACATATTCTCATAACTTTCTTTGATGTCTTTGAACGCATCACATTCCAAAATGAAATGTTTTTCTGATTCCACTACCCCAGACGTGAAAAATGTACACACTCATTCTTCCCAAGCTTCTTTAGGCCTTTTCCACCATCTTGTTTCACACCAAAGTTGATGTGAGTTGGTTCTTAATTGAGCAATAAGAACCTTTTCCCTCCACGGAATGCTAGCTCCAATGAACTCTTTTTGTTGTAGATCACACATAGGGTTGAATTCCTCAATGTAGTACTTATTCTTTCTACCCAACTCTTTTCCCCGTACTCGTTTACGAAACTTCTCCATAACAAAAAAAACTAGCTCATTATTATTTGTGGGACAGACATTGAGGTAGATATTCCATTTTTGCATCCATGTGTAGTTTTGTTTCATCCATGTTTTCTTTCTTTCACTCATGCCTTCATTGAAGATAACATTAGGCCGTCTACCTACTCCCATTGCTCAATTCTTTTTAGATATCTAATGAGCCACACCATAACAATTGCTTCGATAGGAGTTGTTCTTTTTTCACTCAACATTTTCTCATAAGGTGCCGAACTTTTTATTTTGAAGTTGCTCATGATCAAGCGTTTTTGGATTTTCTCAATTTGTTTCCATTTTGAGACGGGGGTGTTGCTAGCCCACAATTCACACCCATATAGCATCAATGGACAAACTAGGAGTCCAAAATGCAATTTAATCATTTTCCAATCTCATAACTCTGCATCTGTACATCTCTTTTGAAGATCATATTGTAGGAATTTACAGGGTAAGTTCCTTATATAGAACACCAAAGGACACCGCTCACAAACAGATCACAGATTAGTACATCAATATTCTTGACGTGGTTAAAACCCTCAAAGAGGGAAACAGTCCATGGCCTGAGCCAACGCGGCCACTTCAGGCAATTTATTAATGTAAAAGAAAGAAAATTTACATTAGTTTCTCTCATGAACAATCACCCAACAAATGACCCTTCATGCTCTTTAAATAGAGATCATGGACCAATTGGGTGTGTTGACCACTACTGGTCAACTACCCATGCAGTACACCTCCTTCCTGTTGGCAGAGAAGGATAGCTCCTGAGCGACATGTCCGTGCCAGCCTACAGTCATCGACAACTTGATCATTTTTGTTGTAAACCCAGTCTGCATGTTTGAAATGTAAATAATCTAAGCAGATCAGAGTCATGTATGTAAAGTTGCCTAGGTGGACCTAACTTTCTAATGACGATCTGCGTCCCGGGAGGTTTTTAGTCTCACCGATCCATGGATCGGCAGAGTTTTCCTTCAAACCCAACCCCAAAGCCGGGATGCATTTCATTATTAGGACTTTAGGAAAATCCTAGCGTGTCACTCTGCTAGATTATAGTTGTGTCGCAGATCTGGGTGGTCTATGAGGGTCTATGTTAAAGTGGATTCATCCCTTTGAGATATAAATTGTAAAAATTGTAAAAAAAAAAATCAATGATGAATTGTGTCTTGAGGGTTGAAAATGTTGTAAATCCCCTCATGAGTCCTAGGTCCTAGGTGCTAGGTGATGATTCCAACGGCTGGGTTTGATGGTCCGTCTTAAAATAAATTTAAAATTTTTTTTTTAATGAATAAAAATAATAAATTCATATATAATAAAAAATAAAAAGTAAAAAATAAAAATAAAAAAATTTAAAAATTTAAAAATTTAAAAATTTAAAAAAAAATTTGAAAAAAAAAAAAAAAAAAAAAATAATAATAAAAAACAAAAAGCATAAAGCAAAAACCCTAATCAATAAAATAATAATATTTTTGTGGATCACCCAAAACTAGCCGTTGGGATCATTTCCTTTATGTAGGGTCTTAGGGTCATTTTTAGTTTATCTGACCTGTGAGTCTGTAATGAAAGCTCTCTTGTAAACTGATTTCTGGTTAATAAAAAGACTTTGGGGTTTCAAACTGGCTGGTGTTACTCTCTGGAACTGCTGTGAGGTGTTTGAATTTCTGCATATTTCAGTTTTTCAACAGTCAAAATAGCTGTTTTTTTTTTTTTTTTTTCAGAGCATTGTGAGCACAGGTATCTTGCTCACGTGCTAGGGTCTGAATGCTGTAGGGTTTCTGGAAAATGGCAGGTATCTCCATTTTCTTTTGAAATCTAGCAGCATCTCTTGCCCTTGTTTGCTGATGCTTGCTTGAGGTGTGCAGGAAACTTTAGGGTGAAGGTTTTTGTGGGCGTTTGGGGAAGTTCTGGGCTGAACCAGCCGACTCCCACAGGCTGTTCTGTGCAGAGCCCAGCTGATTGTGCCCCGGGTTAATCTGTTAAAGTTTATTGCATGTTTTACATTGAGAAGTTTTTTTTTTTGATTTACAGTGAAGTTCACAGTGAATTTACTTCTGATATTTCAAGAACATTACTGTCATTATGGTTAAATCTGGCTGTTCCAGAGCTTTAAAATTTTGATTTGAGGTTAGTTTTGAAGGGTCTCACTTTAACTCTCGCATATATCGTTGTGTGGCTGTAGCAGGGGTTAAACACTGAATTTTGAAGGGGACAACACCAGTAAACCACACTACGGATATCATACAAGGAGCTGGTCATTGTATTGAAGTCTACTGCGCTGTCCTGAATGCCAGGTTCCATCGTTTCTTTACTGCTGTAGCCTCTGTCAATGAATATAGAATGATTGTGTGAGTTCCAGCTTGATGTTAATGCATTATATTTCCATTGCCGCCATTATCTGTGCATATGTAGGCATCAAAATCCTGTGCATGCCATCAAAACGCCTTCCTGTCAGCTGTGTGATCTTTCTTTTTTGTCCCAGCATAGTGATTTCGTCCCTATCGTTTCAGATTTCACGCCATTTCTCTCTGTTGGGCATTGCTGCCATCTTCACAAACTGAAATCGACCTTTCTTTCAATCGCCGTCGGTGTCTATCAGTGTTAGCGTATCCCTCTGCATAGTCTGTTGGTTAAGCTTGTCGTGTGGGCATAGCCGCTCTCCAGCATCGGTCCAAAAACAAAAAGAAAAGTCGCTCACGTGCCTGCAATCCCTTTTCGATTTCTTTAGTTTGCTGTAGCTGGCCCAGGTATCCCCTCACGCATGTGGTAGCACCTCCATCGAGCCTCGCTTCATTCGACCTGCACAGATAAACTGAAAATTTCCTTTGCGGCCTGTCTTCATTTAAGCGTGTTTGCCTGGGTTACGATTTGTTTGCTGGGGTCACAATTCTGGTTCACGCCCTCAGCGTTTCTGCTGTTTCCATCATCGCCAGTCTACCCGCAGTCGTTTTCGTGAGACCCTCTCTCCGCTCGTTGCTCACGTTTCCTCTTTTATGCAAGTCGTATTTCAGATTTTTGGGTAATATGTTAGCGTAGAATGTAGTTTGTTAATTTTTTTTAAAAATATTTAATGTTTTTCTTTTAATTAGATTTTATTTGACTCAGTTTAGAGTTCTTTAAGTTTTTTTATGAATTAGCGTTAGTTTGGTTGTAATTAGATTTTAAATTTGATTTTTATAATATATATAAAAAAAAAAAAAAACAAAAAAAAGGGATTCGTAGGCATTAGACTTAGTTTCACTTTTATATGGTTTAGTTTTATTAAAGTAATTTAGTTTTAATAGATTTTAAATTGTAGTTTTTTTTTTGTTTTTTTTTTAAATTTAGTCTTTTTTTTTTTTATTGTATTGTTAGGGTTTAGAAAAGAGATTTTTGATTTTTTTTATTAAAAAAAAATAAAAATAAAATAAAAAAATAAAATAAAAAATAAAAAATTTGTGTGGAGAATTTCTTTTACCTCATTCAGTCGTTTATCATTGCATATCTTTTACGCTGAGATCTGAATTGAAATAAGTATCTGGTGTCTCTGTTATTCAAAGCAATTTATTTCTCTCAGTTTGCCGGATATCGTTATTCGAGGAACTTGGTGGTTTTTACTGGATATCTAAAGCATCGTTCTATTTGTCTGATAATAAATGATTGTTGTCCGTGGCTCATATTCTTAGATCATTCAGCTAATAATCATTTAGATCTTGTAAGGCACTGGTCTGCTTCGTTTCATCAAATCATTTTTGTGCTTGCCTCAATCGTGCATCTCGTCTCCCAACCCAACTGCTTGGCAGTTGGCCTCCATCTTTCCTCAGGGTCTACCCCCCTTAGCCGTGGGAGACAGGCTTAAACGGAGAGACCGGGGATCAGAGTGACAGCCCCCGGTCTGAGCGTTGTCGTGTCAATCCGCGCGACAACAGGGTGCTAAGCCACGAATCAAAAGTCGGTAATACCGAGGAGAGAATGAACCATCGGATCACTTCATGTCTAGAACATATCGTGACTGTCGGATTGTAAGTTACAAAAAGTACATACTAAAGAAACACACTTTACCTAACTATACACTAGACCAAGTTGTACTTAATTATTTCCTATGTGTCGGAATATCCTAACATCCCCCCTTAGGAACAACTTGGGATAGGATTGAAGGATGTACAAACATGACACAATAGGAGAAGGAAGAAGGCATTAGAGCCTATTCCCCTTTAGTGACAACTTCCTGAACTCCAACCATAAATCGAAGTTTAGTAAACTTTGCCTCTGTGAGAACCTTTGTAAAGATGTCTGCAACTTGATCATCGGTTGAACAATATTGCACTTCAAGAACATGGTCATGAATGAGCTTTTTGATGAAGTGCATGTGTATTTCAATGTGTTTGCTACGCTGATGTTGGACTGGATATTTGCATAGTTGAATGGCACTTTGATTATCACACCAAAGTGTACTCAAATGCTACTGCTGAAAACCAAACTCTGATAGGATCTGACGAAGCCACAGGGCTTCCTTACTAGCTTCAATGGTGCCACGATACTCTGCTTCTGCTAAAGAAAGAGAAATGGCATTTTGTTTCTTGCAAGCCCATGTAATAGGTCCAGAACCAAGAGTGAAGACATAACCTGCAGTAGACTTCCGATCATCAGGGTCACCAACCCAATCAGAATCAATGAAACCAACCAATAGAGGAGATGCTTCTGCACTGTAATGAATCCCAAACTGAACTGTACCTCGAACATAACGAAGTATTATTTTAGCTGCTTTCCAATTACTTTCATGTGGGTTTTGCATAAACCGAGCAACAAGGCCAACAACAAAGGAAAGATCAGGATGGGTATGGGTCAGATACAAAAGTTTTCCAACAAGCTGACGGTGTAAGGTTGCATCAACTTCAAGAGAAGCACAAGTGACTGAAAGTTTGGCTCTAGACTGAAAGGGAGAAGGGGTTGGCTTACAGTCTTCCATGTGAAAGTGGCGTAGAAGATCACATGCATACTTGGACTGGGAAAGGGAAATACCTTCTTTGGATTGCAAGACTTGAAGACCAAGAAAATAATGCAAGTGTCCTAAGTCTGTCATTTCAAACTGCTTTTTAAGGTTGGACTTCACATGGTTTATAAGGTTGGGATCACTACCAGTAAGGATAAGATCATCAACATAAAGAACAAGAATGATAAGAGACTTACCCAACTTTCTTGGTGTAGACAGTATTGTCAAAATGATACCTAGAAAAGCCAGTATCTAAAAGAAAGCTATCCATTTTGGCATACCAAGCCCGAGGAGCTTGCTTGAGACCAAAAAGGGATTTCTTAAGCCGACATACAAGGCTAGAATCTATTTGTATAAAGCCAGGAGGTTGTTCCATATAGATTTCTTTATGCAAGTCCCCATGCAAGAAGGCAGATTTAACATCCATCTGATGGACTTCCCATTTGAAAGAGGCAGCAAGGGAAAGAATAAGGTGGATAGAATTCATTTTGGCAACATGGGAGAAGGTTTCAGTATAGTCAATGCCTTTAACTTGTGAAAAACCCTTAGCAACAAGACGAGCTTTATGTTTAGCAACTTTTCCACCTAGTCCAAACTTGGTTCTGTAAACCCATTTGCATCTAACAAATTTCCATCCCTTTGGAAGAGGAACAAGGTCTGATGTATCATTTGCCAATAATGAACGATATTCTTCATTCATAGCTGCATCCCAATCTGGATGGCTTGAAGCTTCTGCAAAGGTGTCATGATCATAATTCGCTGAAGCTTGAGCCAATAAAGAAGAGGCTCTATTGAACTGAGAATGTGTATAACACTAATTTGTAGGATCACTTGCAAGAGCACCTGCTGCATCCCGAGTAACACGGACCCATTTTGGACGCTGAGGAGCTGAAGGAGGATCCCAAGAAAGTGGGGGAGGATTGTCATCCTTGCTGTCTTCATGTGAAGAAGGAATATTTTCAGAAGTAGAAGGGATAGAGAGGTGTCACATCCATCGAACTAGGCTCGCAGGCCGATATATTTTCAGCAAACTTTACATCTCTTCTAATGATAACATTTTTGGATTTAGGTTGAAGAAGTCTATATCCTTTGACATCTTCAGAATATCCAACAAAAATACATTTTTTACTCTTAGGTTCTAAGGCTTTATGTTTCTGATCTGGAATATGGGTCCATGCTTCACTTCCAAAAACACGAAAGTGACTTACATCTAGTTTAATTGAGCTCCATGCTTCTTCTGGAGTGATATTCTTTAAAACCTTAGTAGGAGTGTGATTTACTATGTAATTTGCACAGTTAATTGCTTCTGCCCAAAAATTAAGACTAAGTCCTTTAGATTGAAGCATACAATTAAGGTGTGATTCTTCCTTTCAGCTACACCATTTTGTTGTGGAGTATATGGAATAGTATGTTGCAATTGAATTCCATGCTCAGTGCAAAAGTTGATGAATTTGTTGTTAACATATTCTCCGCCATTATCAGATCTTAGCTTAAGAATTTGATGTCCAAATTGTTTCTCAACAAAGGCCTTAAAGGCCAAGAACATGTTAAAGACTTCACTCTTGAGTTTTAAGAAGTATACCCAAGTGCGTCTGGAGAAATCATCAATGAAAGTTAAGAAATACTTGTAGCCAAAGAATGAAACAACTGGAAGTGGACCACATAAATCACTATGCACAAGTTGTAAATGGGCTGAGGCATCCCAAGAGGCACGTTTTTCAAAACTATCCTGATGATGTTTTCTGAGTACACATCCAAAACAATCACCATCTCTGCAATATACCATAGGAAGACCTGTCACCATATTTTCTTTACATAGATTTTGAAGAAAGCGATAGTTTAAGTGACCAAATCGCTCATGCCAAAGTTTGATCACTTCATTATTATGAGAAACAAATACCGAGGGAAGAGTTGATGGGCCAAAGTTGTTAAACTTATACAGCCTTGTAGAATCATCAACAATGCCAGTAGATAAAATTTGTCTAGGATCTCTTAGGTCCTTAATTACAACATCATGAGGTGAAAATTCAACAGTTTTACCTTCACCTGAATGAGTTATCTGATATAAAGATAGAAGGTTGCAGGATAAAGTAGGAACACATAATACATCATTAAATTGACCATTGTCTAGATGAATAGTACCAGTCCCTACAACACTAAGAGATCTATCATCACCAACATAAATATTTTTGGTGTTACAATCATTTAAAGAAGAAAACATGGCTTTGTTTTTTGCCATGTGAAAAGAAGCTCCAGAATCAATGAGCCACTCATGAGAATGAGAAGAAGATACATTTAGTGCATAACCAGACCGAGATGCTTCACAACCACATGCAAAAAGTGTTATTCTTGAAGATGAAGTTGAAGTTGAAAACTACTCCAAATGGATGGTATGCTTCTTCATGGCTGCTTCCAAGGCTTCCATCTTCTTAAAGCATTTGGATTCTAAGTGGTCATCATGATTACAAAATTTGCAATGTCTATCAATCTTCTTCCCTTTGTTTTTATTTGCCTTATCATTTTGTTGAATTGATTTTTCATTTTTAGACTGAAATCGTTTAGCACCCTTGTTTGGTTTAGGACCATTCTTTCTAGGATGCTGCTTCTTAGGATTCTTTGAATTTAGTTGTTGTTGGGCTACTAAGGATTTATTAGAAGAGTTTCCAGTCTTAAGAAGACCAAGATGTAAGAGTTTTTCTTGTTCTTTTATTAAAGAATCACAAAAGACATCAAAATAGGGGGGCTTGTAAGCTTGTCTTTGAGAAACAAAGGCTTCTATAGTAGAATGGAAGGTGGAAACAAACACAAAGTAGGTTGGTCCTAACTTAGTAATAATGGAATAGATAAGGCTACCATCTTCTTTCTTAACCTTAACACCTTCCAAGATAAGTCTAAGGGTCTTGAACTTGGACAAAAAATCTTCAATGGAAGAAAAATTATTTGGATCCAATGTAAGCAACTCATTTTCAAATCAATGGGCTCTAATTTCATTTTTAATTCCAAAAACTTTATTGAGTTATTTCGTTGATTCATCAGGGGTATCAATTTCTGCGATATGGTATCAATCCACGTGCTTGATCTTGATTATTTTCCCATTTGGCTTGCTTATCTTCATCTTTAGGTTTAGACTCTTGACCTGAGGCTATTCTATAAAAACCTTTACTACTAAGTAAATCCACAATGTAGGATAGTCATTGGAAGTAGTTGGTGCTGTCAAAAATCACTAGACATGGAATTTCCATTTTAAAATAAACTAAAACTGTAGATGCTGAAACTGAGTATGCCAATGGAAAGATCTCGAAAAATTAGGCCAATTAAAAAAAAAAAAGCTCTAAAAACGACTTCCAGATGAAAAAGTTATGGCTTTTTGAAGAGAAGTTGTTGAAGATGCCGACGAACTACGTGAATGTTGATAAGTGAATGATAATGTTATATTTAAAAAAAATCCTCCCCCCTTCCAAACTTAATCTAATTAGCTCACTTTTAAAAAAGACTATTTTATATAACCCACTTTTATAAATAAGTGAAAGTCACTTTTACAATGGTACTTTATGAACTATCCACTACATTGTAACTTAAATAAAAGATAACGTGACTTTAGAATTATAAGTGACTCACTTTTTATAATGGGTGAGAACACTTTTACATAAAGTGACTTTAAAACATAAGTTACATGTGTTTTTTGAAAAAGTAACTCAACAAAAAGAAAGACTTGAACCCAAGACCTCTATTCTCATAAAGTGACTTTGGACCAAGTGAACTAGTTTAAAAGGTTAGTAATTTTTGGAAACGAGGAAGGGGTTTTTTTTTTTGCTCATTGAAGCTTTGGGGTGCGTGCTTACTTGAAAAACTCCTTTTTGCCTACAAAACAAAAAAAACACTGCCCACAATGAACAAGCAAAAGTAATCCAAGCCTTATGGCTTAAAGTTAGATTTGACCGAAAACTAAATATTTTTCTCAATGTTTCTGATTTTCCGAGATCACACTAAGACACAGCAGAAAAGAACATACGCATGAGAAAAATCATTTCTTTCTGTTTCTGGTTTGCTCATATTGCACAGAGTCGCGGGGCAAAGAGCATACACAGGAATGAAAGGTATAGATCCGGTAAATAAAAAAAATTATAGAAGACTATAAACCAAAATAAACAGAGAGATAAATAACTATAACTGCAAATAAAGACTGTATACTTCCAGATCTTAAAAATGACGTAGCTAGGGCTACCGGAAACCTTTTCACATCAAATGAAAGGGGTTCCTCACTGGAACATATGCTCCTAACACAATGGAGCAGTCCTCTCGGCTTGAAAGCGGTCAGAAACAATAAATCTAGGAAACAACAATCGGATGCAGTTGTACCGGCTTCGAATTTGGATCAGCAATGGATGCGGCCTTCGAATAGCTCTGATACCATGTACGAATTTACAGGGTAAGTTCCTTAGATAGAACACCAAAGGACACCGCTCACAAACAGATCACAGATCAGTACACCAGTGTTCTTGATGTGGTTGAAACCCTCAAAGAGGGAAACAGTCCACGGTCTAAGCCAACGCGACCACTTTAGGCAATTTATTAATGTAAAAGAAAGAAAATTTACATAAGCTTCTCTCATGAACGGTCACCTAACAAATGACCCTCAATGCTCTTTAAATAGAGATCATGGACCAATCGGGTGTTAAGCCATGGCTCAAGTGTCAGTAATACCGAGGAGAGAATAAACCGTTGGATCACTTCATGTGTAAAACATATCGTGACCATCGGATTGTAAGTTACAAAAAGTACATACTAAAGAAACACACTTTACCTGACTATACGTTAGACCAAGTTGTACTTAATTATTTACTATGTGTCGGAATATCCCAACACATATAATGCTTTCCACCCTCCTAAAATTATCTTCTTTCTATAGTCCTCCCAATTAAGTTTGTTGTTGAAATCAATCTCGAGGTACTTGTACTCATTTACTTCTTCAAGAATTTTGCCTTCAAAAGAAAAGCATATGCTGGCTTTGTGGTTGTAAGTACTAATACAACCACATTAAAAATACTAATGTGGTTGATATAGCTGAAGACTTCATTTGTATCTACCATTGATAAATATATAACAAAAAAAACTATTGCAACAAAATAAGGTATGGTCCTTTATTATTATACCTTTCATCTAACTAATAATCCCTGTTTTAATTATTTTTATATATTTATAGTTTGTTGGTATTATTATTATTATTATTTTATTTACTAGAATTTATTTATTTATTTATTTTTATTATTATTATTTATTATTTTTATTTTTATTTTTTTTCATATTTTTCATATTTTACATATTTTCTATTTATTTAATTAATTAATTTTATGTTTATTTATTTTTTGTTCTTTATTATTTATTTATTTGATTATTTGTTTTATTTATTTACTAACTGGATTTGTTTTCTCTCGTTCTAAATTATTTATTTATTAATACTAACTAAATAACCTGTTAATATTTTACATAACCCATTAATATATTTACAATATAAGGGATGGTAAGATATATAACTTCTTTTGGTTTTAAGTAATAAATAATGATACCAATTATAATTATTTTATTCGTTTTTATTTTTATTTATTTTTTTTTGTTTTTATCTTTACTATTTATTTATTTGATTTTTTCTAACTAAATATCCCTTTAATATATTTTCATAACCCTTAATATATTTATAATATAAGGGTTGGTCCGTTAGTTAACTACTTTCCTTTTAGTTTTAATTATTAAATAAAAATAATAATTATAATTATTATATATATATATATATATATATTTACACCTAATATAACTAAATTTGACCGTCGTCCTATGTCAATTTTTTGGCCCAGCTAACCGTCGGTGGCTCTGCTATAACTATTTAACATGCGAAGCTGGATTTGTTTTTTCAACTTGTCCTGACGATGAACCACACTGGTTGGTTCGAAACGCGTCGACAAATGGTTTCTCATGTGATTTTCGCCAAAAAATCTATCATGAACTTGTTATGGATCACAGAAGCCTCAACTCTACAACAAAATTATTATTATTAACTTTGATTTTACTTCACCCTTAAGAATCTCAGGTCTTGATAAAAAATAGAAGTGTTTGAAAAGTTTCTATCCTTTACAACCACGATATAAAACAATTTATTAAAAATTAGGTATGCTTTGAAAATCCCTAGGAAATTGGTGGGCATTCAGTGATCAAATTTTTTAAATTTATTAAAAGTCAGTGCAACCTAACAAACTCTCTAACACACTACAATGGTTGATAAGCATTTAGACGAAGCATATGCTGAGCATATTTCCTTGAGAATCAATCTAGATCATCAATTAAAAAAATAAAAAATAAAATCAACAGATCTCGATCCATCTTAAGTTGAAATAGGAAGCATTTGGCTAATTAATTTTTTATGTGTTTATTAGTTAAATTTAAATATGGGTACAAAATCATTATTTTAATTTATATGGTAAAATGGATATATATCTCCAAAGCAATGATAACATGTTTGCGTTTAGATTTAATTAAAAAAATTGTTATAGAATTAAATTCTAAAAAAGAAATTATTGTGATATGAGTTGTGGTTTATTGCTATGTGATATTGATAAGCCATGGTAGTGATTGATAGTATTATAACAAAGCCTATTTACAACTTAATAATATCCATGGTTAAGGTTAATGGTTCTTAGCTTGAGTGGTTAGGATGGTGGTCTATCATCCCATCCACCCGAGTTCAAGTCTCTGGCGACACCTATGGTATGTCATAGAAAATTTGGAAGGATAGGCATCTTGTTGGAGTCTAGGGTTCTGGTTCCAATTCCGATGGTTAACATATTACATGTTTATTAATTAAACTTAAATATGATTACAGAATCATTATTTTAATTTATTTGGTAAAATGAATCTTAATTTATAATTATTATTTATATGTTATATATTTTCATGTGATATGTATATTATAATTTTCTTTTATCCAAAATATTATTGGTAATTTTATTAATAAAAACAAAATTACAATATAGCAAAATAAATTTTATTATTTATGTTACTTTTAAGTTTTTATTATTAATTGAGCCAGGACTGCAACATCTCCCCCATACTAGGCTGTATATTATTTCTAAAATTTTATTATTTTTTAATTGAGTGACATGTAAATGTTTACAAAAATTTACACCACTACAACATAATGTATAAAGCCGACATTTTTTTCTATATATATTTTTCCCAACATTTAAAAACTATTCGTTAACTTACATTATGCCTACACATCTCCCCATTGGGTTGTAGACCACATCTCGACGAAAAAATAAATTACAATATCATAAATTAAATTTTATTACTTTTATTATTCTTAACTTTTTATTATTAATTGAGCCAACATTTAAATATTTATATTTACGCTCATTTACAGACACTACCACATCTCCATATTGGCTTTATACCAGCCTAGATCCATCTTAACTTGGGATCTACCAAGTGTCGAGAGGGATGAAATCTCTTGAGATCTCTTTTATAGTGAAAAGAGATTTGATCTCTCTCAATGCTTGGTAGATCCATATTTAAAATGGATCTACGCTAGTTTCATTTCCCCTTTAAATAGACAATATTCCACATGAATACCATAGGTCAATAATATGGGTCATTTTTATTTTTATTTTTAATTTATTTTTATTTTGTTATTTTTATTTTCATGGACTTACAATGTTTACATTACATTACAATAATCTTTTTATTCAATTTTATTTTTATTTTTATGTAATTTGACTGAGTCATGACATTACAACATATCTTTCATATTTGGCGCAATTACTTTTAACCTTTTTTTATTTTTTAATTAAGTCGACATGTAAATGTTTACAAACAAACATTTACGTCACTACAACATCACCCTCATACTGGGTTGCAGAGTGTCTGTCTATCTAGATATATATATATATATATATATATATATGTTTTAAAACTCCAACTCGGCCGAGGGTAGACTCCGACTCGGCCAAGGGTAGACTCCGACTCTGACTCCGACTCGATATCGACTCGGCCGGCTCGATTTTAATGACTCGGTTGTTGTAAAAAATACATTAAATATTTATTTTTTATAAAAACACATAATTTTAAAGATTTTCATTCATGTTTCCAAACACAACATTAGAATATAGATAGATTATAGAAGACAACATATGATCAAAGTAGGCTCATGAATATATCCATTATATCAAAATGGCACCCAGTGCACTGTACAATACATACACGATGATGATATAGAGATCAAAACAAAAACACATAACCAAGGAGGCTAGAAATGGCCTCTACAACAAAACTCTGTGACCAGTACTACTGGCTACTGCTAGAATTGCCAACATCATCTGACTCTGTGTTACTTGGGAGCGGGAGCGACATTTTTAGAAGCTCCCAGTTTGGGAGCGAATCCCAGAGGAGTTCGACAACCAATGTCACTAACATCAAGGTACATAGAGGGATTGATGCTCTTGATTAAAAATTTAAATACGAGTTCCATACCCTAATACATGACAAAATTCAATGGAAACATTGCAATCCCCCAATCCTGAAATCCTGAAAAACTGATAATTCTATTGGATTTTGAATAAAATCTGAAATTCTACTTTCTCTATATGAAATCCAATGAGGCCGGAACCACTCTCAAACATCCTGAGTCATTTCATGGTAATGTTAAAAATTTAAATAAAAGGAGTAAAAGTGACATTCTCCTTAATCTTCATTTTCATCCTTTTACTTTAAGAATTTAACATTACCATGAATAGCATCTCAATACTAGGGATCAGAGTCAGACAGGGAAAGCCATGAGTCAAACAAGGAAGCCCAGGGAGTCCCCAAAAATTAAAAAAATAAAATAAAAAAGTCGTTTTTTTGGGTTCACTAGCCGCTATACGTAACCCAGCCGGGTTGATATGGACTCAACCGAGCCGGCCGGGTTAATACCGAGCTGGTCGAGTTGTGTAACAACTCGGCCGGCTCGGTATTAACCTGGCCGGCCGAACCAGTGCAATGGCTGGGTCAAATTTTTTTTGACCGACTCGGACCAACTCGGCCGAGCCGGTTCCGAGCCGGCCGAGTTTAAAAACACTGATATATATATATATATATATATATATATATATATATATATATATATAATAAAAACAAAATTACAATATAAAAAATTGAGTTTTATTATTTTTATTACTTTTAACTTTTTTCTTCGAGAGGCACTCTCTAGACCTGTGGTAGAGATGTTGTAATGTAATGCAATGTCTTGTAAACATTTTGACTAGATCAAAATAAAATTAAAAATAAAAATCTTTTTTTGGTAGGTGGTATTGACAAGTCATAGTATTGACCCTAGAGTATGCCATTAAACTGCTTCTGTTTGGCTAAGAGCTCGTCTTCTTCGGACGTAAGGAAACAGGTTAACTATCTAAGACCCAGAGACATCTGGCAGGAGTGAAACTCTGCCCCCTTACGGACCACCAGCAGGTTATTCTAGGTGGTGCGGTTTTCTTTGATTAACGATGATGAGTCAGCAACCAGAGATTTTTGTCCTTACCACTGGTTGGACAACTGAGTTATGATAGGTTTTCCGATGTGTGAAGAAAAAAAAAGCATAGTATTAACCCATGGTACTATAACAAAGTCTATTTACAAGTTAATAATATCCACAATAAAGTAGAGGTTTATATCCATGGTTAAAAATATTATATTGTAAGTTTATTATAAGTATTAATTTTTTACGTGTTTATTAATTAAATTTAAATATAGTTATGGAATCATTATTTTAATTTTTATGATAAAATGGATCTTAATTTATAACTATTATTTATATGTTATATATTTTAATATGATATGTATATTCTGATTTTTTGCTTAGATCCATCTTAATGTTGGATCTACCCAGCACTGCTGAGAAGGATCAAATGTGTTGAGATGCAAATCTCTTTTAAAGTGAAATAGATTTGATCTCGTTTAGTGCTTAGTAGATTCAAAGTTAAGATGGATAATTTCACAGAGTTATATATAAAAGTATTCTCTATGGAATTTGCATGAAATATTTTTAATAATAGTGAGGAATGAGGGTTTTGATATATCTTTAAAGCAATTATAACATTTTTATTTTAGATTTAATTTAAAAGATGTTATAAAATTAAATTAAAATAAACTAATGAGAATTGTGGATTTAGATATATTTGTAAAATAATATATATATATATGTGTGTGTGTGTGTGTGTATTTATTTATTTTAGATTTAATTTTTTAAAAAAAATTATAAAATTAAATTAAAATAAAATATTTATAAAATATTTTGATTGTGAAATGAGTCATGGTTTTGGGTATGTGGTATTGATAAGCCATGGTATTAGCCCATAGTATTGTAACAAAGCCTATTTACAAGTTAATAATATCCATGGTAAAGCGCGGGTGAATATCCATAGCTAAGAACCTTGTGATATTGAAATGAAATGATATTTTAACGTCCACGAGACTAAAAATAATCTATGGGACCATCGTCTTTTGCAATTCAATCATTTTCTTATTCAAATTGATGATGAGCTAGCCCAACCTTCCAACAATCCCCTCGCTGAAAAGACAATGCCAAGAAACTGATGCTAACATATTCTCATAACTTTCTTTGATGTCTTTGAACGCATCACATTCCAAAATGAAATGTTTTTCTGATTCCACTACCCCAGACGTGAAAAATGTACACACTCATTCTTCCCAAGCTTCTTTAGGCCTTTTCCACCATCATGTTTCACACCAAAGTTGATGTGAGTTGGTTCTTAATTGAGCAATAAGAACCTTTTCCCTCCACGGAATGCTAGCTCCAATGAACTCTTTTTGTTGTAGATCACACATAGGGTTGAATTCCTCAATGTAGTACTTATTCTTTCTACCCAACTCTTTTCCCCGTACTCGTTTACGAAACTTCTCCATAACAAAAAAAACTAGCTCATTATTATTTGTGGGACAGACATTGAGGTAGATATTCCATTTTTGCATCCATGTGTAGTTTTGTTTCATCCATGTTTTCTTTCTTTCACTCATGCCTTCATTGAAGATAACATTAGGCCGTCTACCTACTCCCATTGCTCAATTCTTTTTAGATATCTAATGAGCCACACCATAACAATTGCTTCGATAGGAGTTGTTCTTTTTTCACTCAACATTTTCTCATAAGGTGCCGAACTTTTTATTTTGAAGTTGCTCATGATCAAGCGTTTTTGGATTTTCTCAATTTGTTTCCATTTTGAGACGGGGGTGTTGCTAGCCCACAATTCACACCCATATAGCATCAATGGACAAACTAGGAGTCCAAAATGCAATTTAATCATTTTCCAATCTCATAACTCTGCATCTGTACATCTCTTTTGAAGATCATATTGTAGGAATTTACAGGGTAAGTTCCTTATATAGAACACCAAAGGACACCGCTCACAAACAGATCACAGATTAGTACATCAATATTCTTGACGTGGTTAAAACCCTCAAAGAGGGAAACAGTCCATGGCCTGAGCCAACGCGGCCACTTCAGGCAATTTATTAATGTAAAAGAAAGAAAATTTACATTAGTTTCTCTCATGAACAATCACCCAACAAATGACCCTTCATGCTCTTTAAATAGAGATCATGGACCAATTGGGTGTGTTGACCACTACTGGTCAACTACCCATGCAGTACACCTCCTTCCTGTTGGCAGAGAAGGATAGCTCCTGAGCGACATGTCCGTGCTAGCCTACAGTCATCGACAACTTGATCATTTTTGTTGTAAACCCAGTCTGCATGTTTGAAATGTAAATAATCTAAGCAGATCAGAGTCATGTATGTAAAGTTGCCTAGGTGGACCTAACTTTCTAATGACGATCTGCGTCCCGGGAGGTTTTTAGTCTCACCGATCCATGGATCGGCAGAGTTTTCCTTCAAACCCAACCCCAAAGCCGGGATGCATTTCATTATTAGGACTTTAGGAAAATCCTAGCGTGTCACTCTGCTAGATTATAGTTGTGTCGCAGATCTGGGTGGTCTATGAGGGTCTATGTTAAAGTGGATTCATCCCTTTGAGATATAAATTGTCAAAATTGTAAAAAAAAAAATCAATGATGAATTGTGTCTTGAGGGTTGAAAATGTTGTAAATCCCCTCATGAGTCCTAGGTCCTAGGTGCTAGGTGATGATTCCAACGGCTGGGTTTGATGGTCCGTCTTAAAATAAATTTAAATTTTTTTTTTTAATGAATAAAAATAATAAATTCATATATAATAAAAAATAAAAAGTAAAAAATAAAAATAAAAAAATTTAAAAATTTAAAAATTTAAAAATTTAAAAAAAAATTTGAAAAAAAAAAAAAAAAAAAAAATAATAATAAAAAACAAAAAGCATAAAGCAAAAACCCTAATCAATAAAATAATAATATTTTTGTGGATCACCCAAAACTAGCCGTTGGGATCATTTCCTTTATGTAGGGTCTTAGGGTCATTTTTAGTTTATCTGACCTGTGAGTCTGTACTGAAAGCTCTCTTGTAAACTGATTTCTGGTTAATAAAAAGACTTTGGGGTTTCAAACTGGCTGGTGTTACTCTCTGGAACTGCTGTGAGGTGTTTGAATTTCTGCATATTTCAGTTTTTCAACAGTCAAAATAGCTGATTTTTTTTTTTTTTTTCAGAGCATTGTGAGCACAGGTATCTTGCTCACGTGCTAGGGTCTGAATGCTGTAGGGTTTCTGGAAAATGGCAGGTATCTCCATTTTCTTTTGAAATCTAGCAGCATCTCTTGCCCTTGTTTGCTGATGCTTGCTTGAGGTGTGCAGGAAACTTTAGGGTGAAGGTTTTTGTGGGCGTTTGGGGAAGTTCTGGGCTGAACCAGCCGACTCCCACAGGCTGTTCTGTGCAGAGCCCAGCTGATTGTGCCCCGGGTTAATCTGTTAAAGTTTATTGCATGTTTTACATTGAGAAGTTTTTTTTTTTGATTTACAGTGAAGTTCACAGTGAATTTACTTCTGATATTTCAAGAACATTACTGTCATTATGGTTAAATCTGGCTGTTCCAGAGCTTTAAAATTTTGATTTGAGGTTAGTTTTGAAGGGTCTCACTTTAACTCTCGCATATATCGTTGTGTGGCTGTAGCAGGGGTTAAACACTGAATTTTGAAGGGGACAACACCAGTAAACCACACTACGGATATCATACAAGGAGCTGGTCATTGTATTGAAGTCTACTGCGCTGTCCTGAATGCCAGGTTCCATCGTTTCTTTACTGCTGTAGCCTCTGTCAATGAATATAGAATGATTGTGTGAGTTCCAGCTTGATGTTAATGCATTATATTTCCATTGCCGCCATTATCTGTGCATATGTAGGCATCAAAATCCTGTGCATGCCATCAAAACGCCTTCCTGTCAGCTGTGTGATCTTTCTTTTTTGTCCCAGCATAGTGATTTCGTCCCCATCGTTTCAGATTTCACGCCATTTCTCTCTGTTGGGCATTGCTGCCATCTTCACAAACTGAAATCGACCTTTCTTTCAATCGCCGTCGGTGTCTATCAGTGTTAGCGTATCCCTCTGCATAGTCTGTTGGTTAAGCTTGTCGTGTGGGCATAGCCGCTCTCCAGCATCGGTCCAAAAACAAAAAGAAAAGCCGCTCACGTGCCTGCAATCCCTTTTCGATTTCTTTAGTTTGCTGTAGCTGGCCCAGGTATCCCCTCACGCATGTGGTAGCACCTCCATCGAGCCTCGCTTCATTCGACCTGCACAGATAAACTGAAAATTCCCTTTGCGGCCTGTCTTCATTTAAGCGTGTTTGCCTGGGTTACGATTTGTTTGCTGGGGTCACAATTCTGGTTCACGCCCTCAGCGTTTCTGCTGTTTCCATCATCGCCAGTCTACCCGCAGTCGTTTTTGTGAGACCCTCTCTCCGCTCGTTGCTCACGTTTCCTCTTTTATGCAAGTCGTATTTCAGATTTTTGGGTGATATGTTAGCGTAGAATGTAGTTTGTTAATTTTTTTTTAAAATATTTAATGTTTTTCTTTTAATTAGATTTTATTTGACTCAGTTTAGAGTTCTTTAAGTTTTTTTATGAATTAGCGTTAGTTTGGTTGTAATTAGATTTTAAATTTGATTTTTATAATATATATAAAAAAAAAAAAAACAAAAAAAAGGGATTCGTAGGCATTAGACTTAGTTTCACTTTTATATGGTTTAGTTTTATTAAAGTAATTTAGTTTTAATAGATTTTAAATTGTAGTTTTTTTTTTGTTTTTTTTTTAAATTTAGTCTTTTTTTTTTTTATTGTATTGTTAGGGTTTAGAAAAGAGATTTTTGATTTTTTTTATTAAAAAAAAATAAAAATAAAATAAAAAAATAAAATAAAAAATAAATAAAAAATAAAAAATTTGTGTGGAGAATTTCTTTTACCTCATTCAGTCGTTTATCATTGCATATCTTTTACGCTGAGATCTGAATTGAAATAAGTATCTGGTGTCTCTGTTATTCAAAGCAATTTATTTCTCTCAGTTTGCCGGATATCATTATTCGAGGAATTTGGTGGTTTTTCACTGGATATCTAAAGCATCGTTCTATTTGTCTGATAATAAATGATTGTTGTCCGTGGCTCATATTTTTAGATCATTCAGCTAATAATCATTTAGATCTTGTAAGGCACTGGTCTGCTTCGTTTCATCAAATCATTTTTGTGCTTGCCTCAATCGTGCATCTCGTCTCCCAACCCAACTGCTTGGCAGTTGGCCTCCATCTTTCCTCAGGGTCTACCCCCCTTAGCCGTGGGAGACAGGCTTAAACGGAGAGACCGGGGATCAGAGTGACAGCCCCCGGTCTGAGCGTTGTCGTGTCAATCCGCGCGACAACAGGGTGCTAAGCCACGAATCAAAAGTCGGTAATACCGAGGAGAGAATGAACCATCGGATCACTTCATGTCTAGAACATATCGTGACTGTCGGATTGTAAGTTACAAAAAGTACATGCTAAAGAAACACACTTTACCTAACTATACACTAGACCAAGTTGTACTTAATTATTTCCTATGTGTCGGAATATCCTAACATCCCCCCTTAAGAACAACTTGGGATAGGATTGAAGGATGTACAAACATGACACAATAGGAGAAGGAAGAAGGCATTAGAGCCTATTCCCCTTTAGTGACAACTTCCTGAACTCCAACCATAAATCGAAGTTTAGTAAACTTTGCCTCTGTGAGAACCTTTGTAAAGATGTCTGCAACTTGATCATCGGTTGAACAATATTGCACTTCAAGAACATGGTCATGAATGAGCTTTTTGATGAAGTGCATGTGTATTTCAATGTGTTTGCTACGCTGATGTTGGACTGGATATTTGCATAGTTGAATGGCACTTTGATTATCACACCAAAGTGTAGTCAAATGCTACTGCTGAAAACCAAACTCTGATAGGATCTGACGAAGCCACAGGGCTTCCTTACTAGCTTCAATGGTGCCACGATACTCTGCTTCTGCTAAAGAAAGAGAAATGGCATTTTGTTTCTTGCAAGCCCATGTAATAGGTCCAGAACCAAGAGTGAAGACATAACCTGCAGTAGACTTCCGATCATCAGGGTCACCAACCCAATCAGAATCAACGAAACCAACCAATAGAGGAGACGCTTCTGCACTGTAATGAATCCCAAACTGAACTGTACCTCGAACATAACGAAGTATTATTTTTGCTGCTTTCCAATTACTTTCATGTGGGTTTTGCATAAACCGAGCAACAAGGCCAACAACAAAGGAAAGATCAGGATGGGTAAGGGTCAGATACAAAAGTTTTCCAACAAGCTGACGGTGTAAGGTTGCATCAACTTCAAGAGAAGCACAAGTGACTGAAAGTTTGGCTCTAGACTGAAAGGGGGAAGGGGTTGGCTTACAGTCTTCCATGTGAAAGTGGCGTAGAAGATCACATGCATACTTGGACTGGGAAAGGGAAATACCTTCTTTGGATTGCAAGACTTGAAGACCAAGAAAATAATGCAAGTGTCCTAAGTCTGTCATTTCAAACTGCTTTTTAAGGTTGGACTTCACATGGTTTATAAGGTTGGGATCACTACCAGTAAGGATATGATCATCAACATAAAGAACAAGAATGATAAGAGACTTACCCAACTTTCTTGGTGTAGACAGTATTGTCAAAATGATACCTAGAAAAGCCAGTATCTAAAAGAAAGCTATCCATTTTGGCATACCAAGCCCGAGGAGCTTGCTTGAGACCAAAAAGGGATTTCTTAAGCCGACATACAAGGCTAGAATCTATTTGTATAAAGCCAGGAGGTTGTTCCATATAGATTTCTTTATGCAAGTCCCCATGCAAGAAGGCAGATTTAACATCCATCTGATGGACTTCCCATTTGAAAGAGGCAGCAAGGGAAAGAATAAGGTGGATAGAATTCATTTTGGCAACATGGGAGAAGGTTTCAGTATAGTCAATGCCTTTAACTTGTGAAAAACCCTTAGCAACAAGACGAGCTTTATGTTTAGCAACTTTTCCACCTAGTCCAAACTTGGTTCTGTAAACCCATTTGCATCTAACAAATTTCCATCCCTTTGGAAGAGGAACAAGGTCTGATGTATCATTTGCCAATAATGAACGATATTCTTCATTCATAGCTGCATCCCAATCTGGATGGCTTGAAGCTTCTGCAAAGGTGTCAGGATCATAATTCGCTGAAGCTTGAGCCAATAAAGAAGAGGCTCTATTGAACTGAGAATGTGTATAACACTGATTTGTAGGATCACTTGCAAGAGCACCTGCTGCATCCCGAGTAACACGGACCCATTTTGGAAGCTGAGGAGCTGAAGGAGGATCCCAAGAAGGTGGGGGAGGATTGTCATCCTTGCTGTCTTCATGTGAAGAAGGAATATTTTCAGAAGTAGAAGGGATAGAGAGGTGTCACATCCATCGAACTAGGCTCGCAGGCCGATATATTTTCAGCAAACTTTACATCTCTTCTAATGATAACATTTTTGGATTTAGGTTGAAGAAGTCTATATCCTTTGACATCTTCAGAATATCCAACAAAAATACATTTTTTACTCTTAGGTTCTAAGGCTTTATGTTTCTCATCTGGAATATGGGTCCATGCTTCACTTCCAAAAACACGAAAGTGACTTACATCTAGTTTAATTGAGCTCCATGCTTCTTCTGGAGTGATATTCTTTAAAACCTTAGTAGGAGTGTGATTTACTATGTAATTTGCACAGTTAATTGCTTCTGCCCAAAAATTAAGACTAAGTCCTTTAGATTGAAGCATACAATTAAGGTGTGATTCTTCCTTTCAGCTACATCATTTTGTTGTGGAGTGTATGGAATAGTATGTTGCAATTGAATTCCATGCTCAGTGCAAAAGTTGATGAATTTGTTGTTAACATATTCTCCGCCATTATCAGATCTTAGCTTAAGAATTTGATGTCCAAATTGTTTCTCAACAAAGGCCTTAAAGGCCAAGAACATGTTAAAGACTTCACTCTTGAGTTTTAAGAAGTATACCCAAGTGCGTCTGGAGAAATCATCAATGAAAGTTAAGAAATACTTGTAGCCAAAGAATGAAACAACTGGAAGTGGACCACATAAATCACTATGCACAAGTTGTAAATGGGCTGAGGCATCCCAAGAGGCACGTTTTTCAAAACTATCCTGATGATGTTTTCTGAGTACACATCCAAAACAATCACCATCTCTGCAATATACCATAGGAAGACCTGTCACCATATTTTCTTTACATAGATTTTGAAGAAAGCGATAGTTTAAGTGACCAAATCGCTCATGCCAAAGTTTGATCACTTCATTATTATGAGAAACAAATACCGAGGGAAGAGTTGATGACCCAAAGTTGTTAAACTTATACAACCTTGTAGAATCATCAACAATGCCAGTAGCTAAAATTTGTCTAGGATCTCTTAGGTCCTTAATTACAACATCATGAGGTGAAAATTCAACAGTTTTACCTTCACCTGAATGAGTTATCTGATATACAGATAGAAGGTTGCAGGATAAAGTAGGAACACATAATACATCATTAAATTGACCATTGTCTAGATGAATAGTTCCAGTCCCTACAACACTAAGAGATCTATCATCACCAACATAAATATTTTTGGTGTTACAATCATTTAAAGAAGAAAACATGGCTTTGTTTTTTGCCATGTGATAAGAAGCTCCAGAATCAATGAGCCACTCATGAGAATGAGAAGAAGATACATTTAGTGCATAACCAGACCGAGATGCTTGACAACCACATGCAAAAAGTGTTATTCTTGAAGATGAAGTTGAAGTTGAACACTACTCCAAATGGATGTTATGCTTCTTCATGGCTGCTTCCAAGGCTTCCATCTTCTTAAAGCATTTGGATTCTAAGTGGTCATCATGATTACAAAATTTGCAATGTCTATCAATCTTCTTCCCTTTGTTTTTATTTGCCTTATCATTTTGTTGAATTGATTTTTCATTTTTAGACTGAAATCGTTTAGCACCCTTGTTTGGTTTAGGACCATTCTTTCTAGGATGCTGCTTCTTAGGATTCTTTGAATTTAGTTGTTGTTGGGCTACTAAGGATTTATTAGAAGAGTTTCCAGTCTTAAGAAGACCAAGATGTAAGAGTTTTTCTTGTTCTTTTATTAAAGAATCACAAAAGACATCAAAATAGGGGGGCTTGTAAGCTTGTCTTTGAGAAACAAAGGCTTCTATAGTAGAATGGAAGGTGGAAACAAACACAAAGTAGGTTGGTCCTAACTTAGTAATAATGGAATAGATAAGGCTACCATCTTCTTTCTTAACCTTAACACCTTCCAAGATAAGTCTAAGGGTCTTGAACTTGGACAAAAAATCTTCAATGGAAGAAAAATTATTTGGATCCAATGTAAGCAACTCATTTTCAAATCAATGGGCTCTAATTTCATTTTTAATTCCAAAAACTTTATTGAGTTATTTCGTTGATTCATCAGGGGTATCAATTTCTGCGATATGGTATCAATCCACGTGCTTGATCTTGATTATTTTCCCATTTGGCTTGCTTATCTTCATCTTTAGGTTTAGACTCTTGACCTGAGGCTATTCTATAAAAACCTTTACTACTAAGTAAATCCACAATGTAGGATAGTCATTGGAAGTAGTTGGTGCTGTCAAAAATCACTAGACATGGAATTTCCATTTTAAAATAAACTAAAACTGTAGATGCTGAAACTGAGTATGCCAATGGAAAGATCTCGAAAAATTAGGCCAATTAAAAAAAAAAAAGCTCTAAAAACGACTTCCAGATGAAAAAGTTATGGCTTTTTGAAGAAAAGTTGTTGAAGATGCCGACGAACTACATGAATGTTGAGAAGTGAATGATAATGTTATATTTAAAAAAAATCCTCCCCCCTTCCAAACTTAATCTAATTAGCTCACTTTTAAAAAAGATTATTTTATATAACCCACTTTTATAAATAAGTGAAAGTCACTTTTACAATGGTACTTTATGAACTATCCACTAAATTGTAACTTAAATAAAAGATAAAGTGACTTTAGAATTATAAGTGACTCACTTTTTATAATGGGTGAGAACACTTTTACATAAAGTAACTTTAAAACATAAGTTACATGTGTTTTTTGAAAAAGTAACTCAACAAAAAGAAAGACTTGAACCCAAGACCTCTATTCTCATAAAGTAACTTTGGACCAAGTGAACTAGTTTAAAAGGTTAGTAATTTTTGGAAAGGAGGAAGGGGTTTTTTTTTTTGCTCATTGAAGCTTTGGGGTGCGTGCTTACTTGAAAAACTCCTTTTTGCCTACAAAACAAAAAAAACACAACCCAAAATGAACAAGCAAAAGTAATCCAAGCCTTATGGCTTAAAGTTAGATTTGACCGAAAACTAAATATTTTTCTCAATGTTTCTGATTTTCCGAGATCACACTAAGGCACAGCAGAAAAGAGCATACGCATGAGAAAAATCATTTCTTTCTGTTTCTGGTTTGCCCAGATTGCACAGAGTCGCGGGGCAAAGAGCATACACAGAAATGAAAGGTATAGATCCGGTAAATAAAAAAAATTATAGAGGACTATAAACCAAAATAAACAGAGAGATAAATAACTATAACTGCAAATAAAGACTGTATACCTCCAGATCTTAAAAATGACGTAGCTAGGGCTACCGGAAACCTTTTCACATGAAATGAAAGGGGTTCCTCACTGGAACATATGCTCCTAACACAATAGAGCAGTCCTCTCGGCTTGAAAGCGGTCAGAAACAATAAATCTAGGAAACAACAATCGGATGCAGTTGTACCGGCTTCGGATTTGGATCAGCAATGGATGCGGCCTTCGAATAGCTCTGATACCATGTAGGAATTTACAGGGTAAGTTCCTTAGATAGAACACCAAAGGACACCGCTCACAAACAGATCACAGATCAGTACACCAGTGTTCTTGATGTGGTTAAAACCCTCAAAGAGGGAAACAGTCCACGGTCTAAGCCAACGCGACCACTTTAGGCAATTTATTAATGTAAAAGAAAGAAAATTTACATAAGCTTCTCTCATGAACGGTCACCTAACAAATGACCCTCCATGCTCTTTAAATAGAGATCATGGACCAATCGGGTGTTAAGCCATGGATCAAGTGTCAGTAATACCGAGGAGAGAATAAACCGTTGGATCACTTCATGTCTAAAACATATCGTGACCATCGGATTGTAAGTTACAAAAAGTACATACTAAAGAAACACACTTTACCTGACTATACATTAGACCAAGTTGTACTTAATTATTTACTATGTGTCGGAATATCCCAACACATATAATGCTTTCCACCCTCCTAAAATTATCTTCTTTCTATAGTCCTCCCAATTAAGTTTGTTGTTGAAATCAATCTCGAGGTACTTGTACTCATTTACTTCTTCAAGAATTTTGCCTTCAAAAGAAAAGCATATGCTGGCTTTGTGGTTGTAAGTACTAATACAACCACATTAAAAATACTAATGTGGTTGATATAGCTGAAGACTTCATTTGTATCTACCATTGATAAATATATAACAAAAAAAACTATTGCAACAAAATAAGGTATGGTCCTTTATTATTATACCTTTCATCTAACTAATAATCCCTGTTTTAATTATTTTTATATATTTATAGTTTCTTGGTATTATTATTATTATTATTTTATTTACTAGAATTTATTTATTTATTTATTTTTATTATTATTATTTATTATTTTTATTTTTATTTTTTTTCATATTTTTCATATTTTACATATTTTCTATTTATTTAATTAATTAATTTTATGTTTATTTATTTTTTGTTCTTTATTATTTATTTATTTGATTATTTGTTTTATTTATTTACTAACTGGATTTGTTTTCTCTCGTTCTAAATTATTTATTTATTAATACTAACTAAATAACCTGTTAATATTTTACATAACCCATTAATATATTTACAATATAAGGGATGGTAAGATATATAACTTCTTTTGGTTTTAAGTAATAAATAATGATACCAATTATAATTATTTTATTCATTTTTATTTTTATTTATTTTTTTTTGTTTTTATCTTTACTATTTATTTATTTGATTTTTTCTAACTAAATATCCCTTTAATATATTTTCATAACCCTTAATATATTTATAATATAAGGGTTGGTCCGTTAGTTAACTACTTTCCTTTTAGTTTTAATTATTAAATAAAAATAATAATTATAATTATTATATATATATATATATATTTACACCTAATATAACTAAATTTGACCGTCGTCCTATGTCAATTTTTTGGCCCAGCTAACCGTCGGTGGCTCTGCTATAACTATTTAACATGCGAAGCTGGATTTGTTTTTTCAACTTGTCCTGACGATGAACCACACTGGTTGGTTCGAAACGCGTCGACAAATGGTTTCTCATGTGATTTTCGCCAAAAAATCTATCATGAACTTGTTATGGATCACAGAAGCCTCAACTCTACAACAAAATTATTATTATTAACTTTGATTTTACTTCACCCTTAAGAATCTCAGGTCTTGATAAAAAATAGAAGTGTTTGAAAAGTTTCTATCCTTTACAACCACGATATAAAACAATTTATTAAAAATTAGGTATGCTTTGAAAATCCCTAGGAAATTGGTGGGCATTCAGTGATCAAATTTTTTAAATTTATTAAAAGTCAGTGCAACCTAACAAACTCTCTAACACACTACAATGGTTGATAAGCATTTAGACGAAGCATATGCTGAGCATATTTCCTTGAGAATCAATCTAGATCATCAATTAAAAAAATAAAAAATAAAATCAACAGATCTCGATCCATCTTAAGTTGAAATAGGAAGCATTTGGCTAATTAATTTTTTATGTGTTTATTAGTTAAATTTAAATATGGGTACAAAATCATTATTTTAATTTATATGGTAAAATGGATATATATCTCCAAAGCAATGATAACATGTTTGCATTTAGATTTAATTAAAAAAATTGTTATAGAATTAAATTCTAAAAAAGAAATTATTGTGATATGAGTTGTGGTTTATTGCTATGTGATATTGATAAGCCATGGTAGTGATTGATAGTATTATAACAAAGCCTATTTACAACTTAATAATATCCATGGTTAAGGTTAATGGTTCTTAGCTTGAGTGGTTAGGATGGTGGTCTATCATCCCATCCACCCGAGTTCAAGTCTCTGGCGACACCTATGGTATGTCATAGAAAATTTGGAAGGATAGGCATCTTGTTGGAGTCTAGGGTTCTGGTTCCAATTCCGATGGTTAACATATTACATGTTTATTAATTAAACTTAAATATGATTACAGAATCATTATTTTAATTTATATGGTAAAATGAATCTTAATTTATAATTATTATTTATATGTTATATATTTTCATGTGATATGTATATTATAATTTTCTTTTATCCAAAATATTATTGGTAATTTTATTAATAAAAACAAAATTACAATATAGCAAAATAAATTTTATTATTTATGTTACTTTTAAGTTTTTATTATTAATTGAGCCAGGACTGCAACATCTCCCCCATACTAGGCTGTATATTATTTCTAAAATTTTATTATTTTTTAATTGAGTGACATGTAAATGTTTACAAAAATTTACACCACTACAACATAATGTATAAAGCCGACATTTTTTTCTATATATATTTTTCCCAACATTTAAAAACTATTCGTTAACTTACATTATGCCTACACATCTCCCCATTGGGTTGTAGACCACATCTCGACGAAAAAATAAATTACAATATCATAAATTAAATTTTATTACTTTTATTATTCTTAACTTTTTATTATTAATTGAGCCAACATTTAAATATTTATATTTACGCTCATTTACAGACACTACCACATCTCCATATTGGCTTTATACCAGCCTAGATCCATCTTAACTTGGGATCTACCAAGTGTCGAGAGGGATGAAATCTCTTGAGATCTCTTTTATAGTGAAAAGAGATTTGATCTCTCTCAATGCTTGGTAGATCCATATTTAAAATGGATCTACGCTAGTTTCATTTCCCCCTTTAAATAGACAATATTCCACATGAATACCATAGGTCAATAATATGGGTCATTTTTATTTTTATTTTTAATTTATTTTTATTTTGTTATTTTTATTTTCATGGACTTACAATGTTTACATTACATTACAATAATCTTTTTATTCAATTTTATTTTTATTTTTATGTAATTTGACTGAGTCATGACATTACAACATATCTTTCATATTTGGCGCAATTACTTTTAACCTTTTTTTATTTTTTAATTAAGTCGACATGTAAATGTTTACAAACAAACATTTACGTCACTACAACATCACCCTCATACTAGGTTGCAGAGTGTCTGTCTATCTAGATATATATATATATATATATATATATATATATATATATGTTTTAAAACTCCAACTCGGCCGAGGGTAGACTCCGACTCGGCCAAGGGTAGACTCCGACTCTGACTCCGACTCGATATCGACTCGGCCGGCTCGATTTTAATGACTCGGTTGTTGTAAAAAATACATTAAATATTTATTTTTTATAAAAACACATAATTTTAAAGATTTTCATTCATGTTTCCAAACACAACATTAGAATATAGATAGATTATAGAAGACAACATATGATCAAAGTAGGCTCATGAATATATCCATTATATCAAAATGGCACCCAGTGCACTGTACAATACATACACGATGATGATATAGAGATCAAAACAAAAACACATAACCAAGGAGGCTAGAAATGGCCTCTACAACAAAACTCTGTGACCAGTACTACTGGCTACTGCTAGAATTGCCAACATCATCTGACTCTGTGTTACTTGGGAGCGGGAGCGACATTTTTAGAAGCTCCCGGTTTGGGAGCGAATCCCAGAGGAGTTCGACAACCAATGTCACTAACATCAAGGTACATAGAGGGATTGATGCTCTTGATTAAAAATTTAAATACGAGTTCCATACCCTAATACATGACAAAATTCAATGGAAACATTGCAATCCCCCAATCCTGAAATCCTGAAAAACTGATAATTCTATTGGATTTTGAATAAAATCTGAAATTCTACTTTCTCCATATGAAATCCAATGAGGCCGGAACCACTCTCAAACATCCTGAGTCATTTCATGGTAATGTTAAAAATTTAAATAAAAGGAGTAAAAGTGACATTCTCCTTAATCTTCATTTTCATCCTTTTACTTTAAGAATTTAACATTACCATGAATAGCATCTCAATACTAGGGATCAGAGTCAGACAGGGAAAGCCATGAGTCAAACAAGGAAGCCCAGGGAGTCCCCAAAAATTAAAAAAATAAAATAAAAAAGTCGTTTTTTTGGGTTCACTGGCCGCTGTACGTAACCCAGCCGGGTTGATATGGACTCAGCCGAGCCGGCCGGGTTAATACCGAGCCGGTCGAGTTGTGTAACAACTCGGCCGGCTCGGTATTAACCCGGCCGGCCGAACCAGTTCAATGGCCGGGTCAAATTTTTTTTGACCGACTCGGACCAACTCGGCCGAGTCGGTTCCGAGCCGGCCGGGTTTAAAAACACTGATATATATATATATATATATATATATATATATATATATATATATATATATATATATATATATATAATAAAAACAAAATTACAATATAAAAAATTGAGTTTTATTATTTTTATTACTTTTAACTTTTTTCTTCGAGAGGCACTCTCTAGACCTGTGGTAGAGATGTTGTAATGTAATGCAATGTCTTGTAAACATTTTGACTAGATCAAAATAAAATTAAAAATAAAAATAAAATAATTAATAATTATAACCAACCTAGATCCATCTTAACTGTGGATCTACCGAGCTCCGAAATGAATCAAATTTATTTTCACTCTAAAAGAGGTTTGCATCTTAAGAGATTTGATCATTCTCACCACTTGGTAGATTCAGAGTTAATATGGATCTAGGTTGGTTTAATTTCCCCCTTTATATAGGCTATATTTCACATGAATACCATGGGTTCTCATTAACCTAGAGCTCAAAAACCCACTGGTAACTTGACCAAGTCGAGTTTACCTTAATAAAAAAAGATTGTAAGTAAAAGGAGCTTGTATTACAGTGAAGTTACAAAAATTACATTCAACGAAGCATTAGAGCTCACTATTGACTGGCCATGGGCCTGAGAAGAGGAAAACAAAAGATGAAGGAAAAACTGGGGAGGTCTTTGCTCACAGAGGAGAAACCAAAGAACCTCCTTGTAGTTACAATCCATCAAAATGTATAAGACCATGACTAGGAACTAGCAATGCGAGACCAATAATGAAACATAGTAGACCAGCAAGACCAACAATTTAGAAGACAAACAATGCAAGACTAGCAACGTAACATAGTAGACTAGCGACACAAGACAAAGGGAAAAATGTAGGGCCACGCTACCTTATCTAGTCACCAACTTCAACTACCGTTCAAGTGGGTCCTCCTGAACCATGGGCACAATTTATAATATTTTGGGTCGCCTAGCAGAGGGAGCGCTAAGGTGGTGGGCTGGCTAGATGAGGCTAGAAACTCATAGTGTCTTTGAAGAGAGCCACTGGCATGGCTTCCTTGACCCGAGACATGACTGTTGAGGCCACTACCTTCGCCACAAGAGGGTCTTGAACCAACAGATCATGGTTTTCAGACGCCACAATACTGGCGATGATGTGGCGAGGGGCTATGATGTTTGTTTTAGGTAGCTTCTAAGTGCACTGGAGAGAGTGAGAAATCATCCACTGTATCTGTTGATGGAAAGTCTAGTCCTTGAAGCTCCATGCCCAAAAGTTGGGCAATTCTATGATATGTTGATTTCACATGGTGTAAGTGGCACTCCAGGTCCAGGATGTTTCCTTCCAATAAGACGTTGGTGTCTTCTTGGTTTTTATAGCTCCTCCCCAATACAATGTGGTTGATATAGCTGAAGGCTTCATTCGTATCTACCATTGATAAATATATAACAAAAAAAACTATTGCAACAAAATTATTATTATTAACTTTGATTTTACTTCACCCTTAAGAATCTCAGGTCTTGATCAAAAACAGAAGTGTTTGAAAAGTTTCTATCCTTTACAACCAAGATATAAAACAATTTATTAAAAAATAGCTATGCTTTGAAAATCCCTAGGAAATTGGTGGGCATTCAGTCATCAAATTTTTAAAATTTATTAAAATTCAATGCAACCTAACAAACTCTCTAACACACTACAATGGTTGATAAGCATTTAGACAAAGCATATGCTAAGCATATTCCCGTGAGAATCAATCTAGATCATCAATTAAAAAAATAAAAAATAAAATCAACAGATCTCAATCCATCTTATGTTGAAATAGGAAGCATTTGGCTAATTAATTTTTTATGTGTTTATTAATTAAATTTAAATATGGGTACAAAATCATTATTTTAATTTATATGGTAAAATGGATATATATCTCAAAAGCAATTATAACATGTTTGTGTTTAGATTTAATTAAAAAAATTGTTATAATATTAAATTCTAAAAAAGAAATTATTGTGATATGAGTTATGGTTTGTGGGTATGTGGTATTGATAAGCCATGGTAGTGGTTGATAGTATTATAAAAAAGCCTATTTACAAGTTAATAATATCCATGGTTAAGGTTAATGGTTCTTAGCTTGAGTGGTTAGGATGGTGGTCTATCATCCCATCCACCTGAGTTCAAGTCTTTGGCGATACCTATGATATGTCATAGAAAAGTTGGAAGGATAGGCATCTTGTTGGAGTCTAGGATTCTGTTTCCAGTTCCGGTGGTTAACGTATTACATGTTTATTAATTAAACTTAAATATGATTACGGAATCATTATTTTAATTTATATGGTAAAATGAATCTTAATTTATAATTACTATTTATATGTTATATATTTTCATGTGATATGTATATTATAATTTTCTTTTATCCAAACTATTATTGGTAATTTTATTAATAAAAACAAAATTACAATATTAAAAAATAAATTTTATTATTTATGTTACTTTTAAGTTTTTATTATTAATTGAGCCAGGACTGCAACATCTCCCCCATACTGGGCTCTATATTATTTTTAACATTTTATTATTTTTTAATTGAGTGACATGTAAATGTTTACAAAAATTTACACCACTACAACATAATGTATAAATCTGACATTTTTTTCTATATATATTTTTCCCAACATTTAAAAACTATTCGTTAACTTACTTACATTATGCCTACACATCTTCCCATTGGGTTGTAGACCACATCTCGATGAAAAAATAAATTACAATATCATAAATTAAATTTTATTACTTTTATTATTTTTAACTTTTTATTATTAATTGAGCCAACATTTAAATATTTATATTTACGCTCATTTACAGACACTACCACATCTCCTCCATATTGGCTTTATACCAGCCTAGATCCATCTTAACTTGGGATCTACCAAGTGTCGAGAGGGATCAAATCTCTTGAGATCTCTTTTATAGTGAAAAGAGATTTGATCTCTCTCAATGCTTGGTAGATCCATATTTAAAATGGATCTAGGCTAGTTTAATTTCCCCCTTTAAATAGACAATATTCCACATGAATACCATAGGTCAATAATATGGGTCATTTTTATTTTGTTATTTTTATTTTCATGGACTTACAATGTTCACATTACATTACACTAACCTTTTTATTCAATTTTATTTTTGTTTTTATGTAATTTGACTGAATCATGACATTACAACATATCTTTCATATTCGGCGCAATTACTTTTAACCTTTTGTTATTTTTTAATTAAGTCGACATGTAAATTTTTACAAACAAACATTTACGTCACTACAACATCACCCTCATACTGGGTTGCAGAGTGTCTATATATATATATATATATATATATATATATATAATAAAAACAAAATTACAATATAAAAAATTGAGTTTTATTATTTTTATTACTTTTAACTTTTTTCTTCGAGAGGCACTCTCTAGACCTGTGGTAGAGATGTTGTAATGTAATGCAATGTCCTATAAACACTTTGACTAGATCAAAATAAAATTAAAATTAAAAATAAAATAATTAATAATTATAACCAACCTAGATCCATCTTAACTGTGGATCTACCGAGCTCCGAAATGAATCAAATTTATTTTCACTCTAAAAGAGGTTTGCATCTTAAGAGATTTGATCATTCTCACCACTTGGTAGATTCAGACTTAAGATGGATCTAGGTTGGTTTAATTTCCCCCTTTATATAGGTTATATTTCACATGAATACCATGGGTCAATATCATGGGTTCTCATTAACCTAGAGCTCAAAAACCCACTGGTAACTTGACCAAGTCGAATTTACCTTAATAAAAAAAGATTGTAAGTAAAAGGAGCTTGTATTACAGTGAAGTTACAAAAATTACATTCAATGAAGCATTAGAGCTCACTATTGACTGGCCATGGGCCTGAGAAGAGGAAAACAAAAGATGAAGGAAAAACTGGGGAGGTCTTTGCTCACAGAGGAGAAACCAAAGAACCTCCTTGTAGTTACAATCCATCAAAATGTATAAGACCATGACTAGGAACTAGCAATGCAAGACCAATAATGAAACATAGTAGACCAGCAAGACCAACAATTTAGAAGACAAACAATGCAAGACTAGCAACGTAACATAGTAGACTAGCGACACAAGACAAAGGAAAAAATGTAAGGCCACGCTACCTTATCTAGCCACCAACTCCAGCTACCGTTCAAGTGGGTCCCACTGAACCATGGGCACAATTTATAATATTTTGGGTCGCCTGGCAGAGGGAGCCCTAAGGTGGTGGGTTGACTAGATGAGGCTAGAAAATCATAGTGTCTTTGAAGAGAGCCACTGGCATGGCTTCCTTGACCCGAGACATGACTGTTGAGGCCACTACCTTCACCACAAGAGGGTCTTGAACCAACAGATCATGGTTTTCAAACGCCACAATACTGGTGATGACGTGGCGAGGGGCTATGATGCTTGTTTTAGGTAACTTTTACGTGCACTGGAGAGAGTGAGGAATCATCAACTGTATCTGTTGATGGAAAGTCTAGTCCTTGAAGCTCCATGCCCAGAAGGTGTGAAATTCTATGATATGTTGATTTCACATGGTGTAAGTGGCACTCCAAGTCCAGGACGTTTCCTTCTAATAAGACATTTCTGCCCATGACCTCCTTTGTGTAGGTTTTAACCCTGTACAGAAATCACCTGCATACGAATTCTAAAAAACAGAAAATAAACAATGGCAAGAGCATAACACATAAAACAAATATACACAGAGATTTTCCCCTAGAACCCAAAACCGGGACTACCAGATTGATTTTTCATTATGTTCCTTTCAATGTTACAATACATATGTATACATGTCGAAGCATCGATAAAACCCAATCCATTAACCCTCGATTAGAACATAACCGTAGTTCCCTTGACCGGATCTACAAAATACCATGGACCGAACACCATCGCGCCCAAAACCATGTGCAAAATCCATGCACAAAACCATAGGTAGGTCCGCTATTAATTTTAGGTATGTTATATGCTTAGAGAAATTTATTTCAATTTTTCATAGTTAGCTCAATATCTTTTCCAAATTAGCAATCACATCAGCATTAAAGTAAACTGCAGATAGAACATAAACATAAATCGCAGAAGACAAGCCAAGACAATTTACAACAGTTCAGCAGAGAGAGAGAGATAGTACATTTACAACAGAAGTCAACACTTTGACTTATCTGAATAAGAACATAGATCATCTCTAAAAAGATGATACATGAGATAAGTTGAAGACATGCTGCTTCAACTGATTCTCCAAGGTGACTCCTTCACCTATCATTGTGCTGCATCTCGTCATCATGCTGCACCTCACCGTGCTGCACCATGTTGCACCCATCATCACAATGTTGCATCTCATCATGCTTCACCAATCATGATTGTACCATGTACTTGCTGCACCAAACATCATTGTTGTCCCAAGTACTATTGTTGCACCTTGCTGTTGCTGCTATCCCATTGTGCCACTGCTGCACAATGTCATTGTTGTCCCATCAATGTCATTGCTGTCCCATCATAGTTCTGTCCCAACATGTTGTTGTCCCATCATTGTTCTGAAGCTGATCATGTTGCCACACAACACTCCCAAGTGGTATGTTGAACCATGTTGACACAAAGCATGTCTCATGTGCTTGCAGCACCATGCTTGCCATGCTTTCATTAGCATTCCTTTGCCGTCCCATTTACTATACAGTTGTCCCTTGCCACTGCTGCCTAGATATATAGGTGTAGCTGTTGTCCCCTTAGCCTTGCCATACCTGCTGTTGTCTCATGTGTCTTAGCAGCACCATGTAGCCCAGCTGTCTCATTTATTAGCATTGTTGTCCTGGGCATGTTTGAGTCCTCAAACTCTCATGTTGTACTTGTTTTGAGGGTCACCTACAGCCCACCTTTTTAGCCGCATAAGGCCTGCAGCTAAGGCATCGTAGGTTAGTGTTAGGGTTGCCTTTAGATAGCGTTTAGGGCTGCCCTTTAGACAACATTTAGGGCTGCTCTTAGACTGCGTTTAGGGCTGCCTCTTGATAGTGTTTAGGGCCTCTCTTAGACTACGTCTAGGGCTGCCTTAGACTGCGTTTAGGGCTGCCTCTTGGACAGCGTTTAGGGCTGCTCTTAGGCTGCATTTAGGGCTGCCTTTTAGACAACATTTAGGGATGCTCTTAGACTGCGTTTAGGGCTGCCTCTGAACAACGTTTAGGGCCTCTCTTAGACTGCGTCTAGGGTTGCCTTAGACTGCATTTAGGGTTGCCTCTTGAACAACATTTAGAGCTACTCTTAGACTGCATTTAAGGCTGCCTTTTGGATAGCGTTAGGGCCTCTCTTTGCTGCGACAAGATTCCTCCAAGACTGCGGCTAGGGCATGTTTCCTTGACAGTGTTTTTGACTTCTTCTATGACAATGTCTAGGGCTAGGGAATCTCCTCTAGGGCAGCTCCCTTAGTCTTCTTTCCTCCAACGTCTAGGGCTTCCACTCCTAGATTTCTCTTCCACTAAAACCCAAGACAAGTGGAGAGAAATCAAGATAGAAGTGTGTGTGTGAAATGACTCTCAAGTCATCTTCTTTTATACTAAAACGTTGAGCATATGTGGGGTTTATTTGGTTGTTGGCCGACCTTGACGAATTATCTTATAACACAAATATATTCATAACTCCATGAATACTTATCGAAATCGGATGATCTTTCGATCAATCCTACACCTCTCGATGAGAGGGATCCAAGAAAAATATCAGCTGCCATAAATAAGATGACCCACATGGAGTTTGGCCCTAGTTGCCAATTTTAACATTCGCCCACTTAATATAGGGTCCAAAAAAAAAAATTCCCGAGGCGCTGCCCAGGACCCCATAGAGGGGGCTCCTGCCCCCTCAAACCCCTCGACAAGGGGGGCTGTCGCTGCTCCCGACGCAATGAAGGGGGAGGCTTCGCCCCCCGGTTAAACTACTGGGTTTAGTTGTGGAAAGAATATAACACAACCCACCATTCTCACACTTGTTTTCTTTCCACAGGGGGCCATAGGAAAGCTTAGTCATTGATCCATCCCTGCAATGCCCATTGTTTCTCTACACCAAGAGAACTTCTCAGTGCTCACTGATTTTGTCAATGCATTTGCAGTATTCTTCAAAGTGTCCACCTTTACCAGCAACACCTTTTTGTCTTCTACCATATCTCTCACCAAGTGATACTCAACATCAATGTGCTTCGTATTTGAATGATAAGCAGGGTTCTTTGCCAAGAAAATTGCACTTTGGCTGTCACAGTCTATCCTTATAGATTGTTGTACTAACCACATATTTGAACACAATCTCTGCAACCAAACTGCTTACATGCTTGCATGAGTGGCTGCCATGTATTCAGCCTCTGTAGTTGACAGTGCCACTACAAATTGTCTCTTACTCATCCAACTAACTGCACCTCCAAATAGGTTAAACACATACCCACTTGTAGATCTTCTCTGATCCATACCTCCAGCCCAGTCTACATCAACAAAGCCACAGATTTCAAACTCTATCTAATCCTAGTCTTCCTTGGTAGCACAAACCATAATCACTAGTGCCACACAAATACCTGAAAACCCGTTTCAGTGTTGTCCAATGCTTCTTCCCTAGTTTTGACATAAACCTGCTCAATACTCCCACTGCATGTACAATGTCTAGTCTAATACATACCATTGCATACATCAGACTACCGACTGCACTTGCATATGGAACACGGGACATGTCTTCTTCCTCTTCTTATGTCTTGCGACACTGTTCAACATATAACTTTACACCTACAGGAATAGGAACCTTTACTAGTTTACTATCCTGCATATTAAACCTCTGCAATATTGTCTCAACATACTTCCTCTGGTTTAACCAGAGCTTCCTCTTTGCCCGATCTCGCTTAATTTCCATGTGCAAAATATAGTTTGCAGCACCAAGATCTTTCATATCGAATTTGGAGGACAACTGGGTCTTCAAATCCTGGATAATTTCTTTGTCATTTCCAACCAGCAACATATCATCCACATACAAGACCAAATAAATAACACAGTCACCAATTAATTTAAAATACACACAGTGATCTGTTTTTCTTCTGGTGAAGTCAAGTCCCCGTATAAATGTATCAAATTTTTGATACCACATCCTTGGTGACTATTTTAACCCATACAAAGACTTTTTTAACTTGCATACCAGTTCTTTCTTACCCTTCACTGCAAAGCCTTTAGGTTCAAGTAGATCTCTTCTTCCAGATCCCCGTGAACAAATGTTGTCTTCACATCCATCTGTTCTACCTCAAAATGAAAAGCAACAACAATAGATAAAAGTAATCTAATAGAAGCTACCTTGGCAACAACAGAAAAAAATCACCAAAATCAATTCCCAACACCTGGGAATAACCTTTTGCTACCAACCGAGCTTTATATTTCTCCACCTTTCCTTCTACATTCATCTTCTTCTTAAACACCCATTTGTTGCCAATGTGTTTCCTTCCAGCCAGCAACTCCACCAGATACCAAGCCTCATTTTTGTGCAAAGATGCAATTTCATCAACCATGGCCTCTTTCCAGAGTTTTCCATCCTCTGAATCTACTGCTTCCTTCACAGTTATGGGATCATCATCAGTAATAGATAAAACAAAATTTGAACAGAAAGCAGATGGACTATACCTTTCTGGTTGCCTTCTTTCTCGAACTGATCTTCTCACAACCGAAGTTTGTGGCTCTTCATCTTCTTATTCCTCTTCTGCTGTAGAATCTAATTCTTCCTTCTTTAGCTCAAACTCTATCTTCTCAGGTTCCTTTGGTAGGACTTCATGTTTAATAACATCTTTCACCTCTCTAAACACCACATCTCCGTTGTACACAACCTTCCTTATTACTGGGTTCCAAAGCTTATAACCTTTTAAACCATTCTTATACCCAATAAAGATGAACTTTTCAAATTTACTATCCAACTTTGTTATTTTCGCCTTTGGAACATGTACATATGCATCACATCCAAATACTCTCAGATATGAAAGAGAAGGTTTCTTACCAGTCCATACCTCTTCTGGAGTCTTATCCTCCAATGCTAATGAAGGTGATCTGTTGACCACGTAACATGCAGTCTCCACCGCCTCTGCCCAGAATTCTTGTCCTAACCCGGCACCACTGAACATGCTTCTTGCCCTTTCCATCAACGTCTTGTTCATTCTTTCTGCAACTCCATTTTGCTCAGGTGTGTATGGAATAGTCTTCTACCGTGCTATACCACACTTCTTACAGAACTCTTCAAATTCCTTCTTGCAAAACTCTCCACCGTTATCTATCCTCAACACCTTTATCTTCTTCTTTGTTTGGTTTTCCACCAGAGCCTTAAATTCTTTAAACTTGTCAAAGACTTCAGATTTATTCTTGAGGAAATATATCCATGTATTCCTTGAGAAGTCATCTATAAATGATACATAGTACACAGACTTACCCAGTGATGGAACCGACACAGGTCCAAACACATCACTGTGCACAAGCTCTAATATTTGTTTCGCCCTCTTACCACCAGAGGGAAAACTCACCCAATTCTGCTTCCCATATACACAATTTTCACAGAAATCAAAATCTAGAGAGCTATTAGACATACCTTCTACCATACCTTTACAATGAAGTATTCGAAGGCCCTTCTCTCCAATATGTCCAAGCCTTTGATGTCATAACATGGTCTTTTCTCCAGAGACAACTAAATTTTCTGCTCCACTTTCAGGAACCACAGAATTGTTGCACCCATCAATAACAATGCTACCTTGCAGCTTGTACAAAGTTCCAATCCGAACTCCCCGCATCAATACTAGTGCTCCCCGAACCATCTGGCAGGTATCTTTCTCAAACACTGTTTTTACACATGCATCATCCAACTTGCTTACAGAAATCAAATTTCTGACTAATGCAGGAATATGCAAAACACCCGAAAGTGTTCTAATCCTTCCACCTTGCAACTTTAGCTTGACTTTTCTACGACCAATGATTCTAGCCTTCCTATCATCCCCTAAGAAGACATCACCACCATCATATTTCTCATACTCGCAAGACCACTCTCTATGGGGAGTGAAGTGAAAGGATGCACTTGAGTCAATCAACCATGTCTCATGATCTACATGTGTACTTGAAGAAGAAGCCAAGTACACATCCCCACCTTCATCTGAGTTGGTTTTCGCCTCTGCAGAAGGAGCATCATCAGATTCCTTTCTTTTCTCAGGAGCTTTAGATTTACAGTACCTTTTGTAGTGTCCTTCCTTTTCGCATTTTTAGCACACCTTTACAGGTTTTCCTGGAGATTTAGATCTCCCACTCGAGGACTTATTTTGTTTCTGTTCTGGGACCGTCCTCGTACAGACAAGGCATCACCATTCTGGCTCTCCATATTTTTCTGTCTCATCTCCTCTGTTAGCAAGGATGAGACTATTTCATCAAACTGCAAGGCAGTTGCATTGCTTCCTATTGCAACAACTAGACTATCCCACGAATCGGGTAGAGAACACAACAAACTGATGCACTTATCTTCATCTGAATTTTTAATATCAACAGATAATAACCAGCTTACCACAATATTAAATGAGTTCAGATGCTCAATCACCGAGTCTCCATCTTTCATCCTCAGGTTATATAGCATTTTCCGTAGAAACAGTTTATTCACCAGAGACTTAGATTGGTACAAAGTCCCTAACTTGTCCCACAAAGCCTTCGCCATAGCTTCCCCTGGGCCATGATACATTCAACGATAATGAATCTGAGACACACAATCATATTTTGCTTTTTGCCTTCTGATCCAACTTCTTCCAGTCATCATCGGACATTGTCGTTGGTTTAGTACCTGGATCTACCGCGATGCACTGATCTTTATCCACCAACAGATCCTCCATCTTGAGTTTCCACAACTCAAAACTTTGACCATTAAATTTCTCAATCTCTATCTTTCCACTGCTCACCATCTTCTTTCACCATAAGAATCGATCCCACAGATCTCCCACTAAACAGGGTCTACCACAGGCCCGAGCAAAACCCCTCAGCAGTAAAGGCGTCCCCTTGAAGCCAAAACAGCTCCAATACCAAATGTAGGTTTTAATCCCGTTCAGAAATTACCTGCACACAAATTCTAAAAACAAAAAATAGACAATGGCGAGAGCATAACACTTAAAACAGATATACACAGATATTTTCCCCTGGATCCCAAAACCGGGACTACCAAATTGATTTTCCATTATGTTCCTTTCAATGTTACAATACACATATATACATGTCGAAGCATCGATAAACCCCAATCCATTAACCCTAGATTAGAACATAATCGTAGTTCCCTCGACCAGGTCTACAAAATACCATGGAACGAAAACCATCGCGCCCAAAACCATGTGAAAAATCCATGCCCAAAACCATAGGTAGGTCCACCCACCTAATATAGTGTCCAAAAAAAAAAATCCCGGGGCGCTGCCCTGGACCCCATAGAAGGGGGCTACTGCCCCCCTCAAACCCCCCTGTGACCCCACCACTGCGCCCGGTGCAACAAAGGGGGGGCTCTGCCCCCCCTCTAACCCCCTGGTTAAACTACTGGTGCTAGTGGTGGAAAGAATATAACACAACCCAACACTCTATTGGGCCTTCCTCTCTCTCAAACCATACTTGCAAAGAAATTAGATGCAGTAATTTGAAGCAGCAAGGCATGACCACCTTTTCACTCCAGGAAAAAAATGATAACCATTGCAAAGATTACCAAACTTTTAATGAAGGATGCAGGACTCAAATCGCCAAGTGGAGGGTTCATGCGCTTAATGCGCTTTAAATCCTTGAGGGTGGTGGAATCAACACTACCTCCCTGCTCCCTTCTCGAGTCAAGGTGGGAGCAGGCTCGACGCGCCACCAAATTCCCATATGAGGTCTACTTGCTGGTATCATTAAGCGGGAGTGACTGTTGTAGTAACCATATTACCACCCATATCCGAGGAAAGTTTACCTTAATATTTTAATGTGAAGTTATTTTCATTTTGACATAGAATTATTTTTATTTTATTTTGATTGAGTAAAAATGTTTACAAGACATTACATTACATTACGTTATAACATCTCTACGATATTGGGCTCGAGGGCGCCTCTTGGCACAATTATAAATAAAACATTTTGATTAAGTCAAATTACATAAAAATAAAAATAAAATAAAAATACTATTTAATAATTAAACCAACCTAGACCCATCTTAATTTCTGATCTACCAAGCACCAAGAGGAATCAAATCTCTTTTCACTTTAAAAGAGGTTTGCATCTCAAGATATTCGATCTCTTTCGATGCTTGGTAGATATAGAGTTAAGATGGATCTAGGTTGGTTGGTATTAATTGAGCTAAGATTTAAATGTTTACACTCATTTATGGACAATACAACATCTTCCCCATATTGAAATTTATATTACTTTTAACCTTTTATTATTTTTTAATTGAGTCAAAAAGTAAATGTTTATAAACAAACATTTACACTACTACATCATCACCCCCATACTGAGTTATAGAGTGCATCTTGGCCCAAATATAGTAAATGGAATAAATAATTATATCAGCCTAGATCCATCTTAACTCTAGATCTATCAAACGTCGAGAGGGATCAAATCTCTCAAGGTGCAAACTTTGCACCTCTAGATATTTGATCCCTTTCGACTCTTGATAGATCCAGAGTTAAAATGGATTTAGGCTGATATAATATTTTTTATGTAATTTGATCGAGTCAAAATATTTACATAACATAACAGAACCTTACAATATCTCTTCCAAACTAGGCATTAAATTAATATATGCAACTCCTTTTCCTATGGGACAAATTAGGACCCACCTCTGCATAGAAATTTGATTGTTAAAATTACGTAGGTATACATACTCTACCCCTTTGCATTTGAACTTGTAACTTCTTAGGAGGAAATATGTGTTTTTAAGTATGACTATTATTCTAGATATCTCTTAACATTATATTTAAAAAAAGAAAAAGAAGTAATTGATAAATTTATCGAGCATATAACTTTAGTTGAAAATTCATATGAGCAAACAATCAAAGTTAAATAGACAAATAATGCAAAAAACATGGTTGGAATTTCAAATAAATTATCTAACAAATTTGAAGGTTCTAACAACTTCAAATAATACTGAAGAACAAGGTTGGAATCTCAACTAAATTTTCTATCAAATTTGAAGGTTGTGACAACTTCAATGCCCATTTTGATAGTTTAAGTCAAATTTTCAGATCTTGAAGCTCTAATTGAGAACCAATATGGAAAAATAATACCAGAGAGTATATAAGAAATGCGTTTGTGGGTTAGGATTAATGGTGTTAGTGTCATGCTTAAGCTTAAAGCTCTAGTTGAAAAACAATATGGACAAATAGTACTAAAGTATATAAGCAATGTGTATGGTGGTTATGACTAATGGTGTTAATGCCATGCTTGAGCTTAAAGTTCTACTTGAGATCCAGATTGATAAATAGTACCAAAGAGTATATAAGCAATGTGTTTATTGGTTAGGACAAATTTTGTTAATGTCATGCTTTTGGGCTATCAAAAAATTGGGGGTTATAGTGGCGGCCCACTAATTTTGAACTTGTGTCAAGCAAGTGAGGTTTTTCTGAGTTATCGATTCTCCCAACCTCTTGATATAAATAATAATAACAAAAAAAAACTACTTTTGTTGGTTTTTCCTTGTAGAAAAAAGGTAGGCAATTTTTGCAATGTGTAGCTTATACTTCGTAAGCCAAGAAAATGAATAATTAAACTTGTCTTGAAATGGTTTGTTGAATGCTTCATTCTAAATATTGGGATAGGAAAATTTGCAAAAATGTCACTAATTGAGCTAATTATATTTTGAAGATGATACCTACTAAACCAATTAGAGTTACTCCAAAAGAAAATTTGTTAGGTATTAAACCAACAATGAAGCATTCCAAGATTTTGAGTAGTGTTGCATGGGCTCACATTCTTGATGATACCAAGAAAAAATTAAATGCAAAAATTTCTAGTATATATTTGTTGGTCATAATAAGAAATGCAAAGCGTACTACCTCCTAATCCTACCACTTACAAAATCATCAGCAGACAATGTCAAATTTGATGAAGATGGCATATACTCCTCTTCTTCTTCTAGTGATTATGTTAATGTTCATTGTTTTCTTCCTTTTCATGATATTGATATTGATGTTCCATTTAGGAATGTTTATCTTGGATCCAACATTTTTAATTTTGAAGTGATGTTTTTTCTACTTCTTCCAAATTTGAATTTATTATAGATTCTCAACATAGTTCTAATGTTGAGACTATGGTTACCTCATAGCAACCAAAGTGGGTTAAAACAAATCTTTTTCCAATTAGTATAAGTGAGAGAGAACCTGTGGAATCGTGAAGGATTAAATCACAAAGTTGTCAACCTAATTTTGCTCTTACAGATAAGATAATATAAAAGGGTGATCCTAAAATTACGAGGAAGTTAATGGAAATCTTTTATGGGAAGCAACTATAGATTATTAATATTATGCTGTAATTAAAAATTAAGTTGGATGCAAATGCATTTATTGCACTACGTAAAATTTTGATGGTGCTATTGATAAATATGGATCTAGGTCAGTGGCTAATGGGTTCTCACATATTGAAGGAGTTGATTATTATGACATTTTTTCTCATGTTGCTAGAATGAACACTATTGGGATCATGCTTATTTAATGGCCAAATTTGGATTGCAAATTCATCCATTAAAAGTCAAAAGTACCTTATTACATGGGGGGCCTAGATGAAAAAATTTATATGGCTCAAGCACCTAGATATGCACATGATTCCAATTTGATTTGCAAACTTTACCTTTCTTTATACGGTTTAAGTCAAGCACATAAGGCATGGTATGATAAAATTGATCAATATTTTCTTGATCATGGCTTCAAAAGATGTGTGAGCAATTCAAAATTATATTATCGAAGACCAAATGATGACATTTTGGTAGATTGTCTCATTATTATCAGCTCCTCCTCTTCTTTTATTCACGCACATAAGGATGAGTTAATGCATGCTTTTGAGATCACTGACTTCGGTTTGCTTCATTATGGGTTCTCAAATACTTCAATTGGATAGTCACACTTTATTTCTCAACTCAAGTATTCTTTGGACTTCCTTATAAAAAATTTAATTGAAATATTTTCTTAGTCCACTCTACTTTGGTATTGAATTAGGTATCCATGATTATTCGCCTACAATTGATGCTATTAATACTATGTTATATCTCCAATTGCTTAGCAGTGCTATCTATTCGAATCATATTACTAGATATCTCCCACACAGATTGGTCTTCTTCTCAATTTATGTGGAATCCTAACGAATCCCATTGAAAAGTTGCAAAGAGAATTATAAGATATTTATAGGGCACTAAATATTTGGTGTAAACATTATGGACATCATGTTGGCAATTTTCATTTGCTTGTTTTTATAGGTTCAAATTGGGCCAACGATGTGGATGATAGGAAATATATTGTGGGTCTTGTTACCCACTACCTGTGGGTAGTGTATATAGAAGGTTTTTTTCTCCTACATGGTCTTCAGCCGACAGCTAGCAGCCCTTTGCAGCCATCAGATAGCTCAATGTGCCATTTTCTCCACCACTTGGCCAACCGTGTGGTTCCTCACTCATCTGTTATGAATGTATGTTTGAAGGTGGGCCTTCCAACCCTAGAGGTATGATGTTTCATTTGTTTAGTTGAGTAATTCTATTTACTTTTCATGGACACTTTTGGACATGGATTGGTGGGGGGATTCGACAAAAAGAGTGGGCTAGGTATGTGCTCTTGTCTCCTCCACCTGATTGTGGTGTTTAGCCTTGTATCCTAGTCTTGTGGGATCTCTTTTACTGGTCACTAGCATTAGGGCTAGAACTACATGGGAAATCTCGATATTGGTTGCCTGGTCCTGTTTCTCGACACTATATGCATCACCCCCTTTCGCTCATTTTGACCCCATTCATCATTTTTCCCATCTGGGTCCAAGTGTCCACTACGTCCACATAGGGTTAGCCTCCCCCTCCCGTTGTCCACACCTTGGGTTGGGCCTAGAATGATGCCCCGAAGGTTGATGCAGCTAAAAAGAAAATAAAAAGCACAATTTGGCTTCTCTCAACAGGAAATGTACTACAAAATGCAAAAGATGGTCAGGACATACAAATTTAGCATGTCGACAAAAGCAAAACATGAGCTCTACCCCTTATCCATGGGAATCACCCTAGTTCCTATGGGCTTGTTGTAGCCGCTACAACACCACCCAAAATTTTTGGGCATATCCAAAATTTTGGGTACCCCACTGCTTGCCCCAGGCTACTAGGGTCTCGATAGGGCCTTCAACCGATTACTCTCCCCGCAAACCTTCCTATCAAATCCTATTGATGCACCCACTCACGCTTCATACATTGCATCCACACATCATGCTTTATCCTAGTTATAAACCTTATGATTGCATTAGGGTTTAGGGGTGTGTTGCTTGAAGGAGCATTGAGAGCCCCGTGACTTCGAAACCTATCCTCCTATAGTGTACATTGTCAATTAGTGGAGGCACTGTGTGTCGACATACAAGAATTCAAGTGGGATTTCATTATGTTTCCCATATTAGGGTTTGGGAGAAACCCTAAATTGTCAAAAGAGAGGGTGCATTCTCACCTGCATTGTCTAGCATCATGGGAAGAATCATTGTGTGTCATGTCCCCTAGGTTCATGGTTGTTTCCCCCCCATGTCAGCATGTGCATTAGGGTCGTATCAAAGTTGTCTTCCCCTTGCACCCTTGAAACCCTAGTTTGAGATGACTAAAAATTCTCACCCCTCATAATGCACGTTCACTAGTGTTTCAAGGCACTTGCTCTATAAATATGTCATTCCCCATAGGAAACACAAATATTAACATCACTAGCGATTGGTGGTTCAATTAATGCCTAGTTTAGAATTCATCTCAAAAGGAGAATTTGAAGCATGACCTGCTCAACCCATGCCACCCATAACATCTTAATTTGGGTCATTTATGGTTCATGCTCTGTGAATAAATCATTTTTCATTATTATTTGTTTGCTTTCATACTCTCACATGAAAATAGTTGACTTTCAAACTCTCACATGAAGATACTAATATTGTAAGCTAACTTATTTTCATCCCATCTTCTATTTTGGAAATTGGTTGAAGATGCCATATACATTTGCAACAATAGTGTTGAATAATCCCTTAACATGAAGATGGTGGCTTATACCATGAGGAAGGGAACTAAAATGGGGCATTAAATGGGGCTCATTGCAAAACTCATGGGGAGGAGAACATCAACGTAATATTAGAGTAGAGATTTTGAAACTCACATCTTAAGGTCTCACATACACTAGCGTCGCATTAAAATGGCACTTCTCAAAGAACATACATGGCATGCGCACACATGGATGTAACCTCAAAGGCACCCTCAGAGTAATTTTTGGATCGATTAAAAGTGTACATATCATTGTTTCTTGACGAAGGATTCCATTAAGAACCAAAAGGCAAAGAATATTTTACCCGCGTCATAGTTATGGTTGTATTTTCGCCATTTGGAGGTATGGAAGGGTTACCATAGGAGTTTGTGTGGTAATTACAAAGGTGGTGTGTTACGAGCATACCCAGATCGATCTTTCATAGCGACAGCCCAACGCTATGTAATGGGTATGTTGCACCGCTGCGTTAATGGCAGTAAACTAGAGGTGGGGCGGATAGATGCATGACAAGCTGAATGCGTCATGTCCCGACATACAAAATTCATATCTTCAACGTTGTAAAACCAGTGTGGACTGGGTAGGCATTAAAGAAAGATACGACTATCCATGTATGCCTAAATGGGAGCACAACCAAATTTTAAATATGGTTACATTTCAAATGCTCCAGGGGAACTGGCACAATCACATCCTTGGTGAAAAAACGTAGGGATCCTGGCAACCCCACCGTCACCAGTAGCTAGGTCACAGCTCAAGGGCATAGTGTTGAGACTCAAATTTCAAAGCCATGATTCAAGTGACATCGAGACTATGAATATTCAGAAGGGTTGCATGTTGAATAGAAATGCCAAAATGGTGCAATCATTGGTTGTTGGCTGGCTAAAATAAATACGAAGAACATGTCTCTTCCTTCCATCGCATGAGCTTTAGCTGTAGTTCCTCGTCATAAGCATGAATACCACTGGACCATGCACGAACTATGTAGGTAGGAGGTATGATCTTCTCAGTAACGAGACCTGACAATCTGATCTAACTTCATTACAGGCGATGCATACTAGTCGCATTTCCAGCTAAAGAGGCCCAAGTCACATCTCTCTAGTGTGTACACCACAGTTCGCACCACATTGGGCGGTCGAAATTTCAACACAGGTTGCACAAGTCACATTTTCAAACCTCAAACAAGCCACCAGAGGTGCGACCATCCATGTGATGCGACTATGCGACCTTTGGTAAGTCGCATCTCCACTGAGGTTGCAATGTCGCACTCCAAAAACAGCTAGAAGGGGCGACCTCCACTAATGTGTGACTATGAGACCCTTTTGGAGTAGGCAAGTCACAAGTCCGTGCTCGAGGAAACTAAAAAATGATGCGACCCTTCTGATGAGCCCCAAAAATGGACAATTATTTGGGCTCATTCAACCTCCTAATTTGACTTAATCCACCATTCTCATTAGTTTATTGCATGTTTTTGATTATATTTATGTTAATAGAGTGAATTTGGTTAGTCATTATGCCAACAAGTCTAATGGGTGCTTTGTGTAGCCTTTTTGGTCAATTTGGAGACAAAATTGAAAGTCTTAATGAGCACTTGGCAGCCAAATTCGTGGGAGAACAAGGGAGAGGATTTGTAGGAAGGTGTCCCCTTCATTTATGGGCCCTTACCTCGAATTCTCCACCATCAGCTCTGAGTTCAAGGGCCACTGAATCAATCAGCACAAGGGCAGCCAAGCAAGTCAAGTAGGACTGCTGTTAACTCCAAGTTTTGGGTAGCCGAGTCCCTAAAGTTTAGGAGGACTGTTGGGTCCTCAATTTGTATAAATAAGAAGGCTTAGGGCCTCATTTTGGTTAGCCAGTTAGTCATTTTGTTAGCCAGTGGATGTTAGCTAGTTAGCCAGTAGATAGTAGCTAGTGGTTAGTCATTTTGTAGCTGGTAGTTAGTCATTTCATAGTCTTGTTGTAGTCATTTTGTAGTTCGATTTCTAGGCAATAGATTAGTTTTGCTATCAGCGCATTTTCAAGTTCTCCTTGTGGACAGTTTTGATGTAACTCTTCATTTCTTGATCAATAAAGATGAATCCAGCTTTGCACCAGCTCTAAATCTCTCTTAGGAGGCTGTAGCTCTTGGGGTTGGGCCCATCTCAAGCGCCCAATACCTCCTTTGATTATCTTTATGTGTTTTTGCTGCATTCTTAGAATAAAATCTGCTATTTAGATCTAACTCTTGTTTTGTTATTTAGTTTGTTTTTTTATGTGTAAAATAGCTTTTCATGCTCAGATTTAGTTGATAGGTTGTTAACAGAAAAAGCTTCAAGAAAAGGGCCAACAAACATCTGTGGTTTCACCTCTCCCTTAGTGGGATCAGGAGCTGTGACTAGGATGACTTTGCTGCCCACAAAAGCACTGACTTTGCTTTGCCATGCAATCATTAGTGTTTGGTTTTCATTTGCAGAAGTTGGTTACATGTTCAGATCTTTGAATGCTTCATTGCACAGTTAATATACATGGTTTCCTTGCAAATAAAGCTGCTGTCCATTCTTGTTACTGTTAGCTAGATCATATTAGGGTAGCATAACTAGATCTTTGTTTTCTTGCATGTCTTTGTTTGTTCAGTTTGAAAAACCACTTGCAGAGTACCTATTACCCTTCCTTACCTGCACATACTCCATCCAACCTACCTGTTTCATCCTTCACTCAGAACCCTTACCTTACATTTGCCTCATTCGCTTACTTTGCCATGATTCTCATCTTCTTGTACAACATCGTTTCATCCCTCCTTGAACAAATCTCACCATCTACACCTTCTCCTCAACTCCAACCTCTAAGTCTTGAACTCCCCTACACCCCTATTTCACCTCCATACTCGTTTCTCCACCTTTTTCCCTCCATCCATTCTCCAAAATCCTCTTTTCAGAACATCCTGTAGAAATCTCTGAACATCCTGTAGAACCCCTGCAGACTTCCTGTAGAAGCTCATAAACACGGTTTCTTGGCAGCCAAACTTTGTGAGACTCTCTGGAAGGGTGTTAGGGACCCTTTAGACCCTCTTTGAACCTTCCCAACCTTTCCCAAGCGCTTTTCCTCCTTGATCCACCTCTGCACAGTGAAAAGCTAGTTAAAAGCACATGCATGATAATTCTAATAACTTAATCAAAAATACAAAAAGATGTTTTCTTCAGATAGTGATAACTTAGACACATGCATTTTACCTTCCTAGAAGTAATGGCATCTCCTTCAGTAGTTTGCATGCTCTCCTTTGCGTCAGTAGGACTAGCTGGTAGAATTAGGGTTTGCTAGGGTTTGCGTTTCTTTTTGGCTCTCAGTTTCTTTTTGCAATTAGATTAACTTCCTTCGAGTTAGCTTTCATCCATCAATTAAAAAGCTTCTTCTAAGAGCTCATAGAAGTTGGCTTAAGCTCCTAGCGGACTTGTGCCAGCTGACAAGTGACAGCTGCGGCAAGAGCTAGTACTTGTGCATACAGCACCGTCGCTTCCAAGTTTGTTACGAACTACCGGGTTGATAAAATTAAAGAAGGGAGTTCCAGGAGTTGTAGCATTATTGCTACAATACTAGGGCTCACCATCTTTTTGGCGCCGTTGCCGGGGAAGCATCAAAGTATTGGTGATTGTCGCTTTTCTTCTATTTTCCACTACAATCTTCTGCTAAGTAGTTTATTTCATTTCCATTATGCAATTTTGTTTATGCAAAAGTAGATTAGCATTTCCCGCTTTCATAGATTAGCATTTCTCGCTTTCATAGATTAGCATTTCAATTCCGCAATTTCATTTCTGCAAGCGTAGATTAGCATTTCAATTCCGCAAGCGTAGACTAGCATTTCATTCCTGCAATTTCATTTGAGCAAAATAGATTAGTCCTTTCCTGCTTTCATTTCAATTCCGCATTTTCATTTTAGCAAGATAGTTAGTTGCAGTTCAATCTATTTCAGTTTTGCAAGTAGAAGTAGAAAAAAGCAAAAATCAACCAAAAAGATTTCATTTCATGCCTTGTAGGAGTAGAGATAAGTTAGAAAAATGATTGCACAACACCCCCACTGCTTCACACAGCCAACGTTCTCTCTTCTTCGATGGCTGTGATTAAAGAACCCCTGGGTGGACATCAAGGCATATTTAAAGAACCTCTAGGGGAGAAGAAGAAGAAAACATTCCTCTGGAGCAAATGGCTACAAGTAGAAATGTTGGGAGCAACATCTTGTCCAAAGATGAATTTGAAAATCAGATCAAAGATTTCAAGAGTGATATGAGGCAGTTTCTTGCCATGCAACTGGATACCTTGCAGATCCAACAGAAGCAAGAGGAAGCCAAGAGGGTTTTGGTCATTTTTTGTCCTAGGTGCACTAGAAAGCATCCTAGGAACGAATGTCCATTGTACTCCATAGAAGTGTGTTTTGTCTGTGAAGAATACCATCCTACAGATCAGTGCCCTTCCTTACCCAGATTCAAAGCTGCATATCAGAGAGCCAAAGGAGCCACTGAATCACTCTATTACATGAACCAAAGTTGGCCGCATGGACCTAGATCTTACCAACAGGAACTGCAAGGGACACCCGAGACCTATTATGACCCTTATCAAGCCACTTTCATGCCTTCTTGGGGTCCCCCTGCTCATCCTTCCTGGTCTACACCTCCTCCTTGGTCATATCCTCCTTGTTCCTTCACAGATCCATATTATGCCCTACCAGTTGCTCATTCATTTCACTCTTATGCTCAGCCACAGCCTCAGTGGAATGCACCTTATCAGGAGTGGAGGCCCCAGTACAACTCTCATCCCGCTCATTTTCCTCCACCACCTGCTCATCCACAACCATCGCCTCCTCCTCCACCAAGGCAACCCCAAATGCCTACCCAGCCACAATGCCATCCATCTCCATCTCAATTTCACATCTCCACTCAACTACCCGTACCATTTCCAAAGCCATACAATGGAGCAGCTCAACCCCATTGCAAATCTGAGGCACACCATATGCAAACAACTCCTCTTGAGCTCAATGATCTTCACCATAGCTCAGGAAAAGCATTGCAAAAAAGAGATCATCTTGAAAGCATTGAAGGATCACATCCAGCAAAAGAAGATTCAAAAGAGGAGATCAAAGAACCATGGGCTTCACTTGATGAAGAGAAGAGATCAGAATCAGAGATCGAGAAAACTTCCTCATGGTTACCATCAAATCTTCCATGTATTCAAGAGAAAGATCAGCAAAAAGAGGAAGATGAGAAAGTCATGTTAGAAGGTGACATGAAGAATGATCCAGATCAGCAAAAGGACCAAGGATATCAAAGCTATATTGAGATATGGTTTCAGAAGGTGACTAAGTTGCAGCAGTACTCTCTTCCTCAGCTATGTTTGATCCCTTCAAAGTCAGATCATTTGGTCTCTGAGATCTGGATAGTTGTCCAAGCATGCATTTCGAGCCTTCACATCATTTTTTCTCTAATCTCGATGTGCACATGGCTCCATTGGAAGTATTCTTATACTTGAGAACGATTTTGTTTTTCAAGTAGGGTAGGGTAGAAAAAAGAAAAAAAAAAAGAAAAAAAGGAAAAAAGAAAAAAAATGAAAAAAAAGGAAAATAGAAATCTAAGGTGAAAACCTCCTCGGAGGCGCCTTAGATTGGCTCATCGATTGAAAACCTCCATGAGGCGGTCAATGGGTTGAAAAAAAAAAGAAAAGAGAATAAGATCTTTGGGTGAAAACCTCCCTTGGAGGCGCCCAAGGCAGGCAATTAGGGTGAAAACCTCCATGAGGCGCCCTAGTTGTTTTTCAAAAAAAAAAAAAAAAGAGAGAAAAAAAAAAATAAAAATAAAACTAATTCCATTGGCTAATTGCAGGTTACAAGAAGGACGTTTCATGACAGGAGGAGCACTCAAATCAAGGTTAAAGGAATTTTTCTTGTGCCTTCTACAGGAAGCTCTGTATTTCTACAGGAAACATCCTGTAGAACCTTTGGACGAACCAAATTCAAATTCAAAATGGAATCTGATGGTGGGAATCTGTTGATTAGACCTGCAAGCACTTGTGTGGCCATCCCTTGCCTTTCTCCATCATTTTTTCCACCTCATTGTGCTTCTCATTGTGCTTCTACAGGAACTTCCTGTAGAAATTGTGGGAAACTAGGCATGGATTTCAAAAAGTGGTTTGGCGAACATGGTAGCTTCCTCAAGGGTTCAGAAGTCCTCATGCAATCTTCCAACTCCTCCTCCATCATCTCCATACCTGCATCACAGCCCAAGCTCAGTTTTTCCTTCCATGCAAACACTTGCAAAAGGCCTTGAAGCAAAAATACCTAGAACAAAATTTGTTTTTGCCATAACTTGAAAACCATGCATCCATTTGACAAACCGTTTTATGGGGAATTGTACAAGGGTGATGACAACATGCCTGAGCAGTTTCATGCCATTCCGGTGCACGGTTTCCAAGAAATCAGCCTCCATCACCATCAGCCATTTTTGCATTTTCTCCATAACCGTGCATCCGTTACAAAACCTGTTTCATGGGGATATGCATATGAGTGATGGTAACCTACCCAAGCAGTTTCAACCGATTCCGATGCACGGTTTTCGAGAAATCGATCTCTGAAATCTTCAGCCATTTTCCATTTTTCTCGAAATCCGTGCATCCATTGATCACTATTTTGCTATGGGAGATGCATCATGATGATAGAAACATGCTCAGCAAGTTTCAGATCAATCCGCTTTACCGTTTGGGAGAAATGGCGAAAACAAGTTCTAGTTCTGTGACATTGCAGCAGCAGCAGCTTGAAGGTGCAAATTTGAACGTGGAAACAAATGCATGCAGCTTAGATCTGGTCAGAGGACACCTGCACAAGGAAAAGCAATCAAAAATCATCAGCCAAGCCCTCATGCAACCAAAGGATCCAAGCATGCAGCAGCAGAACATGAGCATGCAGCAGCAAAAAGCTTCATCAGCAGCCGTTTGACTTCAGGTACGTGACTAAACCTTGTTCATCTATTGCATGAATCTAGTCTAAGCATTGCATGAACGAATGGAATGGTGAAATTAAGCCACGAATATAGCAAGGTTAACTTGACATCCAGTTCTCTAGCGCTCAAGGAAAAATCACGCAGCATACGTGTATGGTCATTCATGAAAATTTTGAAAAACACAGTTAGTGGTAGATCTGTTGAACTCCAGTGCACAGGACATCAGACGATTGACAGATAGATGAAGACATGCAGTTCATAACATCACTGCAGTTCTAAAAAGCCAGCGCACACGTCGTTGCCACCTCACTCCACCAACAATCACGCAGACATCAACGAGCGCTCAGCTGTTAGTCAACTTGCACACAACTGGAAGTGTAGATTTTGTTGGTAATTTTTATTAGCACAAGAGCAGCCGCCATCAAGATTGCTACAGAAAGCTCTGATGCCATTGCAGAACTACAGTTTGCAAAAACACACAAATGAGGGGGCTATGGAGCATATACAACGGAAGATTGCCAGACCAGTAAATGCAGATCCATCTGCAAAGTTTTGTTCAATAGCAATGGAAATTTCATATGGAACAGAAGCAAGAGAAGCTAGAGCCGTTGATTTTGCAAACAAAAATGTGATGGCTATGACTGGTGCAAAGGTTGAGGAAGAACTTTCTGTGAAACAAGGGCCGGTACTTATTTGACTGTTGAAGAAAAGAAGAAATTGAGATCCGGTGTTAAAGTGAATTTTGACTTTCTTTCTAACCACAAAAAGCTGCAGTTTACATTGACTTAGGCATTCAGCCTTCTTCCTCATCACTTGAAAGCAGTAAAAGTCAGATGGATTTGATTAAAGCAGAGAGCCTCCCTGATTTGAGTACTTTATCTATTATTCAGGCAGATTATAATGTCATATCAAGTATCTGGTGGTTCTATTCTTTCATTTCTTCATAAAAGTCTCTTTGAAGTATCAGCACAAAAGGATGAACCCGCTAGAAAAGACAGTACAAGCATAAAGAAGCATCCAAAGTAACTGTGAAGGATTTCCACAGAGATGGTGCATAACATGTTAGGATATTCCGACACATAGGATATAGTTAAGTTCAACTTGGTCTAGTATAGAGTTAGGTTAGAGTTAGGTAAAGTGTGTTTCTTTACCGTTGTACATTTTGTAACTTACAATCCGACGGTCACGATATGTAGTGATCCGACGGTTCACTCTCACCTCGGTATTACCGACACTTGATCCGTGGCTTGACACCCGATTGGTCCATGAGTTCTATTTAAAGCGCATGGAGGGTCATTGTTCGGGTAATCCGTGCATGAGAGAAGCTTATGTAAATTTTCATTCTTTGATTAATAAATTGTCTGTACCCACGTTGGGACAGGCCGTGGACTGTTTCCCTCCTTGCACTCTGAGGGTTTTAACCACGTCAAAAATACTGGTGTATTGATTTGAGATCTGGTTGTGAGCGGTGTCCTTTTGGTATTCTTCTGTGGAACTTACCCTGTAAATTCCTACATGGTATCAGAGCTATTTGAGGGCCGCGTCCGTTGGTGATCCAAATCTGAAGCCGGTAGAACTGCATGCGGCTGTCGTTTCCTAGATCTGCTGTTTCTGACTGCTTTCGGGCCGAGAGGACTGCTCTGTTGCATTCGGAGCATCTGTTTCAGTGAGGAACCCCTTTCGTTTCACGCGAAAAGGTTTCCGGTAGCCCTAGCTGCGTCATTTTTCAGATCGGGAGGTATACAGTGTTTTTTTTGCAGTTTACTGTCATTTTCTCTCTGCTTATTTCGGTTTCGGTTTATTTAGCCTTTTTTTTTTCCCGGATCTATACCTTTCATTTCTGCGTATGCTCTTTGCCCTGCGACTCTGTGCGATCTGGGCAAATCAGAAACAGAAAGAAAGGATTTTTCTCATGCGTATGCTCTTTTCCCTGCACCTTAGTGTGATCTCGGAAAATCAGAAACATTGAGGAAAATATTTAGTTTTTCGGCTAAAAGCTAACTTTGAGATTTTTTTTAAAAATTTCTAGTTTTTTGGCTAAAGCTAACTTCGAGCCGTAAGGTTCGTTTTTCTTTGGATATTCGTGTTGGGTTTTGTGTTTTGTGTTTTGTAGGGGAAAAGAGTCTTCCCAAGGCAAGCACGCAAATCGAGGCCCCCCCCCCCCCTCTCTCTCTCTCTCTCTCTCTCTCTCTCTCTCAAATCTTTTGTATAGATCAATTGGTTCAAAGACCTTTTAAGAGAGTAGAGGTCTTGGGTTCAAGTCTCCATTTTGTGGGGGCGGATTTTTTCATTCCCGCACATTCGCGCACTTTGCCGGCAACGTGAACAATTTTTTTTTTCAAAAAGCCATAACTTCTTCATCCGGAAGCCTTTTTCAGAGCCGTTTTTTTTAAAACCGCCTATTTTTTCGAGATCTATCCATTGGACCACTCACTTTCAGCATCTTCAGCTTCAGTTGTTTTTCAAAAATGGAAAGTCCATGCCAAGTCATTCTTGACAGCACTAACTACTTCCAATGGGTCGCCTACATGGGAGATTTACTTAGAAGTAAAGGTCTCTTCAGAATAGCCACAGACCAAGAGAAGAAACCCAAAGATGAAGACAAGGCCGAAAAATGGGAAAATCGACAAGATCAAGCACGTGGCTTGATAGGAATGTCTGTTTCTCCTGATCTTAGATTCCACATTGCAGAAATTGAAACTCCTCATGAAGCATTAGAAAAACTTGCTAAAGTTTTTGGGATTAAAAATGAAATTAGATCCCATCAACTTGAAAATGAGCTGCTTACTTTGGATCCTAATAATTTTTCTTGCATTGAAGATTTCTTGTCAAAATTCAAGAACCTTAGATATCTCTTGGAAGGTGTTAAAGTTAAGAAAGATGATGGTAACCTTATTTATTCCATCCTCACTAAGTTAGGGCCAGCCTACTCTGTATTTGTTTCCACTTTCCATTCTACCAGGGAAGCTTTCATTTGTCAAGGCAAAGACTACAAGCCCCCTTCCTTTGACTCCTTTTGTGATTCCTTAATAAGAGAACAAGAAAAACTCTTACACCTTGGTCTTCTTAATCTTGGAAACTCTTCCACAAAAGCGTTAGCCGCCCAGCAGTATCCAAATTCAAAGAATCCTAAGAAGTCTTATCCTCAAAGGAATGGTCCTAAACCAACTCAGCCTCAAGATGAAAGATCATTTCAGCAATATGATAAGCCCAATAAAAACAAATGGAAGAAGACTGAAAGACATTGTAACTTTTGTAATCGAGATGGCCACTTAGAATCTAAATGCTTTAAGAAGATGGAAGCCTTGGAAGCCGCAATGAAGAAACATAACATCCATCTGGAGCCTACTTCAACTTCAACTTCCGGAACGGCATTTTCTGCATGTCATCGTCAATCATCTCAGTCTAGTTATGCATTAAATGTATCTTCTTCTTCTTCTCATTCTCATGAGTGGCTCATTGATTCTGGAGCCTCTTGTCACATGGCCAAAAACCAAGCCATGTTTTCTTCTTTAAATGATTGTAACACCAAAAATATATATGTTGGTGATGATAGATCTCTTAATGTTGTAGGGACTGGAACTGTTCATCTAGACAATGGTCAGTTCAATGATGTATTATGTGTTCCAAACTTATCCTGCAACCTGCTATCTGTCTATCAGATAACTCATTCAGGTGAAGGTAAAATCGTTGAATTTTCACCTCATGATGTTGTAATCAAGGATCTAAAAGATCCTAAACAGATTCTAGCTACTGGTCTTGCTGATGATTCCAAAAGGTTGTATAAGTTTCACAACTTTGGGTCATCCCATCTTCCCTCAGTATTTGTTGCTCATAATGATGAAGTGAGCAAACTTTGGCATGAGCGGTATGGTCACTTAAACTATCGCTCCCTTCAGCATCTCTGTAAAGAAAACATGGTGACAGGTCTTCCTATGGTATCTTGCAAAGATGGTGTTTGTTCCGGATGTGTACTCGGAAAACATCATCGGGACAGTTTTGACAAACGTGCCTCTTGGCACGCCTCAGCCCCTTTACAGCTTGTGCACAGTGATTTATGTGGTCCTCTTCCTGTTGCTTCATTCTCTGGCTGCAAGTACTTCTTAACTTTCATTGATGATTTCTCTAGACGCACTTGGGTATACTTCTTAAAACTCAAGAGCGAAGTATTTACCACCTTTTTGGCCTTCAAAGCATTCGTTGAAAAACAATCTGGACATCAAATTCTTAAGCTAAGAACTGATAATGGTGGAGAATATGTTAAAAATGCATTCATCACCTTTTGCACCGAAAATGGCATTCAAATGCAACATACTGTTCCATACACTCCACAACAAAATGGTGTAGCTGAAAGGAAAAATCGCACTTTAAAGGAAATGGCTAATTGTATGCTGCAATCTAAAGGACTCAGTCTTAGTTTTTGGGCCGAAGCAATTAATTGTGCAAATTATATAATCAATCGCACTCCTACTAAGGTTCTAGAGAATATCACTCCAGAAGAAGCTTGGAGTTCCATTAAACCAGATGTAAGTCACTTTCGTGTGTTTGGAAGTGAAGCATGGGCCCATATTCCAGATGAAAAGCATAAAGCCTTAGAACCTAAGAGTGAGAAATGTACTTTTGTTGGATATTCTGAAGATGTAAAAGGCTATAGACTTATTCCATTTAAGTCCAAAAATGTTATCATTAGAAGAGATGTAAAATTTGATGAAAATAAATCGGCCTGCGAGCCTAGTCCGGCGGATGTGCCACCTCTTCCCATCTCTTCTATCTTTGAGAACATTTCTTCTTCTGATGATGAAAGCGAGGATGATAATCCTTCCCCACCTTCTCAGGATCCTCAACTTCCAAGATGGGTCCGTGCTACTCGGGATGCAGCAGGTGATCTTGCCGGTGATCCTACAGATCAGCGACGTACACGTTCTCAGTTTGAAAGAGCCTCTTCTTTACTGGCTCAAGCTCCAGTGAATCATGATCCTGACACTTTTGCAGAAGCTTCAGGCCATCCACATTGGGAAACAGCTATGAATGAAGAATATCATTCATTGATGACAAATGATACATGGGATCTTGTTCCTCTACCAAAGGGACGCAAACTTGTTAGATGCAAATGGGTTTACAGAACCAAGTATGGACCAGATGGGAAAGTTAACAAACATAAAGCTCGTCTAGTTGCTAAGGGCTTTTCACAGGTTGAAGGCATTGACTACACTGAAACCTTCTCTCCAGTCGCCAAAATGAACTCTATCCGCCTTGTTCTTTCCCTTGCTGCCTCTTTAAAATGGGAAGTACATCAAATGGATGTTAAATCTGCCTTCTTGCATGGGGACTTGCAGGAAGAAATCTATATGGAACAACCCATTGGCTTCATACAAACAGACTCCAGCCTCGTTTGTCGCCTTAAGAAATCCCTTTATGGCCTCAAGCAAGCTCCTCGAGCTTGGTATGCCAAAATGGATAGCTTTCTTTTAGAATCTGGCTTTTCTAGGTGTCATTCTGACAATACTGTCTACACCAAGAAAGTGGGCAACTCTCTCATCATCCTTGTTCTTTATGTTGATGATCTTATTCTTACTGGTAGTGATCCCAACCTTATAAACCATGTGAAGTCCAGCCTTAAAAAGAAATTTGAAATGACAGACTTAGGACACTTACACTATTTTCTCGGTCTTCAAGTCTTGCAATCCCAAGAGGGTATTTTCCTTTCCCAGTCCAAGTATGCTTGTGATATTCTTCGTCATTTTCACATGGAAGACTGTAAGCCAGCCCCTTCTCCCTTTCAGTCTGGAGTCAAACTTTCAGTCTCTTGTACTTCTCCTGAAGTTGATGCTACCTTATACCGTCAACTTGTCGGAAAACTCTTGTATTTAACCCATACTCGTCCTGATCTTTCCTTTGTTGTTGGCCTTGTTGCTCGTTTTATGCAAAACCCCCGTGAAAGTCATTGGAAAGCAGCTAAAAGAATACTTCGTTATGTTCGAGGTACAATACAGTTTGGGATTCATTACAGTGCCAAAGCAGCTCCTCTGTTAGTTGGTTTCACTGATTCTGATTGGGCTGGTGACCTTGATGATCGGAAGTCTACTGCCGGTTATGTCTTCACTCTTGGTTCAGGACCTATTACATGGGCTTGTAAGAAACAGGCTGCCATTTCTCTTTCGTCAGCAGAAGCAGAGTATCGTGGTGCCGTGGAAGCTAGTAAGGAAGCCTTGTGGCTTCGTCAGATCCTATCAGAGTTTGGCTTTGAGCAGCAGCATCCAACCACACTTTGGTGTGATAATCAAAGTGCCATTCAGCTATGCAAAGATCCAGTCCAGCATCAGCGCAGCAAACACATTGAACTACACATGCACTTCATCAGAAAGCTCATTCTTGACCATGTTCTTGAAGTGCAATATTGTCCAACGGATGATCAGGTTGCAGACATCTTCACAAAGGCTCTCACAGAGGCGAAGTTCACTAAACTTCGATATATGCTTGGAGTTCAGGAAGTTGTCACTAAGGGGGGATAGGCTCTAGTGCCTCCTTCCTTCTCCTATTGTGTCATATTTGTAAATCCTTCAATCCTATCCCAAGTTGTTCTTAAGGGGGGATGTTAGGATATTCCGACACATAGGATATAGTTAAGTTCAACTTGGTCTAGTATAGAGTTAGGTTAGAGTTAGGTAAAGTGTGTTTCTTTACCGTTGTACATTTTGTAACTTACAATCCGACGGTCACGATATGTAGTGATCCGACGGTTCACTCTCACCTCGGTATTACCGACACTTGATCCGTGGCTTGACACCCGATTGGTCCATGAGTTCTATTTAAAGCGCATGGAGGGTCATTGTTCGGGTAATCCGTGCATGAGAGAAGCTTATGTAAATTTTCATTCTTTGATTAATAAATTGTCTGTACCCACGTTGGGACAGGCCGTGGACTGTTTCCCTCCTTGCACTCTGAGGGTTTTAACCACGTCAAAAATACTGGTGTATTGATTTGAGATCTGGTTGTGAGCGGTGTCCTTTTGGTATTCTTCTGTGGAACTTACCCTGTAAATTCCTACATAACATGCCATGAAAGATCAGGCTGATGACAGATGTTAAGAAAGAAGTCAACGTGGATGCTGCAAGGATACCTTGAAACAAGCCAAGTTCGAGCGCTTTGACAGAGAGCGTTCAAAGGAAACGAAAGGGAAATGAACAGAAAGCTTGTCAAAATCTAATTTTAAGAAAAGAAAAAATGCCTCTGAGCAACTACTGCGTTTCAAATATTGTTGATACACAGCTTTTTCAAGACCAAACTGCGGGAGTATTATGTCGGTTTACAGTATCCACAGACCCCGATTTACAACTCAAAGCTGCTGGAGCTGATGTTATATCAATTCTTGTAAGGGTTCTTCAATCTGATACTCCTTTAGCAAAGTGCAGGGCAGCCATTTCACTTGAGCAATTTTCACAGAATTCAGGAAATTTGAGCCCACCAGTCAAGAAAAGCCATGGTTTTTTATGTTTCTCACCTTCTTCTGTTAGGTGGTGTAGAGTTCATAGAGGTGTCTGTTCAGATTAGAACTTCTTTCTGTCTTGTTGAGGCAGAAAAACCAGTTAAAGGCCTGGAAACACTTTTTCCCATCCAGCTTTGGCATGCAATATCTATTCTCAGGCAGTTCATTGTACTTGTGTGCTTTTATAATACATTAGACTTGCCATTTGTGTTGGATTCGTCACCTTTCAGGCAGCACAGTTCAAGGAGAAAGCACCCTCAGCCAAGAAGGCTAAGACAGTGTCGACTGTTTCTACAGGATGACAGAGAACTGTTAGCAGACTGTTTCTACGGGAAGTTAGCAGACTGTTTCTACAGGAAGCTAGCAGACTGTTTCTACAGGAAGCCAGCGAACTGTCTCTACAGGAAGTTTGAAAAGAGGGAAGCCAAAGGAGAAATCAGCCGAGATGTTAGCAAAAAAAAAAAAGCCACCAGGGCCATCAAAGACGAGGAGAGAGATTGGTTGCTCAGAGGATGAGCAACACTTTCAGTAGGGGGGTGATGATGAGCCCCAAAAATGGACAATTATTTGGGCTCATTCAACCTCCTAATTTGACTTAATCCACCATTCTCATTAGTTTATTGCATGTTTTTTATTATATTTATGTTAATAGAGTGAATTTGGTTAGTCATTATGCCAACAAGTCTAATGGGTGCTTTGTGTAGCCTTTTTGGTCAATTTGGAGACAAAATTGAAGGTCTTAATGAGCACTTGGCAGCCAAATTCGTGGGAGAACAAGGGAGAGGATTTGTAGGAAGGTGTCCCCTTCATTTATGGGCCCTTACCTCGAATTCTCCACCATCAGCTCGGAGTTCAAGGGCCACCGAATCAATCAGCACAAGGGCAGCCAAGCAAGTCAAGTAGGACTGCTGTTAACTCCAAGTTTTGGGTAGCCGAGTCCCTAAAGTTTAGGAGGACTGTTGGGTCCTCAATTTGTATAAATAAGAAGGCTTAGGGCCTCATTTTGGTTAGCCAGTTAGTCATTTTGTTAGCCAGTGGATGTTAGCTAGTTAGCCAGTAGATAGTAGCTAGTGGTTAGTCATTTTGTAGCTGGTAGTTAGTCATTTCATAGTCTTGTTGTAGTCATTTTGTAGTTCGATTTCTAGGCAATAGATTAGTTTTGCTATCAGCTCATTTTCAAGTTCTCCTTGTGGACAGTTTTGATGTAACTCTTCATTTCTTGATCAATAAAGATGAATCCAGCTTTGCACCAGCTCTAAATCTCTCTTAGGAGGCTGTAGCTCTTGGGGTTGGGCCCATCTCAAGCGCCCAATACCTCCTTTGATTATCTTTATGTGTTTTTGCTGCATTCTTAGAATAAAATCTGCTATTTAGATCTAACTCTTGTTTTGTTATTTAGTTTGTTTTTTTATGTGTAAAATAGCTTTTCATGCTCAGATTTAGTTGATAGGTTGTTAACAGAAAAAGCTTCAAGAAAAGGGCCAACAAACATCTGTGGTTTCACCTCTCCCTTAGTGGGATCAGGAGCTGTGACTAGGATGACTTTGCTGCCCACAAAAGCACTGACTTTGCTTTGCCATGCAATCATTAGTGTTTGGTTTTCATTTGCAGAAGTTGGTTACATGTTCAGATCTTTGAATGCTTCATTGCACAGTTAATATACATGGTTTCCTTGCAAATAAAGCTGTTGTCCATTCTTGTTACTGTTAGCTAGATCATATTAGGGTAGCATAACTAGATCTTTGTTTTCTTGCATGTCTTTGTTTGTTCAGTTTGAAAAACCACTTGCAGAGTACCTATTACCCTTCCTTACCTGCACATACTCCATCCAACCTACCTGTTTCATCCTTCACTCAGAACCCTTACCTTACATTTACCTCATTCGCTTACTTTGCCATGATTCTCATCTTCTTGTACAACATCGTTTCATCCCTCCGTGAACAAATCTCACCATCTACACCTTCTCCTCAACTCCAACCTCCAATTCTTGAACTCCCCTACACCCCTATTTCACCTCCATACTCGTTTCTCCACCTTTTTCCCTCCATCCATTCTCCAAAATCCTCTTTTCAGAACATCCTGTAGAAATCTCTGAACATCCTGTAGAACCCCTGCAAACTTCCTGTAGAAGCTCATAAACACGGTTTCTTGGCAGCCAAACTTTGTGAGACTCTCTGGAAGGGTGTTAGGGACCCTTTAGACCCTCTTTGAACCTTCCCAACCTTTCCCAAGCGCTTCTCCTCCTTGATCGACCTTTGCACAGTGAAAAGCTAGTTAAAAGCACATGCATGATAATTCTAATAACTTAATCAAAAATACAAAAAGATGTTTTCTTCAGATAGTGATAACTTAGACACATGCATTTTACCTTCCTAGAAGTAATGGCATCTCCTTCAGTAGTTTGCATGCTCTCCTTTGCGTCAGTAGGACTCGCTGGTAGAATTAGGGTTTGCTAGGGTTTGCGTTTCTTTTTGGCTCTCAGTTTCTTTTTGCAATTAGATTAACTTCCTTCGAGTTAGCTTTCATCCATCAATTAAAAAGCTTCTTCTAAGAGCTCATAGAAGTTGGCTTAAGCTCCTAGCGGACTTGTGCCAGCTGACAAGTGACAGCTGCGGCAAGAGCTAGTACTTGTGCATACAGCACCGTCGCTTCCAAGTTTGTTACGAACTACCGGGTTGATAAAATTAAAGAAGGGAGTTCCAGGAGTTGTAGCATTATTGCTACAATACTGGGGCTCACCACCTTCGTTGATGCGGCTGTGCGAATGATTACATCCTTCTTTCACTGGTCGCAAAGTCGCACTCCAAAGCATCAAAGAAGCAACTGAAAGCGCGACCTGTGTTCAAGTGCGACCATGTGACTTCCATAGGACACTGTTTTGAATATGACTAGTCGCAAGGTTGCATGATCGCGATTGGGGGAGCAAGCAATCCTCACGACCCCTAGATTTTGCGTCCTTGCAATCTCGCCTATTTTGTGACTTGCATAACTGATATGGGATCTGAATTACGTGTGACTTCGGGATGTGATATCTCTCTCCATTGGCCACGTTTCTTACCATAAATCACAACCCAAGTCTGTGACCTGCTGTAAGGTTTTGGCATGCCCCACATGTAAGGTTCTAGATTTGATCCTTGATGGGATCAAATCCACAGTACGACACTACAGCCTTGATGATGATCATTGCTTGTATGGGGTATTAATAGGGTTGCTATCACACTAACCATTTAAATGTCAAATCATCATCATCAACATATTGAGGTGTTGGGAATTGAAGTATGTTAATTGATGCTTCTTATATATACAGTCAGAGAGCAATGTTGTAACGGATAGTGACTAATTTTTGGGAGGAACATCATTGACCGAGGAAATATTTTGCTAGGCCTTCTAAGTTACATTAAGCACTATTATGACGATGAAAATGTTACTCAGAGCCATGATCTCCAATACCATCAAAAGACTTACCCTCAGATGGAAATAACACAAATTAAGCTTGTAGGCCAAAATAAAAGTGAAGGGACACTAGGGAAAAGGACAATCAGCAGCAGAGCTACATTCAACACCCATTCCACAGTAGGCCCATGGGAAAAACATTGATTGAAGAAGCACGGGGAGACTATAAATGCCACTCTCTCTGAAAGCACAGTGGCACAACAATTGACCACACAGGGGTCTAAATTAGTTATTTATTAATGTCATTCTTTCAATTAGTTGACTGTATTTCCAGTATTTGTAAAGTATATAAGACCCATGTTATTTGCCTCCAATCTGGTGGAAGGGAGCAAGATGTTGGATTAGGGTTTCTCATGAAGCTTGCATAACTAGAGTTTCCTCCAGTAAGCAAGGTGGTCCCTTACAATTTCCAAGAACCTTTCAATAAACTCGAAGGCACGTCACTAGAAGATGGATGAATGCAAGTGAGGCATAGTGGCAAGAATAGGCTTGTTCTAGTACCGAACATCTACATCACTTCAACACATGGGCAATAAGAATTCTAGGGTTTCCATAATATCAACAACTATGTTAGGAATGATTTGGGCATGTAGCAATCATTTGGCTTGAGAAAGAAGTGAGTAAGCTCAAGAGTCATGAGGGTAGTTGAAAGGGCATGAGGGGAGGTCAAAGGTCACGGTAGGTGAACAGTCACCTCACCTCTATAAATGTGCCCTCCTGCCTCATTGAAGAGGGACTTTAGCACTTGAGTTGAGGCTAGGATTAGATAGTTGATTTATGCTTGAGAGCTAGAGCCACTCAACTCTTGGCATCTAGTAGAGTAGAGTTGCAGTGAGGCTAGGGTTTTGCATTCAGAAATGATATGAGAAGCCCATGTTCAACTATTTGGTTTTAACCAACTGCTAGTTATGTACTTGAAGTTGCAGCAACATTAATAAGATCTCTATATTCAACACCGGTTCCCATGCTTACTCATGGTGGTTGTATTAGCTCTCAGATACTTCACTATATTTGTATGTGTGTCATCATATACGCAATATGTTATGGACTGATTCATAGTGATTGCATGTATGTTTTGCTTTCAAATCTGTGTTTACTTGTTCCTTGCCATGTCAGTGATCTATTGCGAACTATTTTGCAATTAACTTCTGGCATGTTCCTGTTTACTGTATGTCCGATTGGGTTTCAGCTCACTGATCCCTCCCACGGCATACCTCTTTTTATTGTTGTTGAGACTTATTTGTATCTCTATTTGTAGTTTGTCAATCTTGGGTCGATTCTTGTTTCACTGTCTGGGCATTTCACCCTTGTCCCCACTCCGACACCTTATCATTTGACAGCCAAGAGCAGAAGCATTTATGGTGGTAGCCAGGCCCACATACTGAATGGGGCTCCTATCCCAAACGGTGTGAGGTTTAATTGGGACTTCACACCGGGGAGACCCCTTATTTGTTGGCGGTACATTTTAGCCCGTCAACAAATTGGGGGTAGAAGGAGGGCCAGATGACAAGTTAAGCTCTTGGAGCCTGAAGTTTAGTTTCATATGTGTAAATGGCTCCGTCCCGAATCTTGCTCCCGAGGTGTTTATCTCATTTGTCCATTTTCCAATGTTCAATCCCCGATGAGCCTCTTTATCACTTGTCTCAGTTAAAGTTTGATGGCGAGGATGGAACTTCCTTGACAGAGCACATTATTTATTTCCTTGAGTTTTGCGAATCTTATGAGATCAATGATGAAGAGTTTTCTTGTGTTTTCTTCTCCCTCACCCACTAACGTCCCGTCAAGCGATGGTGCCACACATTGCCAACAGCTTCAATCCATTCGTTCGAGCAACTCATCGGTAAGCTCTGACAAGCATTTCACAGGTATGATTTTCAAGATATATTTAGAAAGGTAAATGAGCTTAGGATGAAACTTGAAGAATCTTTAGAGGATTTTGCTTTTATATTTGTACACCTTTGTTTTGAATTTCTTGAAAGAGATGTCGAATGGGTGTATTTGAGTGAAAATTTTTAATGGTTGGTTTTTGTTTCTCTGCAACATCTTCAATTTGAAACCAATTCCGATTCTTGTGAGTATCATGATAATCTGCAAGTTACAAGTTGTCTAGGTTTTACCCCTAATCTTGTTTTTCCTATCTCTCTGAATCTGGAACAACCTCAAGCCTCCGAGGAGGAAATTATTGCTTGTGGGAATTCTCATCCTCCTCCTGATTTGTTACATAATAAGATTTTGGTCGTAAATGTTTCAGATGATGAAAAGTTCTTTCTGGGAAATGAACCAACTTGTATCGCCTCTGAATATTTCATACATCCTATTGAATCCGAACTTGAAGATCAAGTTGATATAACATCTCTCCATGTTGATGAAACCAAGCTCGAGCCCATTGAACACATGTCTCACTCTATTCCTGAATTTCATTCACCTGTCGGCAATGACTTGGGTCTTGTCTCAGATAAAGTTGACTGTCCCATCAAATCCATGGACCATGTCATGCATGCAAATCCATTTCCCCCTTGGTGAGCATCAATGGGCAAGATGTGAGTCTTGGTCCGATTGGTGCCCCTTCATCTGATCATTTTCATCCATTGTACCTTGATTTATTTCATGAGTCTACTACACCAGCAGTTTCTACAAATCATTCACATATTTATCCTGCTTGTGTTGGTTGCAATCATGTACATGAGGGTGATGTTTCACAGTCACAGTATGAGGATCTTGGATCTCTTGTTCCCGATCTCTTCCATCCACAGTCTTTAACAGGTGAAGAAGAAGGCCTTACATCTCGGCCAATTCAAGATGGTTCTCTCATTAATTCCTCTTCACTCTCAATCCAAGAAGAGCCTTATGTGCTAGATCCACCTTTCAAATGTTTGGGGACTCATCAGGAAGTTGAGGCACTTCAGCGTCTGTTGATGGTTATGTTAGGTTCTCACGTTCCTGATGAGACCCCCGAACCAAGTCAAATTAGGGTTTTTGAAATTAGGGTTTCTGTACATCACGCTCCTCTCAGCATCATCTTGTCGAATGCGAGCTCATCTTAGAAAGCGTCTGATTCGATTGATGTCTCTTTGAGCAAATATATCCATCACCTTTCAACTGATATGCATCAACCTCTATACCCTAATTTGTTTGTTGAAGGGAGTGCACTGACCATTGCCTAAAATCTTTTTGACTGTCGCCCAGCCGGAACGGATTGTGAACAGGTACAAGCAGATGACGTCTTACAATCCTCTACATGTGAGGGTACCAATCGCCTAACCTCTCCTTTTCCTAGTACTCTTTCGGTTGATTCACTTCATTCTTGGGAATCTAAAGAATCTGATCTATTGAATTGCCACTCTATCAGTGTTCAGACATCTAATTCAATCAACAACGTGTTCATTGATAATTGTCCTGACACAACTAATGATGACCATATGCATTCACCTACTAATCTTGCGAAACTACTGATATTTGATGGCGTACCATTTGAAGGTTCAAAGATTTTTCAAGACGCTGAGGCACTTTAGCTTTGGTTGATGGTTATGTCAAGACTTCACGTCCTCGATGAAATCCATAGACAACTTCAAACTAGGGTTTCCGAAATTAGGGTTTCCATGCTTGAATCCTTTGGTATCCCAGTTACACCTGATGAAAACCCCTCTTTTCAGAGTCATCAAGTTGATCATCCTCCATATCATGATAGGGTTGCTGATTGGATTGAAGGATCTTATATGACAGTTTCCTCTACTAGAAAGCAACATCTTGCCTTACATCAAATTTAGGGTTAAGAATGAATGGATGTATGTCATGGTTGGATGACTATAAATTTCACGTTTGTGATTCTGTTTACCAGCATTAGGTTGCAGTTTGCGTTGAATGGTCTTTTCTGGCACATTTTCCCGTAAGTAGACGTGGCTTTCTTGTTGTTGTGCATGTTCCACAGTTGAGCATTTTGGCTTTTGCCCAATTCTTTGTACAGATTCTAATCGTTGACATCTTTGTTTTCGCAGGTCGGGAACTACTGAGGTGGCTACATTGGAGATTTGATTTCACATAACCCGACCTCCTCTCTGGTTAAATTAGGATTTAGGGTTTAGACTTGTTAGGTTTTAGGTTTTTCTTATTAATTTGTTGATTAAGGTTTGCTCCTTATCATTTTTCTTTAGGGTTTAAATTTTTTATGTTTGGTTTTCCTTATTGTAGGTAGTGTAGTTTCCTGCATTTCGATTTTCCATTAGCTTGCATTCATATTCTTGCACTGCTCGTTGTTGCATAGCGTGCATAACATCTTTGCATGGTTATTTTATATGTAATTAGCAGATATCTTATGCACATAACATTACATTGCATCATAAGCCCTGTTTGTTGCATTACATCATGCATCTTTCTTCTTGCTTGGCATACACTCACCTTTGACCTAGCCTGGCATTTCCCTCTATGTTGCATGCCACTGCATGAGCCTTCACGAACCTGAAGCCTTCGAACCTTTGGTGCTATGACTAGCTTTCTCACACCTGTTTGCACATGCTCAAACCCTAAAGGAAGATTGCTCAGTCGCCTCGCACATGTTGAAACCCTAGAAGAGCTTCCATGGTCACCTTGCCCTAGCATTAAAACCCTAGCCCTAATGATTATGTGTAGTTTTGATGGTTACTCCAATAGGTAGCCTCTCTTAGAACCAGTCATCAAAGTTACATCCTGGATATCTCTCCTACGAGTCTAACTTATTAACAAGGAAAATAAGAACGGATTGCTTGTGGGGAACCCTAATCAGTTTGAATGACCTATACCCATAACTTGAACCTTGTGCTCAGCGTGGTCTTGAATGTTTCAATGACTTGTTTTCATTGTTCACTTGTTAACTAGAGATGAGATGTGGAAGCTTGGCATGAGGGCAAACCTAAATCAGGATATCTCTTAGTTTCTGTCAAACAAGAAACAACCTCTCTTGCTCGTAAAATAAGTCGGGATCCCTCATCTGCCCTGGCACAATGAACGCCTAGTAATAAGTGCAAATGTACACATGAAATAAAATGAAATTAAATAAAGGGAAAAGGATTGAGAAAGGCTTCCTACACAGAGAGGTAATACAACGACTCCTCCACGGTACTGGCCAGGCTCGATGGCAGCAGAGCAAAGTCTGTGATTTCTTGGAGTGACTCCATCAGGGTACTGTCCAGGCCTACTGGCAGTGGAGCAACACCATAAACTTATTCTTAAAATTCTGAATACAATAAGTCCTCTGCCTCGTTCTTTGCATCATCATCAACTACTGGCATGTGGGAACTTCTAATTGGGTGTTTACTAACTAGCAAGACCTAGTTGAGACACAAAGGGAAGGCATATCTGCAAAGGTCGAGGCAACGCAAGAGGTACCCATAGCAATTGTTCAATATTCCCTTGCATCATTATCTGGACTCGGACTACTACAGGGATGTTGACAGAGATATTGGATTCTACCATTGGTTCGCCAATTGTTGTAGCCGCTACATCTCCACCAATACGTTTTGGGTACTAGGGTTTCGATAAGGCCTTCAACCGGTTACTCCCCCCGTGACCCTTCCTATCAAACCCTATTGATGCACCCAATCACGCTTCATACATTGCATCCACACATCATGCTTTATCCCAGTTATAAACCTTATGATTGCATTAGGGTTTTGGGGTGTGTTGCTTGAAGGAGCATTTAGAGCCCTGTGTCTTCGAAACCTATCCTCCTATAGTGTAAATTGTCAATTAGTGGAGGCACTGTGTGTGGACATACAAGACTTCAAGTGGGCTTTCATTATGTTTCCCATATTAGGGTTTGGGAGAAACCCTAAATTGTCAAAAGAGAGAGCACATTCTCTCCTGCATTGTCTAGCATCATGGGAAGAATCATTGTGTGTCGTATCCCCTAGGTTCATGGTTGTTTCCCCCCATGTCAGCATGTGCATTAGGATCGTAACAATGTTGTCTTTCCCTTGCACCCTTGAAACCCTAGTTTGACATGACTAAAAATTCTCACCCCTCATAATGCATGTTCACTAGTGTTTCAAGGTACTTGCTCTATAAATACGTCATCCCCCATAGGAAACACAAATATTAGAGTCACTGGCGATTGGTGGTTCAATTAATGCCTAGTTTAGAATTCATCTCAAAAGGAGAATTTGAAGCATGACCTACTCAACCCATGCCACCCATAACATCTTAATTTGGGTCATTTATGGTTCATGCTCCGTGAATAAATTATTTTTCATTATTATTTTTTTGCTTTCATACTCTCACATGAAAATAGTTGACTTTCATACTCTCACATGAAGATACCAATATTGTAAGCTAACTTATTTTCATCCCATCTATTCTGGAAATTGGTTGAAGATGCCATATACATTTGCAACAATAGCGTTCAATAATCCCTTAACATGAAGATGGTGGCTTATATCATGATGAAGGGAACTAAAATGGGGCATTAAATGGAGCTCATCGCAAAACGCATGGGGAGGAGCACATCAACGTAATATTAGAGTAGAGATTTCGAAACTCACATCTTAAGGCCTCACATACACTAGCGTCGCATTAAAATGGCACTTCTCAAAGAACATATATGGCGTGCGCACACATGGATGTAACCTCAAAGGCACCCTCAGAGTGATTTTTGGAACGATTAAAAGCATACCTATCGTTATTTCTTGACGAAGGATTCCATTAAGAACCAAAAGGCAAAAGAATATGTTACCCGCATCATAGTTATGGTTGTATTTTGGCCATTTGGAGGTGTTATCACTGAAAATGCTGTTGTCAAAATTTTTGGTCTAGCTTAAAGACCGGGTGTTTTCGCAGCGCCTGAATTCAAATCTCGGGATTTAGTTTCAAGTTATCCTGTCTGAAATCTGGGACTCAAATGTTGTAGATGTTTTGTTCTCTTCTTATAAAAAGAGGCCTTTGGGAAACCGGATCTGTCAACTTGTTTGTCTTGTACCCATCCAAATAGCCCGGGCTGAAAACAATGGATTACATCCTTTGCTTGATGGGCTTCAGATACCTCCCCATCACACTTATGAAGATAGCATATCTCTAGCAAACTTGCTCCGTTTTGGCTTATATAACGCTGTGTTGAGTCAGTGGGATGGTAAAATTATGGTGGTCTCATCAATTGTAGTTGTTTCATCTGATGGAGGTTCATGTTACAGGGAATGGAATGTGATTCTGAATCTCAGCATAGCAAAGGTGAAACTGAAGATTGGCAACATCAGCTATTCAATTTTGTGAGAAGTTTAAAGGAGGACTGTGTTTTTAAATCACACAGCAGTTTCGTAGCGCACTACGAAACTGCTGTAGGTGATGATTTTAAGCGCAGGGCAGCTAGTGTGATACTGTGAGCAGCTAGTGTGACACTATGAGCGGGAGTTGAGGAAGAAAAACAGCTGTCTATCAAATACCACCTACAGCACATCAGAAACCTGGCATCATTCCATACTTGGGGTTATTAAAAGATTTGGGAGCAGGCTGCTATACTTTAGGAGAATGTTGGGAGACAGAAACCGATAAATAGGAGCACACCATCTGGTCATTAAATGAGCTATCAGCGCTTTCAAGCATCCCAAGTCAGCATTCATTGCATCCGTAGCTCAACCATCTCAGCTCAACTGAAGGAGGACAGCTGTCACAGCATTCAAGAAAGCATCAAGCCTACGAGGAGAAAAGAATTAGTGTTTTAGTTTGATTAGGACTTTATGTAATTACAGCCCAGCATGTTTGTAATTAATGCATTAGTTAAAAGCATGTAGGAATAGTTAATAGGGCATTCGAGCTCATTCTAGAGAGGAGGAATGTATTCCTATATATGGGAAAAACTAGGATGTAATAGGGGTTGGATATTATATACAAAAAAGAGAGTTTTATTGGAGCCAATGTAAGACTTGTTACAGCAATAGTAAACAGTGGTTGTTTCTTCTCAAGATTCTCAATGGATCATTTTGTTCAAATGTGATGTTGGTGTATTCTCTTAATGTTCTTTTACAGCTTTGTTATAACACAATCACTCAGAATTCATATTATATGCTCTGACTTCCTGTGTGTTTGGCAAGCTGTGGTGTTGGTGAAGCATGTTTGAACATCTGATGCAAAGAGCCTTGACTTCCATGAGATGACTGTGATTTTGTTTATTAAATGTGAGAGACTCCATAGCCCAATGAAGACCAATTTGATGTGTGTCCAACCAGCTATATTTTCATAAGTGTGTGAAGAGTTAGCCCTCTGTTGTTGTGATTAATTCTCTATCAAAAAGCCTGTGAGAGAGCCCTCTCTGATTAGGAAGGCTAATTCCTAATCTAAAGTCTGGTCTGAAACAGTTACATGAAATCTTGCTTGGTTGCAGCCCTCAGTAGTGATTTTGTGATAACATTTTGGTGCGTCTGCCGGGAGATTAAGATTGAATTTCTGAAGGTAGCAGGAGTTCAAATGATTTTCAAGGCTGCAAAACTACCTTGGCGACTCCACACATCAAAGAATAAATTAGAAGGTGACTCCACTGCTAGAAGATCAGTAGCTTGATGAAGTTTCAAGATGGATTCCACTGCAAGAAAGAATGCCAGGTATGCTCCTATGAATCGGTCTCATATCCCTGGTTTTCCAAATCCTATGCCAAAGGTTGATTGGTTAGATGATCTTCCAATATTCAAAGATGAAAAGAAGGATGATGCTGCTCTCCATTTGGTTAAGTTTCACATACATGTACGCAGTCTTAAGGTTCATTTCCCTGAAGATTGTCTCATGAGGATGTTTATGGCTACTTTAGAAGGAAAAGCATGGTCTTGGTATAAAAGTTTGGAAAATAGTTCATTATCTTCTCTTGCTGATTTCCATGATGTGTTCTGTGAAATGTATAAAGAATGTTATCCTTCTTTGTTGCTGCTCAAAGATTGCTGTAGGCATTCTTTGAATCTTATTCAGTACTTGGAGGATTGTTATGGTGATGATGAATTTACAGATGAAGAAATTTTAGAGGCTCTTCATAACAATGTTTTTCAGCACCAAGGAGAAAGTATATCATCCCATGAAACGCAGCATGAGGAGCAGCAGGGGTTTAGTTGTGAAACCCATGTTTCATCCTTTGATATTGATGTAGAGATGCAGCAGATTGGTCCGGCTTCAGATCATGATGAAGATGAAATTGATTGCACCCAGCAAGAAGAAATATTGGAGGAAATTTTCTATGACCCTCAGGCAGAGGAAAAGCTTGCTCAATTTTGTAATTCCTTGCAGCAGCTTACTTCAAATAATGATCATAGTAGTGAGGAAAATTACATTGTTTGTGAGCATCATTCAGAAAGGCAGTTGGATAGTATATCAAATAAATTTGGTGTGGCTGAAGATAAGTTGTCTAAAGATACAGAAAGTTTTGAGAATCAGCAAACTAACCATGTGTTTTTTGACCCTATAGCTGAATACATGGATAAGATTTACTGTTCAGGCGGCTTCCAGTTATATTTTCATGTTGAAGAACAGTTACACCTCATGCCGCCTCGGTTACTTCAGTATCTGATTTATTTTTGTTTCAAGCACAGCCAAAGGACTCAAATGTCAGATAAGATGAATGATTGGCTACATTGGAAATTTCACATTGATTGAGCTGAAGAAGTTTGAATTGTTAGGGTAGGTAGGTAGGTAAATTGCAAATAAGCTCAAAGTTGGCTGAGCATTTATTTTTCAGTAGATATAATTTTCTTTCTCCTACAATCATGCTGGTCAGGCAAATTTTTGTTTGTCAAATCAATGGATAAGGCACTGGAGCTGCATGTTCTTAGCGCACCACAAGGGCACACTATCCCAAGTGGAGCCACTGTTATCACTGAAAATGCTGTTGTCAAAATTTTTGGTCTAGCTTAAAGACCGGGTGTTTTCGCAGCGCCTGAATTCAAATCTCGGGATTTAGTTTCAAGTTATCCTGTCTGAAATCTGGGACTCAAATGTTGTAGATGTTTTGTTCTCTTCTTATAAAAAGAGGCCTTTGGGAAACCGGATCTGTCAACTTGTTTGTCTTGTACCCATCCAAATAGCCCGGGCTGAAAACAATGGATTACATCCTTTGCTTGATGGGCTTCAGATACCTCCCCATCACACTTATGAAGATAGCATATCTCTAGCAAACTTGCTCCGTTTTGGCTTATATAACGCTGTGTTGAGTCAGTGGGATGGTAAAATTATGGTGGTCTCATAAATTGCAGTTGTTTCATCTGATGGAGGTTCATGTTACAGGGAATGGAATGTGATTCTGAATCTCAGCATAGCAAAGGTGAAACTGAAGATTGGCAACATCAGCTATTCAATTTTGTGAGAAGTTTAAAGGAGGACTGTGTTTTTAAATCACACAGCAGTTTCGTAGCGCACTACGAAACTGCTGTAGGTGATGATTTTAAGCGCAGGGCAGCTAGTGTGATACTGTGAGCAGCTAGTGTGACACTATGAGCGGGAGTTGAGGAAGAAAAACAGCTGTCTATCAAATACCACCTACAGCACATCAGAAACCTGGCATCATTCCATACTTGGGGTTATTAAAAGATTTGGGAGCAGGCTGCTATACTTTAGGAGAATGTTGGGAGACAGAAACCGATAAATAGGAGCACACCTTCTGGTCATTAAATGAGCTATCAGCGCTTTCAAGCATCCCAAGTCAGCATTCATTGCATCCGTAGCTCAACCATCTCAGCTCAACTGAAGGAGGACAACTGTCACAGCATTCAAGAAAGCATCAAGCCTACGAGGAGAAAAGAATTAGTGTTTTAGTTTGATTAGGACTTTATGTAATTACAGCCCAGCATGTTTGTAATTAATGCATTAGTTAAAAGCATGTAGGAATAGTTAATAGGGCATTCGAGCTCATTCTAGAGAGGAGGAATGTATTCCTATATATGGGAAAAACTAGGATGTAATAGGGGTTGGATATTATATACAAAAAAGAGAGTTTTATTGGAGCCAATGTAAGACTTGTTACAGCAATAGTAAACAGTGGTTGTTTCTTCTCAAGATTCTCAATGGATCATTTTGTTCAAATGTGATGTTGGTGTATTCTCTTAATGTTCTTTTACAGCTTTGTTATAACACAATCACTCAGAATTCATATTATATGCTCTGACTTCCTGTGTGTTTGGCAAGCTGTGGTGTTGGTGAAGCATGTTTGAACATCTGATGCAAAGAGCCTTGACTTCCATGAGATGACTGTGATTTTGTTTATTAAATGTGAGAGACTCCATAGCCCAATGAAGACCAATTTGATGTGTGTCCAACCAGCTATATTTTCATAAGTGTGTGAAGAGTTAGCCCTCTGTTGTTGTGATTAATTCTCTATCAAAAAGCCTGTGAGAGAGCCCTCTCTGATTAGGAAGGCTAATTCCTAATCTAAAGTCTGGTCTGAAACAGTTACATGAAATCTTGCTTGGTTGCAGCCCTCAGTAGTGATTTTGTGATAACAGGAGGTATGGAAGGGATGTCGTAGGAGTTTGTGTGGTAATCACAGAGGTGGCGTGTTACGAGCATACCCAGATCAATCTTTCATAGTAACACCCCAACACTATGTAATGGGTATGTTGCACCGCTGCGTTAATAGCAGTAAACCAGAGGTGGGGCAGATAGATGCACAACAAGCTGAAAACGTCATATCCCTACATACAAAATTCATATCTTCAACATTGTAAAACCAGTGTGGACTGGGTGGGCATTAAAGAAAGATACGAGTCATGACTATCCATGTATGCCTAAATGGGAGCACAACCAAATTTTAAATATGGTTACATTTCAAACGCTCCAGGGGAATTGACACAATCGCATCCTTGGTGAAAAACGTAGGGATCCTGGCAACCCCACCGTCACCAGTAGCTATGTCGCACCTCAAGGGCACAGTGCTAAGACTCAAATTTCAAATCCATGATTCAAGTGACATCGAGACTATGAATATTCAGAAAGGTTGCATGTTGAATAGAAATGCCAAAATGACGCAGTCGCTAGTCGCTCGCTGGCTAAAATAAATACGAAGACCGTGGATCTTCCTTCCATCGCATGAGCTTTAGCTGCAATTCCTCGTCATAAGCATGAATACCACTGGACCATGCACGAACTGTGTAGGTAGGAGGTACGATCTTCTTGGTAATGAGACCTGGCGATCTGATCTAACTTCATTACAGGCGATGCATACTAGTCGCATTTCCAGCTAAAGATGCCCAAGTCACATCCCTATAGTGTGTACACCACAATTTGCATCACGTTGGGTTGTCAAAATTTCAACACAGGTCGCACAAGTCGCATTTTCAAACCTCAAACAAGCCACTAGAGGTGCGACCATCCATGTGATGCGACTGTGCGACCTCTGGCAAGTCGCATCTCCACTGAGGTCGCAGGGTCACACTCCAGAAACGGTTAGAAGGGGCGACCTCCACTAATGTGCAACTATGCAACCTCTTCTGGAGTAGGCAAGTCACAGGTCCGAAACTAAAAAATGATGCGACCCTTTGTTGAATGCGACTATGTGATTGATTACATCCTTCTTTCACTGGTCGCTAAGTCGCACTACAAAGCATTAAAGAAGCTACTGAAAGCACGACCTATGTTCAACTGTGACCATGTGACCTCAACAGGGAACTGTTCTGAATATGACTAGTCACAGGGTCACATGATTGTGATTGGGGGAGTAAGCAACCCTCACGACCCCCAGATTTCGCGACCTCGCGATCCCGCCTGTTCTGTGACTTGCATAACTAATATGGGATGTGAATTGCATATGACTTCGGGGTGCGATATCTCTCTCCATTGGCCACATTTCTTACCATAAATCGCAGCCCAAGTCTACGACCTGCTGTAAGGTTCTAGCATGCCTCACATGATTTATCATACACAGGTATTGCAGTACATTCAATTACAGATTAAGGAAGTGAATTGTGTTCGGTCATGAAGTGGAAAAGTTTATTGTGTTCATCACACAACAGTCATATTCAAATTCTTACCCTCCCTGTGTATATATATATGGTCATACAAAAGGGGAGACATCCACCTGAAAACCACTATTGGATTTCCTCTCAAACCTTCCAAAAAAACATTAACAATTTCAATTGAGAAGGACAAAGCAAAAGAGTTTTTCTCTGTCCTTGATGGGATCAAATCCACACTAGGACACTTCAGCCTTGATGATGATCACTACTTGCATGGGGTATCACACTAACCATTTAAATATCAAATCATCATCATCAACATATTGAGATGTTGGGAATTGAAGCAGGTTAATTGATGATTCTTATATATACAATCAGAGAGCAATGTTGTAATGGATAGTGACTAATTTTTGGGAGGAACATCATTGACCTAGGAAATATTTTTCTAGGCCTTCTAAGTTACATTAAGCACTATTATGATGATGAAAATGTTACTCAGAGCCATAATCTCCAATACCATCAAAAGACTTACCCACAGAACAACACAAATGAAGCTTTCAGGCCAAAATAAAAGTGAAGGGACACTAGGGAAAGGACAATCCACAGCAGAGCTACATTCAATGCCCATTCCACAGTAGGCCCATGGGAAAAACATTGCTTGAAGAAGCGCAGGGAGACTATAAACGCCACTCTCTTTGAAATCACAGTGGCACAACAAGTGACCACACAGGGGTCTAAACTAGTTATTTATTAATGTCATTCTTCCAATTAGTTGATTGTATTTCTAGTATCTGTAAAGCATGTCTGACCCCTGGTATTGGTCTATAGGCAGACAGAAGGAAGCACGATGTTGGATTAGGGTTTCTCATGAAGCTTTCATAACTAGGGTTTCCTCCAGCAAGCAAGATGGTCCCTTACAAGTTCCAAGAACCTTTCAATAAACTCAAAGGCACATCACCAGAAGATGGATGAATGCAAGTGAGGCATAGTGGCAAGAAAATAGGCATGTTCCAGGACCAAGCATCTGCATCATTTCAACACATGGGAAACAAGCATTCTAGGGTTCCAAGAACCCTCTACATCCTTCTCTCTCCCCTTCATCGTAATGTAAATATCACCCACCATAATATCAATAACTATGTTAGGACTGATTTGGGCATGTAACAATCATTTGGCTTGAGAAAGAAGTGAGTAAGCTCAAGAGTCATGAAGGTAGTTGAAAGGGCATGAGGGGAGGTCAAAGGTCACGGTAGGTGAACGGTCACCTCACCTCTATAAATGTGCCCTCCTACCTCATTGAAGAGGGACTTTAGCACTTGAGTTGAGGCTAGGATTAGATAGATGATTTATGCTTGAGAGCTAGAGCCGCTCAGCTCTTGGCAGTGAGTAGATTGGAGTTGCAGTGAGGCTAGGGTTTTGCATTCGGCAATGATATGAGCAACCCATGTTCCACTGTTGGGTTTTGACCAACTTCTAGTTATGTACTTGAAGTTGCAGCAACATTAATAAGATGTTCTCTTTATTCGACATTGATTCCCATGCTTACTCATGGTGGTTGTATTGGCTCTCTGATACTTCACTATATTTGTATGTGTGTCGTCATATACGCAATATGTTATGGACTGATTCATAGTGATTGCATCTATGTTTTTCTTTTGAATCTGTGTTTACTTGCTCCTTTCCATGTTAGTGATTTATTACGAACTATTTTGCAATTAACTTTTGAAATGTTCCTGTTTACTATATGTCCTATTGTCGCATAGATTGTCACGACAACGCTCAGACCAGGGGTTGTCACTCTGATCCCCGATCTCTCCGTTTAAGCCTGTCTCCCGCGGCTAAGGGGGGTAGACCCTATGAGGTGATGAAGACCAACTGTCGACCAGTTGGGTTGGGAGACACGAAGAAACAAGGACTAAATTGACTTTGTTAAGTTAAAAGACCAGTGCCTTGTGGGTTTGATGTTTAAACAATTATTTACTAGATGTTGCAGATATGTAAACCATGTACAACAATCATTTACCATCAAACAACTTGAACGATGCAAGATATCCAGTAAAACCACAATGTTCTTATAATGATTAAAGCTCAATAACAATATCCAGCGATTAAAAATTTCGAAAGATGAATGCTTTAAACAACCACGCAATTATGAACATTAACCAGATATCATATTCATGCATCTAATCTTCAAAATGATCATTCATGTGCAGACTCACATAAAATGATAAACATTCATTCCACATCAAAAAATTTAGCTTTAGCAGAAAAGATAAAGTGTGATAAAATCCCCGAGCCAAGACTGAATCTGGCAAAATATTTCCAAAATATTTTTTACGTTTTTCAAAATAAAACAAGACTATAAAGTCTAAATAAAAAGGTTTTTTGATTTTTCGATTTTTTTATAATTTTTGTACTTTTATGATTTTTTACTAAAATATAAACTATAACAAAAAAAAAACTAAATTTGAATCCTAAAATATAACTTAGCTTTAATCTAATACATAAGAAATAAAAAAAATGAAACCATTTTTTATTTATATTTCTTTTTTTTTTAAGAACCAAATTTAAACAAAGTTAAATTTTTTGAACAAATCTAATGCTAAACCCTAAATCTAAAATCTAAGCTAAAAAGAAAAACAAAACAAAAAAACATAACTAAAAAAAAAAAACCTAACGAAAACTTTACAGATTTTAAGTTAAATCTAAAGATTAAATAAAACCTAAATCTAAAATTTAATAAATAAATTTAAACTATGCAAATCGTATATCCTAAAACTAAAACTAAAACAACGAAAAACCAATCCAGATAAAACTAACTCCGAAACCGAAATAAAACTCAGATTTAAGATCGAATTCTACCCAAAAAAATTGACTGAGGCTCGAATGGAAAATCTAACCAGCGTAAAAGACCCAATCGTTCTCCACGCAGGCCCGCAGAAGCTCGGTTAGCACAAGGGAAAGAAAACTGACTGCGTGGGCGTGTGAGGAAAACGCTGTTTCTAAAACGCACTGCCCAGCAAAGGTCGAAAACTTTGAATCGTATTGGAGCTTACCTAATCCTTTTGGAGTATCCGAAACTTGCAGACGTGACTGGATGCAGAACAAGAGGTGCGTGCAGGCCCACGGTAGCTCTGGTGAAGGCAGCGAAGAGTAGATGCGTAGGAAGAAAAGCCTCACGCAAGTAATCTCCACGTGCTGAGAGCAGAAACGCGAGCAAACTCACGTGCTGACCCAAAAATCGAATTTCGTTGGGTTAATATCACTGAAGGGTTGAACGTGGGGAATCTGCGTTGAAGAATGGAGCTACGCGATGGCATGGAGAGGAGGATTGCAAACAGTGGGCGATTTAAGCAGCGTAGAGAGCCTTATAAATGAAAAACGCAGTTCCAATGAGAGTTGTGCAGCGTTTGGATGAGTTGTAGGTTGATTGATGAGGAGCAAATGGGGTTTGATGGAGCTGTGTTGCTGAGACCAGGCTGAGTTGGGATTTGATGGGAGCACATAGAATTTAACTTCCTGTAAATAATGGAACCCCAGATTTTAAAAGAAAAAAAAAAAAGAAACAACTGATATCTGAAACCTCTGGACAACAAGATAGTAAACCCTGCAAAACTTAATTTTCCTCTAGAATTTTATCTCAAACCTGCAAGTGGAAGACCCAAAAAATCTGGAAAGTATATGCAAAGCAAAAAAAAAAAACCCTACCAACCGGTTCAAAATTTCAAAATTTTAGCTCTACAATAGCCAGATTTGTCAGTTATGATCTACAATATTTTAGAAATTCAGATTTACTTATGAAAATACTTTAGAAATCTCTCATGCAAATCAGAAAATAAACTAAATGATTAACCTAGGATCCAAACTAGCTGGGCTCTGCAAGAAAATGCTTGCGGGAGCTGGCTGGTTCAGCCGAGAACTTCCCCAAACACCCGCTGATCTTCTTCAATAAGGGTTTCCTGCACAACTCACTTCAACCGTCAATAAAGAGAGAAAAAACAATACTAGATCTCAACAGCAATGGAGATACCTGCCATTACTTCAGAAAACCTAATACCATTCAAACCCTAGCATGTGAACAAGATACCTGTGCTCAACAATACTCTATAATAAGTTGTTACTAATGTCTGAAAATCAAAATATGCAGAAAATAAAATAGCTCACAGCACTTCCAGAGAGTAACACCAGCAAGATTTGAACCCCAAAGTCTTTCTTTATTAGCACCAGAAAAGTTTACAAGAGAGCTTCTTCAGCACAAGACTCCAAGATCGAATGATCTCAAATGACCCCTAGCACCCTATTTAAAGGAAAAGATCCCAATAGCTAGTTCAAGTGATCCATGTCAAAATGATCTCGACCGTCGATGAGGATCAAGATATCTCTTGATCTCATCCGTCGAATTTTTAATGTATTAAAAAATTGAAATTCTGCATTTATTTACTCAAAATATTATTATTTTATTATTTTTAGGTTTTTTACTTTATCATATATATATATATATATATATTTTTTTTTTAATTTTTATTTATTTATTATTTTTTAATGTATTTTTAAATGGATCCTTGAACTTAACTTTTGGGAAAATTACCTAGGACCTAGGACTTAGGACTTATGAGGGGATTAAAACATTTCTTAACCCTCAAGACACTTTACATCATGACTTTTACAACTTTACATCCCAAGGGGGAAAAAACCATTTGACATAGACCCTCATAAACCACCCAGTTCTGCGACACAACTATAATCTAGCAGATTAACACACTAGGATTCTCCTAAGATTCTAATGACAAAATCCATCCCGGCTTTGGAGTTAGGCTGAAGGAAAACTCTGCCGATCATGGATCGGTGAGACGAAAAACCTTCCGGAACGTAGATTATCACTTAGATAATTAGGTCCACCTAGGAAATTTACAGACTTGACTCATATCTGCTAAGATTATTTACAATTCATACATGCAGACTGGGTTTACAACATAAATTGATCAAGCTGTCGATGACTGTAGAATGGCACGGGCATGTCGATCAAGCGCTACCCTTTTTGCAAAGAAAAGGGGGGTGTACTGCTATGGGCAGTTGACCGGTAGTGGTCAACATCTAGCTCTACTTGGGGACATGTTGCTACACTATAGGAATGTGAGAATCCAGAATCTGCATCCACGCAACACACAACAGAAATAAGTAGCGTCCATTCAAAAATCATCATATAACATTTAAGCACATAAAAGATAGAAACTCTTTAACTATGAAAAGTAAATCTAATCTAAAACAAAAATGAAATGCTGAAATGACAAGGAGTAGGGATAGAAATACAATACAAAGGATGCCCTATGGCATCAGATATCATCTTTGAAGAATAGCTTGAGCATTTGGCCATTCGCTGGTAGATCAAGTGGTTCGCCATCCAGTCTGCTCAAGTGGAATGAGTTTGGTCCAGCTATATCTCGAATGATGTAAGGTCCCAGCCACAAACTGTCAAACTTCTTATGTTTTCCTGGTTTCTCATTCTTGCGGTCCCAAAGCAATACCATATCTCCCACCTGCAAAGATCTAGATCGAGAAAATTTATCAAAGCTTTTCTTAATGTTAGATTGATTTTTACATATGGCATCAAAAGCTGTCCTACGAGTTTCATCTAACTCCACAATCTGATCTATTCTATTCTGAACAACATCTTTATTAGTAGAAAAATTCTGGAGGAGCTGATAAGCTGGCAATTTGAGGTGCACAGGTAAAGTTACATCCAAGCCATAAACTAATTCAAAGGGAGATTTACCAGTAGCTTTCTTCTTAGTGATTCTATCTGCCCATAAAGCATACTTGATTTTGCTGTCCCATGATCTCTTATTATCTCCTACTATCTTCTTGATAATGGTTATGAGATTCTTGTTACTTGATTCAGCTAGACCATTACCCTGAGGATAGTAATTTGACGAATGAGATAAGACAATGCCATACTTGAAACAAAAAGAAGAAAACTCTAAAGAACTAAAAGCTTTGGCATTGTCAGTAGTGATCTTAGCGGGGACACCAAATCTAGTGATGATGTTATTTTCAATGAAATCCATAATAACCTTTTCAGTGGCATTCTTAGCAGGAATGGCTTCAACCCATTTAGTCAAATAATCCGTAGTAGTCAAAATCCATGAGTAGCCATTGCTAGAATTTTCATGGAACTTCCCTATGAAGTCCAGACCCCAATGTTGAAAAGGTGCCTCTACAATGACAGGTTGTAGAGGCAGGGCAGCAAGCTTTTGTTTCCCAGTGAATAGTTGACAGGCTTGACATGCTCTAACAAACTTGTGCACATCAGAAAAGATTGAAGACCAATAATAGCCAGCTCTCAAGATTTTGTGGGCGGTAGTTCTAGCAGCATAATGACCACCACAAAATCCTGAATGAAACTCAGAGATTAATTTCTTGGACTCAACGTCATCAACACACCTAAGCACTATGCCCTCAGGATTTCTCCACCCAAGGCCATCCTTCATAAGGCAATACTTAGTGGCTTTTAGTCTAAGAGCCCTTCTCTTATGAGCGACTAAATGGTTAGGACATGCAAGATTCATCAAGTAATAAACTATGTCCTTGTACCATTCATGCTCTCCTAATCTTTGCAACTCCGGCGAAGATAGATCGCTAAGACAGAACAAACCAAGAGTCTTTTCATTACCTTCAGTTAACATCTGAGCTAAACCTTGGCCTTTGACCAGCTTGGTGGGTCTGATCTCTAAATCATACTCTTGTATTTTAGTAACCCACCTAGCGCGAGTCCCTAAGCAATCGGTTTGAGTTAATATATCCTTAACAGCGGAATGTGGGACGAAAGCGATGATTTTAGAATAACCCACATAAGTTTTAAAGTGCTTAAGAGACTTGACCAGGGCATAAGCCTGCTTTTCCATGGTATTGTACTTCAATTCGGAATTTTGAAGTGTTCTACTCATGAAAGCAATAGGCTGCTCGTGACCATCTTTATTCTTTTGAAGCAGGACACCAGCAATGGTATCTTCGGAAGCGAAAGAAAAAATCATGAAATCCTTGGAATAATCGGGACTAACTAAGACAGGAGCTCTTGCGATAGCACATTTGATTTATTGGAAAGCCTTTTTGCCATCTTCTTGCCAAACAAATTTTGCATCTTTATTTAGAAGATTTTGAATAGGCTTAGCTATTTCTGCGTAATTTGGAATAAACCTTCTAATAAAATTATAAATCTTTCCGAGGAAAGACTGAAGGGATTTAAGATTATGAGGGAGAGGAATCTTTTGGATTGCTTCAATCCTTTCAGGATCAATTTTGATTCCTTCCTTAGAAATGATATGGCCGAGTAATTTCCCTTCCGTTACTCCAAAAACAGACTTAGCTGGATTCAAAGAAATCCCGTATTCTCTACATCTATTGAAAACCTGCCTAAGATGATTTACATGATTGGTACCATCTTTAGAGAAAACAGTAAGATCATCTTGGTAAATTTCAATAAATTTCCCGATTAACCCTTTGAAGGCATAATCCATAGCCCTTTGGAATGTAGCCCCAGCGTTTGTTAATCCAAAAGGCATTCTGATGTATTCAAAGGTACCCCATGGTGTGGTGAACGTGGTTTTATGACGATCTTCCTTCTTAACCCATACCTGATTGTACCCAGAAAAACCATCTAGTAGCGACATCATTCCAGAACCGGTTACTCTTTGCAATAAAGTCTCCATGTTTGGCAAAGGGTAATTATCTTTCTTGCATGCTAGATTGAGGTTTCGAAAATCGACACACAGCCTTATCGTACCATTCTTTTTCCTAACAATCACCAGATTCGAACACCATATCGAATGCCTTGTTTGAGCGATAATCCCTGCTGCAAGCATTTTCGCAAGTTCTTTCTGAACCAAGGGGGCTAATTTAGGATTAATTTGCCTAAGTTTCTAACGAAAGGGTTTAGCATTTTCATCCTTTAAGGGGATAGTATGTTCCATGACATCTTCCCTATAGCCCTTTAATTTGTCATAAGAAAAGGCTAAAATATCTCGATATTCACGAAGTAAATCAATTAACCTTTTTCTTTCCTCCACACTAGTACCTCTACCAATTTTAACGATCTTTGGGTTTTCAGAAGTACCAATGTTTATCTCGAGATATTCGCCTAGGTCCATCTTATTTTCTTCTCTCAGCTTCGTGGCATCATGTCGATCAAAATGTTGCTCTAAGGCAACCACATTCCTAGGAGTAGGATTTATGATATGCTCATGATTTAAAGATCCATCCTCCTCAGAAACTATCCGGAAATCCTCAAACTCATCCAAACTATTAAGAAAACGAATGACTTGCTTTTCATCATTGAAGACCTGCCAATGCTCTGAGTTATCTGGAATAGATGGTCTGAATATTACTTCCATTTTGATCTTATATTTAATTAGCTCATCAGATAACTGGAAAGTAGTAGCAGCTACGACAAGTTCATCTGCCAAACTATTTTGCTCTCTTGGAATTGCTTCGAGGTCAAGGGCATCAAAATGCTCCATAGTATCCCACACAGCATTTCGGTAATTTCTTAATCTTTGATTTCTGCATGTGAATTTATTTTTAAGCTGCATGATAACCAAATCAGAATCCCCTTTAATGCTAAGCAATTTAACCTTCAAGGACTTGGCCAACTCAAGCCCCAACAATATAGCCTCATATTCAGCAACATTGTTGGTTGCTTCAAATTCTAATCGATAGGCAAACTTGAAAACGTGACCAAGTGGAGATTTAAGCACTATTCCAGCACCTTTACCATGCCTAGATGATGCACCATCGAAGTACATATACCAAACCTTATCCTTGAGATCCCTAATCTCATCATCGGGAGGAATTATAAAATTAGACATGATGGCATAGTTCCCAATGTCAGATTGCTCTTTGATTATTTCGTTGTGAGGTCTCTTAGGATCTTCAACATGAAATTTTCTTTCGGGCTCTCTATTTAGTCTTACAAAACCATCACCCCTAGGAGAAGGATTCATGGCATATGACCAATTCATTTGAATACTTCCTCCTAGATCAGAGGCCCACTTTCTAGATAACAACATACCCCAGGCATCAGGCACATCCACAACAACAATATCCATGACAACCATGATGTCTGGGTAAACTGAAAGGTGAACTTGCAAATCTTTGATTAAATCATGCACTTCGATTTTCTTAGAATCCATGGCACATATGTTATAATAGGGTCTAGAAACTCTTAAGTTAAGCTGTTCCATGACCCTTTTAGTCATTACACAAGCGGATGCACCAGAATCCAACATGCAATTATTCAATTTATACCCATTAACTAATAAGGTGATAAAGAAAGGCTGGTGATCTTTGTTATCAGCATCTAAGCTTTGCAAAGATATATGGGAGCATCATGATAGTCAACTTCCAGAGTCTTCTGTTGAGAAGTATTGACTTGAGGACCTTGAATCGCTTTTAGTAACTTGTCTCTTTGGGAAGGGATTTTAGCAATCTCGGAGACAGGAACCCAGATTTTTGCATTGTTATACCAACTTCCCAAATCGACATCTATTCCAGAGTTTACACCAGGGTTAAAAGTTCGAAGGGGAATTTGATTCCCGCTTTGATCTTTATCCCTTCTCTGATAGGTCAAACCCTTATCTCTAGCAATTTCCAAGATTTGCTCGGGAGAGGGTTTTTCACCATATAACCTAGCCAAAATATCATCTTCATTTTCAAGGTTATTTATACTAAAAGCTGATGAAGGATTCACAACATCACGACTATTTTCCTTGACCTCTATCCAATCATCCATAGACAAAGGAAACTTGTTGCCTACTACATTTATTTGATCACCCGTTCCAAACATTCCATTATCTAAAATTCTTCTAACGATGGGACAAGTGGCCTCTTCATGAAGAGCATCACAAACCCGACAGTAAGGAGGAGCATTATCAACCAAATTAGTTAGTGGATTAGGAGGTCTCTGCTCACTAGATTGACCCTTCCTTTGCCAATTGTTATTTCTATTATTATTGTTTCGAGGTTGAAAATTTTGCGTTTGCGATCTTTCCATTTGGATCAACCTATTCTGCAAAGTGGTTATCTCCTTACTATGATTAATTTCCATAGTTTCAATTTTTTGAAGCAATTTGAGAACAAGCTCACTTTCAGGTTCTTGAACTGCTTTTCCTTTAGGTTCCTTTAGTTTTGTAGCAGCCCTATCGAAACCTGGGATCTCAGACTTCCCAGATGCGGCCTTGTCCTTTTCAAGCTCTATAGCTAAGGCTTGGCAATCTCTATAATCATTAAGTTTAGCACGCCTTAATTCATAAGGTGGCTCAGGACTAAAGGCATCAATGTAAAAGTCTTGGAGAGTTTTATCTGTAGGTTTATAGTCTTGAGGTAATTCTCTAACAATACCATTAAACCTTTTATTAAATTCTTCAACAGTTTCATCCTCTCTCTTTTTTATTAGGCTAATAGCTTTTATGAGGTGTCTTCCTTCTCTCTTATCTCCATATTTTTCTTTAAATGCATTAATGATCGACTGTAAGGAGTTAAATGAATTCTGAGGTTTTTCTACAAACCAATCATAAGCATTGCCTACTAGAGTTAAGATGAAAAGAGTCATTCTAACATCCTCATGATCGAAATCAACAGATCTTGCGTACTTAGCCATCCATATGCTAAAATCTCGCAAATGAGAGTTAGCACTAATCGCATTATTTCCTTGAAAATTAGGCAATTTATCGATCCCAATAGATGGAATATCGTTGGGATATCTTGGAATGTTAGAAAAATCACAAGGGGCATACATATCCATGATTTTGTGCCTAACTTGACCTTTAAAAAGCAAATGAATATCAGAGAGGGCTTCTTGTCCAAGGTTTACAAGAAGTGTACGAGAAGCGAGTTTGTGTAATCGTACCCTGAGGACCTTTTCAGGATCAGGAGTAGGATTGCACAGATTGCTTGGATGTCTTCTAGTGTACACTCTCGAAGATAATATATGAAGTGGAGTCGCCACTTGAACAAGAAGTAAAACACGAAAAAGCTTGAGATGAAAGAACCAAGGACAGAAAAACTCTATCCTCAGCAATGATGCCAAAAAATGTTGTCGCACAGATTGTCACGACAACGCTCAGACCAGGGGTTGTCACTCTGATCCCCGTTCTCTCTGTTTAAGTCTGTCTCCCGCGGCTAAGGGGGGTAGACCCTATGAGGTGATGAAGACCAACTGTCGACTAGTTGGGTTGGGAGACACGAAGAAACAAGGACTAAATTGACTTTGTTAAGTTAAAAGACCAGTGCCTTGTGGGTTTAATGTTTAAACAGTTATTTACTACATGTTGAGATATGTAAACCATGTACAGCAATCATTTACCATCAAACAACTTGAAAGATGCAAGATATCTAGTAAAACCACAATGTTCTTATAATGATTAAAGCTCAATAACGATATCCAACGATTAAAAATTTCGAAAGATGAATGCTTTAAACAACCACGCAATTATGAACATTAACCAGATATCATATTCATGCAGCTAATCTTCAAAATGATCATTCATGTGCAGACTCGCATAAAATGATAAACATTCATTCCACATCAAAAATTTTAGCCTTAGCAGAAAAGATAAAATGTGATAAAATCCCCGAGCCAAGACTGAATCTGGCAAAATATTTCCAAAATATTTTTTACGTTTTTCAAAATAAAACAAGACTATAAAGTCTAAATAAAAAGGTTTTTTGATTTTTTCTTTTTTTCTTTTTTATAATTTTTGTACTTTTATGATTTTTTAATAAAATCTAAACTATAACAAAAAAAAAAAGAAACTAAATTTGAATCCTAAAATATAACTTAGCTTTAATCTAATACATAAGAAATAAAAAAAATGAAACCATTTTTTATTTATATATATATATATATATATATATATATATATATATATATATATTTTTAGAACCAAATCCAAACAAAGTTAAATTTCTTTTTTGAACAAATCTAATGCTAAACCCTAAATCTAAAATCTAAACTAAAAAGAAAAACAAAAAAAAAACATAACTAAAAAAAACTAACGAAAACTTTATGGATTTTAAATTAAATCTAAAGATTAAATAAAACCTAAATCTAAAATTTAATAAATAAATTTAAACTATGCAAATCGTATATCCTAAAACTAAAACTAAAACAACGAAAAACCAATCCAGATAAAACTAACTGCGAAACCGAAATAAAACTCAGACTTAAGATCGAATTCTACCCAAAAAAATTGACTGAGGCTCGAATGGAAAATCTAACCAGCGTAAAAGACCCAATCGTTCTCCACGCAGGCCCGCAGAAGTTCGGTTAGCACAAGGGAAAGAAAACTGACTGCGTGGGCGTGTGAGGAAAACTCTGCTTCTAAAACGCACTGTCCATCAAAGGTCGAAAACTTTGAATCGTATTGGAGCTTACCTGATCCTTTTGGAGTATCTGAAACTTGCAGACGTGACTGGATGCAGAACAAGAGGTGCATGCAGGCCCACGGTAGCTCTGGTGAAGGCAGCGAAGAGTAGATGCGTAGGAAGAAAAGCCTCACGCAAGTAATCTCCATGTGCTGAGAGCAGAAACGCGAGCAAACTCACGTGCTGACCCAAAAATCGAATTTCGTTGGGTTAATATGACTGAAGGGTTGAACGTGGGGATCAATTTGCGTTGAAGAATGGAGTTGGGCGATGGCGTGGAGAGGAGGATTGCAAACAGTGGGCGATTTAAGCAACGTGGAGAGCCTTATAAATGAAAAACACAGTTCCAATGAGAGCTGTGCAGCATTTGGATGAGTTGCAGGTTGATTGATGAGGAGCAGATGGGGTTTGACGGAGCTGTGTTGCTGAGACCAGGATGAGTTGGGATTTGATGGGAGCACATAGAATTTAACTTCCTGTAAATAATGGAACCCCAGATTTAAAAAAAAAAAAAAAGAAACAACTGATATCTGAAACCTCTGGACAGCAAGATAGTAAACCCTGCAAAACTCATTTTTCCTCTAGAATTTTATCTCAAACCTGCAAGTGGAAGACCCAAAAAATCTAGAAAGTATATGCAAAGAAAAAAAAAAAACCTACCAACCGGTTCAAAATTTCAAAATTTTAGCTCTACAACAGCCAGATTTGTCAGTTATGATCTACAATATTTTAGAAATTCAGATTTACTTATGAAAATACTTTAGAAATCTCTCATGCAAATCAGAAAATAAACTAAATGATTAACCCAGGATCCAAACTAGCTGGGCTCTGCAAGAAAATGCTTGCGGGAGCTGGTTGGTTTAGCCGAGAACTTCCCCAAACACCCGTTGATCTTCTTCAATAAGGGTTTCTTGCACAGCTCACTTCAACCGTCAATAAAGAGAGAAAAAACAATACTAGATCTCAACAGCAATGGAGATACCTGCCATTACTTCAGAAAACCTAATACCATTCAAACCCTAGCATGTGAACAAGATACCTGTGCTCAACAATACTCTATAATAAGCTGTTACTAATGGCTGAAAATCAAAATATGCAGAAAATAAAATAGCTCACAGCACTTCCAGAGATTAACATCAGCGAGATTTGAACCCCAAGTCTTTCTTTATTAGCACCAGAAAAGTTTACAAGAGAGCTTCTTCAGCGCAAGACTCCAAGATCGAATGATCTCAAATGACCCCTAGCACCTTATTTAAAGGAAAAGATCCCAACAACTAATTCAAGTGATCCATGTCAAAATGATCTCGACCGTCGATGAGGATCAAGATATCTCTTGATCTCATCCGTCGAATTTTTAATGTATTAAAAAATTGAAATTCTGCATTTATTTACTCAAAATATTATTATTTTATTATTTTTAGGTTTTTTACTTTATCATATATATATATATATATTTATTATTTATTATTTATTATTTTTATTTATTTATTATTTTTTAATTTATTTTTAAATGGATCCTTGAACTTAGCTTTTGGGAAAATTACCTAGGACCTAGGACTTAGGACTTATGAGGGGATTAAAACATTTCTTAACCCTCAAGACACTTTACATCATGACTTTTACAACTTTACATCCCAAGGGGGAAAAAACCCATTTGACATAGACCCTCATAAACCACCCAGTTCTGCGACACAACTATAATCTAGCAGATTAACACACTAGGATTCTCCTAAGATTCTAATGACAAAATCCATCCTGGCTTTGGGGTTAGGCTGAAGGAAAACTCTGCCGATCATGGATCGGTGAGACGAAAAACCTTCCGGAACGTAGATTATCACTTAGAAAATTAGGTCCACCTAGGCAATTTACAGACTTGACTCATATCTGCTAAGATTATTTACAATTCATACATGCAGACTGGGTTTACAACATAAATTGATCAAGCTGTCGATGACTGTAGAATGGCATGGGCATGTCGATCAAGCGCTACCCTTTTTGCAAAGAAAAGGGGGGTGTACTGCTATGGGCAGTTGACCGGTAGTGGTCAACATGTCCGATTAGGTTTTAGCTCACCGATCCCTCCCATGGCATACCTCTTTTATTGCTGCTGAGACTTATTTGTATCTCTATTTGTAGTTTTTCAATCTTGGGTCGATTCTTGTTTCATTGTCTGGGCATTTCACCCTTGTCCCCACTCCGACACCTTATCATTTGACAGCTAAGAGAAGAAGCATTTATGGTGGTTGTTATGAATATAATTCATAACAAAATAAATAAATATAAATAATATAAATACTAAGTAATCAATTAGTGATTATATTAATAAGTCATTAATTAAGTGAAAAGGCATGTCTAAAAGACATGCCCAGTCACAAAAGGACACCTGCTTAGGTATATATATGCGGGTCCTCATTGTAACATTCATCACTCATACATTTATATATATAATAAATTATTATTTAAAATACCTCTTGTGTATTTTTAACATATTAAGTCAACAAGCTATCGGTTTTTATGCTTCAGTGGTATCAGAGCCATGGCACACAATATAATCATGCAGGTCTTTGAACATTGTTCGCCGCACAATGTGCCATTACATTCATGTCCTGATTGCGTTGAGCAGTTTAATAAAATTCAAGAAGCATTTCAGCGATTAGAAAAATCATGTGCAGAAATTAAAGCATGTCAAAAGGAAATCGATAATAAGGAAGATAATAGGGGCAGTGAAGAAACGAAACAAGGTGAAGCTGATATAAATCAAGATGAGGACTATCTTGAGGAACCAGAAGATGAACAATATCATAACAATGAGGAAGAATACATTGATGATGATGAAGAGGAAAATGTGGAAGAAGAAAATGATATGAAAATCAAAGTTAATGATGAAGTTCCGGTGAAGATGGCTTATGATGAAAGTGCCAAAAAGGAAGGCATGAAGTCCATAAAAGGGCACGCTGAGGCCCCATTGATGGAAATGCCCACTAAGAATGCAGAAAACTATGATGCGTTTTGGTTGAATCGAGAAACAAGTTTCATGAACGAAGAAGACTCCTTGGACGATGAGTACACCGATTCTCAAAACCCTTACAATGGCATAGTAACCTTCCACAGAACATCGCAGGCTATTTGGTTTCCACAGCCCCGCCTAGAAGAACGCGATGTTGAGCCCTGCCTAGAAGAGCGCTTTCTAGAGCAAAGTAGATTCAACATCGCAGGCTATTTCGATTCACTGGTTGACATGATCGGAGTCGATATTCATATCCCTCGAGACTCCAGAGCCCTTCGGAAACGTATAAATGTTCTTCGCCTCCATTGCGAGAATAGTCCCGCCAACACATCCCTGTTGCATTCTGTGAATGTATTCGGCAGGCTCATGGGAGCGCTGTCCAGGTTTTTTGAGATGAGAGGGATCATAAACTCGCAGGGTGGAGATGAAAGTCGGGCAACCCTAAATTTGTACCATGAGATAGTTAAATTGGTGGAGATTTTAGGGTTTGGCCCAGATAGACCGTTCCCAATCTTTTACCAGACATTTTGTGGCATCGTGCATGTGCTTTACTTCGAGGGTGGAGACTTGAGCGACAGGGCCAGTATCGTGCGCATCTTGCACACTATGCTTTACGATGTGGAGATGCGTTTTTTCCAAGACTACTACAATTTCATCATACACTACTTGGAGGATCCAATATCGCGCAGTAGTGAGCTCTCCCTCTACGTAGATGTTATGAGTTGGTTTCTGGTATCCCATATACTTATTGTTGTCTGTCTAGAGCGCTTAGTACAATTGTATCTCGGATGTATGAGTTATCGATTTTAATTGTCCAAAAAAGCAGAAGAAAATGGATAGTAATTCGGACAGGAAAAGGCTAAAACGTGAATTTAGTGACCAGTCCGAAAATAGGACTTCAATCAGTAATGGCATCCTTGGCGGCCTTTGCGATGACATTGTGTTGGGCGAAGTGGTCCCACCATCAACTGAGCGGTGCAAGGAAATTGGTCCCTAGTCAGCCAGCGTGGAGTTACAGCCCAGTCCGCTGCTCCCTGCCAGAACCCTGTCCACGTTCACATTCTTCTGCCGCGTCCGTTCTGCCCACCGGTACCTCTCGACACCCCTCCGTCGTGTAAACCTCGTCCGCTGTCCACACCCTCGTCATTCACACATCACTATTCCCATCACCCTTCTTGCCGCGTCCAATTCCACCGCTGTCACCTTACCATACGCTTTTTCTCCGCTGCAATCTCCACTCATACCATTTAGCACCTGTCAAATAAAGGATCCGCTACAACGGCCATGGTCAAACAACTTGACCCTCTAGTCACGACTATTGCTATTGATTTAATTAAATTTTAAATTATATAACTATATAATTTCTATAGCATAAAGTTATATAATTATATAATTGCAATTAATTTAATTATATAATTGCAATTACATTATTGGTATAAATTTAATTTTAAAAAATAATAATAATAATAATATTGAAAAAAAAATTGAAAGTAAAAAAAATTAATATTGAAAAAAAAATAAGAGTTAGAAAAAAAAGAAATAGAGTTATTTAAAAAAAAAAAATTATTAAGAAAAAAAAATCGATAACCCTGGACTCAAATCAGAGTTACCAACGAATCATAGAAGATGAGCTACCAATGACGCAGTCAAAGGAGGAAAGTATTAGTGGTCAAGTGTAAAGAAGACATTCGCGACATTCGTGGCAGATAAGAGATTAAGTCTTTTCATCAACAAGCTTTGAGGACAAAGCTTCTGAAGAAAGGGGCTATGTTATGAATATAATTCATAACAAAATAAATAAATATAAATAATATAAATACTAAGTAATCAATTAGTGATTATGTTAAGAAGTCATTAGTTAAGTGAAAAGGCATGTCTAAAAGACATGCCCGATCATGAAAGGACACCTGCTTAGGTATATATATGCGGGTCCTCATTGTAACATTCATCACTCATACATTTATATATATAATAAATTATTATTTAAAATACCTCTTGTGTATTTTTAACATATTAAGTCAACAAGCTATCGATTTTTATGCTTCAGTGGCAGTCAGGTCCACATACCGAATGGGGCTCCTATCCCAAACGGTGTGTGGCCTAATTGGGACTTCACGCCCAGGAGACCCCCTTAGTTGTTGGCAGTACATTTCAGCCCGTCAACCAGGCCCTAGATGAGCCCCCTCCATTGTTAAATAACCCATCATTGTCCCAACCCCTGGTGGGCAATGAACCACCCCACCTTAAGGGGGTATCCATTGCTATATACTACACATCATGCTCTCATCCCTTGGAGCACCGAGCAGTTATGAAGAAAAATCAATCAAAGGCAAAAGGAATATGAATAAGGGTGGAAAAACAAAGGTCAGGGTAACTCATGTACCATCATTTGCTCCCTCCTACACTCATATACCCAGGTGTGGGCTTTCCTTATTATAGATACCCTTGTACCATAACATGTGATAGGGATGATTCCCCTGATCCCCACTTTGTTCCATCACTTTATCATTTTCCACCTGCCACTTGAAGAAAGTTGATGGGATTTTCGCTATAGAAGTCTGAAATTTACTACTTTCTTCTACGAGTTGGTGGAAATTTTGATCTTTTATAGCACTGCATCTTACCATGGGCCATGTATGAATGGGTGAATGCTCCTAGAGATAATTTGTGCTAATTACATCTCGATAAGTCATCAATTATTGCAAATCAAAGTATAAAGTCCTTGAAGTAGCTGCTCTCATGCCCTAATGCCATGCGAAGTTGCTTGAAGGCCTCCTTGAAAGGGTGAATTCTTTTCGAACATCAAAATTTCCTTGACTCCATCTATTCCAAAGGAAAAGGCACTAATCCTCCATAGGTGGTCATTTTCAAACCTTATTTCTCTCATCTTTCCTTCTCTTTCTAGGCCAAGCCTCCATAGGTCACCTATGGCATCAATTATCTCATGTTTTAGCCGTCAAAATACTTCGATCTCTTGTCCTCTACTGCACTAGGGTTTTTTCAAGAGGCTCTCGAAATTTCTCGAAATTCCAACAGTGGGATCTTGAGATATTGCAAGCCCTAGCCCAAGGACCGTCTCTTGCCCTAGGTTTCCCTTGGCTAGTGACCTCATTGGGATCATTGCATTCAATTCTAAAAAGATTTGTCCATTTTACCATCTTTTCTTCCATAATTAAGTCAAGCCCCTCATTGAATGATCAATTCCACTTCCTTGACCTAATTCTGGGTCCACTTGGTCCTGTGTGGTCCTGCGACTTTATAACTCCAATTCCACAAAAATCACACAAAGACCAAGTCTCCATAAGTGTTTCTAGGCTTAGGGATCATCTTTTCAAGATACACTCCCAAACCCTAGCCTTAAGAATCCTTCTAGCTCTTCCTAGAGAGCCTATCACCTTGCTTCCTGAGCAAGAAAGCGATACAATTGAGTCTCTCTTGTGAATAGGCCTTGGGAATCACTCTGCATCCTCTTATTAACCTATTCATCTAATGGTTCCTCTTTATACTAGGTCTCCTCCCATTGGTGAAAGTTTGTAAAGAGCAAGGAGCCTTAGTTGAGGTGACAATGGGTTATCTCTCCATTGTTTCCCTTGACCTAGTAGTTGCCCTTTAGGATCCCCTCCTAGGACCCCTGATAGTTTTAGCAGTTGGAGAGCCATGCAGGCCACTATATGTTGCCCCAACTAGATATTGGGACCTCATGTGAGGAAATGAGGTGAATTTGAAGGCCAACCCTAAAATCACATACTTGACATGCTTCTATACCATCTTGGACACCTCATCATCCTTAGACATGGCATTGGGAGCAATTACATTGGATTACATTAGCCCTAGAGAGCTTATGGCTCACACATGTGTTGATTTGGGGTAGCATCGGATGTGCTCTAGCCACAAAAATTGGTGGAGAGGCTAAAGCACATGAGATCTCCAATAACCATAAATGGTTTTTGCAGAATCTAACCAGTTTGGGAGATATTAAAATAATTAATCTTTTTAATGGAGTCCCTAAGTCTAAACTTAGGGAAAATAAGATATTAATGTTCATTAATATAAAATTGAGTTAGAATGGTCCAAAAGTCATGGATCAAGTCAGATCTAATCTTAGCCATTGATTAGGGACTTAATCTCAGCCATTGAGTGTCACTTGGAGAACACACCGAGTTGATAAAGAATTTGATTTTCTGGGGCAAGGATTGCTGAGGAAATCGAAAGAGTGATCAGAGTTGCAGTTGAGGGGCAGTGAATGCAGTAGCAGAGAGACAGAGATAGTACCGGAGCATCAACGCAGAAGCCAGGAGAGGGTTGACGTAGAGCTAGCTAGAGGCCACGCAGAAGCAGCCAGAGGCTACGCAGAGGCAGCCAGGATCTGCGCAGAGCCTGAGGAGGGCTAGCGTGGGAGATGCAGAGGCTCCAGAGGATGACGCGAGCCCAGAGAGGCTGATGTTGGGCAGAAGCTGGGCCAGAGAGGTTGACGCAGCCCCTAGAAGTTGACACTAGGAGATTTCATGGGGTAGATTCGGGCTGATATATGTCTCTGACTGAGAGGTACTACTGCCAAGGGCATTCTCTGTTGGGTGAGACATTTCTGGCACCTAGATTGTATTTTGAAACTGCTTAATAATAAAACCCTCAGATAGTTGCACTGGTTTTCCCACATTGAGTTTTTCCGAGGACATTAGTCCAAAAATAATGGTGTCATTTGTGGGCTTGTTTTTCCTTTAGTTGATGATCTGTATGTGTTGAGACTGTACTTGTATTTATTTTCAGTATTTACATCGTAAATAACGTGTTAATAACAGAACAAGTAGGAAGAAATAAATCATAAAGTACAGGAAGGATTTCTAACAATTAGACTTAGAAATTCCATCATGGTGTCAAAGCGTGGTTGCATATCACAGGATAACTCAGGGCATCAGAAGAGTAGAGCAGTAGAGTAGAAACAATTGTCCCGAGTGACAGAAGTTGTTCCTAGCGGAAAAGCAGCAAGGAAGGGGTGACGCAGTGTTTGTGTCATCAGTTCAAGCCGAGAAGAGGATCAGCGCAGTGGCAGAGAGGAGCAGACCTGACCTACGCAGTGCTCGGTCATCTTTCTCAATGAGGAAGGATTGACGCCCGTGGCCAGGAGGTGCAAATTTTGCCGGTGTCGGGATTGCATAGAGCACAGAGGCTCTAACCTTCAGTTTGTTGGGGCATAGGAGGTTGTGGGTAAGTTGCAGAGTGAAGCTGGTGGGGTACTGTGGTTAGAATAGTACCTAACAAGGCAAGACCAAGGAGGAGGAAGTTGCTGCGAGGATTTCTAGCTAAGAAATCCGGATCAGTGGTGCAGCTGCACTAACGATCGAAGTGGGGGCATCTCGACATTGGCAGAGGGGTTTCCAGGAGGGAAATCGAGGCTTAGAGGGAGTCACACCGAGAACTTCCAAGAGGGAAGTAGAGAGACTCAGAAGAGTTGAAAGAGGAGCAACGAAATGGCAGTGAACGGGGTAAGAGATCAAGACAGACTGGACGGAGCCTCAAACTTCGTAGTCTGGAAGGCCAGGATCTTGTCCGTTCTAGACAAGAATCGTCTCAAGCACTTCGCCTTGAACACGATAGCGATCCCAGTTGACCCGGATGAGAACGAAAAGTACCAGGAGGCAATGGCGAGGGCCAAGAGCATCATCCTTGACGAGGTCAAGGACCATGTAGTACCACATATTGCCGAAAAGGACACGACAAATGCGATGTGGGAGGCCCTGATGAAATTGTATCAGCATACTTCCATGCAAAGGAAGATGCTACTGGAAAATCAGTTGCGGTCATACCAAATGCAGAAGGGAGAACAGATAGACACCTTCCTCGGTCGATTGAAGGAGATCCGGGATCAGCTGACTTCCATAGGGGCCACGCCAGATGAGGAGATGATGGTGAGGACCACATTGAACGCAGTCTCAGAGGATTGGGAGGTATTTGTCCAGAGCATACTGGGCAGGTTGACCCTTCCAGATTGGGGGTCAAAATCAAGATGCAGGAAGAGGAGGATGTTGCACTAGCATCTGAGTGAAAGCAGGAGAAATGGAAGAAGAAGGACCTCCGCAAGGTTAAATGTTTCCACTGTGGGGAACTGGGTCACTATGCAAGCCAGTGTCCGAGGAAGAAGAGCAAGGGAGAGGCTTCTGAGACCAAGGTTGCGCCAGCAAGGGCTGAGAAAGAAGTGGAGACAGATGATGACTATGCCATGAGTGCTCATGCACCTCGAGAGAAGAGGTGGGGAGACATCGAGCTGTAGTCAGATGGACTACAAGCGATGAGGGGCAGGATTCTCTAGGTACCCAACCTCTTGGATTATACCTTGCTACAGGAGTCCCAAAGAGGAGTAGTAGGACTGGCGGATGTCGATAGAAATGGATGCGGATGGAGTGACAAAGAGAGCTTCAGTGTCGGGAATGTTTCTAGCCTGACGGAAATGTCAGAGTTGGGAGATCAGTTACTCACTTCTCAATAATTGAGATGCTGTGCAACAGTTAGCAGTGGCAGTGCTATAGGCAACACGATGCAGCATGATGAGAGGGGTTGCAGTGCAGATGTAGCAGTGGCAGTGGCAGGGTCATGGGCAGCAGCACAGATGTAGAGGGAGTTGTCATACAGATGCAGCAGTGGCAGTGGCAGGGCCATGGGTAGCAGTACATGATGCAGCAGTGCAGAGGATGTTGGGCAACAGGCCTAGCATCAGCACAGGGACCAATGCCAGATGATCAGGGTGATGCTCATTGAGGAGTATTACTAGAGCATAGTCCTCGCTAAGAGGGAGTGTTGATTTGGGGTAGCATCGGATGTGCTCTAGCCACGAAAATTGGTGGAGAGGCTAAAGCACATGAGATCTCCAATACCCATAAATGGTTTGGGCATAATCTAACCAATTTGGGAGATATTAAAATAATTAATATTTTTAAAGGAGTCCCTAAGTCTAAACTTAGGGAAAATAAGATATTAATGTGAATTAATATAAAGCTGAGTTAGAATGGTCCAAAAGTCATGGATCAAGTTAGATCTAATCTTAGCCGTTGATTAGGGACTTAATCTCGGCCGTTGAGATCTCAATGAGAAAAGTATAAGAGGAGGCTTGAGGATCACTTGGAGAACACACAGAGTTGATCAAGAATTCGATTTTCTGGGGCAGGGCTTGCTGAGGAAATCGAAGGAGTGAGCAGAGTTGCAGCTGAGGGGTAGTGAATGCAGTACTAGAGAGGCAAAAATAGTACCGGAGCATCAGCGCAGAAGCTAGGAGAGGGTTGACGCAGATCCAGCTAGAGGCCACGCAGAAGCAGCCAAAGGCCACGCAGAGGCAACCAGGAGCTGCGCAGAGCCTGAGGAGGGCCAGCGTGGGAGACACATAGGCTTCAGAGGCTGACGCAGAGCCCAGAGAGGCTGACGCATACCCTAGAGGTTGACGCTGGGAGATTTTGTGGGGCAGATTGGGGCTGATATCTGTCTCCGATTGAGAGGTACTACTGCTGAGGGCATTCTCTGTTGGGTGAGCCATTTCTGGCACCCAGATTGTATTCTGAAATTGCTTAATAATAAAACCCTCATATAGCTGCACCAATTTTCCCGCATTGGGTTTTTCCGGGGACATTAGTCCAAAAATAACGGTGTCACTTTTGTGCTTGTTTTTCCTTCAGTTGATGATATGTATGTGTTGAGACTGTAATTGTATTTATTTTCAGTATTTACATGGTAAATAACTTGTTAATTAATAGAACAAGTAGGAAGAAATAAATCAGAAAGTATAGGAAGGATTTCTAACAGTTAGACTTAGAAATTCCAACAACGTGTGGGCACATTAGGGCATATTTTCATAAAGCTAATGGGTTATCTTGTAACCCAGTACATTTTAGCATCAAACTTGCTTTAGGGGATTTTGTAGGCTAATAATCAGTCCTAATCCTCATATACATAGAGGATAGACTCATTTGTATCAGATCATCATCACTTATGACTATTTCAGCCCTCTTGGAGGATTCCAGCCTTCTTGAATTCTTGTGGAGATGTGACTCTATGGTGTACTTTGCTAATTGGAGTTATTTCTTCAGTCTTGGAGATGTTACTTTGGATCAATAAAGGATTGTACATGCATTTTATCTTGTAAGTGTGCCTTAGATTTGGTAAATTTGTATTCATGTCTAATGGTATGAAATGATTTATTATTTAGGGTTTCTATTATACTATTTATTATTGAAAATCAATGTATGGAATCTAGATGATAGCATTGTATGCATTATTCTCTAGTAGAATGTAAATGGTAACCCCTTTAGTGTATCTTTAAACTAGCTCTCCCAACTTTGTTCCCTCACAAAGGTAATAGTTAGGGTTTTGAAAGCTACGACTTCATTATTCCCTTACTCCTTACCAAGACAGCATATCTTTCACTCCAACAAACTCCATCATCCCAAGGACTAGGCACTAGCCTTTTCGCTTTTTTGATCACCTTCAAGATCAACCATATTAAATTTGAATTTCTCTCCTAATCTCATTTTCAGCCCCTTAAGGTCAAGCTGCTAGCTAGGGCTAGAGCACAAAAATAGCTAGGGTTGAAGTCGTTTAGTAGTGGAAGGATTCAACATTGAATGGAGAGTTGGTTGCCTCAAAATCAACCCCTTTTAATGGCTAATTCATCCATTTCAAAGCAAAATCCTTTTTCCCTAGGTCAATCTTGCCCTAGAAAAACCCTAGTTTTGCCCTAGGCTTCAACTTGGAGCTTCTTGAAGGCTTCTTGTTCCATTGGTTGTTGATATTCATTGTTTGGAAGCCTTTTCTTGGCCTCTTGACTCCAACTTATTCCATTGGGCTTGATATCTCTCGAGCCCTAGATCATTTGTGCCCTAAATTAGCCTTATTAGAGGATGTGAATTGCCCTATTACATTTGTTGAATCCTTGTTCTTAGAAATAGTTGTCCTCTATAAGGCTTTCTTGTCACCTTGATGCTTGAACTTGATATATCCTTAGGTGACCTTTTTAAAGGGAAGCCTCCCTAGTGGTGAAAGTCCACAAAAGAGCAGGAGATAGTGGCTATAGTGACGGTGAGCCACACCTCATTGTTGTCCCTTGGTCTAGTTTTTTCCTTGTAAGTCACCCCTTACAAGACATGCGATATTTTGAGGCAACAATGTCATAGGTTACATGGTCTAGTCTACACTATTGACTCCTCAAGTCTACAAGTCTTGTTGCCATTGGCACGATTTCCTCCCAAAATGGGATGTAGAGATTTCACACATAGAGCATCGGGGAAATATACCCTACAAGTACAACTAAATACAATGGGTTGCTCATGTATAACTTGTTATTCTCTACATGATCCTCCCAAATGAAAAATATGGTAACCAAAATCAACTATTGTATCATGTTTGCAAATAATATGATGATACTAATTGAATTACCATTATCATATTGTAATTGTATGTCACATTTTTATGAGAATCATATTAACATGGCCTATCTAAAACATGAAAGGCACAAATAATTTAAATTTAATTTTGCAAGCACATACACAACAAGATTGATGCATACAATGCGTAGAAAAGTGTAATGTTCCTAAATAGGAAATACAAATGAATATCAAATACATGCACTAGCTACAACAAAATAAAAATTTATATAACACAGCCACAATCAATACAATCAAGAAATATGACCAAAAATCTGAGCCATGGCATTAATCTGAGAGATAAGAGTACATAAATGGTAGAAAATGGAACTTGGGCTTGCTACTGCAAGCTACAACAAACCCAGGTGTCAATACAAGAAATACCAATGTCGAAAAGATGACCAGAAGGAATTGCGCACTGCCTAGAAAATATGTTGTTGCTAGTTGGGATCCACCCTGTGTTTGGATCCTCAAAAGTGCTCAAAAACTTTGGCCAAATTAGTTGAAGTCGTCTCACAATAAACCCAAAAAACCCAGAAAGCGTTTGGGTTGAATCCAAAGTGTACCAATGGCCCCAAGAAGAGCGTATGGCTCTAACTGGCTAGTTGAAGATGTTGGAAGAAGAAACTGATGAAATATGCCCCCAAAAACGATGTTGGGAATCCTCTCTCCAAATACTTTGCAAATGGCTACTCCAATCCTCCTTATTCCTCCTTTTCTCACCCCCAGAAGCTGCTACTCACAAGTTTGTGCTGGAGGAAACCAGAGACTCCTGTGCAAGCCCTGGAAAAGACAAATTCGGCCTCCCAAATATCAGTGCTTCCAACCGTGCAAACCTCCAAGGAAATTTTAGTCCACCTTGAGGGAAAATATTTGCAAACTCTTCTACAAAAATATTGTTGTTTATTGGCCCTCCTCTACACCACAAATTTTCTTCTGCACACTTGAAAAAGCTCGCACCAACTGGAGGTCCACTACAAAATGACTCCCCAAATCACTTGAGATCAACACCCGAAATCTCTCCTAGGGTGAAACTCAAAGTTCACTTATTAAGAGGTGGAATTCCTACTTGGAAATTCCTTGTGCTAAGCAACACTAGTTGACTTGGCTAAGTAGTTCAAGCAAAATCTAGTTCTAAAATTGAATGGCCAAAAGATGTCAAAATGAGGCCCTCCTCCTCTATTTATAATTTTTGCTCCCTTTCCTCCTTGTGGTCCCCACTAGTTTGAACTCCTCTTTCTTGCCTCCTCCCTCGGTTCGATTTTCCTAAGAGGTTTAAATTCCCCTTTTTGGGTGGCACCCATATCCCACTACAAAATTAATCTTTCTTTTCTCTAATGTTTGTGACCTCCTTTCTCCAAAAATTAAGTGAGTGACTCCTCACCCACTTCTCCTAAGTTTATTTGATGAAATATTTATCCATCACCAAAATTGCAAAATTGAGGATTGTTACTTAGCAAAATTATTTATTGGGGACATGACAGTCCTCCCCTCCCAAATGTTGCTTGGCCTCAAGCAATTGCAATGCTGGATGCTGCAAAATCTGTTCTCCCTCCCATGTGGCATCCTCCTCAGGTAGGTCCTTCCATCTAATAAGAAACTCCATGATTGTCCTACTCCTGAGCTTCCTCTCTCTCCTACAAGATAGCCTCCGGTACCAAAACCAAGTACCCCTCATCATCCAAGGGTGGTAACTCTGTAGAAGTTGTCACCTGTTGTCCCAAGGCCTTTTTTAGGCAAGACACATGGAACACGTTGTGCACTTTGCTCCCTGGCGGAATGTCCAGCTCATATGCTACCTCTCCAACCCGCTTGGTCACTTTGTAGGGCCCATAAAACCATGGTTTGAGCTTTTCAGCTCCTTCTGCTTCAATGTAGATTGCTTGTATGGCTGGAGTCTCAGAAAAACTAAGTCACCGACCTCGAAGTGTCGCTCAACTCTGCCCTTGTCTGCATATAACTTCTGTTGATTTTGTGCAATCTACAGATTATCCTTGAGAGCTCTAAGGATATCCTGACTCACTTGTATCCAATCCTTAGCCCTTGGGGCCCTTCTATCTCCAAAAACCATATCAGCAAAAGTTAGTGCATCATAACCATACAAAGCACAAAAAGGTGACATACTTATGGACATGTGGTAGGTTGTGTTATAGTAGTACTCCCCAAGATGCAACCACTTCACCCACGCCCGTTGTTGCCCTGTCACTTAATTGCGCAAATAGCCCTCCAACCACTTATTTACTCTCTCAATTTGTCTGTCTGTCTGTAGGTGGTAGCTAGTGCTAGGAGTGAACTCAATCCCCACAAGACGAAACAACTCTTGCCAGAAACCTCCCGTAAATCCGTTATCCCAGTCGCTAATGATGGTCTTAGGGAAACCATCGTATCTAAACACCTCCCGGAAAGATAACTCGGGTACCTGCAAAGCTGATACTGGCCTAAGATGGAAAAAAAAGTGGGAATTTTTTTTCAACCTGTCAACCACCACATAGATGCAATCTCGTCCCTGTGCTGCTGGAAGCCCTGTGATGAAGTCCATAGAGATTCTCTCCCATTTCCTCTTCGGAATTGGAAGAGGTTGTAGTAAGCCAGTCGGATGTGTCTGCTCCCCTTTGTTCCTCTAGCAAACATTACACTCCTGCACATGCCTCAAAACGTCCTCCTTAATGCCTCTCCAAGTGAAGTGCTCCCTAATGCTCTTGTATGTCTTATACAACCCCTGATGCCTCGTCAAAGGTGAATAGTGAGCTGCCTTCGGGATCTTCTTTCGCAACTGGGAGCTGGGTACCAAAGAGATCCTGTATTTGTAGTAAACCACCTCATTCATCACTTTGTACTTATCATCCCTAGCAACACCATCCAAGATCTCACATGCATGACGATCTTTGGAGTACTCCACTAGTAATTGGGCCCTCTAGTCCTGAGTGATGTCCAATAGTGAGAGTGTCGTGGTCCTCCAGGATAATGCATCATCCACTACGTTTTTCTTGCCCTTGATGTACTCTATGTCAAAATCATATGCCTGGATCTTACTGACCCACTTCTGTTGCCTCTCATTTAGCTCTTTTTGCTCCAAGAAGAATCGAAGACTGTTATGATCAGTCTTCACCCTGAACCTATTACCCACCAAGTATTGTCGGAACTTGGCCAAAGCATGCATACTGACCAACATCTCCTTATCATAAATAGAGTACAACCTCTCATAACTCTGTAGCTTCCATCTTTCGAAAGAAATCGGGTGGCCTTCTTGCATGAAAACCACCCAAGGCCCTCACCAAATGCATTGCACTTCAAGACAAAAGGCTATGAGAAATAGTGTAAGGCCAAGACTGGGAAACTGCTCATCACCCTTTTGAGGTGCTCAAAAGCCTCCTTCGCCACGTCGATCCACTTGAAAGGCCCCTTCTTCGTCAAGTCTGTGAGGGGAGTTGCTAGTTGAGACAATCACTGCACAGTCTTCGTGTAATATGTGCAAATACCCAAGAATCCTTGCAAATATGTCACATTCCTGGGCATAGGCCAATCTAGGATGGCCTTGATCTTCTCTTGATGAACTCTAAATCCATCCTCCCCAATCACATGCCCCCAATCTCAGTCAACCCAAACTCGCACTTGGACATCTTGGCATAAAATTGTTGCTCCTTCATGATGTGTAAGACCTCCTCCAAGTGTTGCAGGTGCTCCTCCCAATTCCTGTTGTATATGAGTATATCATCAAAGAATACCAACATGAACTGTCGTAGTTGCTTGCGGAACACATGGTTCATGCAAGACTAAAATGTGGCAAGTGTGCTGGAGAGCCCAAAGGGCATCACCAAGAATTCAAAGTGCCCATAGTGGCACCAGAATGTAGTTTTTGAGATATATTGCTCCCTCATACAAATCTAGTGGTAACCTGAATGCAGGTATATCTTAGAGAAATATTTGGCTCCTCTAAACTCATCCATCAGCTCATCAATGCACGGTATCGAGTACCTATTCTTTAGCATCTTCTTGTTTAGGGCCCTTGTAGTCAATGCACATGTGAAGAGTCCCATCCAATGTTGCACGAAGCGGGAGCGAAGCGGAAGCGTTTTTTGGAAGCGGAAGCATGGAAGCGTCATTTTCCAAAAATCTAGGAAGCGAAGCGTCCGCGGAAGCGTCTGCTATATATATATATATATATTTTTTTTATATTTTTTTGCATTTATACTCAAAACAAACATCCCAAATACCAAATTAATTGTAGAAGACATGAAAACATGCATATTTTTGCATAAATCAAGATAGATATGGCATCCATGATTCCATTGTAGTTACTAGTATGTACAACAATCATCTATATTCTAGCTATTACAAACATACATCAAATTTTTAAGCATATTAAAAACATAAAACATTTAAGCATATTATAAAACATAAAACATAGAGCATATTATGATTTATCTAGCAAGTGAGCAACTGTCAACATTTGTCATGTCCAAAATTCAAATAATAATGTTTACAAAATATGTCACTTGGTCACCGCCAAGCCAAAAAGGTTCAAAATTCAAATTCACAAGTCTACAAGTCTAATGAGTAATCTATGACAAAAAGTAGTAGATTGTGAATATATCTACTAATCTCTCCTCCTTCCACCACGAATAGAACGTGGTGGCGGGCCTCCACGTGGTGGCAATGAAGAAGATGGTGCCTGTGGAAGTCGTGGCACTGAAACTGATGAAGAAGAACCCCCTGTTGTTGGTGTTGAACCATGGAACCTAGGAACCAAGGGACCAGATGGGGGTGGGGGTGGTGGCATATCAACACGGTCATCATCATCCTAGAATCGCTCAAAAAATTCATGCAAAAAAAAAAACACTAGTTAACAAAAAAATTAAAAACATGAATTAGAGAAATGCTTTATAAGGGAAAATTGGAAAATTCATACCACAATGGACATACTTGGATAAGAGCATCCTCTAATTGCTCTAGTCGCAACACTCCATCCTCCAAATTGGGCTCCTCTGGATTCTTGTCCCAAATCAACAAGTCTTTATTAGACTTTGCATCTTCACAGTAATGGGACAACAATCGCAAGTTGTAATGAACATAAACCAAGCTCTCTGCCCGGTCTAAACTCAACCTGTTCCTTTTAACACTGTGGATGAAAGAATAAGAGCTCCAACACCTCTCTGTAGAAGAAGTGTTTACCACCTGTGATAGCACCCGCAATGCCAAACTCTGTAGAAGTGGAGTACCCCCTCCATGCATGTTCCACCACTCAAGAGCAGAAAAAGTCTCTCGATCTTTAATTGCATGCATGCTCCCAAATGGACCAGTGTTGAGCGTATAGTTGCTCACCTGTCTCCGTACCAATGCAGCGTCCTCCTCATCAGGGATTAATTTACTCAATGCAGCCATATATTTTTGGTGAACCTCTTGATCTTGGTGTGGTTTTCTCTTGCTTCCCCCCCCAGGTGCTGGTGTTGAAAGCCATGATGGATGATAGTATTTAGGTGTCAAAACATATGCTAATGCATGCAATGGAATATTTAGCATTTCCCATCAGTTTTGCACCTCTACACAAATATAATTGTACAAGGTGGTATCTCTAGGCTCAACAATGTCTTTAATCTGCCCCAACATGCTATCCATTTGCTCATACACCTCCCCAATTACTGGTCGATCTGAATCTGCAAACTTGATCATGTAATAAATTGGTTTGGTGAATTGCAAAACATATTTAACCTGTGACCAAAAGTAACTGTCAAGAACAGTGTCCTTGACTGCATTAGCACCATCTGTGTCAGTGTTAATTTCATCCCATGTTTCAGCACACACCAGATTAGTTAAAGCTTGTCTCACCTTCACTAGCCGCCTAAAGGTGAGGTAATAACTAGCAAATCTTGTCTTTGCAATTTTAAGCAATTGCAACTTGGAGTAAGTGCCATAGAAGTAGTTTACCCTTGTATGCCCTGTGATGAATTTAATGAGTTGCTTCCCTTTCCTGTAAACCTCAGCAATCCACCCACATTCTTTGTGTTTCACAATATCATGCATCAAAAGGTTCAATGTGTGAACCAGGCACCCAGACCAAAAGATGTGTGGATGAGTACGCTCAATAATTTTTCCTGCTGCCTTACAATTTGTTGCATTATCTGTGATCACTTGAACCACATTATTCAGACCAACATCTTTGATTGATTTCAATAGGAGATCTGCAATGTTTTGTGCAGATGCAGTGATGGAGGAGGAGTCATGACATGCAATAAATGCTGCACCACTAGAAGAAACACCAAGAACATTTATCAAATGTTGGTTTCTTGTAAAAAATTTTGTTTTCCCACCCCGGTTTTCAGTTTCTCCTTATTTCTCCCATGTAGTTAAATGCCCATTCCCATAACCATACATTTAACAGACTGAAAAAAATAAATATTGCTGAAAACACAAATTCTGGAAATTTTTCAGAATGCTGGAAATTGCAGAATTAACAAATCAGCAATTAAAAACAGCCATTAAAACACATTAAAACACTGATATTTTTGGTCAACTTGACCCTGGAAAAACCCCCTACAACTCTTGGGGAAAACCAGTTTGAGAGCTCTTCTTTATTTCTGAAAATTGTCTTTTTACAGTGAGAATTATTCAGCAAAAAATCAGCAAGCAAATTTACAACTTATCTCCTTTCCCGTGCCTCACAGCAATCTGGAAATTACAGCAAACAGGACAGCAATAAATGCTGTACGACCTCCGTTTTGTGTGCAGAAAAATCAGCAAACTGCTCCTCGATTTTTGTGCAAAAATCTGCCTTTCACTATGTGCTGAATCAGCTGTACAAATCTGCTCAACTGCTGCCTTGGAATGTGTGCCAAGCTGCTGTCTCCTTCTCCTTCCTGCTCAGAAATCTCTCTTGCTCTCTTGCTCTCCTTCTCCCAATCTGCTCATGAAAGAATGAATGACCTTTTCCTCATTTTCCTCCTTTAATATAACTCCAAGTGACTTTTGGGTGATCTCTAAATCCAATGGCTGAAATAGATTTAGATCAATGGTTGAGATTAAATGCTCATTTAAATCTCACTTTCTATTTTTTAATTCACCCCACTTTAATAAAGACCCACTTAGTCATTTATTTCCAAAGTCACTTTTCCTTTCTAATTTTTCATTGACTTTATAAAAGTCACTTTAAAATTAGACTTAATAACTTTATCACTTAAAGTCACTTTTAAATTAGATTTAACTTTATAAAATTATAAAGTCACTTTAGGAGAAAAATTAAATTCTTTTGGACACTTTTCCCTAGGCCAAAGATCAAAGCCTAAGGGAACCACCTGTCCTCCGGTACCAAATTTCAACACTCCCTCTTACCGAGGAAGGTGTTCCTCACCACACCCATCTTGTCTCTGAAGTAGACATGCTTGCCCCGTGGTAAGGCTTTGGTAAGGATATCTGCAACCTGCTCATCAGTGGAAATATACTCAAGCTTCACAGCTCCCTTCTGAACATAGTCTCTGATGAAATGATATCTGATCCCGATATGCTTTGACCTGTCATGAAATACTGGATTCTCCGTGAGTTTAATGCAACTCTGATTATCACAGTAAATCACTGAAGGTCTCAACGGCTGACCAAATAAGCCAAACAACATCTTGCGAAGCCAGATGGCCTCACAACTAGCTAGACTGGCTGCCATATACTCTGCTTCCGCTGAACTCAGTGCTACTGACTGCTGCTTCCGGCTGAACCATGACACTACTGCTGAACCCAACCCAAAACAACACCCTGAAGTGATCTTCCTATCAGAAGCACAACCTGCCCAATCAGAATCAGTGTATCCTGCCAATCTCACTCCATCTCCCTGCCTGTAGTCCAGACCATAATCCACTGTCCCCTGCAAGTACCGCAAAATGTGTTTTGCAGCCACCCAGTGAACCTTCCTAGGCTCACACATAAACTGACTCATCGTGTTGACTGCAAAACAAATATCTGGTCTAGTGTTGACCAAATACATCAAGGAACCAATCAGCTGCCTGTACAATGTGGGATCCACCAACTCGGAATCCGAAGCATGAAGCTTCTTCCAGTTGGTGATCATCGGTGTCGAAATGGGTCTACAATCCTCCATGTGGAATCTGCTAAGGATGTCCACAATATACTTCCCCTGCCCCAGGAAGAAATGCCCCTCCTCCTGCCACACCTCCAAACCCAAAAAGTAATGCATCAAGCCGATGTCCTTCATCTCAAACTCCGCCGCAAGATCTCTCTTGCAGTGCTCTATGAGTCTCTCTGCACCTGTAATGATCAAGTCATCCACATACAGCACCAGAATGAGAGGCTCCTCACCAATCACAATAAAGTAAAGGTTCGGATCTGCCTCACTCTTTGTGAAACCCATCCCCTACAAGTATGCATCTATCCTGGAGTACCAAGCTCTGGGAGCTTGCTTCAGGCCATAAAGGGCCTTCTTCAATCTGCACACATGGGACTCCTTCCCATGCACCTCAAAGCCCTGTGGCTGCTCAATGTACACCTCCCCCTGTATGAAGCCATTGAGAAATGCGGTCTTCACATCCATCTGGTGGATCTTCCAACCCATCTCTGCTGCTATCGATATAATGGAGCGGATCGAAGTATATCGAGCCACGGAAGCGAAGGTCTCCTCATAATCAACTCCCTCTACCTGGGAGAACCCTCTAGCCACAAACCTCGCTTTGAATTTCTCAATGCTGCCATCTGCAGCATGCTTTACCTTGTAAAGCCATCTGGAAGTAACCACGGATTTGCCCTCAGGCCTCGGCACCACCTCCCAAACATCATTCTTCATGATAGAAGAATACTCCTCCTGCATGGCCTCTCTCCAGACCTGCTGGCTAGCTGCCTCCTCATAGCTAGAAGGCTCAGAGTCAAGGATGCTGGTAACCATCGCCATATAACTACAAAACCTCTCAGGTGGTCTACTCTCTCTGACCGGCCTCTTCGGCTCAGCAACAGATGTGGCATCTCTCAAGGTGTCCTGAAGCCACTTGGGCTTCCTCTTCCCTGAGCGCACTTCTTCCACCGGAGAATGAAACTCCTCCTCCTCATCATCATCAGTAGCCTGAACTCCTGACTGTCTGTCTGCTGTCCTCCTGCCTGCACCTGAACCTGTAGAAGCTGAGGTACCGTGTGAACTGTCCATCAGTGGACTCCCTAGTGAACTGCTCTGTGAACTGCTCTGCATGCTACCCGGAGCACCACCCCTCTGGCTCGATGAGCCATTGCTCACTGACGGACCTGACATCCTCATAGATGTACCTCCGGATCCTCCTGATCCCTGCCCACTGGATTCCTGCGACTGACTCAACTGCTGCTGAGGGTCTGGCTGATCCAGATACTCTAACTCCCGTGACCTCCTAAAGGCCCTGTCCTCCTCGAACTTCACATCCCGTCTGACAATAACTCTCCTCTGTGCAGGAATGTAAATCCGAAAGGCCTTTGAGGTCTCACTGTAGCCCACAAAGATACCCTTCTCTGCGGTGGGCTCTAGTTTGGTCCTCTTCTCCTTGGGTATATAAGAGTATGTAATGCATCCAAAGATATGAAGATGACCAAGATCAGGCTTCTTCCAAGAGAAAGCCTCCTCCGGAGTCATGTGCCCCAAGGCACGATGCGGACTCCTGTTCTGCAAGTAAACAACTGTGTTGCAGGCCTCTGCCCACAAGAACAATGGACACCCCTGATCATGTAACATAGCTTTGGCAGCCTCTATGATGGATCTGTTCTTCCTCTCCGCAACCCCGTTCTGTTGGGGGTTGTAAGGAACAGTGAACTCCCTCCTAATGCCTGCCTCCGCACAATAGTCAACAAACTCTCCAAGGGTGTACTCTCCTCCATTGTCCGACCTCAAGGACTTGATCTTTCGGCCTGTCTGTGTCTCCACAAGAGCTCTGAACTCCTGAAACCGCTTGAAGACCTCACTCTTGGTCTTCAAGAAATAAATCCAGGTCCTCCTGGAGTGATCATCAATGAATAAAACATAGTACTCATACCCACTCAAGGAAACATGAGACATCCGACCGCTCACATCGGAATGAATCAAATCAAGTATCCCCGTCGCTCTGCTGTCACTGCTGGGAAAAGGGGATTTGGCAAATTTGCCCATCGCACAACCTCTGCAAGTATCAAAGTGATCAGTACTGAAATCTGGCACACCTGTAGTGATCTCCCGCAATGTCCTCAAGGCTCCATGATACATATGTCCCATCCTGCGGTGCCAAATCTCACACAGCTCAGAACTGCTAGCTCTGCTGTCGGTACTACTGCTCAATGCCAAAAGGGGCTGAAATGCAAACTTGTACACCTTTGCATGGCGTACACCTATCACTCTAGCTGAATCAGTTGGAGTGTCCCTGGGATACATCAACACCTGTCCTCCCCTGAACAGTACGTCATATCCTCTGTCCTCCAAAGCTGAGACGGATATGAGGTTCTTCCTCATCCCTGGCACATAAAGAACCTCTGACACCTTCAAGGGAGGTTTGGACTCCCTCTGAAATGTCACTGTCCCCACCCCGACTGCTCTAACAACTCTGTCATCACCGAGTACTACCTCAATATCAGTGCCACTCTCTGAAAGCTCTGAGAAGTACTCACGGACTCCTGTCATGTGACGTGAAGCCCCACTGTCCACATACCAAATACCTGTAGATGCTCCGCTAATCGAGGGAAAAGCATGCTCCCTCTGAACCTGTGTGGCAGGTGATCCTGCACTAGAGGACTCACATGTAGTGAACGCAAACTCCCGGTCAAAACGACCTGCAAAGTCCTCAATCTCAGCTGAAGCTGCCACGTCCTGGTTCTTTCCCTTCTTCTTCTTCTTCTCCGGACACACAACTGCATAGTGTCCCATCTTTTGACAATTCCAACACTTCACCTTGGAATAGTCCTTCTGTGTGTTCCCCGGTTTACCTTTACCTTTGCCTTTGCCCCCACCACTGCTTGTGGAAGCCTGCTTCTTCCCTTTGCCTTTCTTGCCTCCTGCCACCAGTGCTACATCCTCATCCTGCTCAACTGGCTTGGCTGCCCCAAGCTGTCCTTTCCTGATCTCTGTCTGAATGCAATCATCCCAAAACCTCTCCCATGTGGGAAGGGTCTCACGTGCACAAACCCCATCAGCAAAGTTCAACCATGAACGGGGGAGGCCATTCACTGCAATACGTACCAACTCAGTGGATGGAATGGCCTCTCCAATCGCTGCCAACTCATCTCTCACATTGGTAATCTTTGTGAGATATCCAGCTGCACTATCATTACCCATCTTAATGTTCTTCAGCTTCTCCTTCAGGACCATCTTCCGGTTCTCATTGGTACTCTGGTAGAGATTGGACAATGCTGTCCACATCTCATGGGCATTGCTCTTTCCTCTCACATGAGGAATGCAATGGTCTTTGATTCCGTCTAGAATCAGCCTCTTACCCTTATTGTTCTTCTTTTTATACTCAGCCAACTGAGTAACATCAGTGGGCACAACAACAGGGTTCTGTGCGGTATGCACCATGATATCTCAGACTTCTGCCTCCTCAAAGATACTCTGCATTCTCTCCTTCCAAACGCTGTAATTTATATGCCCATCCAGCCTATCCTCCACCCTCAATCCCAATGACATCCTGCTGTCCTAAAACTGAAAAATAGCACTGCTGTAGTAAAGATAAAACTGCTGTTTATGAAAAAATCAGCTTGCTGGAATTTTCTGAGTGAAAAATCAGCAACTGTAATTTTTCCTTTTGCTATCCCAAACTGCCCTTCAGCACTCAAGCTCCGATACCATGTAAAAATTTCTGTTTTCTCACCCCGGTTTTCAGTTTCTCCTTATTTCTCCCATGTAGTTAAATGCCCATTCCCATAACCATACATTTAACAGACTGAAAAAAATAAATATTGCTGAAAACACAAATTCTGGAAATTTTTCAGAATGCTGGAAATTGCAGAATTAAAAATCAGCAATTAAAAACAGCCATTAAAACACATTAAAACACTGATATTTTTGGTCAACTTGACCTTGGAAAAACCCCCTACAACTCTTGGGGAAAACCAGTTTGAGAGCTCTTCTTTATTTCTGAAAATTGTCTTTTTACAGTGAGAATTATTCAGCAAAAAATCAGCAAGCAAATTTACAAGTTATCTCCTTTCCCGTGCCTCACAGCAATCTGGAAATTACAGCAAACAGGACAGCAATAAATGTTGTACGACCTCCGTTTTGTGTGCAGAAAAATCAGCAAACTGCTCCTCGATTTTTGTGCAAAAATCTGCCTTTCACTATGTGCTGAATCAACTGTACAAATCTGCTCAACTGCTGCCTTGGAATGTGTGCCAAGCTGCTGTCTCCTTCTCCTTCCTGCTCAGAAATCTCTCTTGCTCTCTTGCTCTCCTTCTCCCAACCTGCTCATGAAAGAATGAATGACCTTTTCCTCCTTTAATATAACTCCAAGTGACTTTTGGGTGATCCAAGTGACTTTTGGGTGATCTCTAAACCCAATGGCTGAAATAGATTTAGATCAATGGTTGAGATTAAATGCTCATTTAAATCTCACTTTCTATTTTTTAATTCACCCCACTTTAATAAAGACCCACTTAGTCATTTATTTCCAAAGTCACTTTTCCTTTCTAATTTTTCATTGACTTTATAAAAGTCACTTTAAAATTAGACTTAATAACTTTATCACTTAAAGTCACTTTTAAATTAGATTTAACTTTATAAAATTATAAAGTCACTTTAGGAGAAAAATTAAATTCTTTTGGACACTTTTCCCTAGGCCAAAGATCAAAGCCTAAGGGAACCACCTGTCCTCCGGTACCAAATTTCAACATTTCTAATATTTGTCCACCCATCTGATACAATGGATACCCCAGAATCTACCCACTCATTTGTAAAACGTGTCAAAGCTCTTTGAACCTTAGCTTTTTCTCTTTCTAATAACACTGTTCTAGCTTTCTCATAGTTGGGGGCCTTGTATCCTTTTGGGGCTTCATTGATGGCCTTTACCATTTCATGCCAATAGGGAGAGTGAAGCACATTGAATGGTACACCGCAAGCACAAAGAAAACGGACTATCTTTCCATCCACATCATCCCTCCCAACAACATTAAGGAAATCCCCTATTGTTCTTCTACCTCCAGAGCTTGCAGAAGTACCATGAGGAGATGAGCAACTACCAAATTTAGAGGTTGCACTTGATTCAGAATGAGTTTTTTGTTTCTTGTTTTTTTGTTGTGCAGCCATCTCTATTTGGATGTATTTTCTTCTTTCTTCAGTTGAAATGTTTGGGCAAATTTGTACCCCCACAGAACCCTTTTTTTCATCACTCTCCAGCACCCCACAAAGATGCCTCCTCAGACGGGTATATGAACCACAATATGGTTTTCCTCCATGACAACCATGAGGGCACACAAATTTGTAAGATCCACCACCCTTTCCCCCATCAAGTTTGGTCACATAGTTCCACAAGGGTGTTGATGTAGCTTTCCCATCTTGTGTTTCAGTGTCCCCTTCAAGTTCATCCCCTTCCTCTTCAAACCCTTCCTCCTCATCATACATTGGGTCACTACTATTAGGACCATCACCAATGTCCTCTTCTGTTTCTTCCCTTCTATTCCTCACCCTTGCCATCATTAAAACCAAGAGTGGAATGATACATAGAAGCCAAAAGAACACCATCTTGGAATATGGATATAGGTGGTGGACAACGACAACCTGTAAATAAAGGAGCAAGTAGAAACAATGGGAAAGAGTAGGAGAGGGAGGAGAAAAATACAAAAAAAAATTCAAAAAAACAAGGGAGTTTGGGGTTTGAACTTACCTCTTTAGCTCTTGTAGATGAAGTCCTCCAAGCTCCTCCTCCTTCTCCTAGCTCCTCCTTCTTCACTCCTCCAAGCTCTCCTCTCTTCTCCTCTCCTTTCCTCTCTTCTCTTCTCCTCTCCTCTCTTCTCTTCTCCAACTCTCATAAACTCAAAGTGAGAAAATGAGGAATGAATGGGGGCTTTATTCTTTTCATTCCTCACCTTAACCTCACCCTAACCTCACCCTAACCCACCCCCTTAAGGTTGAGTGAACATAACTTTAAAAAAAAAATAAAAAAAAAATTGTTTTTCTCCCTTGGGCGCGCCCCTTTCCGCCGAAGCGTACGGAAGCGTGCGTGAAGCGCACGCTTCCTGCTCCGAAGCGCCGTACGAAGCGCGCTTCGGAGCCGGTGCTTCGGAAATTCCAAGAAGCACAAAAAAATTTGCGAATCGCGCTTCCGAATTTCCGAAGCGCGCTTCGGAAGGCGCTTCGTACGGCGCTTCCATACGGGGCGCGCTTCGGAGCTTCGGAGCGGGGGGGGGGGCGCTTCGTGCAACACTGGTCCCATCCTTCTTCTTCACCAGCACCACTGAAGAAGCAAAGGGACTAGAGCTGGGCCTAATATGCCCCTACGCCAACAACTACTTAATAGCCCTCTCAATCTCATCCCAATATGCCTTGGGATGCCTATAGGGAGTTGTAAAAACTACATGCACTCCCTCCAACTCTATGGTGTGCTCAAAGCCCCTATCTGATGGACGGCCTGGTGGAATGTCTCCAAATACTGCCTGATGGTTCTCCAATAATGAAAAATATCTGGATGTGGTGGCTGCCCCTGTTTCCCTAACTCTGAGATGCATAGCTCTACTACCCATGTTATGTCTCCATGTCTCAAATCAACTTCCATCCTGTGAGCTGACATGATCAACGGTGGGTATGAATACATGCCTCTTAGTACTAACCACTTCCCGTTTGGTCCCACAAACTCCATCTCCAATTCCTTCCAATCTACAGTGACACGTCCCAGAGAATATAGCCATTGGACACCCATCACCACATTGGTGCCTAGTACATCAACAACGAAGAAATGGTCTGTCACAAAGTAGTCCCCCATGTTCAGGGTCATACTGGTAATATATCTCATGCACTACATGGTCCTATCTCTCGACACCAGCATTGAAAATCCATCCAAAACCTCTGTGTGTATACCTCTTTGCTCCACCAATTGCGCATCAATGAAATTGTGTGTAGCCCCACTATCCACCAACACTGGAACTCGATACCCCTGCATTGTGCCCCTAATCCTCAGTGTCAAATACTTCATAACTCCCCGAAGCGAAGCAATAACTCCTCCTATGCGTAGCGGTGGTCCTCCTCCTCTAGGTGGTGGTCGTGCTCCTCCTCCTATAGTCTGTGGGTTACAATCATCTCCCTCTATCTCTAGTTCGTCCATATCCTTCGGCTCATTGTCAAGAAACACCTCTTTGTAGTGGGCTTTTCCTTGGTGCATCGATGTCCTGGTGCCCATGGCTCCTAGCATGTGAAGCACAATTTCCTCCTCCGAAGGTCCCTCCTAGTCTCATCATCCAACTGTCCTCGTCCCGTCCACTCCTGAGGAGGTTTGGTTTCCTTCCCCTTCTGAGGGAAAGTGGGCCTAGAAGGTACTAGTGTCCTCGTCTTCGGAACAACATCAAGCATGTCCCAGGTCCAGTTGATGGCATCCTGCAATGACATCGACCTGTAAGCTTGCACCCAACCATGCAGTGGCTCTACCAGTCCCTCTATGAACAACATGATCAACCTCACCTCTGAGATGTCAGAGACCATAACAACTAGTCTCTTGAACTCTGCCATGTATGCCTCAGCATTGCCCGTCCACTTCAGGTTAGCCAACTCCCTAAAGTGTATCTCTAGGTCCTTCCTGTCAAACCTCTCCACCAGCCTGCACATGAACTCGGTGTAAGAAGTAATGGAAGCATGCCCAAGCGTGACCAACCCATAGTACCACCACTCTTGCGCATCTCCATCCAAGTGCAGAGTGGTGAATCTGATCGCATCTGGCTCCCGCGTAGGGTTCAAATGAAGGTATGTGTCTAACTTTTGAATCCACGCCTCAGCCAAACTTCTGGCTGAACCATCAAAGTTGGGCAAAGTCACCTTCCCTGCCAAATTCTGAGTGTCCCAATTCTGATTCCCCTAACTCTGGGATCCAGTGCCTCATACTCATCAACTCCATCAGTGAATGACCTCATCAACTCAGCGAAGGCATCTATCTCCCTCTCCCTCTCAAGTTCCTCCAGGAAGTGTGGCATCGTGGGTCTACTAGTATGGCCATACATGTGGGTACCCTGCTATTGGTTTGTGCATCCATGCAATGGCTCCCTTCTCCTATTCCGGACCCACCTTCTCCATCATTTTCTCCTTCCTGTGTGTTCTATAATTGTAGCCCCAATATCTGCCACATTGTATCTAAGAGCTGCTAGTTTTGTCCCATTATTTGTTGGTTTTGTCTCATCATTTTCTGATTCGTTCTCACCATCTCCTCCAATAATGGGTCATATCCAGTCTATCCAAGCTGCTCGTTGCCCTCCCGGTTATCCATATTTTCTCTGACATTGTCAAGCACTTTGTTAGAAAATGGATCAAGTGTTTCTTCTTCTCTACCACATCCCCTTCCTCTACCTCTACCTCTGCCTCTGTAATGATAGACTACTCCACCAAAAGGTCGTGTCATCACCTGTTCTTGTGCCCACATTTGGCCAAGAACATGCTCTGATACCATTGTAATGTTGCTAACTAGGAAATACAGTGAATATGAAATACATGCACTTGCTACAGCAAAAATAAATTTTTGTATAACACAGCCACAATCAGTACAATCATAAAATATGACCAAAAATCTGAGCCATGGCATTAATCTGAGCGATGAGAGTATATCAATGGTAGAAAATGGAACCTGGGATTGCTACTGCAAGGTACGACAAACCCAGGTGTCGATACAAGAAATCCCAATGTCGGAAAGATGCCCAGAAGGAACTGCAGACTGCCTAGAAAAATTGTTGTTGTTGGTTGGAATCCACCCTGTGTTTGGACCCTCAAATCTTCTCAGGAAATTTGGCCAAATTAGCTGAATCCTCCTCACAATAAACCTAGAAAGGGTTTGGGATGAATCCAAAGTGCACTAGTGACCCCAAGAAGTGCATATGGCTCTAATTGGTTGGCTGAAGATGCTGGAAGAAGAAACTGATGAAATAGGCTTCCCAAAACACTATTGGGAATCCTCCCTCCAAATACTTTGCAAATGGATACTCCAATCCTACTTATTCCTCGTCTCACCCCCAGAAGTTGCTGCTCACAAGTCTGCGCTAGAGGAAACTAGAGATCCCTGCACAGACCCTGGAAAAGACAAATTTGGCCTCCCAAATATTAGTGCTTCCAGCCCTACGAACTTCCAAGGAAATTTTCATCCACCATGAGGGAAAATATCTACAAATTCTCCTACAAAAATCTTCTTGTTTGCTAGCCCTCCTCCACACCACAAATTTTCTTCTACGCACTTGAGAAAGCTCACACCAGCTGAAGGTTCACTACAAAATGACTCCCCAAATCATCTGAGATCAACTCCTAAAATCTCTTGTAGGGTGACACTCAAAGTTCACCGAAGAAGAGGTGGAATTCCCAATTGGAAATTCCTTGTGATAAGCAGCACTAGTTGACTTGGCTAAGAAGCTCAAGCAAACTCTAGTTTTGAAATCGAATGGCCAAAAGATGTCAAAATGAGGTCCTCGTCCTCTATTTATAATTGCTGCTCCCTTTCCTCCTTGTGGCCCCCACTAGTTCAAACTCCTCCCATACCACTACAAAATTAATCTTTCTTTTCTCTAATATTTGTGGCCTCCTTTCTCCAAAAATTAAGTGAGTGACTCCTCACCCACTTCTCCTAAGTTTATTTTCTGAAATATTTATCCATCACCAAAATGCAAAATTGAGTATTTGTACTTAGCAAAATTATTTATTGGGGACATGACAAAAACATGTTGATTTGGGGTAGCATCGGATGTGCTCTAGCCATGAAAATTGGTGGAGACGCTAAAGCGCATGAGATCTCCAAGACCCAGAAATGGTTTGGAGAGATTGTACCCAGTTTGAGAGATATTAAAATAATTAATATTTTTAATGGAATTCCTAAATCTAAACTTAGGAAAAATAAAATATTAATGGGTATTAATATAAAACTGGGTTAGAAGCTTCCAAAAGTCATGGATCAAGTCAAATATAATCTTAGCCGTTGATTAGAGATTTAATCTCGGTCATTGAAGGACCAACGAAAAAAGTATAAGAGGAGGCTTGAGGTCGATCGGAGAATACACCAAAGTGATCAATCATTCATTTTGCTAGAGCGGGGTTGCTAAGCAAAAGTGAATCAGTGATCAGCAGTGAGGGGCAGTGAGTACGAGGCAAAGAGGCAAGGACAATACTGGGAGACCAACACAGAAGCAGAGAGAGCGAAAGCAGCAGTCAGTCCAGGGTACGCAAAGCCCAACAGAGGCAGCGCAAAGCCCAAAGAGACCGTGTCATCCATGCAGAGGGCAGAGGGAGTGACGCAGAGGCTCCTAGAGGTTGTGCAGTGCCTCAGAGTGCTAACACAGAGGGTCCTGGCGTTGACGCAGTGGCCAAAAGGACTAGCGTTGAGCTTCAGTTGTGCCGGAGAGGGTTTCGTGGGACAGGTTTTCTGAATACCTGTTTCCAAATATAAAGGTATTGTTGTCGTATATATTTCTCTGTCCGGTGAGCCGGTTTAGGTGTTGAGATTGCAACAAGATGATGGAGCTTAGTGAAAAGAGTCGCCTTCACTAAGTGGGCCCGCAGGCAAATTATGGCGCAAGTTCTATTTTTGACCACAGTGTGAGTGATCACAATGTGGGTGACCAAAATGTGGGTGACCAAAGTGTGGGTGACCACAGTGTGGGTGATCAAAGTCTATTTTTAGATTGGCTGTCAAAAATAGAAAAGTCAAATATTATTGTCTCATAATAATATTTGGACTATAAACTTGATCTTATTCTCTTGGAGCACTTCAGTTTGAGCTACAGATTTTGCCCATGCAGTTGTCAGAAGGAAGTACGCTTTTCTTATGAGTCAGTTGAGTTGTTGCATGCATGACTTCAGTTAGAACTCAATCAGTTGAGTTTGGTGGAGTTGATTGTGGAGTTGATGGAGTTGTGTTCAGTTTGACTTGGTTAAACTAGTTGTAGTTAGTCTAACTGCAAATAGACTAATGATGAGTTGTTAAACTAATTATTAACTCATAATACAACTATAGAATACATCAGTTAACTCAGTTGCATGTCAGTGCATGTTCAGTTCAACAGGGACAGGTGTTAGAGAATCATATTGCTATCAGTTGTGACTATAGTTGTGCATCAGATCTTGCACAATCAAGGGATTGAGTATGCCAATGAGTTTGCTCATGTATTTGCCCAGTTTGTAGCTTCTGCTCATGTCTTACACATTGTGAGTGATTCTTTGGAGGTGAAATACGAGTTTGGTAGACCATTCTCATTCATTCTTGAGCAGTGGAGGCAGGCAAGCAGTGGAATAGATTTGGAGATCAGATCTTAGCTGTATTGTGTGTAACAGGTGGAGCTGGTACTGGATTGCTTGTGATAAGCATTGTACTTTGTAATGTTACATGGTCTCAATCATTAATATACAGATAGTGTGGGGTTTTTAGCCAGATGCTTTCCCCGGGTTACATACTGTGTTAATGTGTGAATGCTCTTGATGTTTTATTGTTATTGATACTGCTATATTGATGATCAATGTAGAGGAGCTTATGTATTGTGTATGTATTTCTCAATAGTACATGATCAGGATAATCTCTGTTGAATATGTGTTAAATTATTCAAAATTTCTACATGGTATCAGAGCGAGCTAGATAATTGTAGAAAAAGTTTCTACAAGGTATCGGAGCTGTTGATCATCAGATCTACTATTCAGGAAGTGTTTACATTCTATTTCTTCAGGCAGAGTCTGTAATCGGGCCAGGTAGCCTCTGGATTCATCCTTCCTTTGGAAGGTGAGATATCCGGTGAATGCCCATACAGTCAATCTCTGTATGAGAAATATTGCGTTCTCACGAATTCTAGATGGGAAGCGGTTGAGTTGGAGCTGGTGGAAATTCGAATTTGCAGCAATGTTGTTGAAAATGTCTTTCAACGGATTGCAAATGTTATTCCAAAGCAAGAGCGACCTGGCACTCAAGGATAAACTCAGAAACAATAAAGGTGAGAATGGATCTTCATCAAAGGTATCTGATGAAGAGAATTATGCTTTGGCTGCCAAAGCAAAGAAAGGGAAGAGCAAGAAAGCTTCTCAATCTGGTGCAAAAGGCAAGAAGCAGGACATGTCCAAGGTGAAGTGTTTTCACTGTGACCAGCACGCACACTATGCCACAAATTGTCCGCAGAAGAAGAAGAACAAGCAGACTGCTGGATCTTCAGCAAGAGAGGCTCTAGCCTCACAGTTTGAGCTTGATTTTTCATTGATCGCATGCTTGGTTTCAAGTGTGATGGGATCAGTGTGGTTCTTGGGCAGTGGTGCGTCTTTTCACATGACGGGAGATAGAGATTTGTTCTGTGATCTGGAGGACAAAGATCTTGGAGTGCACATCGACATGGGCGATGATGGTAGATACAGTGCGACCGGTATCGGTACCATTTCCTTTGAGAGGGAGTCTGGTAAACCCTTCGTATTGAAGGAAGTCATGCATGTTCCAGGATTGACGAAGAATCTCATCTCAGTGGCGATGTTAGAAGACAAGGGGTATGATGTTGTTTTCAGCGAGGGAAAGGCTTTCCTGCGCAGCAAGACAACTGGTGAGACCCGGAAGATAGGGGTTCGAGTGAGGAACCTTTATCAGTTGCATGTAGATGGATGTGCAGCAATGACGGGCAAGGCAGAAGGATTGGTGAGCCGGGATGATGGCGAGTTGTGGCACAGGAGATTGGGTCACCTTCACCATGGAGCCTTGAAGATACTGCAGCAGATCACTACAGGGCTTCCTAAAGGCACACTTGCGTAGTCAGATCAGTGCAAGGGGTGTACTTTGGGGAAGTTTGTGAAAGCCACCTTTCACGAGAAGGATAGTCGCGCCACGATGATCCTTGAGAGAATTCACACAGACGTGTGTGGACCTTTCTCAGTTGCTTCGACAACAAAACACAGGTATTATGTGATTTTTGTTGATGATTTCTCTCGTAAGTGCTGGATCTTCTTCATGTAGAAGAAGAGTGAGACATATTCAAAGTTCTGTGAATTCAAAGCACTGGTCGAGAAGGAGTCGGGGAAGAAGGTGAAGGCTCTTAGGAGCGATAATGGTGGTGAATACATCTCGGACGAGTTCAAGGATTTCTGCAAGGCAGAAGGGATTCGTAGAGAGCACATAGCTCCCCATAACCCACAGCAGAACGGGGTAGCTGAGCGGAAGAACGGAACAATTGTGGGTGCTGCACGGGCAATGTTGCATGATCAGGGCCTACCCCTTCACTTGTGGGCGGAAGCATGCAATACAGCAGTTTATGTGCAGAACCGTTGTCCTCATAGGATACTTGCCATGAGTACACCTGAGGAGACTTATTCTGGTAAGAAGCCTGATCTTTCTCATTTGAGGATTTTTGGTGCTAACGTTTACATGCATGTGACGAAGGATGCCAGGAAGAAGTTGGAGCCGACCGCAGAGGTTGGGATATTTGTGGGGTACACTGATACGCCCCACAACTATCGTGTGTATTTGCCAGACAGTGGTAAAATTGTTGTGCGACGGGATATAAAATTTCAGGAGGAGAAAGCCATGAAGTGTTCGCTTGAGAGGGAGCTACACTTGCATGCAGATGAGGAGCTATTAGTTCCTAAGGATGAGCTTCAGGACGAGGTTCATGGAGTGGAAGAGACCACTCATGCAGCGCCAACCATCAGAGGGCGAAAGCGCTTGACAGAAGCTGAGCGACTGGCTCAAGATGCAGAGAAAGTTGTAGGACCACCTACAGCCCAACGCAGGCAGAGACAATCACCTGATCGGTACACTGGATACATGGCTCTGATGAGCAAGTGTGTTGTGACTGAGCCATCCTCTTTCGAGGAAGCTGTGGAGGATCCCGCATGGGTAGACGCCATGGTGGAAGAGTATGATTCTATCGTCAGAAACAGTGCATGGGAGATTGTTCCTAGACCGGAAGGGAAATCAGTGGTGGGTTCGAGATGGATCTACAAGGTCAAGCAGGCAGCTGACGGGAGTGTGGAGAAGTACAAGGCAAGATTTGTTGCCCGAGGCTTTTCACAGATAGAGGGGATCGATTATGAGGAGACCTTTGCACCTGTCGCAAGGTATTCTTCCATACGGACGATTCATGCTCTCTCAGCGCAGATGGGATGGCACATTCATCAGATGGATGTGAAGACTGCGTTCCTCAATGGAGTCATTGAGGAGGAGGTGTACATTGAGTAGCCCGAAGGCTTTGAGGTCTTCAACAGCGAGTCGCATGTGTGCAGGCTCAAGAGAGCGTTGTATGGGTTGAAGCAAGCATCACGTGCTTGGTACACACGGATAGACAGCTATTTCACAGGACTTGGATTCTCCAAGAGCGAGGCGGATCCTAACCTATACCAGATTGTGGTGGAGGGTAAGTTGCTTATCATTGTATTGTATGTTGATGATTTGATTCTAACGGGTGATGAGCTGTTGATACTGTCATGCAAGAAGGATCTTGCTACAGAGTTTGAGATGAAGGACTTGGGCCTCCTTCACTATTTCCTAGGATTGGAAATATGGCAGCGCAGTGGTGGACTGTTTGTTTCTCAGGGCAAGTATGCTCGGGAGATACTGGAGAAGTTCAACATGCATGGTTGCAAGCCTGTTGATACTCCTCTTCCTGGAGGTTGGAGGAAGGAGGATGCCACTTTGGGAGAAGAAGTGGATGCCACTGTTTATCGACAGTTGGTGGGGTCGCTGATGTATTTGGTCAATACACGACCTGATATATGCTATGCAGTTAACCAACTTTCACAAGCTATGGTTAAGCCTACCAAGCTCTTCTGGAAGGCGGGCAAGCATGTATTGCGCTACTTGAGAGGCACATTGGATATGGTTTGTGGTACAGACAGGAGGATGAGGTGAAGCTATGTGGCTTCACGAATGCAGATTGGGCAGGGAGCCCAACGGACAGAAAGAGCACATCAAGAGGGGTCTTCAGTATTGGATTGACAGCAGTTTCTTGGTACAGCAGGAAGCAGAGATCCGTGGCACTCAGTTCAGCGGAGGCCGAGTATATGGCAGCAAGTTTGGCTGCATGCGAGGCTATATGGATGAGGAAGATCCTGGTTGGTTTGTTCGGTTCTCATTTGGATCCTACTATGATTTACTGTGATAACCAGAGTTGCATTAAACTCTTGGCTAATCCTGTATTTCATGATAGATCTAAGCATATTGACATCAGGTACCATCATATCAGAGATTGTGTGCAGCGAAGGATCATGTTGCTTTCATACATTCCAACGGAGGATCAGGATGTTGATATTCTGACGAAGGCTCTCACCAGGAGCAAATTCGAGTACCACCGAGGCAGGATAGGGGTTGCTGATAATCCATATCTTGTCGAGAGGGAGTGTTGAGATTGCAACAAGATGATGGAGCTTAGTGAAAAGAGTCGCCTTCACTAAGTGGGCCCGCAGGCAAATTATGGCGCAAGTTCTATTTTTGACCACAGTGTGAGTGATCATAGTGTGAGTGATCACAATGTGGGTGACCAAAATGTGGGTGACCAAAGTGTGGGTGACCACAGTGTGGGTGATCAAAGTCTATTTTTAGACTGGCTGTCAAAATAGAAAAGTCAAATATTATTGTCTCATAATAATATTTGGACTATAAACTTTATCTTATTCTCTTGGAGCACTTCAGTTTGAGCTACAGATGTGGCCCATGCAGCTGTCAGAAGGAAGTAAGCTTTTCTTATGAGTCAGTTGAGTTGTTGCATGCATGACTTCAGTTAGAACTCAATCAGTTGAGTTTGGTGGAGTTGATTGTGGAGTTGATGGAGTTGTGTTCAGTTTGACTTGGTTAAACTAGTTGTAGTTAGTCTAACTGCAAATAGACTAATGATGAGTTGTTAAACTAATTATTAACTCATAATACAACTATAGAATACATCAGTTAACTCAGTTGCATGTCAGTGCATGTTCAGTTCAGCAGGGACAGGTGTTAGAGAATCAGATTGCTATCAGTTGTGACTATAGTTGTGCATCAGATCTTGCACAATCAAGGGATTGAGTATGCCAATGAGTTTGCTCATGTATTTGCCCAGTTTGTAGCTTCTGCTCACGTCTTACACATTGTGAGCGATTCTTTGGAGGTAAAATACGAGTTTGGTAGACCATTCTCATTCATTCTTGAGCAGGTATTGAGCAGTGGAGGCAGGCAAGCAGTGGAATAGATTTGGAGATCAAATCTTAGCTGTATTGTGTGTAACAGGTGGAGCTGGTACTGGATTGCTTGTGATAAGCATTGTACTTTGTAATGTTACATGGTCTCAATCATTAATATAAAGATAGTGTGGGGTTTTTAGCGAGATGCTTTCCCCGGGTTACATACTGTGTTAATGTGTGAATGCTCTTGATGTTTTATTGTTATTGATACTGCTATATTGATGATCAACGTAGAGGAGCTTATGTATTGTGTATGTATTCCGCAATAGTACATGATCAGGATAATCTCTGTTGAATATGTGTTAAATTATTCAAAATTTCAACATTAGGCACCCAATTGTACTCAGAAAAACTGCATAATAATATACCCCTCTGAATAGCTGCACTGGTTTTCCCGCATTGGGTTTTTCTGGGGACATTTGTTCAAAAATAACAGTGTCACTTGTGTGCTTGTTTTCTTTCAGTTGATGATCTGTAGATGTTGATACTGTACTTGTGTTTATTTTTAGTATTTACATGGTAAATAACTTGTTAAGTAATTAAACAAGTAGGTGAAATAAACCAGATAGTACAAGAATAATTTCTAACGGTTAGACTTAGAAATGTCAACATGGTATTGGAGCGTGTTTGCAGATCACAGGAAAACTAAAGGCATCAGTCGAGCAGAGCATTTGCAACAGATTCAGCTGTCCCAAGTGATAGAGATGATCCTTGCAGAAGGTGACAAAGGAAGAAGTGACGTAGAGGGACTGCGTCATCATTCTGGGCCAGAGAAAGGCAACGCAGAGGCTAAGGGAGGTAGAATCAGGCTCACGCAGAGGCCAGGAGGGCTGACGCAGTTGGCTGGGGAAGCTGATTTGCCCATGTCGAGATTACGCAAAGCCAAGTGGATCAACCTTCAATTGTTGGGGTTTAGAAGGCTGTGGGTATTTTGCAGAGCGAATCTGATGGGGAATTGTGATCAGAACAGTACCTAACAAGGCAAGACCAAGGGGGAGGGAGTTGCTGCCGAGGCAGATTTCTAGCCAAGGAATCCGGATCAGTGGTGCAGTTGCACAAACGATCGGAGTGGGGCAACTTGACGTTGGCAGAGGGATTTCCAGAAGGGAAATCGAGACTCAAAGGGAGTCGAACCGAGAACTTCCAGACGGGAAGTTGAGAGACTCAGCAGGAGTCGAACAAAGGACTTCCAAGAGGGAAGTAGAGAGACTTGGAGGAGTCGAAAGAAGAGCAGCAAGATGGTCGTGAATGGGCTGAGAGATCAAGATAGGCTAGACGGAGCGTCCAACTTTGTGGTCTGGAAGGCCAGGATCTTGTCCATTCTAGACAGACATCGCCTCAAGGGCTTCGTCTCGAGAGTGATAGCTATCCTAGTTGACCCGGTAGCTAATGAAAGGTACAAGGAGGCAATGGCTAAGGCTAAGTGCATCATCCTTGATGGGGTCAAGGATCATGTGGTACCACATATTTCCCAGAAGGAAACGACAAAGGAGATGTGGGATGCTCCGGGAGAATCAGCTAAGGGCATATCAGAAGCAAAAGGGAGAGCAAATAGATGTCTTGCTCGGTCGATTGAAGGAGATCCGTGACTAGATAAGTTCCATAGGGGCCACGCCAGATGAGGAATTGATGGTGCACTGAACGCAGTTTTTGAGGATTGGGAGGTATTTGTCCAGAGCATACTGGGCAAGACGAGTCTTCCAGATTGGGAAGAACTGTGGGCGGCTCTTTGTCAAGAAGAGATCAGACAGCTAACCAAGGCGGGGAGTAGCAGAAAAGGGGTCAGGATCAAGAAGGAGGAAAAAGAGGATGCGACTCTAGTATCTGCGGGAAAGCAGGAGAAGAGGAAGAAGAAGGACATCTCCAAGGTCAAGTGCTTCCATCGTGGGGAACTGGGTCATTTTGCGAACTAGTGTCCTAGGAAGAAGAGTAAGGGAGAGGCTTCGGACTCGAAGGCAGAGTAGGAAGTCGAGGAGGATGACGATTGTGCCATGAGTGATCATGTGCCACTTGAGAAGAAGTGGGGAGACATCGCGCTGTAGTCAGGAGGACTACAGGCGATGAGGGGCAAGATCCTTGAGGTACCCAACCTCTTGGATTATACCTTGCTATGGGAGCCCCAAAGAGGAGTAGCAGGACAGGTGGATGTCGATAGAGATGGATGCAGATGGAGCGGCAGAGAGTGCTACAATGCAGGAGTCCCGGGACAGCGCGAGGCTAGCAGGTTGCAACAATGCGAGAGGCACGGGAGTGTTGTACCAGCGCAAGAGAAGTGTGGAACGGTGCGAGATGCAGGGAGTTGTTGCAGCAGCACAGAGGTCAATAGAGGGATCACTTGTTAGCGACAGAGGGAGCTTCAACATTGGGAGTGTTTCTAGCCTGATAGGGATGTTAGAAGTTCGGTGGATCAGTTACTTACTTCTCAGTAACTGAGTTGCAGTGCAGTAGCACAATGCAGCATGATGAGAGGGGGATGCAGTGCAAACGCAGTGTTAGGAGGATGGACTAGCAGCAGCACAGATGCAGAGGGAGTTGTCGTACAGATGCAGCAGTGGTAGTGGCAGGGCCATGGGCAGCAGTATAGGATGCAGCAGTGCAGAGGATGTTGGGCAGGAAGGCCTAGCATCAGCTCAGGGACCGATGTCAGATAATCAGAGTGATGCTCAGTGAGGAGTATTACTAGAGCACAGTCCTTGCTAAGAGGGAGTGTTGATTTGGGGTAGCATCAAATGTGCTCTAGCCATGAAAATTTGTGGAGAGGCTAAAGCACATGAGATCTCCAAGACCCAGAAATGGTTTGGATAGATTGTACCCAGTTTTAGAGATATTAAAATAATTAATATTTTTAATGGAATTCCTAAGTCTAAACTTAGGAAAAATAAAATATTAATGGGTATTAATATAAAACTGGGTTAGAAGGTTCCAAAAGTCATGGATCAAGCCAAATATAATCTTAGCCATTGATTAGAGATTTAATCTTGGTCGTTGAAGGACAAACGAGAAAAGTATAAGAGGAGGCTTGAGGGTCAGTTGGAGAATACACCAAAGTGATCAGTCATTCATTTTGCTAGAGCGGGGTTGCTAAGCAAAAGTGAATCAGTGAACGGCAGCGAGGGGTAGTGAGTACGAGGCAGAGAGGCAGGGACAATACTGGGAGACTAGCACAGAAGCAGAGAGAGCGAAAGCAACAGTCCATCCAGGCTACGCACAGCCTAGTAGAGGCAGCGTAAAGCCCAGAGAGACTACGTCATCCACGCAAAGGGCGGAGGAAGTGACGTAGAGGCCCCCAGAAGCTGCGCAGTGCCTCAGAATGCTGACGCAGAGGGTCTTGGGGTTGATGCAGGTCAGCAGGAGGCTGACGCAGTGGCCAAAAGGGCCAGCGCTGAGCTTCAATTATGTCGAAGAGGGCTTCGTGGGATAGGTTTTCTGAATACCTGTTTCCGAATATAGAGGTATTGTTGCCGTATATTTTTCTTTGTCGGCTGAGCTAGTTTAGGCACCTAGTTGTACTCAGATAAACTGCATAATAATACAACCCTCTGAATAGTTGCACTGGTTTTCCCACATTGGGTTTTTCTGGGGACATTGGTCCAAAAATAACAGTGTCACTTGTGTGCTTGTTTTCTTTCAGTTGATGATCTGTAGATGTTGATACTGTACTTGTGTTTATTTTCAGTATTTACATGGTAAATAACTTGTTAAGTAATTAAACAAGTAGGTGAAATAAACCAGATAGTACAGGAAGAATTTCTAACGGGTTAGACTTAGAAATGTCAACAAACGATAGAAATTCAAATGATCTCACACAACAACCAAGAGGCTTACCATTTTCACTATAAAATAGAGCTTGATGCTAACCAACCATCGAGATCTCACTAGGAAATTTCCACAACATTGATTAACCCACCTCTAAGTCAGTGTTCAATTTGGATAGCTAACAACTACACATTAATTATATCAAAATCCAAAAGCTTTAAATTTCCCACTGTTAGAAACATCAGCTTCCCAAAGCATTTGACGAAATAGCAAATTCCAGAAGTTCAAGGATCCCATGACGTGTGGACAAATGCTCATGTTAGGACAATGTCTTCATATTCAGAAGATAAAGTACCTTTCTCTTCCCTGTTAGGGATCTGGTATTCCTAACTCTATGCAAATGAACTAAAGGTTAATTCTTTCCATCAACAATGTCTTCATTGTCAACCATCACATTAAGATCAACTTCCATTGGCAAAGCCTCTTTTGCAAAGTAAATATGTTGCCCATCTCATCTAAATCTATGACTTATTTGTTGATGTGCACTTGAAGAGCAAAAAGCATGGCCTTTGCAACAGGTTGAGGGCTTCAATACACCCATTCTATGCATATACTGCAATCTCACATTCCATGACACAATACCCTATTCATGCATTATGTCAAACACTTTGCCTCTATCCTCTATCATCCCATATTTCGCATACATGTCCAAAAGAAGGTAGTCACAACAAATATGTGAAAATGCATTTCCTTTGTAATTATGTCTTCACGGAACTCCTTGCCCTTTTCCAAATATCCCAAGTTGCCACATGTAAAGAGAACAATGGGAAATGTAAATTTATTAAGCCCAAAACCCATCCATTTCATATTGCAAAATAGTTTCAAGGTCAGTTCCTCATATCCATTATATTCCTTACCCACCTTGCATATTTGCAATAGGAAACCGAAAACAAATCCTAACCCCACCCATAAACTATAACTCATCCCATTTGAAAAAAGCTAATCAGTATAATACGTAGGTAATAAGAGAAGTAACTAAGAGAGCAACAAGAGATGGAAGAAAAAACATTGATATAGGTAGGCATCAAAGCTCCCCCTACCTGTGTGCTTTGCACAACAATGGGGAAAAGCTCATAATCTTCGATTCCTAACTAGTTGAAAGCCAAGCATTTGAAAGTAAGGAAGCCAACTCTCACTGGTAGGATATGCATATTCATTTTGTCACGTGTTAATGAGTGTGGGATGGATGTTATACTTGCAGTTTATAATGAAGACTATAATGTACGCTTTGCCACAGTTGGCAATTAACAATAGGCTTGGTGTTTGACCTCCCCGTTGGTAAAACAAAGGTAGGTCTTTTGTATGGCAAGATAATAATAAGGATTGTGAAAGAAATCCTACCAAGGCAGTATTGACACCAACATCAACATCATGTCTTGGAGATCACATGGAAAGCCTGTACTCTGGCAATTGAGTTGGTCAAACATTCTGCACCCAGTCATAGACTCATTAATGCTATATATACCACAATATACTCATTTGACTGAAGGTATTACATATTAGATAATATATATCTTAGTGTATATGAGATTAATGGAGCTATTTTTAGGTGCTTATTGACTTCCATTGAGTTGATCACTGCACCAACAAAGATGGACAATAAGCACATTAATGGTCATCTAATGCAAATGTACAGGAAGGCAATAAGACAACGGAAAGCCTATAAATGATAATCTAACACAGACAAACAGGTAAAGCATAATAAAAATCCAACCAAAGGCATAGACAAAGGACAGGCAGGGCATAAGATGGGAACCTCATCAACAATCATCTAACACAGATGGATGGACAAGGCATAATAAATGTCCAATCAAAAGCATAGACATTACAATAGAGAACATCATACAGCATAATTAAAATAATAGAAATGAAAAATAAAATACAAAAAAATGATATATAAGAAAGAGGAATCACTTACATTGCATTTCTGAGTTATGAAACTCAAGTGTTTTCTATATACAAATGTTCTTAGTCTCTGATGGAAACGTAATCTAAACTACCTTATGTGAGACTAACTTTGCACCAACCTCAGGAATTAAAAGACAAAATATCCTTAACTTGCGTAATTACAAAAATTGTGCAACACACGAGTATATACATCATAGTCTACTTCTGGTTCATTTGAAAAGGCTTGCGGAAAAATAATTAACGCCAAAAACATATTGATTTTTCTCAATGTCAAAAATGTCTATGGAAATCTCACTAAGCAGTATCACCGAGTATACTTGCCCCATTTTTAGACAAGGACATACTCTACTGTAACAATGTAATTTTTACTGTGTTCAATGTTAAAGTAAATTTCAAAATTCAACTTTATCGTGTCAATGAAACAGACTTTCGATCAGCTCTTTGATAGTCTAAAAGCCAGCATAAATTATTGTCATCATATGTCACAATTTTTATAGAATCATCCATGATCTTGGGAATATTCGACAACATAGAAAGCAAATAAATGCAAGTCATCTTTAAATGTAATATGTTGTATGAAACCCTTGACTGAAACATTTTGATCTAGAGTTACAAAAGTACAAATTGGGGATGAAGCGCAATCTGCAGCCAGGTCTCTAGGGATGTTGAATTATAAAAAGAGGGACTTACAGCGACAACGAAGCTAAAGTTGGCAATAGGACCCCAGAAATGAGTTGTTTTGGGGCCTACGGGACTGTTCCAAAAAGTTCTGAATGCTGCCATCCTTTGATTCAACTGCACTAAAATTACCCTGAAAGCACACAGTTTAGCAGGCATAAACACTTTAATCAGTGCTTCTAGTTCTAGTTCGACAGCCTCAAAAGCTAACAGAACATCAACTCTTACTTTAGTATTTGGTTGACAACTTTTCACCGAATAAATGTCTCTTGCAAAAGAGTTAAAATTAATACAAGAGAAAATTGTACCATTAGGTGTACTATCAGTACCCGATTGATAAGCACAAATGCAATTGCCGTTTGAGCCAGCTAATTTTTTAATAAAAGCTAATGATAAACCCTAGCGAGCTGTGCCAAAAGGAATTTGAGCAAGGGCCACTCTCAAATTGAGCTCGCCAATTGATTGCGGATGATTTGTACGCGACGAATTTTAAGTGATAGTTTAGTAGATTAGATAAACAGATTAAATGCTTTGAATTTCATAAAAAATATTTCAAACTATCTTAATTAAGATAAGTTTCTGTGAAATAATCTAATATCTGATGATTTCACAAGATCATTCTCAAAGATACTTTGACCTTTAAGGCTACAGTCCATATTTTAAACCGTACTCTTAACTTTTAAGGTTGTATTCCATGCCTTAAACTGTTGGAAAAATTACTAGGGAGACTTTTTTCCCTAAAATAAGCTCTGTGCTCTGAGATTAAATTATGATAAAGACAAACAATTTTCTGAAATGTAACTTTTTCTCAAAATAATTCTCAAAGATACTTTGACCTTCAAGGCTACCGTCAATAATTTAAACCGTACTTTTAAATTTTTAAGGCTATATTCCAAGCTTTAGACTGTTGGCAAAATTAACAAAGGCTTTTTTTCCCTCTATTACTGTAAGATATTTATAATAAGTTCAGTGTTCTGAGTTTAAATTATGATATAAAGAGTTAAAGGATAATAGTTGGAGTGCAAGCTAGTGGGTTTATTTTCTCTTCCCTAGGGTTATATTATCAAAGAGACATGTTAACTCTTATCACAAAATTTTGTACAAGTTGAATATTTTTGTCGAAGAAAAATCTTATAAATTTAAAATGGAAAGAATCTTTGAATATCTTGAAATTAAAATGAATAATAGCAACCAGTATGATTTGGGACTTGATCCCAGATCCTACCCAAATTAATCTTAAAAAAATGTATGATACACAAATAATTTTCTGAAATGTGACACTAAAGGATGTCCTCATCTGGGAATTAAATCAAGATAATTCTCACATGATTTAACCACCGCGTTGCACAGGACTCTAGCAATTCAGTTTAGTTTAAGTCACAGAGTTTGACAAAAGTATGCGCTCTCTTCTTTCATCACCGCCATATTCTGCTTTAAACTGTTGGCGTCATCTGCGAATTAAATCAAGATAATTTTCATGATTGAACAACTGCGTTGCACAGGACTCTAGCAATTCTGTTGAATTTAAGTCACAGAGTTTGACAAAAGTATGCGGTCTCTTCTTTCATCACCGTCAGATTATGCTTTTGGCAAAATTACTATGGGACACTTCTTTCCCTCTATTACTGTAAACACATTTAAAATTAGCTCTGTGCTCTCAGAGTAAATTACACAAATAATTTTCTGAAATATAACTATAATTAACACTAAAGGATGTCGTCATCTGCGAATTAAATCAAGATAATTTTCACATGACTGATAACGATTCTGTTTAATTTAAGTCACAGAGTTTGACAAATGTATGCGCTCTCTGCTTTCATCACCGCCAGGTTATGCTTTAAACTGTTGGCAAAATTACTAAGGGACACTTCTTTCCCTCTATTACTGTAAAGATACTTGAAATAAGCTCTGTGCTCTGAGATTAAATTATGATACATAGAAATAATTTTCTGAAAGGTAACTATTAATTAACACTAAAGGATGTCGTCAGCTGTGAATTAAATCAGGATAATCTTCACATGATTGAACCACTGCTTTGCACAACAGAGTTGCACAGGACTCTAGCAATTCTGTTAATTTAAGTGAGAGTTTGACGAAAGTATGCGCTCACTTTTTTGATCACCATCATCACCACCCAGATTATAACCGAAGTTGAGGCCATTTCATAGGGACCCTATTTCTCCAGATAAAATCGATTATTTAGAGCAACTAGTTGTCGAGTTCTTAAAGTAGATTGCCACAAAAGGCAGCGAATTAAAACGATACATAGAGGTATTTTATTGAGGGAGGAGGATTGACAGAGAGATACCTTCAGATCTACGCGAGAACTTAAGGATTGTAATGTTTTGCCGAAACGCACAGGAACGCCATGGACTGCTTTTTCTAAATTGCACGACAGAACCTGCCTTAATATGCAGATGGACCCAATGATTGGATGAGTGTGTCATTAATAAAATAAAGTACAAATAATAAACAAAAATAGAGTATAAATAACAAATAACTCTCTAAAATAAAGTATAAATAACAAACAACTCTCTAGGAAATCGTGGAATAAGATATAGAGGAGTTGTTTTTATTGTGATTTTTTCGACTTTCCAAAAACGATCAAAAAATTTGAGGTGAAATCTTGATTTGTGTAATTTAAACTGGTTTTTAACTGCATATTTGGATTCAGCATCCTCAAAAACCCTAAGGACACTTTGATTGTGCAGGGATTACCCATCAAGGTTGTGATTTCAATAAATTGCTGCCTGATTTTAAGAAATTTGACCAGAAAAACCCACGAGAAAACCTTCCAAAAAGTAACACTAAAGACAACTCATATATATATACACATACTTATTATTAATATTTATATAATTAACCACTAAAGACAACTCCTATATATATACACATATTTATTATTAATATTTATATAATTATGATTGGACGTGTGGAATCTATGTATAATTCAATTTTAGAAATGGAAAATTATATGATTGCACTGTGTGGGACCTATGTATAATTCAATTTTAGAATTGAAAAATTATAAAAGAAAATGTAAATAGATTTTTTTACAGGTTTGAAAATTTTAAATTAATTCAAAATGTTTTTGTTTAGTTTTGTTAGGAGATTGTTTTCTTTTTACATAAGGAAATAGCTTATTGTTTAACATTTAAAAGTATTTTATAAAGTGCTAAATTTTAGGGATTACCAATGAGTTATTGGAGGTGATTTAGCTTTGATGAGTTAATTAGTATTTTTGTGCATAACACCAAATGATAATTGAGTTGTTCCAAATCTTTTTGGATATTGAAGAAAAAAAAAAAAAATTATTAAGAAGAGTCTTTTCGATAGAAATTATATAGGAGAAAAGTTTGCCTACGCTAAGTGTGGTTCATCAAACCATATATGATTTGTTTTTTCTTCTAATTATTTTGTTAAAACTATTTAATATAGGAAAAGTAAAAGAAGTTTTGGATTATGATTTAAAAATATTTTTGTTTGGTCAAGAGTAATTTTCTTTAAACATAAAGAAATAGGTTAATGGTCTAAAATTGAAAAGTATTTAGTAAGAATTAAGTCCTACTTCATTGAGGACTACTAATGAGTTATTCCAAGTGATCTGGTTTTCTTTAAATAAAAGGAATAGTTGCAATGCAACGTAGTCCTGCCTCTAATTAAAGGTTGTGTACTCCGCACAATGAAAGCTTTCCACACAGTGAAAGTTATTCGCATAGTGAAATATCCCCGCACAATGAAAACTATCTGCATAATGAAAGCTCTTCGCACAAAGCTCTTTGCACAGTGAAATCTCCCCATATAGTGAAAGCTCTTAATTGATTAAAGGTCGTGCAGAGTGTGGAGAAAACTCCACACAATGAAATCTCATCCCAGGTAGCATGACATGATCTGCATGTCATTCGAGAAATCGAATGCATGAAGCAATTTCTTGGTCACAAAAGTTTCAACAATCAATTATGTGTCCTCAGTTAGAGCTACATTGCATCATATTTAACGATTTCTTAGTAATGATTTAATGATCATGTTGCATCCATCCACAACATTCCACGCGTAATTTGCTAAACAATAATTGCCCATCGCTCTTAAGTCTAAATATTTCACCATGAACTTCTTATGAAATAGCAATGTAGATGCAGAGGAAATCTAATTTCGCACAACTTTCGTATTCTCTATCCACACAGTCAATGTCTCAAATGATCATTATTATATAATATTGGTAATATTTTAATACTAAATAATGCACATCTTTGTATTCCAACTACCGCTAATTAATTGATTAAAGGTTGTGCATAGTGCGGAGAAAACTGCGCATAATGGCTCCGCACAATAAAGGCTCTCCACACAATAAAATATCTCCGCAAAAAACGCTTTGCACAATGAAAGCTCTTTGCATAGTGAAATCTCTCTTCACAGTGAAAGCTATTCGCATGGTGAAATCTCACCACACAAAACTTTCCGCACAAAGCTATTTGCACAATGAAAGCTCTTTGTATAGTGAAAGCTCTTCGCACAACACAAAATTAGCCAATGAAGCTAATTAATTGATTAAAGGTTGTGCAGAGTGCGAAGAAAACCCCACACAATGAAATCTCATCTTAGGTAACACCGCATGATTTGCATGTCGTTCGAGAAACTGAATTCGTGAAGCAATTTCTTGGTCACCAAAAGTTTCAACAATAAATTTTATGTCTCCAACTAAAGCTACATTACATCATGTTCAACGATTTCTCAGTAATGATTCAATGATCACGTTGCATCCATTCGCAACATTCCACTCGCAAATTTGTTAAACGATAATTTCCCATCACTCTCCAGTGTAAATATTTCACCATGAACTTCCTGTGAAATGTCAATGTAGATGCAGAGGAAAGCTAATTCAACACATCTTTCGCACTCTGCACAATAGTGTGCGGCAATGTTCCACACTCCCATATGCATTCTTTGTCCACACAGTTGTCCGGAATGATTATTATTATATAATAATGGTAATATTTTAATAGAGTTTATGGGATCCTCTAAATTCTTCAACCTTATAATGGGAAAGATGTGATACTGGTTTTCCATAAAATTGAATTGGAGAGTAAACTAACTTAGGATTCCCCGTTGCTTCGCACAAAGCTTTTTACACAGTGAAAGCTCTTTGCACAATACAAAATTAGCGAGTGAAGTTAATTAATTGATTAAAGGTTGTTGTGGAGTATGGAGAAAACTCTACACAATGAAATATCTTCGCACAAAACTCATTGCAGAATGAAAGCTCTCCGCACACATGTCAAAATGGATACATGAAGCAAATACTGAGCAATATTACATATCAGTCATGCAATGAAGTTCTTTTGCATACAATGAACGATTTATTGAGATATTTCTGCATAATGAATGCTTATCCACGTTATGCACAACGAGTGGCATTTTCTCATAGAGCCATCCATTCATCCATTTATGCAAGTTTCGAATTCAAGTGCAGGAGAAAGGGTGTGCATCAACTACGAGAGAAAGGGTATGTAGTAAGTGCGGGAGTTTTTTTTCTTTTGCATTTTGCATAAGGCAGGCGGGGCAGGAGTTAACTGCTATCATTTTGTTGTGCAAAGAAAGGGTGTACATGAAGTGCGAGAGCAGGGATTATATTGAGTCAAGCTTTTTTCCTCAGCACTCTGCATAAGGCTAATTTAACAATGTAGGAGAAATTTACTTAGTAAGAGAAAGTGCTCAGAGATTATTGTGATTTATATGTATTTGCCTATATTATTGTGTGGAAGTGCAGAACAAATAACGTTTACATTGTGTGAAGTTCTTAAAGAGTCCAAAGACACCAAAACTGACAAGATTGCAATTCGCTTACTGAGTGAAGTTTTTTGTCTCCACATTTCGCATCAGGTTGATTTAACATTGTAAGAGAAATTATATTATGACTTAAGGTGCAGAATAAGTACAACGTTGATACATTGTGCGGAGTGCTTAAAGATTATATGGATCTTTAGTACAATTGTTTGTTTCGTTTCATATATGCAAAGGAACTAGATATAGCAGATCTGAAGGAGCGACATTGTATTGTAGAGCTTGTTATTTCACTTTAACAAGCCAGTTCATAATTTTGCACTCACTATAGCTAGATGCGCTAGTGGTGCGAAGTGAAGGATGTGCAGGTGAAAGTGTATGTGCGGAGATAAGGGAGTGTAAAGAAGAAGACGCAAATATAGCACAACTTGGAAGTAGATTTTAGAGAACCAAAAGAATGGAGAACATTATTTCTGAGTGTGAAAACAAAAGGAATCGAAGAGCTAATGCCTATGTCATGGTTTTATAAATTGTGTAGGATTTATTTTAGGTTGTGAAGTGTTTTCTTTATGCTTATTCTACACAATACTACATATCATAGAGTACATAGAAAACACCTCTTAGCAAAGTTATCATTGTCTATCATTGTCTTAATTGAAACGATTTTTTAATTGAAAGAATTGTAAACGCTAAATACACTTAGACAATCTGTATTAAAAAGATTCTCAACAATAATGCATGTGGTTGTCACTCTTCGTTAATTGGTCCAATACCTTGTTGTACTATTTTTTCTTCCATTCTCACTTTTTACAATATTTCAAATTAGCATCATGTACAGGGTAGCAAGATTTGATTGTGCGGAAGTGCAGAAGAAACACAATGAAAACTTTATCTGTATTTTTGTATTCCGCGGAATGTAATTTATTCAATTCTAAAGACTTGTTAGCAATTGTATTTTTTAAAAATCTATGTTTGAGATCCAAAACTGTTGTCAAATATTCATTTTCGTTTTAATCAATAATACAACATTAGATATAAAACAAAGTCTTAAAGAATATGTTTGAAAACCTATAGAATAAATTATCATAAAATCGAGACAAACTTAGATTGAGTGACAATAATTGTATCCATATTCAAATGACAACCAACATAGCTATAACTCAGATATTTGAACAGAATCGGAACTGTATTATCAAAAGTTATTTTGTTGTACATAGAAATGGTGTGCAGAAAACATAATTAATTAATTAATGTGTATGCATAATTAAACCGAGCTTTGATTGTGCGAAATGCGAGTATGCGGAGGAACTACAATGAAATATTTTTGTGGACTTCCATATTCCGCAGAATGAAATTTATTAGCCAATAACACAACATTAGATATAATACAAAATTTCAAAGTATATGTTCAAAAACTTTTAGAAAAAAAATCATAAAATTGATATAGACTCAGATTCAATAATAATTGTAACCATATTCAAATGATAATCACCATAGCCATAATTCAGATATACACGAGATCATATTCAAACATAGTCATAAAAAACAAAATTGTTGAGCAGAGTCAGAACTGTAGCACCAAGAATTGAAAATCTTTATACAAAATCGTAAAAGTAAATGTGTTTGTTCCAATGGCAACTGAGATTGGGATCTTGTGAATCGTAATATGAAAAAGGCATCTGCAACAAAAAACAATAATTTGTACACAATAATTAGCTAAGGTCATCATAACATAATCAACAAAGATAAATTATCTAATATTAGTTAACATAAAATCGAATGTTGAAGGTTGAGAACATTTATTATATGCAAAAGCGTCCATCGTGACTGTTTTTTTGTTAGCTGTCTTTCAGGCTCATGATTTCTTCAAGAATTTTTTTCATTGTAGTTTTAATGAAATCTTTGTTGGGAGCAATTGTAATTTCCATTTTGACATTTTTATTGAATATCTCCTTTTCAATTTTTCTAAATTCTCCTTATAATTGTGTAGCCAAGAGAAAGTTCTTGTTATTGACTCTAACAAAAGTAAATAACCATTTGGTAATTTCTTCTACAGTAAAATCGGTTATGCCATCAAACTCCACTGCCATTAACTCTTTTAATTGTCCAATTTAGCTTTTAGCATGTTCCTTGAAATTAATTCAGAATTTCATATGATGCATGGACCGTTTAGGCGCTCTACAATTTCTACCATCATCAGATATGCATCACCTCTTCTCCTAGTTAGCTTATCACATTCATAAATGATTTCCTCTAGTGTATTGATTCTCTCAGACCATCAAGCTTCCAGTTTCTTTATTTGATTAGCATTTGGAAGTCCTTTTTTTTTCTCTATATCAGAGAGTAATGCACACCTCTCACTAAGAGTAACTATCATTGTCAATGAATTTCCTATCTACCTTAAGATTACTATCAACCAAATTCACAATGTCTTAATTTCATGTTGCAAACATATTAAATTAAAAGATGCTTGCCATGCATGATCAATAGTTTCTAATATTTCACATATGTTATTTATGATATATGATTCGATTGCATTGAACAGATTGACAAATTTATTAGATCCTTGTGGTGTTCCAGTAGCTGAAATTGACAACGATGGTGTTCATATTGCCAGTGGAGTCATTAACAGAGGGCCCAAATTTATAGTGTGTCTTCTAGTTCTTTTAACCTTTTCTCCAGTCTCAAATTTTCTACAGTTTGTTCGTTAATAGACTATGCAAGTGCATGACCAATAGATTAATGGAACACCATGAGCCTCTTCGCTCCAACGCCAAACAGATCAATATCTATTTGTTCTTAATCAATAATATTCTTATTATGAACTTTTACCTTTTCAATTCTCAATTTGTTGGTGCCCTTGTAATATTTTGCATTTTGCAATGTGACAGGACACTCATAAAAAATAATTACCTCTTATGCAATCTACTTCATTATTTTATAATTCTCTACTAAACAAGAAGTAACCCAATCAGGTGCTACATTACTGTCATTTTCCATGTCTATAGCTTGTTGAATGTCTTCTCTATTTGCAAGACTTTTGGATTTGGTTGTTTGAACCATGTGCGCTTTGTCTAGAAAGAATCTTCGAAGAGACTCCTCTTTAGAGAAATTTTGAGGTACCTCCTAAGAATATTATAACATAATAGTGGAAATAATATAATACGATTATATTACATCATCAAATTTTAGAGGGAAAAATAAAAAACTACTCTTTCAACTCGTATTTTCAACTTATCTCCCTACGGTTTTACTAAAATTTAGAGTGGAAGCACTTGTTGGATGCAACTTTAATTCTTCATCCAAGGAGTACCCGTGTTGTATACTTTTGAAGGACCTAGCTACACAAAAAATGAGAAATACATGAAAAAACGTGATAGGTTGCATACTTTTGATGGACCTTGCTACGCGAAAAATGATAAATACATGAAAAAATGTGATTGCAATCACGTTTTTCATGTATTTCTCATTTTTTGTGTAACGAAGTCCATAAAAAATATGCAAAATGGGTACTCCTTGGATGAGGAATGAAATTTTGCATCCAATGAGTGCTCCCACTTGAAATTTGAGTAAAATCATAGGAAGATAAGTTGAAAATACAAGTCCAAAAAGTAGTTTTTTTTTTTTTTTTTTTTAACTCCAAAAATGGTGAATCATCCCCCATGGTTGGCATCATCGGCTTTAACCTTATTGGTTCTTATAAAGTTGATTTTGTTTGTACATTTTTGTTTTGAGACCCATTTTTTGTTGAAAAGTGTAACTAGGTTTGGTCTTCATAATGACATGTAATTGTGATTTTTGTAAATGATGAAAAAGAAGAAAAATAAAATTATTATAATGCCTTGCTTCATGGGTTTCATGAGCAAGAGGTTTTATCATAGATGGCTCCCATTAAGAACATTTAGGATCAGTCATAAAAGTCAAAGATTCAATGTCATGTATGGAGAGCCCTTCTTAGGCATGTTACAAATTTATATAAGTCAATAGGATTTTCTAGAAGCCCTCCAAAGACGAGCACAATCTCTCCTCTTCAAGTTGGCTTCAAAATGAAGTAGCAATATCATTTCGGTTCACCTATTTGGAGACACAACGGTTCGAGATCACAGGTCGACTTATTTATATGGATCAACAACTATAAATACACAGGTGGGGCGTTCGCATTTCCACAGTGAAGACAGTTCAGGTATCTCTACAATTTTAGATGATAACTATAGTGAGAAGTTCAGAGATAGCGAGGATGTGTTTAGGGGTGATCACAGTCAAGAGAATCTCGGATCTCTCCCAAATTCGGATCACATAACGGAAGACAAGTTTGGATGTATCTCTGAAATTCGGGTGTATGATTACAGTGACTAATTCAGATATATTTATAGTCAAGTCATGTCATTACATTCATGAAGTTCAAATCTTTGTGAGAGAGTCTCGGTGCTATGAAGAAGTCTCATATCAATGTTATAATAAAGCCACAAAGATTCAGTGTTATCTTGGTTTCAGTGTTGCTACAATGATCAAAGTTTGATGACATGACAACGATGATTTTATATGCCACTTCAAATGTGTCTACAGTTTGTTGCTATGGTAGGAGATGATCTCAGTTCATGTTAATGCTATGTCTCGAAGCTAATAAGGTCGAAGTGTAAGAGGAGTCAAGAAGAAGGTTGACTGTCATGAGATCTTATTGTAGAATTTTTTTACAAATTAGCTAGCTCTAATACCATGTAGAAATTCCCACTTGTAGATCACCTGATAATGCAATAGACTAAAGCAAAATACTTGATCTACTTCTACAACCAATTTAGCAGAAGCTTAATTGAACATGAGCAACATCAATAAGAACACATATAACTGATATGGAGAAATCAATCACACATAACGCAGAAGATATAACCAAGGGAAAGCCTCAGCCTAAAACCCCAACTCTGTATTATCATACAAGTGGAAATATAGCCAGTATTACAAAAAGAATCAGCGCAAAAGCTATCCTTCTCTCTCTGCAATACCTTTGCTGCTCATAGACAGTCAAAGGCCTCTATCTAATCTTTGGTCTGCTCTCCAAGCCTCCTATTTCTTTGCCCAATTCTGATTGGGGTCCAGTGCATCCACTTGCATGAATTGGCCACTTCACACACTCACTAACCTCTGATCCAACTACGCAGTCTTGAAGGAGATAAATCCTCATCATGGATGAGCTTCCTTTATAGGAAAAATATTCATCCAATTGATAGTACATTGTCCCTTCTCTGATCTCAACTGGGTCTCTATCTGAACTGACATGCATGAGTTATTCATGAGAGAATATTCAGTTATCTGAAGAACAATAGTTACATGTATGCAAGCATTAACTAACTGAACTCACATTAATTTAAACAAATTGTTTAAATCAATCTAACTGGACTTGACTCAGTTAACTGAGCCAACTAATTACAACTCAATATTACAACTCATCCTTATCTCTTTAACTAATGGATAAATTCCTCAATTAATGGAGAAACTTTTGCATGTCCCCACATAGACTTCATGTTTGATTTTCCTTAACTAATTACCTCATGGTGAATTAATTAATTAATTTTCAAACAATTGTTAAGTTCAAATTTGAATTTTACTTCCTATTTTAGTCCAGGGATAGACTAAAAATAGGAATCCATCCCGAACTACTAAAAATAGAAATTATATTTTTAGCACTTCCATTTTGCATTCCCTGTTGCCCAATCCAGCATTGGTACCCAAACTGCTATTTTTAGCACTTCTATTTTTAGAATTTCTTGTTGCCATTTTCAACACTTATGTCTTGGTCTTGGAATGTCTAATAGGTCAAGGGTCTTGGTCTTGGTATTCATCAATTGGAATATCTATAAGAATAATTTTGTGGGTTTTCCTCTCAAAGAGTGAGAGGTTTTTGCCCTGTCTCATAGCCTACATTTTGTGTCTCTTGTCTATTTATGTTCATGCATTGGTAGTTGTTTGATGAAGAAGAACACTCATAACTTAAGAAAATAGAAGATCCTAATATAATGATAAAAAATACACTCACAAGCAGTTACTAATCAAGAGAAATCATCTAATACTAATGCCCTAGATTTCTCAACAATTTTAGACCTCAAAATCTCTCTAATGTGTCATCTCGATGCGCTGATAGATCACCACGAACCAGTTTTCTAGTGGTATAAGATTTTATCTTTCCTAGAATGGAGGATGAGGTTGCACCAATACTGAGTGTGAAAGTTGGATATTGTTGTGTAGGATTTAATCCTCTTTTCCTATGTTTTGCTTCCATCTAAACGTTGGTTTCTTGAACCATTTTTTAGCATCCATTACGGTTTTGATTTTTGACTCTCTGTAAGTCTTGTAAATAATCTATTGTGTAAACATATTTTGAATTAGACAAAGTGATACATAAATTTTCGTGGATATTCCACTGGACAGTTCATCATAATAGATTTGATAATATTATATTAAAAATTTGAAATTCTAGACTATTACAATTTTATTAAATTTCTAGATCTTTAGATTTTACTGTAATTAATGCATCCATGCGAATGGAAATAATACAGAAAATAGAGAATGAAAAAATAAAATCTCTCACACACACATAAGACACAATATATGCTCTGGGAAACCCTTTCGAGAGAAAACCTAGCTAGAAGGTGAGGTCACTTCGCTCTCTTTCTTTGTCTGGAAATATGGTTTTTGGTACAAAGAGGTATGGCATATGGCCCATGGGATGCTACAATGCATAAATAGTCTCTATGTGCTCTACCTCCTATCCCTCTTGGATATTTTTTCTCAGCTACGGAACGAATACACTCAAAATAATGGAAAATGTCTCTTCCTCTTACTAGCCTGGTTATAACACAATCGATAACCTAATAGTGGTTAAGTTTGACTACCTCAACTCTTAACCAAAGTTACAATAGACTCTTCTAGATTATTCTACATCAAAATCACATGGCTAGCCCCCTTTTCCATGAGTAATGGTCTTGAAGTGACATCCTCTCGAACCATGGTGGTGAAAACAGGAAGGTCAAATTTTGAGTGGCATAACTTCTGCATACGAACTTTGAATGACGTGCTTATTGCACTGTTGTAAAGATATTTGTGTGTAGAATGGTATTAAAAGGTATGGCACTAAAGTAGAAACATTTTACCCCAAAAAATGTCGTTTGATGCCTCAAAATGCTCCCAAAAGGTTTTAGACCTTGTTTTGCCAAATTGGGTCAAAACAGTAAAAATGGTCCTGTGAGTTGATTCATCCACTTTCCACTCTAAATGTATCAAGATGGATGACAAACAATATAATGATCCAATCAGGATCACACCTCCCCATTTTGGGACGCTTTTGGTCACCAAAAGATTCTACTGAATGAGGTGAAGAAATTTTTCCTCCACCTCTCTTGTGTAGCATTTAGCTTTGCCGTGAACTTGTCCCTTAAACAAAATTTTCCTATTAGACACCTAATCCTCTACGGTTGGTGTGGAAGCTAAACAACCAAAGGGAATCCAAGGGACCACTTGGAATATAAAACCAAGGTTCACTCCTATGTATTATAAATATGTATCATTGTGAATAAGATATGCAATTCAATGTTTATATTTCATATTCTTCCTTCGCCATGTATGATTTTATCATGGTATCAAAGCGAGCGTTCTCCTGCCCTACTCAAATTTGAACCACTTGTTTTGTGGACTCTCTAAATGTCAGTTATGACTTCCTGCGTGTCAGAATTGCCATTACTATTCTTGTTGCACGCTGTCACCACTACCCCTTGAAGGAACCGTTACAGCCTTACGGTGTACTGGTATATTCCTGGCTATAACATTCAGTTTTGTCAGACCTGTATTCCTCTTGTTTTGCATTCACTTTGTAGTAACGTCTCCTGAGGCTTGTAAAGGGTTTTGAATATTAAATTCAAAAATTGATAAAAAAAAAGGCTTCGAGACCAAGGCACGTGAAGGTCATAAAGAGAGTGTAAATTGCAGTATAACGATATTGAACATTTATTCTTTCATGCTCAATGGTCCTGTATTTGAATCCTCTGGGCACTTATCCTTTCATATTTTTTCTCCCGTATTCGAATAACTTTAGGTGACCTGTTAGGCATGGTTGACCCTTCCTTTTAGTTAGGATTCTGAAAGGATCAATGCTTTGTTTTGTCACGGCTTTTGCTCTATTATTTTGCCCGATTTGAAAGAATGGCAGTGGGAATCACTGAAAAAAGGGTGGTGCATGTAGAGCCACAGTTTCTAGCATTCTGGTTGAATTTTAAGAGTGCATCTAGCTCGCCTGTGCAAAGGACTTCGATATATTTTCTCTTATATAATTTCGCTTCTGATTATGGACTGCATGATGAAGAGAAGCATTGAGAATGACAGATGACAAAAATCTATGATGACAATGCATGATTAATGGTGCGTAGTGTAACAAATCTATGCTAGTTGAATCGAACTATGACTTCATTCCTTGGATCAAAAGGAGACCGATTTGGTGTGAGTCTCTTCGTATTCCAACATGCATACCTTCGACATTGTGTCTCCTCAGATATGCAAATGGTGAAGTATGATTTGTTGATCTGAAATCGATCATAAACTAAAATGGAAGTAGAATTGATTAATTGCCAACAGTGAATTTGATTGTTAACCTTAAGTGTTGAATGTGGAAGACTGAAGGAAAAACAATTGATTTAAGACTGAATCAATAACTTAAGAAACATAATTAAGCTTGAATTTGCAAAATAAAATAGAGATACCAGACAATGATATTGATTACAAATTTCATCCTTGATGGAATACGTCTTTGGGTCCGCTTTCAAGATGGGTGACCACTTTATTAGGATTAAATCCGATAAGGTTGGTTACACAACAAATGAACCAAACTGAATATGCATGCAAGCATTTCTCTTCTCTATCAAAATAAATCTCTCTGAAATAGCTTTCCAACACCTATCACGATTCCCAATTTTGACTCCGGATACTCCCATTACAATGAAAACAAAACAGCTTATGATCTCCAGAATCTGCATACAAACTTCTAAAACCACTCATGATCTCTTCAATGTTCAAGTTGGTGACTTTATAAGGCATTAGATGCATTGTAACTCCTGTTGCCCAATATTTTCATGTACTAGCTGAAGTTAAGGGTTCATGTGCTCGGTCTTATGCTTGGTTGACACCTTATGGAGTGGTTACATGGTGGTCGAATTAAGTTTATGCCAAAAAAAAACAAGCAACAACCCAAATTTAAACTTTGGGTTAACCTGGCGGTCAATTAACGGTGCGCGCTAGCTAACTGCCCATGTGAATGTTGCAGTCTTACCACAGACGGACACTGTGCAGGTTTGCTCCAGATATTTCCGGCTGATAGTGCAATCTGACAATTCATGTGACAACTACCTCCGGCAGTTGCGGTGAACTGCTAACCATCTCCGACACAGTCATGGTCTTCCCCATATAGTAAGTCTATTCACATGTCACCGATTCTGTTACAATCTTCACCATGGTTAGAGCCTGTGTATGGTAATGTTTGTTGCCACGGTTTATTCCACCAGTTTGTTCATATGTAACACGGTTCTGACATGGCTAACTGCTGCGGTTAGGACTATGTATTATGTATTGTAATGTTTACAGTTGTTCGAAATGGGTTTTTGTTATAGTTTAGTGCATAGGTTTTTAACTTATGTTTGACACCATAGTTTTAGGGCTAGGTCTTAGGTTTAGCCACTTAGGTCTTTAGCATAGGTTTTTTACAATGACTTAGGTCTTTAGCTCCACCATTAAAAAAACCCATTACAACATCTTTGTCACAATGCGACATTAAACACCACATGATAATAACCATGAACTGAAACATTATGAAGAACTGAATCAACACTGGATACTAATGATGAACTGAATGTTCATGATGAATTGAACATTGTGCAACTAATCTGATGAGATCCTCTTGGATCAATCCTCTCCACTTGAAAGCTTTTGGACCACAAAAGTTTGATTTTAAGCAAAGACCAGGTGAGGGTAGAGCTCCCTCACTCTCCCGATCTTTATCCACTTTGCCTTGCTGATGTAAGACCACATTCGACCACCACACTAAAAGTGATGACCCTGATGATGCTTACCATGGCACATTTTGAACCTATGAACTGTTCCATCCATCTACAGTATGCACAACTTGCCAAGATGGTTAAACAACATGTCATAAACATGATGATTTGTTTCTTCCATCTGTGCATCATTAGTTAGTGATTCATGACTATCTTTGAAAACAGTCTCTGCAGGATATTGTTCAATACAACTGATATGTACTAACAAACTATTTTGCAGGCTAACTAAAACATTCAAAGAAATCCTTGACATCATATTAGCTACTTTGTTTGATGTACCTTCCTAATTCCTTATTACTAAGTGGACTTGCTGCAATAGACCCATCAAACTGTAATGTGAAGACTGTTGCAACTTAGTTTGAATTTGAAGGTATTGAAGTGGTTGTTGACTTGTTTGAATCATTGTTTCTTCACCCATTAACTGATGTCTCCATTGTTTAACACTTTTCATTAAAGCATAAATTTCCCTATCATGTGTTGGATACTTTGACATTGCTTTAGAAAATGCTTCGATATGAAAACAAATAGGCTTCTCTTTCTGAAACAAAACTGTACTTATTGCATACTTACTAGCATCAGATTCTATTTGTTGAAGGTTTAGTGGAACTGTTACCATTTTTTACTTTGAAGTTTCACATGCTTTTAGTTGTTTACCTCTCCACTGAGATGAGGCTTTAAAACTGTTTAAAACATGAAATGGTGATGCATTACAAGAGAAATGAAAAACTGACTTTCCCCAATACTGATCTGCACCCCTGAAACTTATAACTTCCCAACTTGGACTGAAATGATACATTTTAACATTAGGAAGAGGAGCATTGGACATCAACTGTACCTTATGTTGTATTTCCCATTTATGAGCAAGATGTTTTGGTTCTTTAAATAGACCTGGAAAAGATTCTACCACTTCAACCAAACTATCTTTAAACTGAGACTCACAACCTGAACAAGCATCATGTCGATTCTTATGTTGTTCTTTTACAAACATGAGTACAAATCTCTTACTTGAACTTATTAATCGCTTCATCTGATTAGCAATAACTGAATCCAAGTGAGTTTTAGTTTTATGTGCCCTGATAATAAATTCAACCCCATCTTTCTTAAGGTGATATTTATGCTCTTTCCTATAAAACATTGCATCATGATCATAAAGATAAGGACTTCCTAGCACTACTCCAGATATGTCTACTGGAACCACATCTAATTCCACTTCATCAATGTAATTAGTTGTAATGGCAAATTTTAACCGACACTGCTTTGTGACATTTATCTGAGTTGATTTATTCAGCCAACCTAATGGGTATGGTCTTGGATGATTCTATGTCTCCAAACCCATTTTCTTAACTAACTATTCAAACATCAAATTTTCCTATGATCCACTGCCAAACATTGTATCTATTTTTATGTGCTTAGAAATTATCCTTATGTGAAATAGTTCAACTCTTTTATCCTCATTCAAATGATTTATGTTTGAAGAAGATGCAGAAGTACTAAAACTTGAACCAGTATCAGAAGTTTTACCTGTCAAAACTAAAGCAATTATCCTCCTTTCATCACCTGAATTGGAGCCTATATCTTGTTGGATTGTTGCATTTGCTTTCATTTCATCCTTCTTCTTAAGGAACTTCTTTGGCTTAAGTTCGGGATGAAGTTTCCAACATCTAGATTCATCATGACCAGCTCTCTCGCAATAAGAACAAGTAGGTCTTTCCTTCTGAGTTGTCGTCCCTTCGAATTTCTCTTCCTCTTACTGTCATTGGAATCCCTGATTTCCAACTGTTTGGGTGATTTTGGTGAAAAATTGAATGGTCTACCACTTGATTCAATATGTATGGCTTGAACACACACTTCATCAAAGTCATCAGGATTAAACATCAATAATGTATGCTGCAAATATGAATGTAAACTGCCAATGTATTTTAATAAAGTTTCACGTGTATCCAATGAAATACAAAGCGCCAGTGTTTTCTTTCTGAACACCTGAGTAAAATCATGAACACTCCACCCTTTACCTTGCCTCAAATGTTTCCAATCAATAACATCTTGCTGCATGTATCCTAAAGGATAGAATTGTTTCCTAAGAGATTTTAAAAACTTAGACCATGAAGAGATGACTTTACCTTTCCGCTTTACATCTATTTGAGTTTTACTTTCCCACCAGATTAAAGTTGTTCCCCACATTCTAAGTGTAGCTAACTGAATTTTTGTTTTATCGTCAGAAATGCTATAAATACTAAAATACAATTCTAAATGCTTAATCTAGTTATCTAACTTTTCAGGATTCATTTCGCCATCATAAATAGGTAACTCAAATTTTACATCAAGTTTCAAAAGAGATGTTTTCTTAGGTTTCTTTTCTATTTCAAATTCTGAACTGGAAGAAGAAGAAGAAGATGATGATGGATATGATGGAGGAGAAGGAGGTTTATCAGCCTTTTCTTTACCCTTGTCCTTCTTCGATGTCTTTGAAGAAGAAGCTGCATCTCTCACCTTCTTATCTTCATAGATTTCTCCCAACATCCGCTGCATGCTCAAAAATGCTTTCTGAAACTGTTCCTTGCTCATCTTTGCTTCAGGGGTTTCACTTGCATCAGATCCTTTCATGGTCGATTTATGAGCGACTTTTTTCTTTCCAATCTCTGGATGAAACTCCTTGAGTGTTCCTTCTCCACGTCGCGACTTTGACCTGGTTAACATTCGCTAACAAAAATTCTACAAATGCAACCTGCTTTGATACCAAATTATATGGTTTGAAATTGATCATAAACTAAAATGGAAGTAGAATTGATTAATTTCCAACAATGAATTTGATTGTTAACCTTAAGTGTTGAATGTGGAAGACTGAAGGAAAAACAGTTGATTTAAGACTGAATCAATAACTTAAGAAACATAATTAAGCTTGAATTTGCAGAATAAAACAGAGATACCAGACAACGATATTGATTACAGAGTTTGTCCCTGATGGACTACGTCTCCGGGTCCGCTTTCAAGATGGGTGACCACTTTATTAGGATTGAATCTGAGAAGGTTGATTACACATCAAATGAACCAAAATGAATGTGCACGTAGACATTTCTGGTCTCTGTCAAAAAAAATCTCTCTAAAATAGCTTTCCAACTCCTGTCACGGTTCCCAATTCCGACTCCGGATACTCCCATTACACTAAAAACAAAACAGCCTATGATCTCCAGAATCTGCATACAAACTTCTAAAACCACTCGTGATCTCTTCAATTCTCAAGTTGGTTACTTTTTAAGGCATCAGATGCATTGTAACTCCTGCTGCCCAAGATTGGCATGTACTAACTAAAGTTAAGGATTGATCTGCTCAGTCTTATGCTTGGGTGACACCTTAGGGAGTGGTTACATGGTGGTCAAATTAACTTTATGCCAAAAAAAAAAACAAAAACCTAAATTTAGACTTTGGGTGAACCTGGCGGTCAATTAACGGTGCATGCTGGCTAACTACCCATGTGACTGATGCGGTCTTACCACAGGCAGACACCATGCAAGTTTTTTGCAGCGGTTTTCGGCTGACAGTGCGGTCTGACGGTTCATGTGACAGCTACCTCCGGAGGTTGTGGTGAATTGTTAACCATCTCTGACGCAGTCACGATCTTCCCCATGTGGTAAGTTTGTTCACATGTCACCGATTTCGTTACAATCTCTGCCACGGTTAGAGCCTATGTATGGTAATGTTTGTTTCTACTTTTTATTCCACCAGTCCATTCATATGTAACACAGTTTTGACGTGGCTAACTGTTGTGGTTAGGATTGTGTATTATGTATTGTAATGTTTACAATGGTTTGAAATGGGTTTTTTGTTATATTTTAGTGCATAGGTTTTTAACTTTGTTTGACACCATAGTTTTAGGGCTAGGTATTAGGTTTAGCCACTTAGGTCTTTAGCATAGGTTTTTTACAATGACTTAGGTCTTTAGCTCCACCATTAAAAAAACCCATTACAACATCTTTGTCACAATGCGACATTAAACACCACATGACGATAACCATGAACCAAAACACTATGAAGAACTGAATCAACACTGGCTACTGATGATGAACTGAACATTGTGCAACTGGTCTGATGAGATCCTCTTGGATCATTTGTTGTTTGCATGGAGAGCGTGGGACACAGTGCAACCGTCAAGAAACCTTATCGATTATGTCTTGCTGCATGGGACGTGTGAAGAACCTGTAGCGTCTAGTCTTGCTACGTGGATCTTGTAGAGTGGAGCCTCCAACATGAGCCTATCATTTTATTGCCGCTAATGTAGATACTGGAACATTTGCAAACGTGGAAATGCATAAGAGTCATATGTGCATTGAATGTATATATTGAATGAGTCCAAGCCGTGTTAAAGGAATTAGCTTGGCATTCGGCATCGACATGGCTACGTTGATATTGCCACATAAATTCTCAGGAGTATTCAAGAAACCGTGTGCTCTGGTCTCTTCATGAAGAGGTTTTGTTTAGCATGATCCAGCAAGCTGCCTAGTTATTAGGTGATCCATAACAAACTGACTGCTTTATGTTTTTACATGTGTTTTTCGCTAGTCTGTACATTCAACTTTCAAATTCTTGCCTTTGGCAGAGACTGCTTATCAATGCTTTGAACTAAATCATGAGTCATAAAATAAGATGACATTAAGGTAATTTAAATTAGTCTATGCAGTGATCATGGCCACTTCCGGAGTAGAAGATCCACGTCTGAGCAGGTAGTCCGAGATATCATACTTACCATTCCGGCTCTGGGAGTATAGAGTCTTGGCTTGGTGGAGTGCGTCTTGTATTTCAATCTGGTCTAGTTGGGCTCATTTCCTTCCTTCAAACATTCGCATGCCACTGGATACCGACTCAGCCTGACCAGAGCGCGGCCTCAACAACAACATATGATGGAATTGGAGAAGCAACACATGGAGATTTAGAAAAAAAATCTGCGCTACCTTCAAATACCGTTGGTCCGACTTGTCGGATTCATATTGATGTGTTGGCATTGGTATGTCCCTTCATCTCCTTTCAAAAAAAGCTTTGGCATATGCATTGATTGGAGGTTTGCAATTGAAGGTGAGTTGAATCTTTGTGTTGAATGAAGTGAGTAGCGAGATAAATAAGTTGAATTTGTGTTGTGTTTTTTCTCTACGATGAGTTCGTAGATGTATGTGCATTGAAACTATTGTGCGCTAAACCATTTTGAATACCATAAATGGTGGTACATTAAGTCAACTAAACTGATGCTCTATGCATCCATATTGTTGTATGTTAACTTATTTTTGAAGATCATGTGGTATATATCTATTCGTCTCTTCTCATATGCATTGATAACTCGAAGACTATTCCAAATCTTGACATCTTGAAGATTGTTTTAATATCTTGACAACAACAAAAAACAAAAAAAGGAAGTTGTGATGGATTTTTCATAGGAAAGAGGGTGGAGTTACCAAACTACCAAGAAACTTTTTGAAGTTTTTAAATGGCTCAAATTGACAATGTATTAGAGTTACTGAAAACTCTAATCAGGTCCACTGATGATAGTACAGTTAAAATTAACAAAGCCTTTCTTTCAGACATTTAGACTTGTCTGCAAAATGTAGAAGACAAAATTTATTTTTTGCAGCTTGAATCACAGCTACAACAAGAGGAGTTACAAAAGTATAGTCATGATTCTGAACTTGTATTTGTTCAGGACAATTCTTTGTTTGAGACACACTCCCATCAACAACCAAAAATTGATAGGAGTAGTTATACATGGAGATGCAGAAATTCAGTATGCACTTCCCAAGTCGGTCATTAGACCTTGGGAAGAGCTTTTCCATAACAAGCACATAACCGGTCTTGGATATGAAAAGGAGGTTTCCTTTCATATTCCAGATTACTCAAAGCCCATCCAGTTTAAGAGTGTTATATTTCTTCATGACAATTCATCTTCAGTTGCTCCAGATTCTGCTCCTTTTCCACAACAACAACAACAACATATTGTGAAATGCCAACATTGTGAAAGATTTGGCCATATGAAAGATCATTATTTTGATCTTCGTCCATGTAATCACTGTCATAAAACCAGTCATTATGCCATACCTTATTCAGAGTTGTAGCCATAGAAAGAGATGCCCCTGAGCATGCCATTGGTTGGTGGTCAGCCTTAAACCATCACAGGTTGAGACCTCCCTTTTCAGGTTAAGGTTCTCCCTTTTTACGCGGGGTGAGACCTCCCTTTCAAGGTTCAAGGTTTCCCTTTTCAAAACATGCAAAGCAATTCTTCTAGTAGAAGACTTCAGCTTCATGCCAGATTTGGAAGAGTTTCAGGAGTTGCACTAAGTGCTCCAGTGTTGGTGGTCATCCTTAAACCACCCCCTTATACCAACATTTCAGAGAGCACATTCAACCTAGTGCTTCCATGCATTTTTGCACATTTTGTATTACAACTCTCTTCTTGGACTCATACATACCCCTTCAGATTAAGGGGGGGAATGTTGGACACCTAATCCTCTAAGGGTTGGTGTGGAAGTTGAACAACGAAAGGGAGTCCAAAGGACCACTTGGAATATGAAACCAAGGGTCACTCCTATGTATTATAAATATGTATAATTGTGAATAAGATATGCAATTCAATGTTTATCTTTCATATTCTTCCTTCGCCATGTATGTGTTTATCACTGCCAAAGGTCATGTTGCCCTTGTCTTGTCATTCCAGACCTCTTCTGCAAAATTGTATCTTCTTTCAACTTTTCCTAAGCATCTAGTGCCAAATCCTCCACATAAGGTAGGAGATATTCCTCTTTCTGATCTAGCATGGAAGGCTCATCGAGATTCAAATTCTCTACATTCACAATTGAGTAAATGTACATATATGGTGCTAAACTAAGTTGATAGGAATTATCACCCACCTTTTCTAGTATCTCAAAGGGACCATACCTCAGAGCCTTAATTTTCTTACCAGGCCCCTGTTAGAGTCGGTCTGGTCATCCCTTCGTCAGAGATCATTTCTCTTATTGCATTTCATTTTTAGGTGTCTCATTTAGCTCTTTCATTTGCATTCCATTAGGGTCATACCAATGTCTGATGGAAGGGTCTCTTCACCTGTTTCCCTCATGATTGCACCTACTGGGTTGGTCAAAATTTCTCAAAGATCATCAAAGTTGATTTCAGTCATTTACAGTCATAGATGGTGTTTTGGTCAAAAAAGAGTCTTTCAGTTTCTAGGTCTAGGGTTTGGTCTTCAGAATGTCAAATAATGCCCACAGGTCATGAGGATGTCTTCAATAAGTTTTCATTTCAAATATTTTCATCGTCATATTGCTGGACTATGACTTTTCTTCAAAACTCTGTTTTGAAGAAAATTCGTCATTTCGTTTTGTAATAAATTGCCATGTAATTGTCAAAAGTTTTTCAATTTTTGAATTCTCCAGGCGTAGCCCTGATCTTCCTTTGTCAAGACATGCCACTATCCCTTCAAAAATAGCCAAAAGAAAACATCATTCAAGCCAAAAAATCAAGGAGGAAACAAAAAAGACAGAGTTGTATTAACTGTGGAAAAAGTGCCAAGTCAAAACATTACAAAGTGGGTTTGTGAGAAACAAAATTCAAATCCATCACTATAAGATATTCTTATTGTTTTGAAACATCCATTTGCATCCAAGAGATCAAAGGCGGTTGAAGTTTAGTGGTGAGAGGGCGAAACTGTAATTTTCCAAGTCAAAACTGTGTTTAGAGTGCGCGCAGTGCACTGGGCAGAAGTTGCGGCACACCGGAGAGGCGCAGCGCACTAGGAGCAAACATACAGTTTATTTTTGAAAGGGCTCGGTGCACTGGGAAGGCGTGGCGCATTGGGCGAGCTGCGCGGCACATACAGCTGAGCAGCCCGAAAAGTTCCAGAACGGCCTCCAAATGCCAAAAACGTACAAATTTCCTTTGTTTCAAGTAGGTTGAGCTCCAATTCTCTTGTTCATCAAAGTTTGGTAGTTATGCTATGATGGTTGATGTGTTGAGTGTCTAAACAAATGATCAAACCCTATCATCTTAAATTCCTCAAATAAAAGTTGTTGCCTAGGGTTTGACAACTATTTGCTTCCAAGTCTATTCTCTTCCCATCATTTCCTTTTCTCCCTTATTCCATTTTCCCCTGATTTCATTGTTCCCTACCCCCTAGAATCACTAAACCCCTATCCCAAATTCCCTTTCCCAAATTTCTAAATGTAAAACCCTAAACCCTATTCCTATACATAAAATCCCAAACCCTCCCATATTTTCCTAACCAAATCTATCCCAATACCCCCTAATCCCTCACTATTTTCCTCCCTCCTAACAGTCCCTTGTTCTGTTTTCCCCTTGGTGGCAGAGGTTAGGCACATTACTAAAGAGCAGTCCAACACAGTTTTCATACATCAGCAATCAGTTTTCTCCAAGGCATTTTGTACAACAGTCATGTCATCCGGTCATTCATCTGATTATGGAATGGAAACCCAAAGTGACTCACCCATGGAGGAACATGCACCCCGGAGGCCTCATAGAGGTGGCAGACATATCAGAGAAGAACCAATCACCCTCACTGAATTACAGGCCTGCCCTCTAGCCATCTCCTGTTTTCAGCATCAGTCATGTTATGAGTTTTGTGAGAAGGTGGCTAATGTTCATTTTCATCATGAGTTGGCTCGTCTATTTGTGCTGCATTTACATGGAGATCAGGTTACTTTGGCTGGTGTCACCTTCACACTTACACCAGAATCTATCTCACTAGCTACTGGCATACCAAACATTGGAGAACCATGGAACAAGAGGAAGAAGATTGACCGGCAACATTATGAGCCATATATTAAAACCGGTTTCTTGAGGCAGCTCAAGAGAGTGTTTCCATTCAGATATCTTAAAGATGAATATGATCCACTAATGAAATTAATCATGAAGTATTTCAGCTGTGAGGGATGGTTCTCTCGTTTATATGCTTATCACATAAGGTTTCTCATGCATTTCACCTGGGTACAGATGATGAACATTCCTTATTTCATATGCCGGAACATAGAGAGGATGACCACCCTTGTGCAGCACAAAACCCCTCAGCAGCAGCTTAACAGTGTTTATCATTTTGCTCTCATCAAGATTGTGGTTGTTCATCAGCTTGGATTGCAGGGCATCACTTGGGATGACTTCATCTCACATGAGTTTTTCAGAGCTTCACAGGGACCATCAAAGGTTAAGCGTGAGACAGGTGGACCTTCTCATCAGTATGAGCACCATGAGACCGTTAGTGTGCCGGTATTCATCACATATTAGAGGGGCACTAGACATTTGTTTGCAACAGCGAAGCGAGTGTTATCTCCACTCGAGGTGGAAGGAGCCTCGCTTCCTCCATCAGCATAGCAGGTTCAGGATCAAGGCAAGAGGCCTCTATAGGAGGAAGGGCCTTTAGGTGAATGAGAGACCGACTTCATTCTCATTCAGGATGATGATACAGACATGGGCTCGCAAAGTGCCAACCTTAGAGATATCATCCAGGAGTAGCAGACAGAGATCAAAGCCTTGTCCCTCGACTTGGAGAGGGATAAGTGGAATATAAAATACTTGGAGCAAAGGAATAATCAGTTTGAAGATTAGCAGTCGATTATGGAATTACAAAACATCAGGGATAATCGTCAAGCTACCCAAAGGAGGAGGATTGAATTCACTTCATTAGAGAAAGAGATTAATGATGATCGGGAGTCTTGGCTCGAGAGAGTCAACATCCACTTAGAGGGACTGCTGGACAAAGCTGATAGGGACAAAGCATTGCTGAGACATATGGCTTTCCACTACATGGCACGGAACAAGGTTTGTAAGGCACGAATAAGGAATCTAAAGGAAAAATTAAAGAAGGCAATAAGGAAACAAAAGAGGAAAAAGGAGCTTGATTGTCTTCAGATATTGGCCAAAGCCTCTTTAGCCTAGCATGATACTTGATAGAGAAGGTACAGCCCAAACTTCAAGAAATTTGGAGCAATTTTTGACATTTTGAAATTTTTTGCACTAAAAAACAGATTTTGCCTCCCTATGCGCCGCGCCACGTGGCGCTCGCTTTTGCTAGAGGGCTCCAAATCCAAAAAACTTTGAATTTCTAGATTTTACATGATAAATTATGGTTGTTGGTGCATGGCCAAGAAATTTGGGTAGGTTTTGAGTCCTCAAGAGGCCAAAAACACTCAAAAAATGACCTCACAGCCCCTATTTTGACACACAGGAAGTAGTCTTGGGAGATTGAAGCTTTGGAGGGGAAAATGACATCTAAATTCAGAAATTCCACTTGGGTTGGAAAGTAGATAGGTAGGGATTTCCAACAAGCTATCGTGGGCTAAATTTGGACTTTGGGAAGGCCTCAAATTCATCTCCAAAGTGGCACAACGCATAGAGAATCAGGTGCGGCACATAGAGGATTTTTGCCTATTTTTCACTGTTTAGCTCAGAAATTCGCCCAGTTTTGACCAGTTTTGCTTTTTGATGTTACAATTGACCTTTCATGATGTAATTTGATAACCATGATGTAATATTGGCACATTTTTACTTGTTCTAGAGGATTCATTCACTAAAAAGTGAAAATTAAATGAATGAATCAGTTTCCTAGCATATAGGGGTAAGTTGTTTGACTACCCAGATTTCAGTTCCTTGTTTAGAATTGGTTCAAACAACTCCTAGAATGATGAGCGCGACCACTAGAGGCATGGGGAGGAGTTAGTCTTGTCTATATCATGTAATTTCTCAGTCATTTTCAGGGTTGGATACTTGGGATTGCTTGGGCACTTCATTGTACATTTCATTTATGCAATTTTGGCAAAGGAAAGACAAGGGTTTTGTAGCAATTGTTGGGATCCATGTGGCTCTATGTTTTGATGGTGTTTTTCTCTATGTATTTATAAGTTCACTGATGTTTATGTGTATCATTTTCCCTTCTATTTTCTTCTACAATTAAACAAATGAGTGATTAAGGTAGAATTCATTGGACTGCCATGCTCTGCCTTGAAATTTTGTTTAATTCTACATGTTTTCATTTGTTTGAGGAGGACTCTTGAGACCCTCTTTCCCTCCTTAGCTCCTCACCAGTATGATCCACCCATTCATTCAATCCAAAGCATCAAAACTACTACCTATCTTGCCCCTACCTGAACTCTGCAAAAATCTGGCCTCATCCCCGGACCCAAAATTTGCCTGTCCCTTTTTTCCAACAAAACCCCCAAAAATCCAAATCAAAACTTTGCACTTCATACCTAGCCTAATATCAGTTGTTAAATCAGTCATCTCAAGCCCCATCGATTATCTTTCGCTGAGATTGACCTGGAGAGAGCCCTCTCCTATCCTCGTAGGGCTAGCTACAAGGCTGAGAGTGGTTTGATGTGGACCTAGAACCTTGTCTTTTCAGCCTGAGGCAAATCTAGGCTCTAACATAGTGGCGACCACACTGGGGAAGAAATGGTTTGCTTGTTTATGTCATTTGTTTTATAAGCTACAGACGTAGCCTGAAGTTACGCCAAGTAGCCTTCGAAATGCTTTTGCTTTGCATTAGCGCAAGTAGATAAATGCTGCTTCAGTCAATCTCTGGTCTAGCTTGTAATCGTGACACTTGACTTACAAATCACCCCAGTACATCTAAAAATTCTAAGCTTTTGGATGATAAGTTTAGAATTTGATAGGCTGAACAAGTTGTTTATGTCCCTTTGATTTCTTGAAATAATAACACACTGGCTTCCAGAAGACATACCAGAGCAAATCCGGATCCTGATCCCCCTCCTGTCTACGAAAATCCCAATCTGATTCCAAGAATTGTTTGCCAAGGAAGTTCCATCATTCCCATGTTCAAAGCTCAGTCCTGTCCTGTCAATTTTGAGTATCTTGAGGATCAAGAATTTGATGAGCAGTTTGAGTTGTCTCTGTTTGAAACCAAATCTGAAAGTGTTGTCGCTTCCACTGCCTTAAATCCTGAGTTTGTTCGAAATCTTGAAACTGAAAGGGCTAATAAATCCATTGATGATTACATTTTGAACCAGCTCCAGACTTCAATTACGGCTTCTAATATTGCTGATTTCTTAGAGACTGCTTCTGCAACCCTTGGGTCATCCGCAATTGCGTCTAGTTCAAGAATTCCCACCGAACCTCCCTTCATTCCCACCCTTCCCCCGCAGCCTACTATTTCTGATCAAAATCTGCAGTCGTATCGCCTCCATCTACTCCTTCTACTCCTAAAATACCAAAGATCATTTCACCTCCGCATACGCCTCCTCATACACCTCACACATTAGCTGCACCCACTCCCCCAACTTCACCAAGACCGATTGCAAATCCACCAAGAGCAATGGCTACTCGGTTTGCACCTCTCGTGTTGCCTCAAGTTTTGGATGACATGCCCGCAGATTATCAGAGTAAAATTCCTTTGTTTGATGGCACTCCTCATGGTACCATAGCGCAACAAAATGTAGACAAAATGATGGATTTCTTCGAGCTTCATGAGCTTCATGCAGAAAACGTGACCATGAGATTATTCGTGCAGACTTTTGGAGGTGAGGTAAGAAAATGGTTCAGAGCTTTGGCAGCTAGAAGTATTCCCACATTAGAAGAGCTTCAAAGACAGTTCTTGGATCGCTGGGAAGTAAAGAAAGATCCTCTTCAAATCACTTCTGAATATACCAAGATCAAGCGAAATGCTGGTGAGTCTGTGCAAGACTATTGTATTAGATTCAATGCAGTTTATAATGCAATTCCTGATGATTTAAGGCCATCTAGAAAGTCAGCTTTGCTTAAGTTCCCGAATGGTTTTGATCCGGACATGGCTTATCAATTAAGAGAGAGAGATCTAGCTACCTTAGAAGAAATGTAGAAAATTTCCGTTAGTGTTGAGGCAAATTTGAATGAAAAGAGAGCTAGATTGAAAGCTGAGAAGAGAGTCTCAATAAAGGAAGAAGCTTCTACCTCAGACCAAGTGCTCCGCAAGGTATAAAAGATGATTGAAAGGTTAACACTTGATAAGCCTGAACCGCAGATTTGGAATCCTAATTTCCGTGGCCAGCAACAACCTCAATTTAGGATCAAACAACGTGAGCAGCGAGCATAGGAACCGACATCACAACAGCAGCAAGTAAAGACACCCCTTCAGCAGAATTTTGTTGGTCCCGAATCTGATGATGAAGACAATGTGGTAGGAGATGAAAATCACTTCTTTACTCCTGACGATATGCCCACATTTATCACTGAAGATGATGAGTATGCAGAAAGTTCAGCTGTACAGAAGGATGCATATTTTATCTTGGCAAATGACACAACTCTTGAAGAGGAGTTGGATGAGTATCAGAGAGGTTATATGCATGCTTTGTCCGCCCAGCAGCGTCAGTATTCACTTAGAAACATAAATGTTCCCATCAATCCAATTCAGAAGAGAAAGGAAGCTCCAGCATCTAAGAATGAGCCACCTGTTGTACCAAATAAACGAAAAGAAATTGCTCATCCTACTCCTAGCAAATCTCCACCAGCAGATGAAAGAGTAAATCAGCCAATTGTATCAAAATATAAAGCTGAAAGGAAAAATGTTCCAGCCAAAGAGGTAGAAAATACTTCTTCTTTTAGTTTAGAAAATGAAATTTCTAAATTAAAGGTATCCATTCCCTTGACTGAACTGATGAGGAATAGCAGTTATAGAGGTTAGGTCTCTAAAATTTTGAATTTTGACCCAATGTCTGATATGGTGAGTGTGGAAGATGATCAACCTGAACTGATTTTTGGACCAGCATTAAATGGTGAGTCTCCAAACAGTGATGTGCCTCCTTTTTATATCACTCTGAGAGTGAATGAGTTTGTATTGCATAATGCTATGTTTGATTCCGACGCTTCCCACAATATTATGCCGAAGGCTATCATGGAGAAGTTGGGTTTGGAGATCACTAGGAAATACCATGATCTTTATTCATTTGATTCTAGCAGGGTGAGATGTATTGGGCTCATTAAAGACTTGGTGGTCAGTTTGGATCAGATTTTGGCTAAAAATGTTTTGATGGATGTGGTGGTGGCAGATATACCTCTTAGATTTGGCATGCTTCTTTCCAGATCTTGGGGAGCAAAGATTAAGGGAACAATGCAACTTGATTTCTCCTATGCAACAATTCCTGTGTTTGGCCAAATGAGAAAACTTTATCGGGGACAAAAAATGAATACATGATTACAAGCAAGGAGAAACCGATTAATCATCCAATTAATTATGTACATATAGATTTAGAGTCTTTTGTTTTGTATTCAGATAGTTTCAATGATATTGATAGTCAGTTAGTTGCAGCAGATGATATTCCAGAAATAGAAGAGAATTTCAGAGAAGTTTTGAAGAAAGAAAGACAAGAACCAGACAATATAATTTAGCAATCAGGAAAAGATAATGGACAGCAAGTAGAAAAAATACAGCAAACATAGTTTCAGCACTTAGAAGAAGAGTAAGATGGTCTATGGACCATGGATTTCGATGGAGCAGTGGGAAATGATGGTGCTGGAATTGGTATTTGGGTACGCAGTCCTCTTTTTGCTCTGAACAAAGTGCCTAGTAATGTGCGGGTATGTTCTTACAAGCTTGCTTTTGATTGCTCAAACAATGAGGCTGAGTACGAAGCTTTGATTATTAGCCTAAAATTCTAAGAAAGCTGAATGCTAAGAGGATTGTTGTATATGGAACTCTGAATTGGTGATTAAGAAAGTTAAAGGTGAATATCAAGCAAAGCATCCTTGGATGCAGGCCTACCAGAATGTTGTTCTAGATATCCTGAAGCTATTTTCAGATTATACCTTGACGTGTGTGCCTCATATTCAAAATAGTATTGCAGATGCACTTTCTAAGGCAGTGAGTAATTTGAAGATTCCTATGAACTCAAGTAATAAATTTGAAATCCATGTGAAACATCGTCCGACTATCCCAGACAATCAGAGATATTGGAAAGTTTTCCAAGATGATGAGGAGATTCATGATTTTCTGCAAAATAAAGGTAAGTTCAAAGATACCTCAATTGATGTAGAACATGATGATGGCAAAGATGATGTGCAGATCAATCAAATGGAAGTGTTGAAGCTCAAAGATAATGTTATTCCTAAAGGCTTGATACCTTTAGAAGAACTCTTTGATCATGATGATGTAGCCCGCAAACCAACATTGCAGCCAACAGAGAAGGGAGTCGAAGAGGTGAATATTGGAACAACTAAACATCCGAAAATGGTAAAGTTGTCCAAAGCATTGCCACAAAAGGTAAAGACCAAATATATCAGTTTGTTGTCATCCTTTGCTGATGTGTTTGCTTGGGACTATTCTGACTTGAAGACATATGATACCAATATAATTCAGCACACAATTCCTATTAAGCCTAATCAGAAACCTTTCAGACAGAAGTTAAGAAGGCTTAATCCAAAATTGTTGCCATCAATTGAGAAGGAGGTAAACAGGTTGTACAAATCAGGAATCATCGTTCCCATCAGATTTTCTGATTGGATCTCTAATTTGGTGCCTGTACGAAAGAAGACAAGTGAGATTCGTTTGTGCATTGATTTTAGGAATCTCAACAAAGTTTCATTGAAGGATAATTATCCGCTGCCAAAAATTGATCACATACTTCAGCGAGTAGTTGGAGCATCTTGTATGTCACTACTCGATGTTTATTCTGGATATAACCAAATTTTAGTCCATGAAGACGACCGAGACAAAATAGTGTTCACCACTCCGTGGGGGACTTTTCATTATGCTAAAATGCCTTTCGGTTTGAAGAACGCAGGTGCCACATTTCAGCGGGCAATGGATATGGCTTTCGCAAATGAGAAGGATGTCTTCTTGGTTGTGTACCTTGATGATTTGACAGTGTTTTCTATTCAGATGAAGAACACATGTATCATTTGAAAACTGTCTTTCAAAAGTGCAGAAAATATGGTGTGTCGCTGAATCCGAAAAAGAGCTTGTTCGCCATGGATGAAGGCAAACTACTTGAACACATTATCTCAAAAGATGGCATTAGTATTGATTCAACACGTGTTGAGGCGATTCAACAAATTGACCTTCCTCGGAACAAGAAGGAGATTCAATCTTTTAATGGTAAGATGAATTTTTTACGCCGCTTTGTCCCTAATCTTGCTGAACACCTAATAGAGATTAAAAACATGCTTAAGAAGGATAGCCAAGTGAAGTGGACATAAGAGGCTATAAAATATTTCAATCTAGTAAAATTGGCTCTTTCTTCAGCTCCGGTTCTGATCAGCCCGGATTATACTCAGGATTTTATATTGTTCTCATTTGCTTCGAAGCATACTATGGCAGCTGTATTAATGCAGAAAAAAGATGAGCACGAAAGACCAATTGCTTTCTTCAGCTGAACTATAAGAGATGCTGCTTTAAAGTACAACATCATTGAAAAGAAAGCCCTTGCACTTGTGAAAGCATTGAAATATTTTCGGGTATATATTCTGCATTCCCATATTTTGGCTTATGTTCCTAACGTTGTTGTCAAAGATATTTTGGTACAAACAGATCCAGAAGGAAGACGAGGCAAGTGGATTGCTTCTTTGCTGGAGTATGATGTGGAGATAAAGCCCACAAAGCTTGTTAAAGGATAGGGATTGGCAAAGTTAATGGATGAATCAAATCTGCACGTCTTAGACATAAATCTGATTTCTGCTATGTCTGATGAAAATGAGGAAAGTCCGTCAATTCAGGTATCTAAAATCTTTGTTCTTTATCTGTGGTATTCAGATATCATATATATGCTTCAAAATTTGTCCTCACCACCTGGTATGGCTATAAACAAAGCTAGAACTCTTAAGTTAAATGCTGCTAAGTTTTGTATTTTGAATTCTACACTTTATTGGAAAGATCTCGGTGGTGTTTTGTTGAATTGTTTGGTGGAAGAAGAAGCGAAGTAGGTCATGGAGGATTTCCATAAAGGAGATTGTGGCGGTCACCTTTTTTGGAAAACAACGACAAATAAAATTCTAAGAGCCGGATACTATTGGCCGACATTGTTTGCTGATGTATATAAGGTTGTCAAGAGCTGTCATAACTGTCATATTTTTGAACGAAGGCAGAAATTATAGCCTTTTCCGCTTAAGCCCATTGAGGTGAGTGCCCCTTTTCAGCAGTGGGGGTTGGATTTCATTGGTGAAATTCATCCTGCTTCTTCAGGTCAACATAGATGGATCCTCACGGAAACAGATTATTTCACGAAGTGGATCGAAGAAATTTCCACTAGACAAGCTACAGATGTGGAAATAATTTCATTCCTTGAAAATAATATTTTGTCTCGTTTTGGTTGCCCGAATAAGTTAATCACTGATAATGCAGCAACATTCAAATCAAAAAGGATAGTTGAGTTTTGTCATAAATATCACATTACTTTGGGGCACTCAACCGCCTATCATCCACAAGGCAATGGATTTGCGGAGTCTTCCAACAAATCTTTGGTTAACATCATTAAAAAGTTGCTAGAAATAAACAAGAAGAGTTGGCATAAGAAGTTGGTCCATGCACTTTGGGCAGATTGAGTGAGTAAGAAGAAATACATTGGTATGTCCCCCTTTGAGCTAGTTTATGGAGTTGATACAGTGTTTCCTACCTCTCTCGCAGCTCCGGTAGTCAAACTTCTTCAGGAGGCTAGTAGTAAAGATGATCCAATGTAGAGAAGACTAAATCAAATGATCCATTTGTAGCAGACATGGGAAGAAGTTTTTCAAAACACATTCAAGTTGCAGGAGAGAATTAAGAAAATTTATGACATAAAAGCAAAGGCGGACAAATTTCAGTTGGATGATGTGGTGCTGAAGTGGGATGCAAGGAATGAGGAAAAGGGCAAGCACGGTAAGTTTGAAAATCTCTGGAAAGGTCCCTTTAAGATTGCAGCATATCGAGGTCAGAATTCCTTTCTTCTGAAGGAGATGAACGGGGAAGATTGTCCAGGAGGGCCGGTCAATGGTCGGTTGCTCAAACGGTATCATTTCTGAGTTGTTTCTGTTGTTTCCATTGTCACTGTAAATACCATTTTATTTCAGTTTCATTGCAAGTCTGTGTTGTGATCTTTTCTTCAGTTTGGGGCCCGAAGTGAAGGCTATAATTCTGAAGAAAGGTTTCAGTTTTAAGTTCAGTTTGTTGAGTCAGTTTTTCAGTCATGTTGGTTTCATAATTGAGTCGGTTTGAATCAAGTTTCAGTCAATAAATGAGTCAAAGTTTTGTGTTGTTTGTCGAAATAATGACTCCATAGCCCAATGGACAGTGCCTTCGTCGAAATAATGACTGTCTATTGCACCTGCTGGGTTGGTCAAAATTTCTTAAAGATCATCAAAGTTGATTTCAGTCATTTACAGTCATAGATGGTGTTTTGGTAAAAAAAGAGTCTTTCAGTTTCTAGGTCTAGGGTTTGGTCTTCAGAATGTCAAATAATGCCCACAGGTCATGAGGATGTCTTCAATAAGTTTTCATTTCAAATATTTTCATCGTCATATTGCTGGACTATGACTTTTCTTCAAAACTCTGTTTTGAAGAAAATTCGTCATTTCATTTTGTAATAAATTGCCATGTAATTGTCAAAAGTTTTTCAGTTGTTGAATTCTCCAGGCACAGCCCTGGTCTTCCTTTGTCAAGACATGCCACTATCCCTGCAAAAATAGCCAAAAGAAAACATCATTCAAGCCAAAAAATCAAGAAGGAAACAAAAAAGACAGAGTTGTATTAACTGTGAAAAAAGTGCCAAGTCAAAACATTACAAAGTGGGTTTGTGAGAAACAAAAATCAAATCCATCACTATAAGATATTCTCATTGTTTTGAAACATCCATTTGCATCCAAGAGATCAAAGAAGGTCGAAGTTTAGTGGTGAGAGGGCGAAACTGTAATTTTCCAAGTCAAAATTGTGTTTAGAGTGCGTGCGGCGCACTGGGCAGAAGGCGCGGCGCACGGAGAGGCGCGGCGCACTGGGAGCAAACACACAATGTATTTTTGAACGGGCGTGGCGCATTGGGAAGGTGCGGTGCATTGGGTGAGCTGTGCGGTGCATACAACTAAGCGGCCCGAAAAGTTCCAAAACGGCCTCCAAACGCCAAAAACGTACAAATTTCCTTTGTTTCAAGTAGGTTGAGCTCTAATTCTCCTATTCATCAAAGTTTGGTAGTTATGCTATGATGGTTGATGTGTTGAGTATCTAAACAAATGATCAAACCCTATCATATTAAATTCCTCAAATAAAATTTGTTGCCTAGGGTTTGAAAACTATTTTCTTCCAAGTCTATTCTCTTCCCATCATTTCCTTTTCTCCCTTTTTCCATTTTCCCCTGATTTCATTGTTCCCTACCCCCTAGAATCACTAAACCCCTATTCCAAATTCCCTTTCCCAAATTTCTAAATGTAAAACCCTAAACCATATTCCTATACCTAAAATCCCAAACCCTCCCATATTTTCCTAACCAAATCTATCCCAATACCCCCTAATCCCTCACTATTTTCCTACCTCCTAACAGTCCCTTGTTCTGTTTTCCCCTTGGTGGCAGAGGTTAGGCACATTACTAAAGAGAAGTCCAACATAGTTTTCATACATCAGCAATCAGTTTTCTACAAGGAATTTTGTATAATAGTCATGTCATCTGGTCATTCATCTAATTATGGAATAGAAACCCAAAGTGACTCAACCATGGAGGAACATGCACCCCAGAGGCCTCATAGAGGTGGCAGACATATCAGAGAAGAACCAATCACCCTCACTGAATTACAGGCCTATCCTTTATCCATCTCTTGTTTTCAGCATCAATCATGTTATGAGTTTTGTGAGAATGTGGCTAATGTTCATTTTCATCATGAGTTGGCTCATCTATTTGTGCTGCATTTACATGGAGATCAGGTTACTTTGGCTGGTGTCACCTTCACACTTACACCAGAATCTATCTCACTAGCTACCGGCATGCCAAACGTTGGAAAACCATGGAACAAGAGGAAGAAGATTGACCGGCAGCATTATGAGCCATATATTAAAACCGGTTTCTTGAGGCAACTCAAGAGAGTGTTTCCATTCAAATATCTTAAAGATGAATATGCTCCACTAATGAAATTAATCATGAAGTATTTTAGCTGTGAGGGATGGTTCTCTCATTTATATGCTTATCACATAAGGTTGCTCATGCATTTCACCCGGGTATGGATGATGAACATTCCTTATTTCATATGCCAGAACATAGAGAGGATGACCACCCTTGTGCAGCACAAAACCCCTCAGCAGCAGCTTAACAATGTTTATCATTTTTCTCTCATCAAGATTGTGGTTGTTCATCAGCTTGGATTGCAGGGCATCACTTGGGATGACTTCATCTCACGTGAGTTTTTCAGAGCTTCATAGGGACCATCAGAGGTTAAGCGTGAGACAGGTGGACCTTCTCATCAGTATGAGCACCATGAGACCGTTAGTGTGCCGGTATTCATCACATATCAGAGGGGCACTAGACATTTGTTTGCAGCAGCGAAGCGAGTGTTATCTCCACCCGGGGTGGAAGGGGCCTCGCTTCCTCCATCAGCACAGCAGGTTTAGGATCAAGGCAAGAGGCCTCTACAGGAGGAAGGGCCTTCAAGTGAACGAGAGACCGACTTCATTCTCATTCAGGATGATGATATAGACATGGGCTCGCAAAGTGCCAACCTTAGAGATATCATCCAGGAGCAGCAGACAGAGATCAAAGGCTTGTCCCTCAACATGGAGAGGGCTAAGTGGAATATAAAATAATTCGAGCAAAGGAATAAGTATCTTGAATATCAGCAGGTGATTATGGAATTACAAAACGTCAGGGAGAATCGTCAAGATGCCCAAAGGAGGAGGATTGAATTCACTTCGTTAGAGCAAGAGATTAATGATGATCGGGAGTCTTGGCTCGAGAGAGTCAACATCCACTTAGAGGGACTACTGGAAAAAGCTAATAGGGACAAATAATTGCTGAGACATATGGCTTTCCACTACATGGCACGAAACAAGGTTTGTAAGGCACGAATAAGGAATCTAAAGGCAAAATTAAAGAAGGCAATAAGGAAACAAAAGAGGCAAAAGGAGCTTGATCATCTTCAGATATTGGCCGAAGCCTCTTTAGCCCAGCATGATACTTGATAGAGAAGGTCCAGCCCAAATTTCAAGAAATTTGGAGCAATTTTTGACATTTTGAAATTTTTTGCACTAAAAAACAGGTTTTGCCTCCCTATGCGCCGCGCCACGTGGCGCTCGCTTTTGCTAGAGGGCTCCAAATCCAAAAAACTTTGCATTTCTAGATTTTTCATGATAAATTATGGTTTCTGGTGCATGGCCAAGAAATTTGGGTAGGTTTTGAGTCCTCAAGAGGCCAAAAACACTCAAAAAATGACCTCACTGCCCCTATTTTGACACACAGGAAGCAGTCTTGGGAGATTGAAGTTTTGGAGGGGAAAATGACATCCAAATTCAGAAATTCCACTTGGGTTGGAAAGTAGACAGGTAGGTATTTCCAACAAGCTATCTTGGGCTCAATTTGGACTTTGGGAAGGGCCTCAAATTCAGCTCCAAAGTGGCGCAACGCATAGAGAATCAGGCGCGACGCATAGAGGATTTTTGCCTATTTTTCACTGTTCAACTCAGAAATTCGCCCAGTTTTGACCAGTTTTGCTTTTTGATGTTACACTTGACCTTTCATGATGTAATTTGATAACCATGATGTAATATTGGCACATTTTTACTTGTTCTAGAGGATTTGTTCATTAAAAAGTGAAAATTAAATGAAGGAATCAGTTTCCTAGCATATAGGGGTAAGTTGTTTAACTACCTAGATTTCAGTTCCTTGTTTAGAATTGGTTCAAACAGCTCCTAGAATGATGAGCTCGACCCCTAGGGGCATGGGGAGGAGTTAGGCTTGTCTATATCATGTAATTTCTCAGTCATTTTCAGGGTTGGATACTTGGGATTGCTTGGGCACTTCATTGTACATTTCATTTCAACAATTTTGGCAAAGGAAAGACCAGGGTTTTGCAACACTTGTTGGGATCCATGTGGCTCTATGTTTTGATGGTGTTTTTCTCTATGTATTTGTAAGTTCACTGATGTTTATGTGTATCATTTTCCCTTCTATTTTCTTCTTCAATTAAACAAATGAGTGATTAAGGTAGAATTCATTGGACTGCTATGCTCTGCCTTGAAATTTTGTTTAATTCTACATGTTTTCATCTATTTGAGGAGGACTCTTGAGACCCTCTTTCCCTCCTTATCTCCTCACCAGTCTGATCCACCCATTCATTCAATCCAAAGCATCAAAACTACTGCCTATCTTGCCCCTACCTGAACTCTGCAAAAATCTGGCCTCATCCCCAGACCCAAAATTTGCCTGTCCCTTTTTTCCAACAAAACCCCCAAAAACTCAAATCAAAACTTTGCACTTCATACCTAGCCTAAGATCAGTTGTTAAATCAGTCATCTCAAGCCCCATCGATTATCTTTCGCTGAGATTGACCCGGAGAGAGCCCTCTCCTGTCCTTGTAGGGCTAGCTATGAGGCTGAGTGTAGTTTGATGTGGACCTAGAACCTTGTCTTTTTAGCCTGAGGCAAATCTAGGCTCTAACATAGCCCCTACAACCTCTCCTTGTTCAACTGTAGCCATACTTTGTCTCCCACCTTGAATGATTTCTCTGTTTTGTGTTGACCATGCCTAGCCTTATACTTCTCTTGCGACTTATGCAGTGATCTTCTTGATCTTCTCTATAAATTTTCATCCCTAAAAGCATCTCCTGTAAGATATTTCCTCACTCCTCCTTGTTTCCCATATGAAATATCCAAAGGTGAAGGTGGAAAACATTCAAAACAAGTTTCAAATAGGGGTTTTCCTGTAGAAGTGTGGATTGCTCTATTATAAGAATGTTGTATATATACCATATTTTCATCTAAGGTCTTCAGATGCTTCTAGTTGTATCCCCTCAAAAGTTTCACCAAAGTCTTGTTGACTACTTTTGTCTACCCATCTTTCTGTGGATAGAGTGTTGTAGATCTATTCAACTTTGTGTCATCTTATCCCATAATGTAGTCTAGAATGCACTGAGAAATCTTGCACCCTCTTATGAAACGATGCTCCTTAGTATTCCAAAGTGCACCTAGACATGTCCAAAGAACAAATTGTTTGATTCTTTCCCAGTGATGGTCTTTTTATAGGGCATTAGAACACACATCTTGCTAAACCTGTCAACTACCAGGAACAAGTAGTCATGCCCCTTCCTGGTTTTTGGTAAACCTCCCACAAAGTCCATGGAAATTCTTTCATGATGGCCTCCATCTTGGAAGGATCTATCTTCAGCTCTCCTCCACTGATCGCATACCCTAGATACACCAAAGACTATTGCACAAACTCAAACTTCTTTATATTTACTAGCAGTTGGTGCTTCTTGAATGTTTCCAGCACCTACATCAAATGTGAAATGTGTTCCTCCCAAGTAGCACTATATACCAATATATCATCCAAATGGACAATAACAAATGAATCTATAAAAGGGTGTAGTACATCATTCATTAGTCTCATAAACATAGTTGGTTCATTACATAGGCCAAATGGCAAGAATAACCACTCATACAAACCTTGGCATGTTTTGAACATGGTCTTCTAGGTATCTTCTTCTTTTACTCAAACCTGGTGATATATAGACTTCAAGTCCAACTTGGTGAAGTATTTTTCTTGTTGCAATTGATCCAACAGATCATTTATCCTAGGCAAGGGGTATTTTTTCTTTTGTGTGATTTTTTTCAACACCTTGTAATCCATACAAATCCACCAAGTCAACTTCCTTCTTTAGCACAATGACGATGGTTGACCCACATGGTGGTGTACTTCATCAAATTACACCCTGTTCCAGTAGTAGCTACAATTGTTTCTTCACCTCACTTGCTTCTATAATAGACTACCTATATAACCCAATATTTGGCAATGGGGAGTTTGAAGATAGTTGGATCTCGTGTTCCACTTCTCTCTTAGGTGATAACCCTTTAGGATCTCAGAACACATCCATGTATTCTTGAAACAACTCCAATTGTTGTTTTTATTTCTTAGTACACCCCTTTAGGGATGCCTTGCCTCTTATTGACTCCTCTACAGACTAAATTTCTCTTAAAAACAACAAAACATACTTCTTACTGGAACTGATCAATTTCTTGGCTTGGTTGGCACGCACTTGTGAAAATATCAACTTGCCTTTGTGTACGTTGATGACAAACAATTTTCCATCCTTGACAAGTTAGTACTGGTTGGATCTCCTTATGAATATTGCATTTCGCATGTACATGTATGGAATTCCAAACACGACTCCACATACATCAATGGGAACCACATATAGATCTACTTCATCAATAAAATCAACACTGGTAGCAAATCTAATTTTGCATTATTTTGTTACCTTCAACTTTGCATCCTTATTTACCCATCCCAGTGGATATGGGTTTGGATGATCACGAACTTTCAACCCCAACTTCTTGACTAGCTCTACTTCAATGAGATTTTGCTGCGATCCTCATCAAGAAGAGCATTAATATTTGTCTTCTTGACATGTATATTTATATGGAAGAGTTTGGTAATTTCTTTCTCTTCTTGTTGTTGAAGGCTACTCAGATTCACCTCCTTTTGCACTTATGTACAGACGATCTTCTCATCCACGTTTGAGTTACTTTCAACTTGGTTGCTTGAATCAGTGGCCATGAGATTCTTATTCTTATTATCTTTTTCTTGTTCTTTGGGTTTTGCTCTAGATTCAACTTCTAGTACTTCTCCTCCATATGACCATCAATGTTGTAGTGGTTGTAGTTGTTTATAGGATCTTTGCACTGGTGTATTATGGTTGGTGTATTTTTATTTGTTTCCCCTTTTTGCTTCTTCTTTCCCTCCTTAGAAGCATCATGTTTCTCCTTTTGCTTCGGTCCACATGATTTTGCTTTCTTTAGGCCTATGTTCTCCAAGTACTGTGCCTATAGAGAAGCCTTGTCCACTGATTTGGGCATGAACAACATCACTTTCTCACACAGATGGCGGTGCAGACCCCCCAAATACTTGAGGAGTCAATTTGGGTCCTTTGGAGAGATACCCAACATTATAGCCATCTTTATGAACTTCATGGTGTACTCCTGCATGCTTTGGCTTGACTTTTTCTTGAAGTAGTGCCATTGGATCCACTGGTCCTCTACGTATCCAATGGGATAAAACTGTGACTTAATGATGGTTTTTAAGTCCTCCCACTTAGTCATTGGAGGTTCTACCTCCAACCTCATGATATTTGTGTGGCTCTCTCACCAAGTCAGTGCATAGCCCTCTAATTTCAGTTGCGCAAATGAGATACTTTGTCCTTCCTCATTTTGATGGACACTAAAATAAACTTCTGATTGTTGCAACCAATGATTTAGCTTCAGAGCGTCGATATCTTTGTGGTATGACTTGGTATCGATTTTTTCTTCCATTTTAAACAGGGATTGTGATTGTTTCATGACACTAAAATTGAGATGATATTTTCCGGGTTCTTTCTTTGGTTTGTTCTTCGTTTCTTCCTGATCTCCTGATCCACCTTATAATTTGTTCTCTGCATTTGGACCCCCATCTTCTTCAAATATCCCAATATTATTTCTTAGGGCCACCATGAGGAGGTTTACATTTCAATTTATATATGTGACTTGTTGTTCCAACTGTGAAACCTCACCTCTACAGTATCACAAGGTTCATTTACATATTCGTCATTCATTATTAGGGTTTTACGATTTTTTACCCCGCCGATCTAGATCCCCTACAAATCTCCAAAAAACACCCAAAGAAACCTTCTCTAATACCAATATGATCCATAAAATTTCATGGATATTTCATTGGACATTTCATCACAATAGATCTAATAATATTGTTTTAAAAATATGAAATTCTACACTATTACAGTTTTATTAAATTGCTAGATCTATAGATTTTACTGTAGTTAGTGCATGCATGCAAATGGAAATTATAAAAAAAATAGGTAACGAAGAAATAAAAGCTTACTTACACACATAAGACATAAGACATGATATGGGAAACCCTTTCGAGAGAAAACCCAGCTAGAAGTTGAGGTCGCTTTGCTCTCTTTCTCTGTCTGGAAATATGGTTATCGATACAAGAAGTATGGCCTATGGCCTATGGGTTGCTACAATGTACAAATACTCTTTGTGTGCTCTACCTCCTATCCCCCTTGGCTATTTTTTCTCAGGTATGGAACAAATGCACTCGAAAGAGTGGAAAATGCCTCTTCTTCCTAGTGGCCGAGTTATAACACAACCTGATAGCCTACTAGTGGTTAAGTTTGTCTACCTCAACTCTTAACTAGAGTTACAATATAGACTCTTCTAGAGTATTTTACAAAAAAATAACGTGGCTAGCCCCTTTTTCCATGAATAATGGGGGTTGACATGAAATCCTCTCAAACCACGGTGGTGAAAACATGAACGTAAAATCTTGAGTGGCATAACATTCGCATACAAACTCTGAATGACATGCTTCTTGCGTCATTGGAATTATATCTATGTGTAGAATAGCATGAAAAGGTGTCGCACTAAAGTGACAAAGTTTTACCCCCAAAAAAGTCATTTGATGCCTCAAAATGCTCCCAGAAGTGTTACAGGGAAAAGTGTCTATATAGAACTGCTCTATCCCACTAAGGTGTGACAGCTGCCTTAGAAACAAACAGAGTAAAGCTACTTTCATTTTTCCTTTATAAATTATAGATAGAGAGGAACAGAAAGACCAACCTCTGTCTTGCGCTAATCTCCTGATTTGATTCCTCTCTTCCTTGATAGTCTTTTGCTACTTGTTCCCTTGCACGCCCAGCTTCACAAAGTACCTGTAAGATCACAGTAGCATAGCACTATACAAAGACATGGATATATAATCATAAAAAATCTAGGATCAGATGTAAATTTACCATACAAATGCAATAAACAACAATGACACAAGAGTATGGAGGAAAACTTGAATAGCTTTTATTGATAAACAAGAAAGAGCCAAGAGGAGTTACAACTAGTTGTTCTGACCCAGCATCAACCTCTCAGCAAGGAAACCCCTCTTCACCTCATACAAAGCTTAGATCACCCAACAATCTGATGTTTGTCTCAAGAAACCAACAACAATTCCTTACAATATGAAAAATTCCAGCCTCTGGATCTCTGGGATGAGGGATCCATATATAGATATCTGTAATGGAGATGAGTCAGCTTATGATTTGATTAGTGTCTTCCCTTTGATAGTTCTTGCTTCCACTTGGAGATTGATGATCTCTTACTCATCCTTGGTCAAATTCAAAGAGGCAAGTGTCAAAGGAGAAGTTTCTAGAAGCTTCCATTGCCTCTCCACCTCGCGGAATGACACTGCCATTTGTCATTTCTCGCCCATCGCACCCCATAGAAGGGATTTTTGAAATGCAACGCACCCACACAGTGTATTTAGGTGAGATGCAACGCACCTGGCCAGTGGAGCAGCTGAAATGATCCTGTTTTGACCAATTCTGAGCAGTTTTTTATGGAGAACTTCTGGGAGAAGCTGTAATCTGTTGACCTTGTTCCTTTAGGGGTTAGAACAACACTTTTAGGGACTTAGGAACCCTTGGTTTATGGACATTTCATGTTTGGGGTTGTAGTGCCCAAAAATGTCTATAACAGTTGCCCCCTAAAGCATGAGGTCGTTAATCTTTTGATGTCGGGTGAAATGCTTTATTATGAGGATCCAAAGTTCTTTCAAGCTGGGAGGAGACCTGTAATAAGATACAATACAATAAATTATCTTCATAATATTTTCATGATCTGGCTGAGGCAGGCATTCCCATGCTCAGCTTTATAAATTCATTTTCATGTACATAGGACAGACAATCGTCTGAGTGAAGACTGATGATTCTGGTAGAGCCATCATCCCTTTTATTGGATGATTATCTGTGTAGCAATGATGTACATTTGATGTCTTTATTTCCCTAAATATATATCGTAGCCCGGATGGATGAAACTAGATCCGGGGTCTTCAATCTCGTTCGATCTTCACTCGAAGTACAAGTTGATCCATGTGAAAGATGTTCTGGAGTCGAACATGGAAAGACATCGCCTGATTACCAGCCAATGATGTAAGATGTTAACAGGCGCGAGAGGAATCACCGATAATGATAATGACCCTCAAGGTACTGCAGTACAATTCACGTGGTGTGAATAAAGGACTTGGTGTCGAACACCACGCAAAATCTTTCGGTCGAAGGCCATTGATGTAAACCTGTCGCCGGAAGTGAGAATCTTGCCATTGAGGCATGCAAGCTTCAAAGTACTGAATGGGGTGTTCCTAGATCGACTTCTTGGATAATGAGCTGATGTCGACAAGAAGTGATCCGTCACAGGAGGGCCTTAATGAATCCCACATCAATGACACAGAACGGAGCAAATTATTTTAATGGAGGTGAAAACGATCTGGTGATATAAGGTTCGGAGTGGTGGTCATGAAAGAATGGAGTATAAATGTATGGTAGTGGGTGAGACACAGGGGAATTCTCTGAATGACTTCTCTTGAACATATCGGCGACACTGACGTGATGGATTGGTAGCATTAACCCCAAATGTGGATGGTGTGATGGGACCATGGTGATGTGACCGGTGAATGAAACAACCCAACCCGACTTGGATGCGGAGTGAAAGTGTCATGTTCAAGAGCGACTTGCTACCAACAAAGTTTCTTCAAGTTTTCTTCCCAATTTTCCCCAGTCATTGCTGACGAATACCTCTTTATTTTTTTCAAGCTTGAGGAGGATAACATATGCTTGTTCTATAATTTGCCCTTCAGGCAAACCCATCGCTATGTTTTAACGAGCCTAGCGATAGTGAAACTCGTTCTCGTCTATAGACAAGTTTGTCGCTATTAAAATTTTAATGAGTTTAACGACAAAGATAACTCGGTCCTTTTCAATTTTAGAGAGTTTGAAAAGGAACGTAAAGGAAACTCCAAAATTCCTTTTTCTTCATCTAATTCCTTAAGTCTGAAAAAGTATAAAACAATACAGAAGGGATGAATTTTCGATACTTTTAACGAGCCGAACAAAACAAGCGCTCGATCTTTTTGTGTAATAATCTCTCAGGTCCAAAAAGATTAAAATTTAGAGGAGAGATAGCACTTCCCGTCCCTTTAACGAGCTGGAGAGGCCAATGGCTCGGCAATCTTTTCATATTTTACGAGTCAGTTGAAAGGAGCTTAAAGGAGACTCGTCTTTTGAGGAACGAGTGATAAAATGGGTAGCAACTAATTCCAGGTAAGTTTCGGAATTTTCCAATCACGATAGTGTTACAAGGATGGCTAGTGAGATCACTCTTCGTAGCTGTTCCTCAAAATGGGTAAACAATCAAATGGAGGTGAATGATCGGCCAATGCAAAAGTGGAGGTGACGGTGCAAACACGACCAAGGCTTTAATGGCTGAAGTACTACATTCACGATGGTTGTTTACCGGGGAATAGTTCATTTTTTAATGAGCTTAAACACGGGGGGAAACATTTGCTCATGGCTTATGTTTATTTTTTAACGAGCTTGAACTATGTGTTAAAATTGCTCGATGCGGGTTATTTTTTAACGAGCTTGAACCTTGCGGTAACACTGCTCGATTAATCCAGTTGTGTGATAAGAATGTCTCATATAAAACAACAATTTTTAGAGTTTTTCCCCACATCCTTTCTTTATGCAAGTTAGGAAACGACCAATCCAAAAAAATAGATAAATGATCGCTCTTTGCTTGCATGCCAAAAGGTTTGCATGCCCCCAAGTATAAAACAGAATTTCAAGGTTACCTCTTCTTCTTTCCGTCAAAACATTTGTTTTACCGAGAGAGGTCTACCTCTTACAGGTCACCCAAAGATTGTTTTATTCACAGCGCAAACAAAACACTTCTTCGACGATGTCTACCGAAATAGACAAAGGTGAGTGAAGGAGGCTACTCCACTCACGTAACTTTGACAAGAGAATCTTGTTCTAGAATAACCTCCTCTTCCAATCACGGACGGGAGTACAGACTAGTCATATTTTCTCGTGGAAACCTACCCTATACCCGAAGTTTTTCTGCTGAAGCAGACCAGGATGCATGCCCCCTGGGTTTCAGTCATGTCCCCCGAATCACTCGCGCTCATCAGGCGGGCGGATTGGAGATTGAGACATTTCTTGCGTGAAAAGACCATTCAAGGATGGTATATGACTATTTGCTATGCGTGAACTGGGGAATGAAAGCTGGTCTACGAGCTTGACCACTCTTCCTTCGTGCGGAAAACACATTACTCTAAAGAGTGAGGAGACAATTGCTCCCATGCAATAAATATAGTCTCATCCAAGGAGTAGATTGTAATCCAAGGGTCCTTGAACTACCATTACGTTCATGTGAACAGTTTTTCCTCTCAATGTTATGGGCACATTGGGAAGGATCCCTAATGGTCGACTGGTTCCTTTATCAAAGCCTGTTAGATTCCTCATCTCAGGCAAAAGCGATGGCGAACCAAGCGCTTTCCAAGCAGTCGAGGAAAGGATACTCACAGAAGCCCATTCATCTATGATGGTACCAGCCATAACCATTCTATATATTTGAACAATAATTCGGAATGGTACACTAGCTAGTAAACGGGGTCTGCCTAGTTGATTCCAGTCGAAGGAGACAACTAGGTTGCTTGGAGGTGGGACCGAATAGACGGTCGAGTACGACTCTAACGAACTTCCTTCCTGCGGTAAAGGAACGGGTAAATTGCCCCCATGTTCATTGGAGTCTGTGCTTATGAAAATAATTTGGACGGTGTCATCCTTGTTCTCTTCGGTGACTGTATCATCTGAAGATGGAACCTCTGAAGGCAAGACCGGGTCAACTGCCGCCTCGACCTTTTGACTTTCGTCTGGTATGGGTTCAGATGGTTTATCTTCAATGATAGATGCTTCAGCCGACCACCTGAGCGGGCCAGCCGGATTTTCAACTAGTGACGGACTTGGCAAGAGTTTTTTATATCCAGGAGGAAGTCGTAACGGTGAAACCGGACGATCGTCCAAAACTCTTTTAGCCTCGTCTAAGAAGGGACAACGGTGGACGGCATGATCGCCTTCGCACAGTTTACAAGGAAATCTATATTTTCCTTTTTGCCCTGGGGCTTCACTTTCACTAGTTGACGGTGTGTTTTCAACATGATCACCAGAGGTTGACGACACCGGGTTGTGCAAACGAGGAGACCAGTCCCTTAAGATCCGAGGGATGCAAGGACAATCTCTGTGATAGTGGTCTCCTTTGAAAATGACACATGGCGATTTAGGCCTGGTCAGTGCAGTGTGTGGATTTTCGCTAGACGACGCTCATTTGCCCCCATTCGCTTTTGGCTCCTTCTTCTTCTTCTCTTTCTTCTTCTTTTCCTTCTTCTTCTTGGGTACTTGACTTTTGGCTTTACCAGCCCCGTCAAGCGAAGAGGAAGGAGGAGAGGAAGAATTAGAGGAAGTAGAAGGTTGGTGGGTAACTCTGGACTCGTCTAGTTGCTGATTCGATTGTTCAGGAATTGCAGTGTTCTGAATGACAGAGGTTGAGAAGAGCCATACAGGCAAGCCAATTGTCAGTCCTGGAAGCGACAATGTGGCCATATGGGGTGCACCAACATCTCCCCAAGAGGAGAAGGGACTAGGATTTCGTCCAAGGGGAATTCCTTGGTTGGTGGATTCCATTTTCTCAACCCAAGATCAACGTAGGAAAGGGTAATGAATATTCCTTTTAAAATAAATTTTAGACGCTTTGACATAACTTGTTTTTTCAATTTTTAAGAGTCGAGAAAAAACAAAAGATGACTTTAGTCTCCTTCGATTTTTAATGAGCTTGAAGTGACAAGTGCTTAGATGGACCTTTTCTGTTAAAGAGTCTGAAAAGGAACGAAAGGGACTGCTCAGGAAATCTAGGTAGAGGGATTACCAAACCAATCGCAAAACTGCAGAATACTTTTTACGGTACGGCAGTCAATCTTCCCGAATGCTATGTTCAGTGCATTGCGATCGATAGGGCGACAGACACGGCTTCCTATGGATAAAGGATTAAGCCTATTGGGGTCTCCCAAAATATAATCGACGGTACGTGGGAGCACAAGTCCGTACTGGCACTTATCGTCTCAAAGTGGAGGAATCACCCAACCATCAATGAGAACAATAGTTACCAGGCTTTACGATGTTGGAATACGTCTCTAGCCTAGACTTCTAAATGTTGTGCGTTAAGTTCCAAAGCGTTGTTACATTCATTGAACTTATTTTATAGTTGATCTTGTTTATGAAGTTTTCCTTTCAGGTTCACCGCGAGATGTAGATGTAATTCCTAAAATGAAATCTAAGATGATAAACAAACTTTTTATCTTCTTTGTGCAATGAAAATCCTAGCTACTAAGGAAAGAAAGACAGAATCTTTTCACAAAGAGCAAAGAGCACACTCTAAATGCACTTTCCTAAATCAAACCAATCAGACTGTCTATATGCAAATTCACATGCATGTATTTGTTTTCGACTTTCTTAGTATATGAATGCTAAAAAGAAAGTTGATGCACAAATCTGAATTTCTTTTCAAGCGACAAATATCAACAAGTTTCTTTTCGAAATAAAAAATGGAGACGATCACAACACCTTACGATTTTGAAATGAATACTTGTTCTTGACACTAGAAAATTACAAATTCAGACCAAAAACAATAGTAACAGGATAATCGACCATCAACAGCAATCAAACTCTTTCCTACGATTGAAATCGACACTTGCGACAGTTTCAAATCAAAGGACGACAGTACGATTACGCTACTTTTGCAAAGGAGAACTGAAAATGACTCAACAAACACACAAAAAAATTTACGGTTCTTTTTTACAAAGGAGGCGGAATAACAGCAAGGAAAATGGGTTTCAAATAGACATATACTGATCACAGGCAACAAAATTCAGGAATAGAACTGGAAAGAATGAATCACAGAAACCAAAACTGCACAGAGCCTAGTCTGATCAGCGCACCTGTAACACAGAGAATTTGAAATGCAGTGCACCTTCTCCACTCGGGAAGTGCGCTGAAGTTCAGATTCTCTCAACAGGACCTGTGCTGGGCCAGAAACAAGACTCTGTTTGGGTTCCAGGTCACAGTTTGTAGTTCAGTTCATGGGTTTTGGCCGAGCAAAAGGCAATCAGTAACTCAACAATCAGGGGTAGATCTAAGGAGGATCTAAGAGCTATCACAAGGGAAATCAGAGAGTTTGTGAATCAGCTGTTTAAATCATAAACAGATCCAGTAGATGGACTGAAGTAGCATTTATCTACTTTTCATTTTCTATGGCAAATGCAGTTCGAATGCTACCTGTAAGTTTATGAAATAGACAACAAGGAATGATAAACAAACAAACTAACACTTCCCCAGTGGAGTCGCCATTTTGTTACAGGGAAAAGTGTCTATATAGAACTGCTCTATCCCACTAAGGTGTGACAACTGCCTTAGAAACAAACAGAGTAAAGCTACTTTCGTTTTTCCTTTATAAATTATAGATAGAGAGGAACAGAAAGACCAACCTCTGTCTTGCGCTAATCTCCTGATTTGATTCCTCTCTTCCTTGATAGTCTTTCGCTACTTGTTCCCTTGCACGCCCAGCTTCACAAAGTACCTGTAAGATCACAGTAGCATAGCACTATACAAAGACATGGATCTATAATCATAAACAATCTAGGATCAGATGTAAATTGACCATACAAATGCAACAAACAACAATGACACAAGAGTATGGAGGAAAACTTGAATAGCTTTTATTGATAAACAAGAAAGAGCCAAGAGGAGTTACAACTAGTTGTTCTGACCCAGCATCAACCTCTCAGCAAGGAAGCCCCTCCTCACCTCATACAAAGCTTAGATCATCCAACAATCTGATGTTTGTCTCAAGAAACCAACATCAATTCCTTACAATATGCAAAATTCCAGCCTCTGGATCTCTGGGATGAGGGATCCATATATAGATATCTGTAATGGAGATGAGTCAGCTTATGATTTGATTAGTGTCTTCCCTCTAATAGTTCTTTCTTCCACTTGGAGATTGATGATCTCTTACTCATCCTTGGTCGAATTTAGAGAGGCAAGTGTCACATGAGAAGTTTCTAGAAGCTTCCATTGCCTCTCCACCTCACGGAATGACACTGCCATTTGTCATTTCTCGCCCATCGCACCCCATAGAAGGGATTTTTGAAATGCAACGCACCCACACATTGTATTTAGGTGAGATGCAACGCACCTGGCCAGTGGAGCAGTTGAAATGATCCTGTTTTGACCAATTCTGAGCAGTTTTTTATGGAGAACTTCTGGGAGAAGCTGTAATCTGTTGACCTTGTTCCTTTAGGGGTTAGAACAACACTTTTAGGGCCTTAGGATCCCTTGGTTTATGGACATTTCATGCTTGGGGTTGTAGTGCCCAAAAATTTCTATAACAAGAAGGTTTCAGACCCCATTTTGCCAAACTGGGTCCGCCTAGTAAAAACAGTCTCGTGAGATTATTCCTCCACTTTTTCCACTCCAAATGCATTGAGATGGATGAAAAACAATAGAATGATCCAATCCAAAGCAAAAATATTTAAACAAGCTATTTTCTTGCACATTATGAGATGCAAAAATTGCATTGATTCTTTGTTCGGATGCATTTTAGGTTATTAGGGTAAGTCTTCAAAGACATGGCATCATAATGAATATATTATTGCTAGAAAAATTGACTAACTGTGAAATAGTTTAATTGAAAATTAGATTAGCTTAGTCAATTATACAATTTGTTTTGTTTCACTAAGAAAGAAAATAGAAAATGGATTTTGGAACATTTGTTGTTGTTCCTATGTTATAATGTGTGAAAGGAGCTAATAGAAATCCCTAGATGACTGCGTAAAGAAATAAATACCTTGGAAAGAAATATGGGAAAGAACCCGAGCATATGAGAAAATGAATTGTTCAATGATGTTGACTCCACCTAGTTGTGAGCCCAAGAAAGTATTTACTTCACAAAATTTCAAGTACTTATTCACTACAACATTTGTCAATTTGTTACTGCAAATTTTGTTGTTTATTTTCTTTTCCATTATAGATTCAAATACCATTGATAAGGAAATGAGCACTAAAATTTCTCATTTATATAAGAAAATTAGTTCATTGTATGAGTTCAAATAGCTTGTTTCATTTGTCTGCTACTTATTTTCGCTCCCAATCTTTCTTAAGTTCACAATTCTCCGCTGCAATCCCAATTTCCAGTTGATACTATTTCTTATGAGGAAACACCTATATACAACACTCTTAATAAATACAAAATGAAGATATCAATCTCAATATTCCAAAACCATCCTGTCCACTTACTCCACATTTTGCCCTTGTTTTAGTATCATTGAAATACTTGTCATTAGAAACATAAATTTATGATAAAGTAAGTATAAATTATTTGTGATTATGACAATTAGCTTCGAAACTATCAATAATAACTATAAACAATGGCAAATAAATATTATGCGCAGATGTGCCCAACTAACTCTGCCACAAATCGATTTGGTGGCTGAGTTGACCCCTACCATTAGATTGATGTCGATGCATTTTATTTTGATACTGGAGTACGAAAAAGGTTGAACCAAATTTGATTTACAAATAATATGACACGTGAGTTTGAATATCACAGTACAAAGCTAACCGCCATAACACGTTCTAGCTGGTTGCATACACATTTTACTATGATTTCTTACAAAACATTTTTGCAACTAATGTTATTAATTATGAATTAATAGTTTATGGTGATAGTTCTATGTTCAATGTGTTCATCTATTTGTTCGAAATCATATACTTTTGGAAGACGATTTCCACTTGTCACTTTTCTTCTTCAAATCGTAATGTTATTCTTCTTATCTGTTACCAGGTTCAAATCTGATCTCTATGTGCTCGATTATTGAAAGCCTCCATGGATAAAGCAAGCGAGTTAATCATATGAGTGAAAATAACCTTTTTCATTTAACTATATATTTCTTGATACGATGAACACTCTCAATAAATAGCAATTGAAAATACCAAAGTGGACGTTTACGGGAAGTAGTCGAAATGAATCTCAAAAGTCGAAAATTATTTTATTCTTTTATTTTACTAACCGCTATAATTTGCTTTAATATTTTCAATATGCGTGTGTTGTTTGGTGTGAACAAATGTCCATTGAATCATGGAGTTTTATGTATATAGCAATAATTAGTGTTACATTTTTATTTTAATGAAATATGGAGCTGAGGAAGAAGCTTTTGTTGTGTAAAGTATGGAACAAACACGATGAACTCTTCCTCCATATTTTCACACTCCATGGAACTAAATTAACTAAATTAAAATTAGAGCAATTAAATATTTAACATTACCCAAATTTTAGGTTCATCAATTTTTTTATTTACTAATGCAAGAATCTCTAGTGACATATATTGAGTGCGTTGCAAATGGTTAATTCAAATAAATATTTTACACAAATGTCTTTGGTTATGGATCGAACTGCCTAGAGTCTCTTGTTGGTTATAACAAAAAAATATTATTATAGTTGTTTGTGAAATGAGCGATATGTTATAAAACACATGTGTGAAACATCCCCACCTTAATAAATGTGAATATTAATCCTACCTTATAATGTATGTAATAGGAAAATGTGAAATATTCATTATTTCTAGTTTACAAACCACTCTTTCTAGCTATACTTATTACATTATGAATTAAATATTTGTTCATAATTAAATTAATTACGCGTCTACAAATAAAGTTCCCTAAGCACCCCTGTTCTCTCATACACATCATGTCCTCCACACAGTGAAAGCTCAACATAAGGAAACATAATAATATCAATTGGATATTTGTTTAGCCCCAACCCCGCTCGCACCCACACATACCAAAATGTAAGTTTGGTTAACCATTATCGAATTGCACAAAATTATTATAAAGGATCAGAATGTGTGGAACAAATATGCAAATAACTTAATGTGCAAATACTCCAACTCTCTATCTGGTTCATGCTCCAACTCTCTTGGTTTTTTTAGTAAAAATGTTCAATCATCTATTGTTAAAGTATTAATAAATATACATTTTATTGAAATAGTATTCAACGACATTGACAACACTATATATATAGCTTGTTGTGCAGACATTTATTGTTCATTAAATCTTTTCCAAGTCTTGTAATTGTTTCTATGATATCACCATCATTTTTTTGACATTCACTTCGTACATGTTTAAACATCGATGTCATTGTTTTATCTAAATTTGTCATATATGAACTACAATAAGTAGTTGTAGCATATGAATCAAGTACAAGTTGGGTATTTTCACCCCATATTAATGAAATATGCCAAGCAAAGCTATTAGTCCATATGTCTATTGGTTCTCTCTTCAATAGAATTGTTCTTTGTTTTAGAGTACATTGAATTGCATGGATATAATTAGATTCACTTATACCTATTTTTTCAAGAAAACTATCAAATGTATGTCTCATCATGTTCCATATTTTCTAGTGCATCAAATATTGTTCTTGCATTCGCTTTTTTTTTTGCATTGTCAAATTCCATAGGCTCAAGTATTTGTGTTTTTCACATGGGTGGAATTGGAACATTGAACTTGCAATGCATTTGTTTTCCTTTCCTACAAGTGTTTGTATGACAATGATGTTGAATAGTTTTCAAATTTGCAAGTAGTTTAGTTGAATCACAACACAAGTACTTGTCAAAAAAATTTTAAATTTTAATATTCATACTTGTTCCATAGATAGGAGAAAAACACACAATACTCAGAACAACACTCTTAACTATTGATTTCGACAACTTTGGGAAAACCCATTCATAACGAGCCCCCTTGAGAACTAATCGAATATGCATTGGAAACATGGATGATGAACACCTATCCAATGAAACTATGAACACGTTACTTGTTAAAATTACATTACAATTTAAGATTCATAAAACTTAGACCTTTTGATTTGTGATTTGCGTCAGAGAACAAGTATGCGTAATGAAAAACACAATCTTTTTGTCGCAAAGTTTCACACCTCCGCATGCACTCTCCCTCTGCATAGTTCTCCAACACACCTTCCTTCCACACAATATTGATTTTTAAACAATCAAAGACACTTAATATTAATCACTCTGCACAATGTATCAATGGAAGAATGTATGCAAAGTACGCCAGATCTTCAATTCCCTATGGTTTCACACCCATAGATGATGTTAACCGGTCTTCTGATTCTCTGAGACCATGCAACTTTGATTTGCTTCGTCTGATTGTAGCCATTGTCCCCACTCTTCTACTCACTATAATTATAAATTTGATTTCTTTGTAGGTGTTGCATTCATGGGCAAGGAAGCACAATGATGGATTTACGACACATCCCTAGATAGATCGTCAATCACAGATAGACAAACTGCCTTCTAGATTTTTTATCATCCCAATGCCTTGGATGCAATATTAACAACATACAACAGTTCGCTTCAGCTAAAGGCTTAAGGAGTCAAGGTGATAGTAAACAATGTAATGAGAACTGCGTGCGAAGAAGAAAAAATTACCATCATTGTTATCGTAATAACAATTGAATTGAAAGAAAGCAATCAATATTATCCCCAAATCACATGCTAGCAACAAAAAAAAGCACATGGATGACCATTTTGACCCATTGGGTATCAAAATGATATGATTGAACGAGGATTATGATAGTGAGAATTGGTATGAATTTTAGAGGTGGAATATGTATGCCATCCTTTTTGAACTGACTTGAAAAATATTTCACACGTTCCACATAGGAGTGTAGTGATCTGGATCTGCAAGTACTAATGATGAATCCAATGTAATGATCTTCTATGGGAAAGAGAAAATGCTACGAGTCTGCGAGAGTTATTAAACACCAACCAAGGGAGGGAAACTAGTAGAAGAACCATTAGAGGAAATTTCAGAGTCTATGAGAGTTTAGAAAAATAGAATAGTCTGCAATTGTGACAAGAAGAGTAGTGCAAGAATGGCATGAGGGATAGATAAAGCCACATTATTAATAAAAATATCAATTAAAGAAATGGAAGCAACAAAGTGTGTGCAAGGAGGAAGAGAATATATTATTTTCTAGTCTAGTATGATGTGGTTTTGGAAGAAGAGACAACATTAGGAGAGCCAAAGATGGCAGAAGGGAAATAGGGGAATTCGTCTATTGATGACAGCCCATTCGAACCAGGTGACTCAGAAAGAGAGGGATTCTTCCACTCAAGAGGATGGTTTACATCGCAGGTCACAGTTGCACCAGTTAAGTTAACCCAATAAGGGTTATGGGGGAGCCCTATGATTATGGGAAGGCCCTACGATCCTAGGAAGTCCTTATAATGGGGGTTGTGGTAGTGGATCGGGGTTTGATCCTCATGCATATGAGGGTGGCATGAGGAGTTCCAATCAAGAACCCCTGGATTGGTGGGTAGAAAAGACTGCTCTTACACCAACCCTCCAAGTATCATGAATAAGGTAAAGAGGTCAAGATGATGCGAATTCCTTCCAAGGAAATGACAAGGTGAAGGAACACGAAGTAGGCAAAGGTCAGCAATAGACATAAGACTCAATCACCTTTTAGTTGCTAAATTCTCAAGGGTGTTTGTGAAAATGATTGGACCTAACTTTTGTTAAAAATCCATTGGACTATAGTGTTCTTTGTTGAGAATATGGGCATACCTTGCGCTACGAAACCATCAGAAATCTTGTTGGATGAGAAAATGAAGACTTCGTCTGTTTGTTGTTAATGCTATGAAAACATCTCTTTTGGATGCAAGGAATGCTCAAATGTTCTCAAAACCATGGTGATAGTAAAAAGACTAAGTGGCTCAGAACGAGCTACATTTTTGTGTTGGGGGCCAATTGGAGGGCAATTTTTTTTAAAATTTTTTATTCTATACAAACTTTGATTTGAAGGAAAAAACCCTTTGGCATGTTTTCTTTTTAGACATTCCATCGTGTTGATTGAATGAATGTAAATTTTATGAAATTGAAACTTTTTCTTAATCAAAAGTTTTGAAGAATATCTAAAAGGATGTCTCTTTTCATATTAGTGATTAATAGTTTCTAGTAAAGTTGTTGGTGTAAATTAATGATTCTTATTTAAAACAAAATAGTAGTGTTTCTTATTTAATGTTTATTAATGTTTCTATTCCTAGTTAAATTAGTTTCGTGTTTGCAGATTAAAGTTCCCTTTGCAGCCCCATTCCCCCACGCATACGTCATCCTCTACATATTCTTCATTCCTCGAAAATTCACAACTCTATGAAATTGTTGTCACACACAATTAAATTTGTAAAAAATATCAATGGAAAGGAGCTTAAAATGAAATAATAAAGGATAAACGCACTAGAAACTCTTGGATTTTTCTGAGTGCCAGATCACTAACTGAAGAAACACATTGTTGATGTTCCCAAAGATGTTATAACTTACGCAATTGTGTTATTGTTTGGGTTAATAATAGTGTGGTCTATGAGAGTTCTAATTAGTAATTTTTATTCTGAATCTGAGAATGGCATCAATTTCAGTGTACTTTAAGATGAATTATGTTACCAACTTCTATCGAATTTTGATAATATCAACACGCTAGTGGTCACTGTGAAAGACAAAAATCATAATACAGAGAAAACATGACAAAGAGCAAGGGGTTTCAGCTGGGAATGATTGGAGCTTTAAGTCACTTTGTTATTTCCTCTATTTTAATAGTCACTTACAACAAGGCGCTCATTAGCAAGGTTGATTGTGTAAATAGCGGATAGGGTTTTCTCGATTTAAAGGTTCACACACATAACGAATACTTCAAAGCCTGTTTAGCTAACGAAAACCATTGATGCAAAAATTATCTAAAAAATCACAACATTGCAGATGAAAGTTTTTGTTACACTCAAATAATAAAGATTCAACACACTTTGATGCCAAGGAAAATATTATAGCCACTAGCAAGGAAAATGTAAAATATTCGTTATTTCTAGTTTACAAACCACCCTTTCTATATGTGCCTAGTACATTACAAATTAAAGTTTTAGTTCCTACTTAAACTAAATTACTCTCCCGCATAGCTAAATCTATAAAAGTTTTAAATGGAAAAGAGTCAAAAAATAATTTCCTTTCGTAAAAAGGTTCCATCTACACCCCAGTTCTCCCACACATACCCCATCCTTCGCACATATTTCATTGCACATAGATTCATACTCCATCCTTCGCACATCCTTCATTCCACACAGATTCATAGCTTTAAGCATCTACTCTATCACATAGTTAAATATATAAAATCTTTAAATGCAAAATGATTTAAAATTAATTTTTTGTTTGCACTCATTCTCTTGCACATATATGGATTCATAATGTTTCATATATCTACATAATAGAGACTAATTTTGTAATGTGTAGGAAAGAGAAACAATTTGCAGCAAAAAGAATGTGTAGAGAAACTATTTACGGTAGAGTTTTACATTTGCAGTAGTATAACATTCCTTCTTTATTTATATCTTAATTAGGTAGATAATAATATATCTTAAGTATTAAGATATAGTGTCCTTATATGTCACGTTCAATGCACTTGACAAATGACTTAGTTCTTTGCACTAAATGTTGCAGATCGAAAGCTACTTGCCATGCATGTTCAATAATTAGTGCTTTTACCGCATTAAGGATAAATGTTTCAATTGTACGCGTTGCTGAAGGATAGTGAAAGTTTTCATTGTGCGATGTATGAAAGCGAAATTGAAACTTTTATTGTACAAAACGCATACCAAAACAACCCTACCTTAATCAATCTGTATATTAAGAAAATTTGTATATATGTAATAGGAAAATGTGAAATATTATTACACCACGAATTAAAGTTTTTTTTCATGGTTAAATTAATTATGTGTCCACAAAATAAAGTTCCTTATGCACTGCCATTATCCCACACATACCTCTTCCTCCACACATCCTTCATTCTGCATAGATTCATAGCTCTATGCAACTGCTCTCCCGCACAACTAAATTTGTAAAAGTTTTAAATGAAAAATTGTTTAAAATTAATTTCGTCCTTGTGGAATAAGTTCCCTCTGCACCATTGTTCTCCCGCACATTCTCCATCCTATACACAATAAGAGATATGCACAAGGAAATATTTGCACAAGGAAGCTCCACAGAATGAAACATAATAATATTAATTCAAGATTTGTTCATAGCTAAAGTAATTACACATTGACAAATAAAGTCCCCACTGCACTCTCGTTCTCTCGCACATACCCTGTCCTCTACACATCCTTTAGACAATGAAAGTTTTCATCGTGCAGAGTACGAAAGTAGAATCAAAACTTTTGTTATACAAAACACAAACAGAAACAACCCTACCTTAATCAATCTCTATATTAAGAAAGTTTGCATCTATGTAATAGGAAAATGTGAAATATTATTACATTACAATTTTTTTTTCATATTTAAATTAATTGTACATCCACAGAATAAATTTCCCTCTGCACCCCCATTCTACCGCACATACCCCATCCTATGCACATCCTTCATTCCACACAAATTCATAGATCTATGCAATTTCTCTCCCACACATCTAAATCTATAAAAGTTTTAAATGGAAAATAATTTAAAATTAATTTCAGCATCGAGGCTCTACCTGGAATTCTCCCTTTGGTTCCACCATCCATCTCGATAATAAATGCCTGATTATTTGCCTACCTACATGTTATCCACTACTACATAGATCATGGGAATGCTCTCACCTACATCCCCAACTTTCCACGCCTCCCATGCACTCAAGCTTTGAGGTCTACCACGCATCCACTACACACTCTAATACAAAGGGAAATCCTTCCTGTGATGATCTCCATCACAGGTTCAACACCATAATGGTTCTACATCTTCTGACATCAAACTCATCCCAAATAAGCTCCTCATCCCTAATTCCTATGACACACTTAACACCTTCCCACCAGATGTCTGCTTTTCCTTTGATACTGAAGGTAGCTATCTTGGCTTTCTTGAACTCTTTTGGAAAGTACTACTTCTCACTCCTCCTATAAGGATGTTGGTGGTAATGGTGATGATGTCTCTCGGAACCGGAGCTAGAATGAAATCCATAAGCACTACCCCTCCTATCAAGTGTATCCAAATATCTGATACCTCTAACTATATCACCTCTATCCAACTTGTGCCTTCTAAGATACTTACTGCCATATGCCTCATTAGTCTCTTCTTATTGTCCATAACTGATCCCTAACTGTCCTTATCTCTACGAATATGAAAATATCTAAAGGATGATTGCATTAACTTCTACCTTCTTTTCTTGATCTCTTGCAAGTCTTTCCCATGTCTCAATTAGCTTTTCATTGTCTATCTTGCAACTTTTGATCTTTGTCCTCAGAATCCTCAGTGTATTAGCTGGATGAGGAGAATACTCTTATTCTTGTTGCTCAACTGACCTTTCCCATTCCATTGAATTCACATTAGGCCTGTAAGGGGAGTCATGTGAACCGTAGTCCACTACTCTTCCCTTCATCCCTGATCTTCTATTCCCTGTGAACATACCATGTTAGATAAACTAAATAGACAACATAATCAAACTCATACCTTAATGTATCTTAGGGGAGGCTATCACATCTACATAGTTCAGTCTAGATTAGTAGGACACAATATCACAAGTATATTGACACATACATGAGTATCATAACCATAAACATCTTATACCAATCCATATTAGCACAATACATATAATATCAATAACTTAACTATAATTATTATAATCATCATGCATTTGACCGTGATGCATATAACAACAAGTTAACTATTATGCATGACTAAACAAGGCATGTGCATATGACCACAATGATTAACTAGCATCTATCATGCATGTAACCACAACAACAATATAATGACAAACATGCATATAACAACAAATAACCATCATACCTACATGCAAAACATACAAACCTGTATGGTAATCTTCTTTTTACCCCGAGGTCCATTGTTGCATCCTCGCTGAGATACCACTCTGTAACCATCCTTCCCAATATTTACCTGCTTTTACAATCTCCCAGGGTAAATGTGAGGCTGAGTGCTACTATGAAATAACCCAACCGCCAAGTTCCAGTGATGGAAGTGGGACCTACAATCCGAAAACTTATTGATATCCCTCAGGAGCACTAGGTCACCCAGAAGTCAGCCTACAACCTTTGATGATGAGATCTTGAGTTGGAACTTCCATTTAACAAGCCTAACCGTAAAACACTCACACAAAAATGCAAGAGTGTGGTTATGGGGCCCTAAGAGCACAAAGAAGTCTACTTCTATGCAGTTATGACCTAAATCATCCATTTATATGCATGCGATTCTAATATCTGAGCCACTTTTTAAGGTTAGCCTCTAGACCACTACCCATAACTGCATGTAACTTTATATAATAATGATTAAGATGATAACAATGAAAAACATTCAAACTTGAAGCAAGAACTTGACCTAGACTACCTAGTACACAATAGGCATTTTGTCAAACATATGGAAAACTTGTAAGCTACAGGTCATGAATGCATATCTGATCATAAACCTTTGAACTTCATCTAAGAATCACAAAGAAGTTCTAATGCCCTCTCAAGTAGCTGCAACAACACTTGTTAGCCCGTGCATTCTGTTGTCATTTTTTATATCTCCTGTCACACAAGTGCTTCGAAAGATATAGAAGCCTCCTAGAGACAACCTCTGGGTTGATAGGAGACTAGTGCCTAGGGAATCCGAGAGGAGTGCTTTTGAAGATTGTCTAAGGGCTTTCTATTGCACTCCATATGTCATGTAATTGGAAAAGGGATAATTCAGAGCTTGGTTCAATAGCCCTTCACCAAGGTAAACTCAAGCAAACAAACACTGGTAGGTATGGCTAATATCAAAGAGAAATGTCTTGGTTCTAGTGGCTGACACACAGTAATATGCAGCTTAACATTGTTGTTGTAGTATAGGTGAATAGGATTAAGGAAAGGAGGTAAATCGATGTAGAGGGTTGGACATAGCACAAAATCCTAAGCAACAATCTCCAGCAGAAATATGGAAGAGTGAGGAGGTGAAAATGCAGAAAAAGTGGAGCGTGAATTAAGGTCTCAAGCTCTATGCCTCATGAATACATTTGCCCCCAAAAAACAATAAGTAAAGCTTGAGCACATACATGTACTGTAGGTTATCAAATAACACGAGAAAATATGTTGTTACATAGGTACTTTTACTACTTAGCAACAAACATATAACCATGAATGACAGTGAAACCAACAACATCATTACATGATTTCAGAGGAGGAAAGACATACATGAAGTGATATATAAAGGGGATAACATATTGCACATTGATATGATTGGAATCAACAAAAATTATTCATTAATACTTGAATATGGAGTCCAAATCACCAATCCATTACATTTAACAATTATACATGCCCGAGCACCACATGAAAAAGAAAATTGAACCAAAGTGGAACCACTTACTTTGCAAACATAGGGCCTCTAGAATGCAGAATTTGGGAACCTCTCTTAAGTGTTTCTACCCTCTATTTATAAGGAGAGGGGGAGCTTTGAACAACAATTAAAAAATAACTCAGTCGAGCTCCAGTTGTCTGATCGACTAGCTCTCTCGACGTGTGATGGTTCTGCTGCCCAAAATCATTACAATTGGATTTGATTCCATTATTAAAAATGAAAAAATTACATAATAATAGACAAAAGGAAAACTAAATGATGGTTGAGGAAAATATCTCCCTACCATTCTTGTTTTCACCTCTGATCAGGCCACGTCTTTTCCATGATGTTGCTCTTCTGTCGCTCTATCGGTTCACCTGTCATTTTTGCCTTAACTACTTGAATTCCACACTTTTTGGAGTTGGGAGTGATTAATTGTCGGTTGCTTGTCACAAAGCAGAAAAAAACATTGTCCTGGCAGTTTTTCATTGCCTGATTGCGTGGACCTCCATGCTGAGAAATTAATTCTTAGGTGACTTACGCAATGCTTCTTGAGTCCCATACCTCCATTTACTCACTAAAGACGTGCGTTGGAGCACAAAAGTGGCTTGTATCACCTCAAGGTAGACCCAACACTATCTCTTGTGGATCATGGTCCTTGTTGCCTTGACCCAATGATCTTTTATAGTCGTCATTACTCCTGAGACCAACTCCTTTATTCCCGCATTCAATCTTTCAGTTGTTGACCCATACACCTTTAACTCTTTGTATTACACTATCGGAGCCCAATATGTCCTGTATTATTGCAATAGTGTTATATCAAAGATTTTACTCATCAGGACTTTTATTCTTAAATACATTATGAAAATAGAGTTCTGATGTCCTTGGCCCCTTTTTTTTAGCCCCTTTCTATTTTCCTCCATGGGACTAGTGCGGTGACCGGAGGCTTAGCCTTAAGGCGTTAGGGAATTTTGTTCTTGCCCGGGGGCCGTTTTTCCTTTGTTAAGAGCTTAGCACCCTTGGTTCTATAAGTTCTTCTTGACCATGTGCCAACCCTAATATCAGAGCCCCCTTATCGACACTTTTTCAATTGCCAACTATTATAAAGTGCCGACATCCTCAACCTCTGATATGTCGACCTCCGATATGACGTCATCACTCCACGTGGCACTTCCTGAGTGGTGACACATGTCACCCAGATTTTCCCCCTTAGGCCCCTCAAGACGCCAAAATTGCCTATCATGTGCCTTTATTAGATCCAATCATATGCTGCCATGTGTCCTGATACAGGAGATAGAAAAGTGCCCGTCCATCTTTGTTTTTGCAATGAAGGTTCTCCCCGATGGTTTTTAATGCTATCAAAACTTTTAACAATATCATAACTTTTTTAAGGTTTGCACTTTCATAAGTTCTGATCCTTCGATTTTCGATGTTTCGATATCCTCCGAGCTTTGATGTTGCGACCGTCGATTTTTGATGTCTCTAGACCTCCAATATGTGATGTGTCAATATGCTAGATTCTCTTATGTTGTGATGTGTTGGTATGCTTGATGCTCTGATATGTGATCACTGATATCTCTAATGCTCCGATATGAGATCATTGATATCTTTGGACCTCCGATACGCGGTCATTGATATTTTGGATCTCCAATATGTGATGTCCAATATTCTTTCCTTCATGAGGCTTTAATCCTTGAAACTCTAGCAGACCATATATTTTGATCGAGAAGTCCATTTTTGGACTTCCACATATCATTGGAAAGATTGTTTACAACGCTTTCCAATGGAGAGGGTCCAATTTAGGTTTTGGGTCCTTCTACTGCTTGGAAAATGACTGCAAACTTCTCTGCTCATTTACTCTTTGGACAGTTGAAAACACATTTTGCTGTAAGTGATAACATTGGCTCCAATTAGGGACGGTGCCTTGTTGGCAAGGTGTTGAGAACCTGCTGACTAGTAGTCTTCACCATTGGGCATAGAGTCAAAAATATATTGAACCTATAAAACCAGAAAATCTCCATGTAACTTTATTTGTTGGGAGTCCTTTCCTAATAAAACTGAAATGCAGAACTACAAACTCTAAAAATTGGAAATCAAACACTCAAATAGTGATCTTATTTATATACAACTCTTGCTTATGCATAGGCTTGAATTCACCGAAGTGAGGTCAACCTTCCAATGATACCAACCCAGAATTTGAGTACTAGACCTTATGCCATTGTTCTCTTGAAAATCAACAACTAAAATAGGTGTTTAACATTTTAAATCTTGAGGTAAAACATTTAATACATACCCCATAATTGAAATTGGTTGCTGACCAAAGAAATATGCCATATAGTCATCTACTAGATCATAGAACTAATGAGAGAAGTTTATAGTTGTCTCCCTCTATTGAACAATTTCTCGGTAGGAATCTTTCTGCAACAGACAACCACCGACATTACTCGGCTCTTCAACTCTAAGATCCTCTCAAAGGAGTTGTTGTTGGTAATATTCTCCCCACTTGTTTGTAAGAAGATCTCTTTGGAAGTCTGCAAAAATCTCTTCCTCCTCTAAATCATCTGAATCATAGATCGGAGAATATTTATCAATTTTAATATCAGCTTATTGAACTTTTTTTCCATTTGAAGGATGTGGATGGTAATCTGGAGCCTCTTTATTAACCTCCTAGTGGGCCTCCTCTTTTTGTGTAGCTTCCCATGACTGGGACTGTTGTATTCTTGCATTTCTCAACATCCCATCGGAGTCATACGAATCATAAGAAGGAGAATCATCAAATTCGTCAGGATAAGATTTATGAAGGTTTGTTTGCAACTTGATGATGTCTCCTTCTTCCCTTTCTTGATTGTTGGGTGATGCTTCTTGATGCAAGTAGATATATTCTTAGAGTGGAGCCCCACAAATATCTTCAACAGGATCATTAACCTCAGAAATATTTTCAACATTAAAATGTGCACAACAATCTTCAAACAAAGCATCTAGTGGATATAATATTTTGCAAAAATGATTAAATTCTATGTGAAATATCTTTAAGGAAGATATGCTACCACGGGGTATTGTTTTGTACCAAAGTCTAGCATATTCATCTAAAGAATGCATGAACAATTTCATTTTCACATCTTCAAAAACAATACCTAGTTGTTCCATGCATTCATGAAAATCCTTGAGGTGCTGGTCCAACCTTCTATTTGTGTTTCCACTGAATCTAGGCAAATAGGTATACCATTCATGAACTGAAGGGACATGATGGGGATAAGCATAAACATGAGAAAAATATAGTGGGGCAAATTTTTTGGCCAAGAATGCAAGAAGGGTCATTTTCAAAACCCCTTTAGGTGAGTGATCTCAAGTTCAAATGTAGGGGAAGTTTTCTTCTGTTTAGCATCAGAGCGATTATGAGGCCTCTTGGAAGCCAGGATGACCAAATAAGGATAGACAGTGGAGTCGCTAGTGTGTTTACAATAATATTAAAATAGTGGAGTCACCAAGGTGAGCTATCTTCAACCCACACTTCCCTTTCTAACCCGACAGAGGGAATGTAAAAATTGTCATACCCAGGGAAAAATATTCTAATTCGTTCCCCCGCAACGGCGCCAAAAAGATGTTGTCACTTTTCCTATCTCGTGTCACACAAGTGCTTCAAAAGATATAGAAGCCTCCTTGAGACAACCTATGGGTTTATAGGAGACCAGTGCCTAGGGAATCTAAGAGGAGTGCTATTGAATATTGTCTAAGGGTTTTCTACTACAATCCATATGTCACGTAACTAGAAAAAGGATAATTCAGGGCTTGATTCAATAGCCCTTCGCCAAGGTAAACTCAAGCAAACAAACATTGGTAGGTATAGCTAATATCAAAGAGAAATGTCTTGGTTCTGGTGGCTGACACACAACAATACACAGCTTAACATTATTGTTGTAGTATAGGTGAATAGGAGGAAGGAAAGCAGGGAAATTGATGTAGAGGGTTGGACATAGCATAGAATCCTAAGAAAAAATCTCCAGCATAAATATGGAAGAGTGAGGAGGTGAAAATGCAGAAAAAGTGGAGTGTGAATTAAGGTCTCAAGCTCTATGACTCATGAATATATTTGTCCTCGAACAAAAATAAGTAAATCTTGAGCACATACGGGTGCTATAGGTTATTAAATAACACGAGTAAATTTGTTGTTACACATGTACTTTGACTACTTAGTAGAAAGCATACAACCATGAATGAGAGTGAAACTAGCAGGTTCATTACACGATTTCAGAGGAGGAAAGACATACCTGAAGTGATATACAAAGGGGGAAACATACTGCACATTGCTCTGATTGGAATCATAAAAACTACTTCATTAATCCTTGAATATGATGTCCAAATCACAAGTCCATTACATTTAACAATTGTACATGTCTGAGCACAACATGAACAAGCAAATTGAACCAAAGTGGAACCACTTTGTCTACAAACAAAGGGCCTCTAGAATGCAGAATTTGGACACCTCTCTTAAGTGTTTCTACCCTCTATTTATAAGGAGGGGGGGATTTGAACAACAATTACAAAATATCTTAGTCAAGCTCCAGTTGTCCGATTGACTAGATGTCTCAGCGTGCGATGGTTCTTCTGCCCAAAATCATTACAATCGAATTTGATTCCACTCTTAAAAATGCAAAAATTACAAAATAATAGAAAAAAGGAAAATTGAATGATGGTTGAGGAAAATATCTCCCTGCCATTCCTTTTATCGCCTCTGATTAGGCCATGCCTTTTCCATGATGTTCCTCTTCCATTACTTGACCAGTACGCATGTAAGTTTCACCTTAACTTCTTGAATTCCCCACTTTTTGGATCTGGGAGCGATTAACTGTCGATTTCTTCTCACAAAGAAGAAACGAAGATTATCTTGGCACTTGCTTGTCGAGTCCTGTTGGTATCATCCCAAGACACTTTTTCCTTCCCAAAAACATATCATTTATCCATACATTTTCATCATATATCCCTCAAAATCCTTGAATATTGATTATTAATCGTTTTATAGTTATTAAATTGCATAGAAATTAATTTAGGGGTTTTTAGTTCAAGAATTGGAAGTTTTTGATGACATGGTTACAAGAAGTACCCACATCCTGTAATGAGCTTATCGTTTGACATGTGGCGCAGCAGATGAGCTAGAACGAAAGGCATGGGCGAAAAGCAGAATGTCCAAGCATGGACAAACACCTATCTCCCAGCCAAATCGAACCTCCTATGTATGCGGTCAACTCAAGTCAAAGCAGGGCACTCTGGCAGATAAAAGCAGCAACAGCATCGTTCCATTTTCATTTTAGTTTTTGTTCTTTTTGAAACACTTAGCATGGAAACATTTTGAAAAGGCTTATGTAATAAAAGCGGCAACAACCGAATGTACATTCATTGTATCGATGACATGGCTGTGCGTACACATATGTAAATACAGTCAGGTTAATGTTTGAGGGGTTAATCGTTGAATCGTTTTCTCAGAACAGAGTTTTAAGTTAATACAAAGACCTATTCACAGTCACGACGTGTGTATACCTCTTGCATTGATTTGATAGCTGATCGGTTATAGCCAGTGTACCCTTAGGACGCGGACGGGCCCTGCGTTCTTCGATTGGTATATTGTTCATTTGTTTTGTTACATTTCGGTTATCACATGTTCGCACAGTATTTATATTGGATTCGATTTATATAGCATATGGTTTGCATCACAGTTACGATTACATAGCTTTCGATTTACACAGCCTATGGTTTGCATAGCAATTACATAGCTTTCGATTTCCATAGCCTTTGATTTTCATTGCATGTATATGGTGTGCGCTTATGAATGGTTTATGGTTATGTTGAATGGTCAGCACTAGGATCTGGAAGGGAGTCTTGTAAGGGATTTGATCCCTGTGTGACTTATAGAGACATTATCATAAACTCTGTTTTGTTTCACAGTTCATTTATGTTCTCTTTATATAGTTTGATAGTGTAAATATATTTGCATGCTGTGTGTGTTTACCAAACAAGGGTTTTCTGGGTGATATCTCTGTAAGGAGGTTAAAATCATTGTTACAGTCATACACAGTACTTAGGTTCATGGTTTGATTTGATAGATGCATCTCATAACAAGCACTGTAATCAAGCATATCAGTAGGGTAATCTAGGTGTGTGAATGATAGGCTACATATTCCGGTCTTCCGTAAAGAAGCCTTGTAACCTACATCATAATCACTTGGCCAGAGATTCTTTATGTCTATATATTTTAGACCACGCCTCTAAGCTTACGCACCTCGGTCGATATTAAATATAGAGTCTAGTCTAGTACCCTAGCTGGAACCACTACATTTTGGCGCCGTTGCCGGGGAGGCGTACGTAAAGGATTCAAACAAAAAGAAAAAAAATTTCAATACACAAAAACAAACAAAAACACAGTTAGAAATCATGTTCATTTATGCCTAGACTTAGGGACAATCAAGGGAGATTTGTAAGAACCCCCCACCATCTCAAAACTAACCCATCATCATCAGGAGCAGACTCTCCAGGGAATACAACACCATCTGAGGAGGATATTCAAACATTGGCAGAAAGATTTTATTCAGGACAACACATTACTCTTGCTGAGAGGGAAACTCTATTTGCACATAAATCACAACAGCAACCCTTTCCTAAATCTTCTACACAAGGGAAAAGTAGTACCATTACCAAGCAATCTTCCTTTCTCTCTTTTCCACCAAGAGACACCAAGAGACCAATTAGAATGGCTGAGGAGGGATCTGGATCAGTTCCCCATCAAGAGGAGGAGGAATCAACTTTTAAATTCCCTATACAAGAACCACAGGAGGATGAGGAGATCAAAATGAAAAATATACCCCCATCCGTGCTACCCAATTTCTATGGTATGGCTTCAGAGGATCCGGACTCATTCTTATTCGAGTTTGACATTGTATGTCGAACTTATGGCTATACGGATGATGCTCATAGACTCAGATTGTTTCCAGCCACATTAAAGGCTGCAGCCTTGAAATGGTTTATAGGGCTAGGTGAGAATGCCATAGTAGATTGGGATGGCATGAGGAGAATATTTATGAGGAAATATCAGCCTTATTGCAGATCCAAAGACTCTAAAGATGACATCTTTAGAATGAGTCAGCAGGAGGATGAAACCTTAGAAGAATATCTAGAACAGTTTGTCTATAACTTGCAAAAATCTAAACACCAAACAATGCCTCCTGATCTAGTCCGCACAATATTCTTGAAAGGTATCCGGGAAGAATACATGGATGATCTCAACTTAATGGGAAAAGGTGACATCTCTGCCTTACCCTTTGAAGAAATAGCTGAACTGTGTGAAAAATATTCAAGAAGTAAAGCCAAAATGGGAAAGAGAACCTTGTCATCTAGGGTCACAAAAACTGCCTCTGCTAGTGTCACCCGGGCTGAAATTGGTAATCTTTTAGAAGAGTTCAAAACAGATTTGTTGAGCACTCTAGGAAACCAAATTGATACCTTAAAAGCCAAAAAGAAACAGGAGGAAGAAGACAATATCATGGCTATTTTCTGCCCCAAGTGTCGCAAGAAACATGCATTAAAAGACTGCCCTCTAGAGAATATCCAAGTATGTGCTTTCTGTACTGGGCATCATGATATGTTTAACTCTCCTAAAGTTAAAATTTTGCAGAACTGTAACATGGCAGCCAGCACAGAGATGGAGAACGTATACTACATGGGTGCAAAGCGACCATGGCAACCAAGGCAAGCACCCCAAGGTATGTTTCCTAATCAAAATATGCAATTTCCTATGAATGATCAGATGTATGCACAAAACTCATGGAATATACCTATGCCATGGCAGCATGGAAACCAACAACAAAATCAATGGAGACCGTCTCAACAGTATTCCCAATCCTACCATCCATATCCTCAATCATACCCACCTTACAGTCATATCAGCAGTACCAACAGCCATATCCATCACATTCACAGCCATATCAACAGCACCCTCAGCAAGTTGTTTATCAGCCCCAACCTGCTCAACAAACACTGCCTGCTCCTCCACAAATAAATGTACCACAACTTCAATTTCCAACTAACCCACAACCTCCCAAACCCACACAAATACCTGCTCAAACTGTCCCAAATCCGAACAATAGAGCAGAGAGGCCAGCCTATAATGTAGAGGAAGGAACCTCCTACTCCACACTGCCTTTGCAAAACATTAATCTGAGGTCTGGTAGGGTGCTTCAAAAGGATTCTCCAATAACAGATCAGCAAGTAGAAAACTTAGAAAAAGAAAATGAAATGACAACTCAAACAAAACCAAGCAGTGAAACCAAGGACAAACAGATGCAATCACTACACCCACCTTTTCCAGACCGTTTGGTCCAAGTAAAACCACCACTGCCTCCACCACAATTTGATGTCTTGGATGAACTTAAAAATGTCTACATAAAAATCCCTTTGCTGCAAGCTATAAAGGACATTCCTATCTACACCAAAGCCATCAAAGACATGTGTCTCAAGAAACCTGCTAGAAAGAGGATTGATCCTCAGACCATTCATGTTTTAGGAAATTTAGCAGGCCTTATGACCAATACCATCTCCATGGAGAAGTATGTTGATCCGGGCATTCCAAAAGTGACCACCATCATTAACAACATACGGATTCCAAACACTTTGATAGATCTAGGAGCCGCAATCAATGTCATGACCCTTGAAACCATGAGAACGCTCCAGCTTATGAATTTGCAACATACCACGATTGTTCTTGAACTAGCTGATAGGTCCAAAGTCATTCCTGAGGGGATTTTGGAAGATATCATTGTCTCACTGGACTCTTGAGAGTATCCAGTGGATTTCCTAGTCCTTCAACCCAAATCCAATCTAGGAGGACATCCTATCATTCTAGGTAGACCATGGTTAGCGACTGCTGATGCATTTATTGGATGCCGATCAGGTAACATAATTATCTCTAGAGGGACCGAAAGGAAACAACTCACCCTCTATCCATTGGCACAATCACCTGCAGTAACACATAACTTGTGGCTTGATGATAAATTTAATGACAAAGAGGAAGTACAATCTGTTTTTAGCATTGACCAGATCTATGATTTCCACGAAGACAATAATGATTTGGTAGAACTATTTCTTTCTCAACCTGATGTATCTGAAAATTTGAGAAATGAACAATATAATGCTGCAGATGTACTTCTGGCTCAAAACTTTCAAGAAACATGCACTATCCACTCCTTGCAATCTACATTTCATGACATCTTTCCAGTTCAATCCATCACCAATACACAGAGTCAAGTCATAGAGATCAGTCCAGGGAAAACTTTGAACATAGGCAACCACCTAGACTCATCTTAACAAGAGAAATTGATTAGACTCTTGACGAAGTACCAAAAAACCTTCGCTTGGGATTACACTGACATGCATGGGATTCACCCCGACACATGCACTCACCACATCTACACAGATAGCACCATTAAACCGGTGAGGCAACCACAAAGAAGAATGAACCCCATGCTCCAAGACATTGTCAGAGAGGAGTTGCAAAAACTTTTGAGAGTCAACTTTATATATCCTATTTCTGACAGTCAGTGGGTATCCCCATTGGTTATTGTGCCCAAGAAAAATGGCAAGTGGCGCATCTGTGTTGATTACAGACAGCTGAACAAAGCAACGCTCAAAGACTACTTCCCACTGCCATTCATTGATCAAGTGTTAGACACCCTAGCCGGCAAATCATCATTTTCCTTTCTTGACGGTTTCAGTGGCTACAACCAGATCCGGATTGCCTCTGAAGACCAGGACAAAACCACCTTCACCTGTCCTTGGGGCACCTATGCCTACAATGTTTTGCCATTTGGACTTTGTAACGCTCCAGCTACATTTCAGCGAGCTGTGTTAGCTATTTTTGCTGATTTGATTCATGATTGTGTTGAAGTGTATATGGATGATTTTTCAGTATATGGCAATTCTTTTGAACATGCATTAGAAAATCTAGAGAGAGTTTTGAAAAGGTGTATTGAAGCTAACCTGTCCCTCAGCAATGAAAAGTGCTTCATGATGTTAAATGAAGGGATAGTGTTGGGCCATTATATCTCTTTTCAAGGCATCCAGGTTGACCCAGCCAAGATCCAGATTATTGCCGATTTGCCTATTCCACAGAATCAGAGAGAGGTAAGAAGTTTTCTTGGGTATGCTAGTTATTACCGCAGATTCATTGAACATTTTAGCAAGATAGCCTTACCTTTGTTTAAACTTCTAGCCAAAGATGTACTTTTCAATTGGACTGAGAACTGCCAACATGCATTTGAACAACTCAAAAAGAAACTATCTACTGCACCAGTCCTAAGAGGACCTAATTGGAGTTTACCATTTCATATTTTTACCGATGCATCTGACACTGCAATAGGTGCATCCTTAGGCCAAAAAGAAGAATCTTGTACATATGCAATTTATTTCATTAGTAAAAATCTCACACCTGCCGAGCTAAACTATACAGTTACAGAAAAGGAAACACTTGCCATCATTTATGCTGTGAATAAATTCCGCCATTACATAACTGGTTATGAAGTCTTTGTACATACTGATCATTCTGCCATTCGACATCTCATGAATAAACCAATAACTAGTGGCAGAGTTACCAGATGGTTACTATTGTTACAGGAATTTATCATCACAGTGTTAGATAGACCAGGCAAAGAAAACCAGGTGGCAGATTTTCTGTCTAGACTGCAAAATCCAGGTGAGATTGTTCCTGTTGAGGATTCTTTTCCGGATGAGCACTTATTTTCAATTTCCATAGTAACTCCTTGGTTTGCTGATTTAGCTAATTACTTGTCTACAGGTAGAACACCTCCACATTTCACTGCAAAGGAAAGGAAAAGACTGATCAAACAAAGTGCTAGATATTCATGGCTTAATGGCGATCTCTTTTACACTGGTTTTGATATGATCATTAGGAGATGTGTACGAAATGATGAGGTAATTGACATTTTAAAATCTTGCCATGATGAACCATGTGGTGGGCATTTTGCAGCGAAGCGGACAGCCTTCAAAGTTCTTACTCTTGGATACTACTGGCCATCCATTTTCAAGGATGCCAAGAAGTATGTAAAGAGTTGTGACAGCTGCCAAAGAATGGGCAGACCAACAACTACCGATCAGATGCCCCTTCAGCCCCAAGTTCACTTAGAACCATTTGATAAGTGGGCTCTGGACTTCATAGGACCTATCAACCCAGCCTCTAATGGTAAGAAGTACATCCTAGTATGTACTGATTACGTCACAAAGTGGGCAGAAGCAAAAGCACTGGTAAGAGCAACCGAACACACAGTAGTCAATTTCCTTTTTGAGGAGATCTTTGTGAGGTATGGAGTGCCAAGAGAAATTGTCACTGATCAAGGTACTCAATTCACCTCAAAGCTCATGAAGGACATCACAGACAAGTACCAAATAAAGCATAGGAAAAGTACCCCCTACCATCCACAGGCCAATGGGCAGGTGGAATCAACCAACAAGACTTTGGAGGGGATCATTACCAAAACTGTTGCAATGAACCGGAAAAACTGGGAAGAAAATCTCAAAGAGGCACTCTGGGCTTACCGGATTACTTGGAAAGATACCACCGGATTTACACCATACCAATTGGTGTACGGTAAGGATGTCATGCTTCCTATTGAATTCCAAATTCACACTTTTAAATTAGCTGCAGATTTACTAATTGATTTGGATCAAGCACAAAAAGAGAGAATCCAGCAGTTGAACCAGCTGGATGAGATGAGGCAACAAGCAGAACAAACCACCATCCTCATGCAAAAGCACAGGAAGCAATGGCATGATTCACACATTAAGAAGAAGCACTTCAAGGAAGGTGACTGGGCTCTGCTTTTTGATTCAAAATTCAAGGATCATAAAGCTAAGTTCACCACCCATTGGATGGGCCCCTATGAAATTGTTCAGGCTTATGACAATGGTTCAGTAAAGCTCCAAACTATTGATGGCGAAGGTCATTCCTTCACAGTCAACGGTCATCGCCTGAAGCTGTACAACAAGCCCATCAGCAAGCAAGATTTTCTCCATACACTATCTCAGCAAGAAGAGGTTGAGATACTGCAGCCCTCAGCTGCAGTATCACTGCCTTAGTTTCATTTCCTTTCAATTTCAAAATCAAAAAGAAAAATAAAAAGAAAAAAAAAATAAAAAATAAAAAAAAAATAAAAAAAAAAAACAAAAACTAAAAAAAATAATAATGGGTTAGATGTGAAAACCAGTATCTAGCACAATCTAACCCCGAATTCCTACCTGAAAACCAATTTATTGGCGGGTATGAATTCTCTTTCTTTTGTTCATTGTTTCATTTCTCAGTTGAATCATGACTTGAGGACAAGTCAAACTTTAAGTCGGGGAGAGAGGCATCTGTTCTGTTACTTTTATCTCTCCCTTGTAAATTCTTCAGATTTCTTATTCTATATTTCACTGTAAATTTCCAACAGCAGCTTGTTACCAGCAGTAATTCCAGACTTTAACAAATAAGCTGTTCTGCCATGATTTTATTTCAGAGGGACCTGGTTATAAATATTTTGCAGGGGGGCCTGTTCTGTTCAGACATCTATGTTACCAACACCAGTAGTCCAACACCAGCAGTCATGGGACCTGTTTAAGATTTTCAGAAGGGACCTGTTAAAGCAATTGACACCTGTTAAGACATTCCAACCAGCAGTAATGGGACCTGTTTAAAACATTCAGTTGGGACCTGTTAAAAAAAAGTTTTTGACACCAAAGGCTACTTCAACAGACTTCCACCAAGCTTTTACAATGATTTGGGCACCAACACTCCAGCAAATGGCAAGCTCAGTGAACCTGTAACAATACAAAGAGCTGCATGAACATCTTCAGTTTTCTCAAAGGACCTGTTACATTCAGTTTTCTCAAGGGACCTGTACATTCAAATTTTCTTAAGGGACCTATTACATCTTCAGTTCTCTAAGGGACCTGTACATTCAAATTTTTCAAAGGGACCTGTTACATCTTCAATTTTTTTTTTCTCAAAAGACCTGTGCATTCAATCTCCCTCAGAGGACCTGTCAAAAAGAACAGTAAAAAAGGATTAGCAACTCACCATGTCAAATGATCAACAAAGGAGTAATGTATTTCTGTTCTTAAACATTTAATTTCCTAGATTGGTTTTTAATGTAACTTTGGTGACTATAAGCTGTTGTAATTGATTTCAAGGACACCTATATACATCAATCTATCACCCTTATCCCACCAATTCTCATCATTCCCCTACATTAACCTATTCATATCCCTAAAACCCATTACCAACACATCCACCTTGTCATATACCCTACAGGCATACCAACATTCTTTATACGACCGAATACTAATTGAAAAGGGCACGTGGTGAGCTGTGTATTTTTAAATACAAAGGATGAGATAGATGTGGAAGCAGCCTATATATATATTTCACTCCATACAGTCAAATCATAATAAGCGGCCTATATATATTTTACTCCACACACAGCCGAATCATAACTTCGCCACCTAGCATTATAGCCCAGCACTATGGGTACGCTCTCAGCGTTCTTGTGGTAACATGCATGCAAGCGTACAACACTCTGTTTTTTTAAATGAATGATTACATTGTGAAGTGAGTACAGGGTTATTTCACCATCCTTTCCACCCTCGATTCCCATAACTTCCAAGGTGAGATTCAGAAGCAAGGAGCGCGAGGAGATTATTATCATTTGGGTGGAGTTACAAAGTGAAAATCTGAAGCAAGGAGCGCCGAGGAGAGTATCACCGTTTGGGGTCGGTTTACATAGTGAAACCAGTGAACGCCGAAAAGGGAAAGCATCACCATTCTATTTCTAACTCCCATCACAGTCATATCGACCGGCCAAGAACCATATTGAAGACTGAAGGAAGCGGTATATACCAGGTAACCAACTCGACATTTCTGTGTTTAAATTTTAAAGAGTATAGACAGAGAAGGGTTAGAGGCACAACCCTCTGCCATCACCATGACTAATAGGGTCGAACCCAGTATATTCAACAGCTCACAATACCATGAGGATTGCATTGAGATTCTTAGAGAAACACAGTGGTTACCTTTTCTGGAAAAATTCTATGGGAGTAATGAGGAAATGACCAAGCAATTTGCCTTCACCTTTAATGGAGAAAAGGCCCTAATAGGCAACTTCTCCTTTAGAATCTCAGAGGATACTATAGCTCAGGCAATTGGAATTAGTCTTGAAGGAGAGAAGTACTTTAAAACCAAACAATTTAAGGAGAAATCATGGACACAGTTCATGTCCAGATCTAGAGTTTCCTCAGTAAACTGGAAGAAGGGTGTTCCAAGAAGCTGGTTAGTTCATCCTTGGGATGAAATGGTTTACATTCTTCAAAAGTTCATAACCTGTGAAGATAGGTATAGTATTGTTTATCTATACCACATCAAGCTACTCCTCCATTTAAAGAAACAATGTGTAATCAGTGTGCCATATTTTCTGCTGCAAAGTTTAACAAAGATGGCCAAAACTATCCAGAAGCAAAAGGGGAATGAAGACAAAAGCCTGTACCATTTTGGCCTAATTAAAATCCTCATTGAACATGAGTTGCAGAAGCGAGGGAAGCCATGGAAAGAATTCTTAGCTGTCAATCAAATCAGAGATGAGGAGGAAAAAGAGGAAGTGCAAGAAGATTCAGGGTTTATGAAGGACATTGATGAGGAAATTCCAGTGTCCAAAGCCAGCAGAGCACCTCTACCTGTGGGCAGCATAAGGACCAGGAACATGCAAAAAGAGGATGCCAAGAGGGCTGAGAAAGACAAATTTTTTACCACCTACTCACGAAGAACAAGGAGGACACCAAAAACTCAGTTGCAAGAAGACCAGTTTGAATCTCATGCACCTGCAAAAATGGATGTTGAGAGTGGTGACCATTCACTACCAGCACCAGAAGTTGACATGGAGGTAGAGAGCCGTAACAAACAGGAAAAATGTTCACCACCTCCCACTAAAAGACAGAAGAAATTAGAAAAACAAATTGAAGAATTGAAGGAAGAGCTCATGGAAGCTAACATGTTGGAAAAAGTTATTAAAAGGGAAAATGAAATGCTCAGGGCGCAAAGCAAAGAAACACAGAAAACAAATGAAAAGCTAAAGGAAAGAATCAGTGAGTTGGAGACTGAGCAAACTGAGATTTCCAACTGGGCCACTAAGTGGTACAATCAGAAGAAGGCTCTTAAAGAAAAATATAAAAATTTAAAGCAGGAGCTCAAGGGACAGAAAGATCACCAGGTGAAGAAGAATGTAGATACCTTGCTCAAGGCAGCAGAGATCCATGCAGGGACAGAGTTCAAGGGGAGTACTTCTGGGGTAGCATGAGGACATGCTAAGTCCTTAAGTCGGGGAGAGATGTTGGTATCATCCCAAGACCCTTTTTCCTTCCCAAAAACATATCATTTATCCATACATTTTCATCATATATCCCTCAAAATCCTTGAATATTGATTATTAATCGTTTTATAGTTATTAAATTGCATAGAAATTAATTTAGGGGTTTTATGTTCAAGAATTGGAAGTTTTTGATGACATGGTTACAGGAAGTACCCACATCCTGTAATGAGGTTATCGTTTGACATGTGGCGTAGCAGATGAGCTGGAACGAAAGGCATGGGCGAAAAGTAGAATGTCCAAGCATGGACAAACACCTATCTCCCAGCCAAATCGAACCTCCTATGTATGCGGTCAACTCAAGTCAAAGCAGGGCACTCTGGCAGATAAAAGCAGCAACAACATCGTTCCATTTTCATTTTAGTTTTTGTTCTTTTTGAAACACTTAGCATGGAAACATTTTGAAAAGGCTTATGCAATAAAAGCGACAACAGCCGAATGTACATTCATTGTATCGATGACATGGCTGTGCGTACGCATATGTAAATACAGTCAGGTTAATGTTTGAGGGGTTAATCGTTGAATCGTTTTCTCAGAACAGAGTTTTAAGTTAATACAAAGACCTATTCACAGTCACGACGTGTGTATACCTCTTGCATTGATTTGATAGCTGATCGGTTATAGCCAGTGTACCCTTAGGACGCGGACGGGCCCTGCGTTCTTCGATTGGTATATTGTTCATTTGTTTTGTTACATTTCGGTTATCACATGTTCGCACAGTATTTATATTGGATTCGATTTATATAGCATATGGTTTGCATCACAGTTACGATTACATAGCTTTCGATTTACACAGCCTATGGTTTGCATAGCAATTACATAGCTTTCGATTTCCATAGCCTTTGATTTTCATTGCATGTATATCGTGTGCGCTTATGAATGGTTTATGGTTATGTTGAATGGTCAGCACTAGGATCTGGAAGGGAGTCTTGTAAGGGATTTGATCCCTGTGTGACTTATAGAGACATTATCATAAACTCTGTTTTGTTTCACAGTTCATTTATGTTCTCTTTATATAGTTTGATAGTGTAAATATCTTTGCATGCTGTGTGTGTTTACCAAACAAGGGTTTTCTGGGTGATATCTCTGTAAGGAGGTTAAAATCATTGTTACAGTCATACACAGTACTTAGGTTCATGGTTTGATTTGATAGATGCATCTCATAACAAGCACTGTAATCAAGCATATCAGTAGGGTAATCTAGGTGTGTGAATGATAGGCTACATATTCCGGTCTTCCGTAAAGAAGCCTTGTAACCTACATCATAATCACCTGGCCAGAGATTCTTTATGTCTATATATTTTAGACCACGCCTCTAAGCTTACGCACCTCGGTCGATATTAAATATAGAGTCTAGTCTAGTACCCTAGCTGGAACCACTACAAGTCCTTCTAATTTTTGGAAAATGACTTCAAACTTCTCTGCTCATTTACTTTTTGGACAGCTGGAAACACATTTTGCAATAAGTGACAACACATTCATCAACCATTGAAATACTTATCAAATCATGAACAAGATACATAGCTAGAGAACATCAAATAAACATGCTTATAACCAGCATATAGCCATAACAAAAACCATGGAAAATTTTCCATCAAATCAACATAATAACAAGTACAAGTGCTCATAGATAAAAATAGGAAAATAGCTCTTATTAACATATGAAAAGGTCAACCAAGTTAGGGACTTCCACGTACAACTCGACCATAGATTAGGTTGAGCTAAATATTTCTTTCAACCAATCACCTTTGTTCCATATTCCAAGCATGAATATGGGATCTCATGGAATAGACCAAGACATAAAAAACTAGGGAATCCAGAGGTTAAACCACCTCCACCCTCAAGGTGCAGTAATCTCACCTAAACTAGTCCCGAGATTACAAAACCAAACCAAACTTGGATTCCTCAAAATTTGTTCACCATACCTTGAGAAATTTATATTTCTCCACCCACATGTTGAGGGATTCCCATAGAAAACCATCTCCACGCCCAACCCTTGGGAATTTTCCTGAGACCACCTCACCCAATTCCAAAATCTTTCAGTAATCCAAGGCTCAATTGAGAATGAATCCCATCACACCATGGCTATCTAGGAAATGGAAAGGGAAGGCTAAAACCACTGTCACTCCAGGAAAAACCCATGTCAGAATGAACCAAATAAACAAATGCATGTACCATGCATTTACACCTCAGCTAGGAAATTACTCATGAAACCTGTTACCTACAAAACCTTTTTGTTGAAGTTGCTAATCCAACCTTCTCCTTGTGCTCCCTTGCTTTCCTTTGCTTGTCCTTTTCCTTCCTTTACTTGCTTATCCAACTGGTTGTTCTCTTTCCTTTGCTACACCTGCTCCAAACATGGGTAAAAGTTGTGAACTGATTCTCTGATGCCTTTTTTATTATTGATGTCTCCCTTTTTCTTCATTTTCCTTCATTTTTCCTCTAATTTCCCTTGCATGCATATTTGTGTCTCTTCACCTTCATTTTCTCCTCTTTTACTTTATTTTCATAATTAAATTTCAATTATTGTCTCTTTTCCTTTTCCATTTCCTTTTCCAATTTTCATAGCCATAGATAAACCGAAAGTGATGCCCGCTATAGTGCTTACCAAACATTCATCTTGGAAGACGTGTACGGCGACTTTGGTCTTATTTTTCCTTTATTATCCTTTATTAAATGAAACTTTAACTCAGGGTTGTTACAAACCAAATGATTCTTAAAACCACAAAAGGGAAAGGGTTTGAGAATAAGAGAAGAGGAACCTAGCAGAGCCCCAAACCATTCTAGGAAACCTAAATTGAAACTCCAAGCAACGAGATATGGGCCTAACTTAGAGGAGTTTCATTCTGAAACATTTCTATTGAGAATGACCAAATTGGAAACGTGCAACCTAGAGGTATCTTCATGCAATTGAACTTGAGTCAATGTGTTACTAACCAAAGATAACATGTAAGGTAATGTTGAAGATGATTGTGAGCCTGAGAGACCTTTACGCCATATTTCCTACAAACAAGAATATCGAGCCCATAAGAAAACAATCCAGTGGATAAGCAATTAAAATATGAGAAAGAGGAGCTCTTCACAGATCTTCCTGAAGGATGTGCGCCTGGACACCATAATGAAAGTCTGGGGTGGTACTTTATCAATTCTCAAAGGTGGTGAAACAGACCAAGAAGCTAATTCAAACATGGATGCTTCAGGGGTCGGACGAGAGTCTGATTTATTGTGAATTCCCCTACTCAACCACATGTTTCTCATCATTCTACCATTAAATTCCTCAGTGTCGCTTCCAATGAAAGTCATCATTAACCTGAGCGAAGATCATTTCCAAGATCCAGGTAGATAGAGGCAATAATAACAAGCATGTGAACATAAAGTAGAAATGAATGCATGTTGACAGACATCATGTTATGCCATGTTAATGAGTATCTTGTCATTCCTTCTGAATGATATGCCTATAGGGAACCTGATGGGGAGAAATGAAGTGACGTGAAGGGAAATAATCATGGGGGGTGGAGGGTAAGGAAGAATAAGGGAAGAAGGGAAGAGGGGAATAGAAGGAGGGAGTAGAGGGGGAAGGGGTTTATAACTTATTCCAAAACACATTTCCAAATAAAGAGGAGATTGGGAGATGAACTGATAATCAAAATACATTTAACCTTAGGGGATGGGAAAAAAATAACTAGAGTCATTTATTTCAAGCTTAGTCTCTTCCAAGGATCAAGATCTGCTTACTTGTATGTCAGCCTCAACATTATGAATTCTAAGAATTTGGTAGGGTTCTTTAGAATGAAAATATTTCATCAACCCTTTGATTCTTTGGAGCACCAATGCAAGGGATTTATCCCATATCAAGCTACAGAGCATCTCTCGACACAATAAGTTATTCCCTTTTACATATATATACATCGTAGATCCATCTTAACTCTAGATCTATCAAGTACTGAGAGAGATCAAATCTCTCAAGGTGAAAACATTTACTCAAGTTTTGCACTCAAAAAAGAGGTTTGCACCTTGAGGGATTTGATCCCTCTCATCGCTTGATAGATTCAAAGTTAGGATCGATCTACGCTAGTTAAATATTAATTCTATAAAATAATGTCTATGTTTGTTGGGCATGGAATCCCCCCACAGCATATTTTGGGGCACAAAGCCCAAATTTTGATTAACATTTATGTAAAGACTTCGCGAATTGCGGGCCCAGAGCTCAAATTGTATGTTAGAGTCATAGGGTTGTCCGCCCTAAGTTTTGAATGTAGTGTCGGCCTACCCATGGTCCGCGGACCATGGGATTGTATAAATAGAGCCTCACTCTAAGTTGTAAAGATAATGAGAAATGGAAGATAGAATCTAATGGATAGAATGAGATAGCGAAGCATAGAAGAAGAGTCTAAGCGTCTTGGGTCATAGTAGTAGGAAGAGGCTCTACAGCTGAGTGCGCAGAGGCCTAGTAGAGTCCGCAGCTGAGTGCGCGGACCCCTGCAGCTGAGTGCGTAGGGTGGAGTCAAGTTTGTAACCAAGGAAGAAGAATAATAAAGAGAATTTTGATTCCAAATCTTGTGTATCTATTTTGAGTTATTATGTGGTTGATATCTTTTGCAATTATACTGTTTTATTTATCATGCGCACTTGTATGAATAAAACACTGTTAAGCATAACTAAACACAGGCAGATAAGCTAAGTGATCAGCTAATATCGGGCTAATAGTAAGGGATTGGGTAACAATGTGAATCGAGCCCCGAGTAGGGTTGCGCGAAGGCAACATCACAGGCTGCGAGGTACTGATAAGTGCGCATAGCGACGTGCACACAGGGTCAAACCGCGGACCACCGAAAATCATAAGACATCTCTAGGGTGTGGAAACCTGGTTCTAGCACCCTCCCATACTACTTCAGGTGAGACATCAATCCGTGCCCTGCAGACTGTTGCCGAAAGGGCCAGTAGTACTGGGTTTTGTTTGGCTAAATCACCTCCGAACCCGGGTCAAGCCCCAACAAGCCAACAATGTTTATAATATAATTAATTATTAATCCTCGAGGGTTAGCTCAATTAGTCAAGGTCCTATTGCTAAAGCACCTCGCCATTGGGAGGTCACGAGATCAATTCTCCTCGACGCCCTCGAGGTTAGGCTCCGATTAGTTTGGCCGCTAGGATGTGATCTCTTTGGGTGGATCTGCCTAGATTTTCCTTAGATATATATGTGTGTGTGTGTGTGTGTGTGTGTGTGTGTGTGTGTGTGTGTGTGTGTGTTGATGGTATGACTTCGGGTAATCTATCCTCTCCTCTCCCTCATTTTCCTCCCTTTATTTATGATACTATTCTTTCAAATTATTTATCTACATATTTTTCTCATTGCATCATATCATCTACATTTGTCTCCCCCCCTCTAATTTTCCCCTCTGTATACCCTCTGACACCTTCTCGAACACCCTCTTTTCTATCCCTAATGCTCCTCTAGTTTTTGCCCTACCTAAGACCTCTAATAATTCTCATCCGAGCCATACTTATCTTCTCCGCTCCTTGGTCAAATCATCATCCGATGCTTGTTGCGGTCTTGGTATCACTCCCCCTCTGAAAGCATCCAAATATTCCATGGGCAGGCATTCTTTTATGTCCAAGGCTATTCACCAGGGTTGCCTAGATGTTGTTGGGGGTAGAAAAATTTCCATTGACAAGGTCCTTAGAGCTATGAGCACCCTTTCCTCTAGTGCTCTGTGAAGTGGCTCTCTTTCAATTGTTATAGGCTAGCTAGTCCTGCCAAAAAGCTAGCCTTCTGAAGACTCCTCGAACTTGAGAGGGTGGACATCATTTTCCTACAAGAAACCCTCGGACTTATTGATCAAATTATCCCCACCCTTGAAGCCCTTGTATCTGGTTGGCATTTTCATGCATTAGATGTTTGTGGTCGATCTGGAGGTATTTATTTTGGGTACAATCCTAGGGCAATCAAGCTGCTTAATATTTGGGGAGGTGATGGCTTAATTGGGGCTGACATCTTTTCTTCATATCTTGGGAGGGATTTGAGACTGATTAATGTATACAGTCCCTGCATTAACTAGGTTGCATATTGGGAAAAACTCCTCAATTCTTCTTTTATGCATGCGGATAACATTATCTTGGGGGGAGATCTCAATTTCTCCATTGGGCATGTTGAATCATGGGGACACAATGCACAGGTTGATCCACTTTCTGATCCCATTAGCCTACTATTGGAGGAACACCACCTCATTGATATCCCTATGGCTCGGCCTCTCCCTACCTGGCGAAACAGAAGAATTGGAGACGCTTTTCTTGCCAGAAGACTGGACCGTTTCCTCTTAAAAGAAGCTCTTATCAGAAGCCTCTCCCTGTACAGACAATGGGTGGGATTAGGAGGATTATCATACCACTTTCCTATCTACCTTGAAATTGTGGGAATTGTTCGGAAGCCAAAATCCCCATTTAAGTTTAATTCAACTTGGCTCAAGGATGAGGATTACACCAAAATGGTCTCTGATTATTGGAAATCTCTTCCCCCTACTCCTGGTTAGTCTCACACTGAATGTTTTGCTAAAAATATTCTCTATATTAAGTGTAAAACTATTGAATGGGCCAGAGTTAAACGGGCGAGGGACAAACTCATTCTCAACAATATTGAACATGAGTTAGCTAATCTGGTCGTAGTGGATGGAAGGGGATTTGATTCTATTGAAGCAAAAGAGCACCTCACAAATATTGAAGTAGAGAGGACCAAAATTTTGAAGGACAGAGAAGAAACCTGGAGACTAAGGAGCTAAGCCATATGGTTACAATCTGGGGATGACAACACAAAGTTTTACCATCAATTTTCAAATGGTCATCATGCCATCAATACGATTTGGCACTTGGAGAATGATTCTGGTCATCGGGTACAATCCTTCAACCAATTGGCCAATCTCAGTACATCACATTTTAGACAGCTCTTTAAGGCACCTCGGGAGGCTACTCTCGCTGAGATTATCAAAGTTTTCGGATTGTTCCCTAGATTCATTGACCAAGATGTTGCAGAGGATCTCAACAAGCCTGTATCTATGGGAGAATTGGAAGGAACTCTTAAATGGTTCAAAAAAGATAAGAGTCCTGGGTCGGATGGTTGGCCAGTTGAATTTTATCTAGCCTTCTTTGAAGTGCTAGGAAATGACCTGCTTCAGGTCATTGAAGAAGCTCGGGTCAATGGCCATATGTATGATGCTTTCAACTCGACTTTCATCGCCCTTATTCCCAAATCTGACTCTCCCCAGACCTTCAATGAATTTAGGCCTATTTCTCTCTACAATTGTATATATAAGATCATCGCCAAAATCATTGCAAATCACCTAAAGCCTATTTTATCTGAGAACATCTCATCGGAACAGTTTTCCTTCCTTAATCATCATTAGATCCATGAAGTTATTGGCACTGCACATGAGGTTCTTCATTCTATCAAGATCAAGAGGCTAAAAGGTATGATCCTTAAGATTGATTTAGCAAAGGCTTTTGATCATACCAGCTGGCTATATTTGAGAATTCTCTTGACTCACTTGGGTTTCCCTATAGCTTTCATTAACTGGATCATGTGCTGCATTACCAATGTCTCTTATAGTGTTCTTATCAATGGTTTTGCCTCTCCATTTTTTCATGCTAAGTGGGGTCTAAGACAAGGTTGTCCACTCTCTCCCCTTCTTTTTCTATTGGTCATGGAAGATTTGAGTCAGCTCATATTTGAGGAAAGAAGATTGGGCAGGCTACAGAGTATTAAAATTACCAACAATTGCATCATATCACCTCTGCTCTTTGTTGATGATGTCCTTATTTTCCTTAATGGATCGATTGGTGATATGTTTGTATTATTTTCTATCTTAAAGTCCTTCTTCCTTTCTACTGGCATGGAGTGTAATCAACAAAAATCATACTTGACTGATGTTGGTTGCTCCCAATATGAATCTCACTTTGCACATTAGAGCTTCCCCTTTTCTATTCCTCCCTTTGATGATGGCCGCAAATATCTTGGCTTTCGACTCAATCCCATTCACTACAAAATATTTGATTGGACATGGCTAGTGGCAAAGATTGAAAGGATACTGAATATCTGGCACCATCGATGGCTATCTAGGGTTGGGCACCTCACTCTTATAAAATTTGTTCTGGAGGCAACACCGATGTACTGGATGTCCTTGGCTTGGATTCCAAGGGGCATCTTGGCTAGAATTCAATAGCTGTGTTGTAGATTCCTATGGAAGGGGAAACAAGAAGGACATACTTATGCTTGGGTCAGATGGGAACACATCGCACTTCCTAAGAAATGGGGAGGTTGGGGCATGAAAAATCTTGAAGCCTTTGCAAAATATCTTGCTTCCAAGATGGGTTGGCAAGTTCTCACTGCAAATAATTTGTGGACCGAGGTGATCATTCAGAAATATATCAGTCCACTCCACCTCCTTGATTGGATCAGGCACCCTACTTGGAACAGATCTAACATCTCAACTATCTGGCGAGTTGTATTGAACTCTCTATCTTACATCCATGATGGTCTGGCCTGGAGGGTTGGATCTGGTGACTTGGTCTGCATTGGTATGGATCCTTGGTTTGGTTGTGGGAACGCATTTCATTTTCCACCAGAGCTCATATAATTTCTCATGAACACAGGTATCTCTCGCCTCACACACATTGCAGATCTGGACAACTCATTTATTTTCTCACAGGCATGGAAATCTATTGATCAATTAGGAATTCCAGATATCTGGCATAATGTATGGCACTCCTACACTAATGCCCTCTCTGAATCACATGTTTGGATCACAGAGGGTGAGGATGAGCTCATTTGGGTACATGCACAACATGGTTCCTACTCTCCTAAGGAAGGTTACCCCTTAATATTCTCTGATCATAAGCCACCTATTATTGACTGGTGGTGGCGCGCTCTCTGGAATTTGAAGGCACCTCCAAGAGCCAAGTTATTCATGTGGTGTATCCTTTGTAATAAAGTTACCACTGGGGATAATTTACAGAGGTGATCATTTCAAGGACCAACCTGGTGCATTCTCCGTCAACAGACTGCAAAATCAATTGAACATATTTTTCTTCATTGCTCTATCACCACATCTTTCTGGATACAAGTTCTATCAACACTACATCTCTCCAACAGATGGCAAGGTATAAATATCTTGGAGGCTTGGAAAACATGGTGGACTAATGTGCAACCAACCAAAATCAGGAACCTCCCTCTTTTGATCTGTTAGTGTATTTGGTTGCATAGGAACAAGCTAATATTCAAGGGAATCACACCTCAATGGACTTTAGCATTAGCTCATCTTATTACTATTTATAATAGTATTCCAGAGGATGATCACCCTCACCCAACTCACACTATTAATGCAGAAACCATAGATAGGAATATACCATGGGCATATTTTGATGGATCAGCTTAGCAGAATGGTTGTGGAGGGGGAGTAATCCTTCATCTCAATGCCAATCATTATTTCAAAATTCAGATGGGTCTAGGAGAAGGAACAAACAATTATGCTGAGCTCATTACCCTTCAACACTTATTATACTTTGCACTTGAGAAGGGATGTAGTCACATTCAGATTTTTGGCGATTCCAAACTCATCATAAATTGGTTTAATCAACAATCTGTCTATCACGTGCACACACTCCAAAATATTTTGGATGAGGCTTTGCTACTGAAATCACAATTTGACTCTATCATTTGTCATCACATATACACACACCTATAAATATAAGTGCGGCCAAGCATAATCAAATTAGGGATTTGGAAGTATCATCATATGTTGAAGCATGTTCCAACTATTAGTGTTATGTTACTTAAAATATTAGATGTGAGATCATAATCAAACAAGAAACAAAATGAGAGAGACATTAGAGCCAAGAAGATGCACAACCTGAAACAATGCACTAGTTAGTTTAATTATAAAATCTTTTTTCCAATATATATAGAGTTATAGAATAGGTAGGGATCAAAGCAATGTAGCCTAATGTTATTGCAATAATTGTGATAGTTGTGGCAAAGCTAAATGTTGTGAATACATATCACTACAAAATTGTGTTGATCATGTACACATGTATGATCTTATTATAATATTATATCCTTACTTCCTCTTGCCATTTTAAAATGAGAGGAGATATATTTTGTTATAAAGAGTGTACAAGTCCATGACTAATGCAATGATTTCTAGTGCACTAGGCCACAAAGAGATAATAAACTTTCGAATAAGTTGGATATCTCCTTACTATTATATGCTTTGGAAGTTTTGTGGTCAACATTGATTACTCTTATTGGTCATGTTGATTATGTCAACTATGAGATCCCAATGATGATGAGGAATCTAGTGTTAAGTTAGTTTAGTATTCTGCATGTTGAATAGTCAAAGATGCCACATGGATGCCTTATCAAAGGAGACCTTATGGAACACTAAGGATTAGGAGGGGTTATGTTTAAATAGAATGTGGCAAGGAAAAAATGTTTATCATTGAATCTATTATGAAAACCAAACTAGTCATGATCAAGGGTGTAATATATTGTCTACTGTGGCCCAAAATTGGATTATGCATTGATCAATAGAGAACAATCTCTCAAGCCCCAAGGGTTAGCTCAATTGGTCAAGTACCCTTTGTTAAAGCACCTTTTCTTTTGGGAGGTCATTGGTTCAATTCTCTTGAAACCCTTAGTGTCAAGCTCTGTGGTTGAGCCGACAAGAAGTGATCCCTTCAGATGGATCTTCCTGGTACAAATATTGCGTGGACATAGTGGTCACCGATCTATGGTGTCCTTGAACCAAATAGAAAAAAATAGAGAACAATCTCTCAAAACTCTTGTGTCTTGACCAACTTTCTCTCCATTCATCTCAACCTACTTACTGTTATAAACCTTGTTCCTTAAAAATAATAACAAACCAATAATTATAGTCCACTTTGAGGGGAAAACCTCCTTTTAAAATGAATACATTGTATAATACAAGAACTGATGATCCTAAGCCTAGGTATCCTTGGTATATATATAGGAGACAAAGGGTACAATTATAATGAAATAATATGATGAATTGTTCTAGCTAACATATCAATATACCAATAGAATAGTAATAACTCAATATATAGGGATTAATAAGGAGTTTTAGGGTTTAAATGGGGCTTATATATGGCTTAACATGCCCCTCCCATTCAAACAAGTGTTTTCATCAACACTTGATTAATTTAAGGTTTTTTTGTATAAACGACGCATCTTCCCAAGTCACCTCTTCCATTGGAAAGTTCTTCCATTTGATGAGGTACTCAATAATTGCTCGATTTCTAAAAAAAATAATCCTTGTTTTGATGATTTTTCTAGTTCTAGTATGATTTTTTCTTATTCATTAATCTATGGTAAAATATTTTGTATTGGGATCTTGCCATCAATTACCCTCTTTAAGCAATAAACATGGAATATTGGAAGTACATGTGAATATGGAGACAATTGCAATCTATAAGCCATACTTTTAATTCTACGTAACACATTATAGGGGCCATAATACTTTGGTGCTAACTTATTTTCCTTCTTTCAATGGTTGAGGAACATCTACTTATATGAATGTAGTCTCACAAATACCTAATCCCCCACCTAAAATTCCCTTTCACTGCGATGTTGATCTAAATATTATTTCATCTTATTTTGTGTTATAACCAAGTTGTCCTTCAATAGTTTGAGAACCTCTTGTCAGTACTTGATGTGGTCCTCCACTAACCTTTATAATCCATTTTCAAGTTAGATGTGATGGATGGAGGATGATATCCATAAATTTTCATAAATAGGAACAATTTTTATGAAGTATGGAAAGACGTGTTGTACCACTATTTTTCCAAAGGAAACCACTTGACCCATTGTGTTTATTTATTAGATTCAAAATCGCAGACATCCTTCTAAACATGTATTCACAATCTCAGTTTTCCCCTAAAATTGAGGATGGGAAAACTGAGATGGGATGTGAGACACTTGAGTACCCAAGCAAGAAAATAATTGAGACCAAAAATTTCCAATGAACATTGGATCTATGTCACTTACAATAATCTTTGATATTTCATGTAGCTTTTGGATTATTTCCATGAATGGTTCTACTAGTATACTTTCTTTAAAAGGATGAGAAAGAGAGCAAAAACATGCATGCTTTGTCATTCAATCTACCAATACCATAATGAAATTATTTCCTCTAGATTTGGGTAAACCTATAATATAATCCATTGAAACTTCTTCTCAATGCTAATTTGGTATGAATAATGGTTGTAGGAGTCCTAGGGTCTTTATTGTCTCTTCCTTTTTCTATTGGCATACCTCACATTCAACCACAAAATTTTGGCATATCTTCTTTAATAACTTCCAAAAAAGATCCCTTTGTGATCCTATAGTATGTTTTCAAGAACAATGAATGTCCACCTATAGGAGAAGTGTGTAATTCCGAAAGGACCTTCTATTTGAGTTGATAATTCTTACATAAGTAGAAGTGATCTTTGACCCACACCAAATCATTCTTTCACATAAATTTTTTACTACATAGGGGCCCTCCTATTATTGTTAAATGATCTTACATACCTTCTCATATTTCTTCCATTCCATCCTTACTTATTCCACCCAATCAGACTATGCAATGGAAATAGGGCATCATAAACCCTTTGTGTCTTCCTCGTTCCTTGAGAGTGCATCTGTCGTAATATTTTGTTTTTTTTTTTTCTAGATAATTTCAAATTCATTGTTGAAAATGGTTGTTATTGATGTCAAAGGTTGTCCAAATTAAAGAGAAAGTTACCTAGTCAAATAACATATTTCGAGACCTTTACAACAATATATAGCACTCCTTCTGGAAATTGTTTTTGGATTTTTGATGCCTTATTTACATACCCTATATTTGAATGATTTTTTACTCCCATTAACCAGCTCAAATGGGAGAAAAATATATATGGTTGGAAATATTATTCTAAGACCTTTGCAATGATATATGGAACTCCCTCTAACTATTCATGATTGAAATAAAATGATTTTTTCAGTATTCATTATACATTTTTCCAATTGCATAAGTCAGCCTAGCCAGTGGACGAGTCAGCCCATTCTAGACCCAAAATGAACTGTAAATAGTTGTGTGAAGGAGCATTTCTAACCACCGAATCAAGTAATTTTGGATTTGCTCTAGGAGTCTTTAGCGAAGGAAGAAGGTAGCAGAACAATGGTTCACACCTTGTGAACCAAGAAGAGGAATTTGAGTTATGTTGAAGGGAAAACTGAGTTTCTTCGAAGGGCAAGCCAAGTTCTATTGCAGGGAGAAATGAGTTCTATTAAGGAAGCCAAGTTCAGGAGGTTGATTTTTCTAGGAGGTTGGCCCAAGATGAGCCCTTACTTAAGCCATAAATTTGATTTGAAGCTGAATTAAGGGCCTATTTATGGGCATATTTCTATTGTGTAAATGTGTTGAGTAGGTATAGCCCTAAACCATTGAAGTTGCATAATTTTGAAGGATGAACTTGATGCTTGAGTCCTAACATACCTATTGTTATTTTTACCCTATTTTTGGAGTAAGACAAGCACTTTAAAAAGGTTACCTTGTAATCTTTTCCAAGACATAATTATGTGGTGCAAAATTGTGGTGACTCTGTGAGTACAAGCAACCAATAAGGAAGGCCCCATACATCTGAGTATAGGGAGAAGGCATGTTGCATAGATTGGTCCAAATTGTTATAGTGTTGAAGCAAGGATTACCAAGTTATGTAAAGAGTTATGAATATCTATCTTGGTAGGAGTCAGTAAATTTGTTAGGGGTTAGATTTGTGTGATATTTTTATGTGAAGTGGATGGGCTAAAGGACATGATGTAAGGTATAGTAAGGAAAAATGTGTAGAATAAGGAACCTTTTAAGGAAGATGTGCTACATGTAGAAGTGGGTGATGTGAAGGCCTCAAGGTGATTACGGCAAAAGAACTGGGGTTGAATAAGTCAAAAGGAACATATCAAGAACAATAGGGAAATCCAATAAAGTATTGATGACGGTTCAAGGACCAAGAAGCAGAAGGATATGTGATTAGGCTTGAATAAGTAAACCTAGGAATGGCATGGTTGGGTGAAAACACCACTAAAGAAAGGAAATTTGTGTGAACTAGGAGAAGTTGTGAAAATACCTTGAAGAGGTAGGTTGGTTCCTACAAATTGTTGAGTTTTTACTTAGCTAAGAGAATTAGAGTCTCCTATAGGTTGTTGCCTATGAATTTTCTAAGTTGGTGCTTACTTTGTATTAAGAATTTTACAAAAGATTTACAAAGATAAATTGTATAAGTGTTTCTTATATAAATATATGTGTTTCATGATTTATGTGCATCAAATTTTTATAAGCTAAAATTGTTAATAATAATGAAATATTATTTCACCACCCCAACACCCCCCGCCACCCCCCCCCCCCCCCAACTTAGTATTTCCAACATTCACAATCTATAACCTTTGTAACCCATTTTTGTTGCTCTTTTAAAGATATTACTTGTTCCAAAAAGTACTTCAAACTATCATGATTTTGTTTACTTTGAAGTGTCATCCTATTAGGTATGGATGTTATTTCTTAACTGCATGTAGTATGGACAACATTTATTTTTCATAGATTAGAATAAGTGAGTTATTTTTTTAAGTTCACTACTTTCAAAGGCAATGAGTCTTCCTCTTGCATTAAAATTGTGTTAATTCCATGGCCTAAGGAATCACACTCCATAATGAATGTTCTTGCGAGGTGAGGCATGGATATGATGAGAGTTGTACACATAGCCTCAATTTTTTCGAAAAAAATGTTTGCTTCTTTAGTCCAAGAAGATGCTTCCTTATTCAATAATATTGTTAGAGGTGCTACTATTTGACCATAATTATTAACAAACATGTAATATTATCCTACCAAACATAAAAATACTTTGAGTTTCTTCAAGGTATTTGGGATTGACCATTCCCTCATAGCTTTGATTTTGTCGGGGTCTAGTTTGACAACTTCAAGGGATATAATATGAACCAAATATTCCACTTCTCAAAACCCAAAAGAACATTTGGAAGGATTTGAATGTATTTGTTTTTCTCAACATATTTGCATGATATTCCCAAGATTTGTTGTAGATTAGTATATTATAATAATAAAAATACAAACACAAATTTTCCAAGGGTTTGAAAATAGAATTCATCAAGCTTTGAAATGTTGAAGGTGCATTAGTAATTCCAAATGGCATAAACAAAAACTGATAACAATATTCATGTGTTCTAAAGTTTGTTTTGGGAATGTCTTCTTGTGTCATTCTAATATGATGATATCCAAAACAAAAATTCAACTTATTAAAGAAAGTTGGTCCATGTGATTCATATATAAATTCATCAATGACAAAATATGAAACTTATGTTTTATTGTGGTAGTGCCATGTTCTAGTTGATATGAGATTTATGCTACTTTGACTTTGAGACATCATTTGACTTATATATTATTATTTGAGGATATCATTATGATTATCCAAATATTTATGTATTTTGATGAGACATGAATTTCATGATATTAAGATATTTTACTTTCATTATGATGATGATGATGATGTTGATTATGGCCTTTATATGTGATCATTCATGATGTTTACTGGATGATAGTTATATCATGTTTATCAATCGTGATTAAATATTTATTGATTTTAAAAAAAAAATAGGACTATGGACACAACCCATACCATGATGGTTTGAGTCACATTGTGATTTATGTTTGTGTTCTGGTATTTGATATTGATGTAGATAGTGGGTATGCTCATATGGATAATATTAATGAATTTTCTTACATTTTTTGTAGGCACTAATAAGTGTTGACCAGACGACCCACATATGGGGAGTGGGATTGTAGGTGGGGACAGGACATCTTTGGAGGGGTGTGATCAATGTCCCTGGTCATATCTATTGGTACTCTAGTCATGGATTAGGATGCAGTACGGGGGGTGGGGCACTTATCCTTGGATTTGTACTTGTTATGAGGGTTGGACCATGAGTATGGAGGCTCACAACGCACTACCGAGGGGCACACATCAAGGATAGCCTTGATCCTTAGTCAACACAAAATTATCAACAAGGGCAATGAGGAGTACTAAGTTTTTAATCCACCAATATTTCTTTCCCATGTTGGGATCATAGTGTTTGAAAGTAAACCTATGGCACCCTTGGAAAGTGAGATTCTTAAAGGGAAAAAGGGTGGAACCCTCCACACCAGATGGAGGTTAAGGAATTATGTGATTTTGGTTAATTCATAAGTCCTTAAGGATTGATATGTTATGGATGATTAAAGAGAAAAAAACTTAGAAAGTTAATGAATATCAAGTTAGTCTAAAGTTTAAAAGTGTTAACTTGAAAATTAAACTAAATATGAAAACACAATAACTGAAAGAAATGACTTGGCTAACATTAGTAAACTAATACTTAAAAATGGTGTTTAAAGTAAGTTAGAGTTAAGTAAGTAATAGCTACAAAATTGAATTACAAGTTATCATGTTTAAAGGGGGGATTAACCTAAAGTTAAATTGATATGGACATTACTTAACTAAAATCTAAATCAATATGTGCATGAATTGAATTATTTAAATAAATAATTCAAAGAAATTAAAATCAATAGAACCTCACCTAACTGAGAAAATACTAAAAAGATAACTAAATTTGAAAAGGAGAAATTTAAGGAAGTAATCACAACTAACATGGACTCTTTCTGAACAAGTGAACAATGAGGAGAAAATTTAGGAACACACGACTCTTGGGTGAGAGAAAAAATTATTAAAAAAAATAATAGGAATTTACATGAGAGCCAAATTGTGGATAAGACATGTGTGCGTGAATAATAAAATTTATGGAATTAAATAATTAATTATTTTTGCATGTGAAACAAGTCACTCACATCTAATCCTCACATATAATACTCTATAAAAGGAACACATTCTTATGGATGGGGCATCCTTGAGCTCCCTAGTGCTGGAGGGGTGTGGTAATGACATTCTATGTATTCTTGTGAGAACTTGTGAGACTGTAATCTTGTGAGTGTAAAATTCTGAGCTTGAATACTTGTTGGATAATGTGATGGATAGGAACTTATTGATCTAGGGTAATTAGGGTTGCGGTCCAATTCCTATTGGTTATTATTGTTCTATGATCCTTCCGAAAACCTTATTGTGGCTCGAGGGGGGGTGCAAAAGGAAGAATAATATCTTTTCAGTGGTAGTGTGGACAACTGATTGGTTCATCAACTTCAATCTAGTACATTGAGAATTACGAAAGATTGATCGTTAGAGCTACTTCAAGCAAGGAATAAGGATTGTGACAACTTACATTAAGGAGTCTACTTTCACTTGGTAAATGGTAGCCTCTTTGTAATTTGTTTAATGGACTATTTAATAAAATGTATAACTTGAATGTTGGTACTATAAATGTTTGTAGCAAACTTTGTTTATATCAATATAGTACTTATAAACTTCCTTGGAATGGTTTCCTTCTAGTAAACCATACCTTAGATTTGGAAATTAAAAAATTTGATAAATCTATATTGTATTACATCTATAAGATTGTTGTGAATTGTTGTAAAAAAATTAAAAGTGACAATTTACATTGAGTATTGAAGTTATAAAATTGTTGGGATTACATTTTCTAGATGTGTTGTAGCGGCTACAACCACCCTCCAAAATTTTGCATATGCTTTGATTTTGGATCCTCCCTTCTAAACTATTGCAGCTCATCTTGCACTAATCTAGGTACTTGTGCTTCAACTGAGCTTTATTATTTCATCCTGGCTTGCGTTTCTCACTTATTTATTTTTCTAACACATAAGTCGATCTCTTGACTTGGTCCTTGAAAGTTTCGGGCTTGCCTTGGAGAACTGCGCAATTCTTGAGGGCATCTGGCCTTGCTCTTGGGAATTGTGTAGTCCTAACTGCCAGTTAGCCTTGAGCTCAGGAAATGCATAGTACTAGATGGAAGCTAGCCTTGAGCTGGGAAATTGCGTAGATAGGAGAGGTGGCCCAGATCCACTCAGCCCAAAAATTGTGCAAAACCCACTATGCTAAAAAACTTCTCAGTGCATGAACAAGAGAGTTGCCTAGTCCTTCCCAGAACTGCACAATATTTCTAGGCAATGCATGGCAGTTTTTTTCCCAAAAAAGAAAAAAATAAAAAAATCATCCCTCAAAAATAGGGATCTATTTTTAGCAACCCGAAGGAGGCACTTGAGTTATTTTGGAAACTTCTTCCAAGTGTCGCTTTTTCTTGATTTTTGGCATACACATCATAAACCCTAACTTGACCAAATATATTTAATTGACATTGTTAGATCTCATTTGCACATTCGATCTTGGAGCTTTGGCATTCCCGAGGAGATCAAGGAACCTTCAGTGTGATCGTCGTCGTTTTTCTGGGTGAGGTTTGCTTTTCTAGTCTTTTGCCGCTTTTTTTATCGCTTTTTGTTGTTTAGCTTGTGAGAGTGTTGTTTCACTTGTTTCTTTAAATGAATTATAGCGTTTTAACTTGTTTTAGCTTGTAGAAGTGTTGTTTCAAGTTTTAGATTTCCTTTCTTAAGTGTCGCATTTGTTTTCCTGTTTTTGCACCAATAGTCGTCGTTGCAACAACTCTCTTCACATGCTTAATTTTCCTTCAATTTAATTGATTCTTGCACTTGTTTCACATGCAAGCATCAACACTTAGTTAGATCTACACTCAGTATCACACCATCCTTCAGATCTTCTTTATTTTCACACTCCCCTTAGGCATATTTGGGTCCCCTTGCCCATATCTCACACTTCAGTGCATGCACTACGCAATCTGGGATCTCAAGGCCTCTCCCTTGGCTTTTGGAATTGCATAGAGATTTTCTTGGGTTGGCTCCAACTATGAATTGCGCAATTCCAGGAGCCATCCTCCCAACTTGGCCACTGATATTGCGTAATGTGTAGTCTCTCCCGGCCTTGGCCCAAGATTGAATTGCACATTTTGAAGTTCCATTCATCAAGCTTCCCAACTGACTGTTAGGACTATGCAATACACAGTTCCCACAGTCAACCAATGACCTATGTTAGCTAGAATTGCATAATTATTCCCATCATGAACCCGATTTGTTGCTTGGTATTGTCTTGAAGTTTCTTTGGTTTTAAAGCTTACATTTTCCTACCATGAGTGTCCTCTTTGTCCCGCACGTAAAATAGTTGTTGAGAATCTCTCTCGCAGTTACAACTAACATGGCATCCAAGAGATTTGCATCAAAGGAAACCACTGAGAGCAGTAATGGGGAAGAATTTGAGCAGACATCAGTGGATTTGCCAGTATATGTTGATACTCAGTTGTTCATTGGGAAGGGTTCAACATTAACATGGCAGAAAATAAAAGATACTTTCACAAAGAACTTCAAGGAAGACTTAGAGGACCAAGAGGGTTATCTTAGTATCCAGCGATCATGCTTATACAAGGTTGCATGCAAGTGCCCCGCCTTCCCATGTGTGGATATTATCAATTGGATTGTCTCACACACAGATTAAAAAACTATGACATTGAGTAGTGCCAACGGGATAGAGCTTGCCACCTTCAGGGCATAAAACTTTAAAAAGATGTATCATTTACCCCAACCATGAAGTGCATGGACTCATTTTTCAATGCCACCCATAGCTTTTTGAACACTAGAGATATTGTCAAGCGCTAGGTGAAAGAGTTGTCAAAGTTTAGACAGACACCCACTCATGTTTACAAGACAAACTTCCTCAGGAAGGCTTATCAATTCTTGATCATCTTTTCCTGCAGAATATATGGTCAAGAGAACACATAAATATTTCCTGAAGGGTGGGTATTCATATTTGATCAGTTGGTGAGTGATGGGAAGCCATTCAACTGCTCATATTTGTTGGATCATCATTTGAAGATCCATGTGACTAACACTCGGAATATTCCCAAGAATGAGCAAGCAAGGTTTTACATGTCCGCTTACTTACTGGATGAAATTTGTGCCCAGCAGCAGTTCCCTGGGATGAGTTGGGAATGGACACCAAAAGAGACTGCCATCAACATCTATTGCAAGTTTCTTTCTAACTGTAGCTATCAAGGAGTGATGACAAGGCTAACTAACCATTTTATCATCCCATTGTACAAGATTATCTTTGAGTAGGATCCACCTTGCATGTTACAAGAATAAATGGAGGCAATAGTAAACATTGCAGATTGGTATGCCTAAGAGTGGCACCTTCATCAAAGTGTTTTTCGGATAGAAGCCTCTACATGTTCTACCAAGGTATGCCACTGACAAGATGATCATGCAAGAAGTTTCATCTCACCTCTCTACAGGGTTTTCAGTAGGATTTGATAGGAAGAAGAAAGTGCCATGGCTCGCTCTTCCTTTGCGGATTGGATTATACGAGATTAAGAACTTGAAAGATGCACATGTCGAGGCTAAGGAGATAGTGAAGTTTGAGTTTGGAACCAAAGACTTTAATCCGTGTAATCTCCATGGTAGTTCCAATTACCACTATGCGAGGGTGTATTTTCAATGGATCCATGGGGCATGTCATTGGCCAGAGGAGGACCCTTGGAGGTATTGCTACAATGCCTCAAAAATCCATGAGTCAATTAGTATAAAAACAGCTTGGAAAGTTGCTCTGCAGATAGTAGCAGCCCCGAAAGCAACAACAACAGTAGTAATAGACAACAATCCAGTGAAGGACAAGGGAAAAAGGAAGGTTGTTGAGGATCTAGAGGGAGAGAAAAGTTGCAAGATGAAGGTAAATCATATCTTGGAGAAGGCATCTTTAGCAGTATAAGCAAAGAGGGAGTAGCGAATAAAGAGAGCAGAGTGAAGGAAGAGACAAAATCAGAGGCTGCAAGAAGCAGAACTGAAGTTGCAGGAGACAGAGAAGAAGTTGAAGGAAGAACAAGAGTTGAGGAGGAGAGAAAGAGAAGAGAAGCATAAACAAGAAGAAGAACAAGGGAAAGGCACGATGACGAAGAAAACAACGCCCATACATGTTGATGATTCAGAATAGGTAGTAGTTGAGGAAGAGGGTGAACAGATGCAGGATCAGGATCTTGCTTAGCAAATTTAGCAATTAATTGAAGTGACAGACATAGAGTTGGAACATGAGCCACATAATGAAGCCATTGACCTTATTCCGAGAGCACCAGAGGTCATCTCTTAGTCTCCACCACATCCAATGTCAGAACCATTCCCAAGCAAGCAATGAGATGTTTTTCTCCTTGATGATGATCCGGTCATGGATGTGTATAATATATCATTTGACAAGTTACAGAAGAAGATTGTACAAGCGCATAGGAATCATTTTCTATATGATCACACATCACCTGCATTCATCAAGGAAAGGGTGATAGTGTCAAACGCTAGGAAGCATCCAACTATCCTTGTTGAAGCCATCTTGGCATATGCAGGAGAAACAAGCTCAAATGTTAAGTACCTAATGACCAATAATAAACAACTGGAAAAGAACTTGCAGACTGCCAAGCAAGAGGCAAAACAACTTTGAGCATCAACATAGAATGTAGTTTCCGAAATGGGGGGGATGAGGAAAGTGATACTTTACGAAGTATCAACACTTGAGGGTACCATGTAGACACTCTATGACGAATTTGTAACCGTGCATAAAGAAGTTGTCCATGTGCATGGCCTACAACAATGGATCAAAGAGTTTGTTCAAACTCTCAAGAACATACATGTTGCCATCGCCCATGTACAAGAGTGGAAAATGCGGTATAAATGGGTCCCGTTTGACTTAGTTAAGAATATGAAGCCACAGGCAGAGCTGGAGAAAGTAAAGGTTCAGATGTTGATCCAAAACTACGAGCACCTCGCCCCATTCATCAATAGGATATAGGCCTCATATGTGTAGGTGTACAATAGTTTGGATGTCATGGTGAGAAAGCACAAGATCCTATCAATCAGTTCCCTCACCAATGTTAGACCCAGGAACCAAGTCCAGCTAGAGATCAATGAGTACATAGAGCAACTAAGATGAGAGGCCACTAGAGAAGACCTGGAGCTAAATGCACACAACATGCATAAGTACATCAGTGGTCGTGTCAAGATGAAGACCATGTGGCACATGCTTCAGAACGAGTTGGATACAAGTTCCAAGACCATATACTCGGATGCCATGGAGGCAATAGTTTGCTTTCATAAACACACCATCAAACTGTTTTGGGACACCATCATGCAATACCAATATTTGCATCAATATGTGACCGAGAAGCACCAAGTGGAGGTTGTCGAGTTGGTATTTCCCCAAACTTCGGAATCATATTTTTTTGTATTGTTAGGTTGTCTCTAGCCTATTTTGTCTCACATGGGTACATGTGGAAAATGTAATATTATTTGTAAATATGACGTAAGTGAAATTCCAAGTGTCATTAGTGGAATGTGAAAGGTCATCATGTTATGTAATGAGTTACTTGTAAAGAAGTTGAAGATTCGAGAGGGTAGTCAAAGAGTCACAAAGGGGAATGTCAAGGGTCACCCCACAATTTGTTATAAATAGAACCTCATAACTCATAAAAGGGGATTTTGGGAGCCAAGATTTTTGCTAGGCTTAGGATTAGAAAAGGCTTGGGAGTATTGTGAAGAGCCTTGTCTTCTCCATAGCATAGAGAAATATACATCTTTGGAGGAGGTGTTCTTGACTGTAATGTTCCACTATTTGGTCTAGTGGTTGTCAATGGTGTATGTATGAATGGAACTTTCACTTATAATAATAAAATCAGAGCCAACACGCTTTCATCCATATGTTATTAATGTAGTTGGACTATTCTGATATCTTTAGCAATGTATGTTGTTTAACTTATGCATTTTCTTATGAACTATTTTGTATGCAATTATACGAATCTTGTTGAATGTTTGCTTTTGGATTAACTCATCACTTTAATGTGTGGATTGTTCTACATTTTAGCTTGTGATTTCATTTCACTCGTGTGTTCCTTTCAAGTCGTGTACTATTACAGGCTTCTAAGGGGAGCACTTCCTTTTCCCCTCCATGTGTTAGAACCTTCATGCATCACATTTAACTCTCAACAGGGTCACACACTTGTTCTCACCCAAAGTTATCGTACTTACCTCTGCACACTACTGCGGTCAAGGCATTACACTACCACCCACTATTGGAACTCCTACTCCAAACGGTTTGAGGTCTACTTGGGACTTCATATTAGGGAGATCCCCTAAATGTTGGCAGGTCCAAGAAGGGCCAGATGACAAGTTGAGCCCTTGAAGTTTGTTTTGAATTTATGCACATATTTCATTACTTCTGTCCAAATCATAATCCCGACATGTTTTCCTCACACTGTTGATTTTGAAGTGTTGGCGAGCATCATAGATTACTTGTCCAAATATAAGTTCAATGGCGAGAATGGAACAACCTTGTTTAGGCACGTAGTTGCATTTGTTGGCTTCTATGACATGCATGATATCCTGTTAGATGATATTTCCTGTGGGTTGTTCGCTTTCACATTCGAAGGGCGCACAAATAAATGGTGTCACACATTGCCTGCAGCCTCTATACACTCTTTTGATCACTTTTTTAGAGAATTATGTCGTGCTTTCGTTCTTTATGATCGTAAATCCCTTAATAAAAATAAAATAAAATTGTGAAAATCACCTGACGAATCTCTTCAATATTTTCACGATCGTTTTCTTCACTACTGTTATGAATTTCCCAAAGATGAAGTTGACTGGGAATTTTTGGATGAAATATTTCAATATCTTGTTCACGTTTCCAAGAATCCGCATGAGTTAGAATATTTCGAACCTTTCCCAACATACCTCAATGTTATAGCTTCTAAATTTGAGATGAAGAATATTGTTGTCCCAAGTGACCCTCCGTCCCCTTCTCATCAAACAACTCTAGCTTCGCAGGTCGATGTGGGAGAAATTGAGAATCCACCTATTGATCTATCACCATCTCCTCCTATCCCACTTGCTCAGGATTTCTGCACAGATTTGGAGTGTAATCCCGATGGTTAACATGTGGCCTTATCTCCTCATCCTTCATCCTTCAATCCCTTTTATCCTCCGTATTTTGTTGTGTTGTGTTCATCCGTCTCAGATCTCACATGTGATGTTCATGAGGATCAAGTTCTGCATGAAGTTGGTGTTGAACAACCAACCTACGCTATCATTTTTTATGAGTATTTGTGGGAGTCTAAACAAGAATCTATGGTGAAGGATGACCTCCTTATGTCTACACCTCATATGATTTATCCTGACATCTTCCACAATTCTACCATTTTTGTTCCATCTTATGAAAATTTGTTTCCAAATGTTTCTATCTCCAACCATTCCCAGAACACATGGGATGCCAACTTTTCATTTGATTGTGGATAGGACAAATCTATCTTTCCCGGTCCTCCCAATCTCTCATCTTATATTTCTGGAAACATAGAGGGTGAAATTTCTCATTTTTCATCATCCCCTCTTTATGATTCTTCAGATCATGAGGATGTCGATAACCACCATCTTGAATTTTTTGATCATGTTTGTCATGATCTTTTCATTCATTCTCCGATCATGATTCTAATTTTCCTATTGTTGATATTTCTAAGCATCAACCTTAGATGATCCATAATCTGATGAATTGGAAACTCCTCAATTTGTCAAGGCACTTCCGCCTGAGCTAATGGTTATGTTAGTTTCTCATAGCCTTGAGGTTAGTTCCACTCTTGATCTTAAAAATTTTAAATCTTTCCAGGCTCCTCATCACTCTGTTCTTCACATCGAAAATCAATCTATTTCACAATTTTTGCATCCTCCACAGAAATCACACAACCCTATTACTCAAACATTGGAGGAGTCGTACGTTGCAAGCATTGTTGTGAAATGGAAATTTTCTTCTTTCTTTATGTTTACTCATTTTTTAGGTTCGAAGGCATGTACATTCTTGTCTTCCACGCACAATGTGATAGGACACCATGATACGTCTGCAGAGTGTCTTTCATGTGATTTTCATCTTTACTTGTTTGTGGATGCATTCAAGATTCAAAATTATTGGTTTAAATTCTTGTATATTTTTTGTTTGTTGGTTTGCTTGCATATCTTTCTTATTGATCATGCTCTCGCCTTCATGGGCCAACCAATGCGCTGATGGTTGCATTGTAAATATCACTTTACATGAGTTGGCCTATGTTCTTATTAGGTTAGTAGTAGTAGTGTTTTCTTTTCTTGTTTGTTTCTTGATTTTCTTACTTTGTCCTATTTTGTCCTGATTCTTTCCTTTGTTTGTTTTCTTTTGCACCTATAGGTTAGTTTACACATGAAACCGTATTTGGCTTCTTAGACAAGCATGGTGAAATCCAAGAGGAACTTGTACAACTATCAACATTTGTAATCTTTTTATTCCTCTCTTTATGTGAATCTTGCATTTATTCTAGTCGATGATACCCTGATGGAAAATTCTTTCCTTTCAGAGAGATTCATGGTGAAATCATGATGCTTGCACTCTTAACTATTACCGCCTACTCTAATTGGCTTCCTATTTTTGGTTAACCCTTGTCAACTTAGTCAAGTAGAGTAAGGAGGGGCGGGGGGAACCTTAACAAGTATGTCAGAGGTATATATAACTATCCTTCTCTAAAGGGACAACCTCTTTTGCTCTCAATAAATCAAGATCCCTCTTCCGCCTCATGAAATAAATAAGTGCCTATGCACAGTTCTTTGAAAACTGCAAAAATACAAAAATAAAATAAAGGGTGAAAGAAGAGAAAGGCCTCCTGTGCAAAGAGGTGAAGAAAGTAACTCCACCAGGGTACTGTCCAGGCCTTTGCGTAGTGGAGCAACACCATAGATGAAACTAAAACTCTAACAATGTATATTACTTGTGCATATATATACCTCTCATCCCCAATCGAAACAAATCAGTTGACTTGGCTTGGTATGTGTGTTGCCAATAAAGAGAATGGTAGGAACTACATCTTTAACTTAAGCTAAGTGAAGAATCTATGATATTCGAAGAACTGAAAAATAATTCTGGAAGAGTTAGACCCTCTTTGCACGAGAAAAGGTCCATACAGAGAGTTGGAGTTCTACTAATGTGTCGCCAATGTTATAGCAACTACAACCACCCTCCAAAATTTTGCATATGCTTCGATTTTGGAGCCTCCATTCTAAACCACAACAACTTAGCTTACACTAATCCAGGTACTTGTGCTTCGACTGAGCTTTATTCTTTTCATCTTGGCTTGTGTTTCTCACTTATTTCTTTCTCTAACACAAAAGTTGTTCTGTTGACTATGTCCTTGACAATTACGAGCTTGCCTAAGAGAACTGCACAATTCTTGAGGAAAATTGGCCTTGTTCTTGGGAATTGCGGGGTCCTGATTGTGACTGAGACTTGAGATCAGGAAATACGTAGTAATCAATGGAATCTCGCCTTGATCTGGGAAACTACGCAGACAAGAGAGGCATCCCAAAGTCACTTAGCCTAGAAATTGTGCAAAACCCACTGTGCTTAGAAACTGCTCAGTGCATGAACCAAAGAGTTGCCCAGTCCTTCCCAAAACTATAAAAAAATTTGGGCAATGCATGAAATTTGCTACCAAAAAAGAAAAAAGAAAAAATCATCCCTAAAAATAGGGGTCTATTTTTAGTAACCCGAAGGATCCACTTGAGTTATTCTGGAAACTGCCGCCAAGTGTCACTTTTTCCTTGATTTTTGGCATACGCGTCATAAACCCTAACTTGAAAAAATCTATTTAATTGATGCTGCTAGAGCTCATTTACATATTCGAACTTAGAGCTTTGGCATTCCTGAGGAGATCAATGAACCTTTAATGTGATTGTCGTCACTTTTCCAGGTGAGTTTTGCTTTTCTAATATTTTGCCACTTTTTGTTGTTTAGCTTGTGAGAGTGTTGTTTCACTTGTTTCTTTGAATGAATGTTGGCGTTTTAACTTGTTTTAGCTTGTAGAAGTGTTGTTTCAAGTTTTATATTTCCTTTCCCAAGTGTCGCATGTGTTTTCTCGTTTTGCACCAATAGTCATTGTTGTGGCGACTCTCTTCACATGCTTCGCTTTCCTTCAGTTTAATTGATTCATGCACTTCTTTAACATGCATGCATCAAAATTTAGTCAAATCTGCACCCAACATCACACCATCCTTTAGATCTACTTGATTCTCACACTCCCCTTGGGCAAATCTAGGTCCCCTTGCCTATATCTCACACTTCACTGCATGCACTACGCAATCTAGGAGCTCAAGGTCTCTGCCTTGGATTTTGGAATTACGCAGAGCCTATCCTAGTTTGGTTCCAACAACACACTGCACAATACCAGGAGCCAGCCTCCCAGCTTGGCCATTGATACTACACAATATGCATTCCCTCCCAGCCTTGTCCCAAGACTGAACTATGCATTGTGCAGTTCCAGTCATCAATCGTCCTAACTGACTGTTGGGACTTGGCAATGCGCAGTTCCCATAGTCAGCCAGTGACCTCTGTCAGTCATAATTGTGCAATTCTTCCCATCATGAGCCCAACTTGTTGCTTGGTCTTGTCTTGAAGTTGCTTTGGTTTTTAAGCTAACATTTGCCTACCATGAGTGTCCTCTTTGTCCCACATGTACAACAGTTGTCGAGTATCTCTCTAGAAGTTACAGTTATCATGACATCAAAGAGAAATGCATTAAAGGAAACCGCCAAGAGTAGTACTAGATCATAATTTGAGCATATATCAGAGGATTTTCTAGTATATGATGATACTCAGTTGTTCATTGAGAAGGGTAGAGAAATTTCAGCAGATGTATCATTTACCCTAGTCGGTAAAATGCATGGACTCATTTTTCTATGCTACACATAGCTTTGTGAACACTAGAGATATTGTCAAGGTTGGGTGAAAGAGTTGACAAAGTTTAGACAAACACCCACTCATATTTACAAGACAAAGTCTCTCATGAAGGCTTATCAATTATTGATCTTTTTTTCCTGCAGAATATATGGTGAAGAGAACACAAAAACCTTTCCTAAAGGGTGGGTAGTCGTATTGGACCAGTTGGTAAGTGATGGGAATCCATTTATAACACCCCCTCCTCCTAGGTCTACCCAAGCAACCATCCATCCGGGTAAACATGCGACGAGAGAGGTCACTATAAGGGATTCAACCTCCTTGATAACCTTAAGAAATGGAATCGACGAAACATATCAAACAAACCCATCCACATCAGCAACAACACTCTCATGAGACATGTCAGCCTCTCAGACATCCTGTCCCTAAGTCCCACTGATGTTTTAAGCCTTTTAACCCCTATTCACTCTCATGCTATATGCATAATAGCGTCAATAATCCAAAGTCACTCTCATAGGGCTATGTGCGAGCGTCCCTGGACTCTTTTTAGTAGACCTGTGCTAGTGTCCCTGAGATTTGAGCCTCTTTTCTAGCCTAGAATCCCATCCTTTGCTCATAACTTGTTACAAACTCTAGAATCCATCAAATACATGATGAAAAGATAAACAAATCAAAAATCAACCTGAGGACTAGGCTTGAGCATCCCCAACTAGGAATCACATTCTATCAAATGCTTGGCATCAATGCAACCTACAGGTCTAGGATACAAGACAGAGCATGAATGATTGAAAGAACTTATTAAACATAACCAGAAGGATCACCACCTTCTCCATTGAATTGTTATAACATCAATTAGGTCTTTCATCCATCCATTTGAAAACTACAAGTGAATACATGAAATAACCATGACATGAACGAGTCATATAACCATGCTTATAACCAACATAAAACTATATAAATATCAGAGATATGACAACCATTAAATCCACATATAAACAAGAGCAAAAGTAAGAGAACTTAGCTCTTATTAATCAAAGGAAAATCCGACCAGGCTCAGGACTTCCACAAACCACCCGACCATAGACATGGCTGAACCAAATATCTCTTTCAACCAGTCACCCCTGTGCCATATTCCAAGCATGAATGTGGGATCTCATAGAACAACCAATCCAAAAACAAGCAAGGGAATCTAGAGGTTAAACTGCCTCCACCCGCATCAAACCGTTATCACACCAAAATCGGTGCTCGGATCACAACCGAAGCGAACTTGGAATGCCATCCGAAATCCATCACTACCCTTGAGGAATTTTCTATCTTCTTGTCTCTCCGAATTTACCACAATCTAATCCCAGATCACTAGGAACTAAATCGAGACCAGTCTCTCAGGATTTACCGCAATCCAAACTTGGATCACTATGCCCTAAACCAAGACTCCTCCCTCAGGCTTTACCATATATCCTAACAAAACCGGTGAAGGGATTCCTAGGCCTTTGGGAATGAAACTTGAGACCACCTCTGCCTCGGATTCCGAAATCCATCTCGAAAACAAAGGTTCAAAACCAAGATAAACATCCCAACATACCATGGCATCCAGAAAAAGGAAAGGCTAGGTTGTAAACCATTGTCATAACCCAGCAAAACCATGCCACCGACAACAAGAGAACCATACACCAACATGAAAATCCATGCATGTCCAAACCAGCTAGGAAATCACACATGCAAAAGGTTACCTGCAAGTATTATTGTTGAAGCTTCATGATCCTATTTTTCCTTCCTTTCCCTTTTCTTGTTCTTCCTTCCTTGCTCCAAAGCTAAAGTTCTCCAAGAAAACTCTAAGTGACCAAGAGTGAGATAGAGAGATAATAATGAGATAGCTCCAAACATGAACTGACCAAATGTTACCAATCGATCCTCAGAAGAATTTTTATTAATGAGGCCTCTATTTTCTTCATATTCTATTATTTTCCTTCAATTTCCTCCTCACATGCAACCTGTGACCTTTCACCTTACTTTCCTCCCAATTTCCTTTATTTTCATAATTTCATGTGCCAAAAATTCCTTTTTTCCTTTTAATGCATTTGCCTTAGCCTTTGCAAATTTTCCTTAGCCAAAACACACATCTAATGATGCCCACTAGGATATCTTTGTCCAACATTTAGCTTGGAATAATCATCCCTTTTCCATGGTCTTATTTTTCCTTTATTAACTTTTATTACATGGAATTTTTACCAAGGATGTTATAGAACTCTCCTCCTTGGGGAACACTGTCCTCGGTGTTTAACCACACCATGGTTTCATTAAAACTGTTGAAAAGAAAATTTATTGCCCATGGAGCTTTTTAACTTAGCTCGTTGCAGTATTTACAATGAAAGACCTGCTCAAAAGCAAAACATCATGACAACATGACAATTTAATAACCATAATAACATGACACCCATACCTCTTATTGGAGATTTATAACTTAGCTCATGGAGGTATTTACATCCATATACATATATGTACATATACCAAAACATCAGAAAAACATATGCCAAGCATATACCAACATCAAACCAAAATTGCTTTGCCTCAACAGACAAACAATGAAGGATACAGGGTCTGCATTTGATCCGCCATCTCCCATGTAGCATCTTTAGGCCCAAAGTGCTTCCACTGCACCTTAAGTTTCTCTATGGCTCTGTTCCTAAGCATGATATGCTTCTGCTGCAATATTCACTGAGGCTCCAGCTAGAACTCTCCTTCTTGCTCCACCTGCAATACAGACCAATCAATAACATGATCAAGATCCTTTATATACTTCTTAAGCAATGAAATATGTAAAAAATCATGGACTTTCATTGTTGGATGAAATGTAAGTCGATATGCCACTGGTCCAATCCTCTCAAGGATCTTGAAAGACCCACAATACCGTGGTGCCAACTTGCTGCATGATCCAATCCTCAAAGATATTTTCTTGGGATTGATGCACAAACACACATGCTCCCCAACCTGAAACTCCTCAAATACCCTATTCTAATCCACATAACTCTTCTATCTGTTATGTGTTGCCTTTATATTCTTCTTTATAACCTACATTTCCTGCTCCATATCTTCCAACATTCCTGGTCCAATAAGTACCTTGTTCACTGGATCACTCCAGCTGATGGGAGTGTTACAACTCCATCCATACAATGCCTTGAAAGGACTCATCCTCAATAACTCCTGATAACCATTGTTGTATGCAAAATCAACCAATGGAAGATACTCCTCCCATTTCCTTTGTTGGTGCATCATGTACATCCTTAACATATTCTCCAAGATCCTATTGACCCTCTCTCTCTGTCCATCTATCCGTGGATAATAGGATGTACTGAAGGCCAACTCTATACCCAAACCTGCAAATATCTCCTTCCAAAACTTGAGAGTGAACTTTTCATCCATGTCCAACACAATCTTCTTTGGAGCACCATGTAGTCTCACTATCTCTCTGATGAACACCTGTGCTACCTCACTCGCTGAATATGTAGTCTTTACTGAAATGAAGTGAGCTACCTTGCTCAACCTGTCGACCGCAACCATAATAGAATCATGTTGCCTCACTTTCCTCTGAATACCTATAATTAAATCCATGGAAATTACCTCCCATTTCCATTTCGGAATCGCTATAGGTTGTAGTAAATCACCTGAATGCTTACATTCCACCTTTACCTATTGCTCTAAACATCTAGCCACAAACTCTGCCCCTTCCTTCTTCATATTCGGCCAATACTAGAACTTCTTTACTGTTGTCAACGTATTTTAATATCATGTATGACCTAAGTATGTCTTGGAGTGAAATCCCTCAAGATAAGCTTCTTGAGCCCACTGAAATTCGACACATAGATCCTGTCTCTAAACCTCACCAAACCATCTACCGTGAGACGATAATCTACATCTCGATCACTTGTACCTATACCTGCACCTGTACTTGTGCTCTATTGTAACCTGTGCATAATCTCCATGTATTTTTCATCTGGTTGTCCTTCTTGCAAGATCCTATCCTATAACTTTGTCATATAAGAGCTCATAGATGCTATATGATTTACTTGTACCTTCCTGCCAAGATCATCTGCAACCTGGTTCTCCTTCCTTTGATGTATCTAATCTCTAAGTAAAACTCACTAAGGGTATCCAACCATCTAGCTTGCCTGGCATTTAGATTTAGTTGGTCAAACAAATACCTCAACCCACTGTGATCACTCATCAATGTAAACCTCCTTCCAAGAATATAGTGCCTCCACATATTCAATGAATTTATAATTGCTGCTAGCTCAAGATCATGCGTGGGGTAGTTCTATTCATGCTCATTCATTTTTCATGACTCATAGAACACTACATCTCCTTCTTGTATGATAACTCCTCCAAGTCCTCTCTTGCAAGCATCTATACGCACTACAAACTCCTTGTCTGGATCCACAATCTTTAGCATTGTTTCATGTGTCAACAACTGCTTAAACTGCTCAAAACGTGCCTCACATTCTTTTTTCCATTCAAAATTCTTACCTTTCCTCTGCAATGATGTGATAGGATATGCAATTCATGAGAAGTTCCTGATGAACCTCTTGTAATAACATGACAATCCCATAAATGATCTCACCTCATCCACATTGTTGGGTGCTGCCCACTCCATGATGGTCGTTATCTTTTCTGAATCCACTACTATGCCATCCTTGGAGACAACATGCCCCAAATAATGTACCTCGATTTGAAAGAACCTGCACTTACTAAGTTTAGCATATAACTAATTCTCTCTTAGAAATTTCAACATTGTTGCTAAAATCTCGGCATGTTCTTCCTCATTCTTAGAATATACCAATATATCATCAATGAATACAATAAAAAACTTGTCTAGATAAGGGCGCAACACATTATTCATCAAACACATTAATTTATTTGGAGAATTGGTTAAGCCAAATGGAACAACAACAAACTCATAATGCCCATACCTGGTGTTGAAAACAATCTTGAATATATCCTCTTCCTTGATGCGTACTTGATGGTATCCCGATTTAAAGTTGATCTTAGAGAAAAATGTTTCTCCCTTCAACTGATCAAACAAATAATCAATCCTCAGTAATGAGTACTTGTTCTTGATCGTTACCTTGTTCAGTTGCCTATAATCAATGCATAATCTAAGATTACCATATTTCTTCTTCACAAACAGCAATGGTGCACCCCAAGGTGATACACTTGGCCTAATGTACCCATTGTCAAACATTTCCTTCAACTGCAACTTTAACTCTACGAACTTAGGTGTGCTCATTCGGTAAGGTGTTTTTGATGTTGGAGCTTCCCTTGGCACCAACTCAATAGAAAAGTCTACCTCCCAGTGAGGTGGCCACTCTGTAATGTCCCCAGGAAATACATCTTGAAACTGCTGCAAAACTGGGTACCTGCTTAACACATATGCATCCACAACCTCCTTACCTTTTTCACTAGAAATGTGTACTGCAAACATCACACAACCTTTTCTACAACTATGCTTAGCCTATGTGGTGGTAACCATCCTCACTGATGTAGGCTTCTTCTTTCCTTGTAAAGTCCTCTTTTCCCCACTGTCATCCACACACTCAATGGCTTTGTCGAAGCAATCCACTTTGGTCCTGTGAAGGTATAGTCAATCCATACCCAAAATCATACTATGCGATCCCAATGGAAATACATTCAAAAGTGCCCCTATAGGATTACCATTTAACTCAAATGCACAAGCTCTCCCCAAGGGTGAACTCTCTTCTTCGTGCCTGTAGCCAACTGTACCAACCAAGATTCTACACACACTTCTTTTCTCAAGCCACACTTATACACCAAGCCAGGATTAATATAACTATAGTTAGACCTAGGATAAATCAAAGTAGAAACGACTTGATCACAAATTTGGCCCCTACCATCTCAATGATCGATGCCTGATGATTTGCCTGCATGTTTTCCACATCTACATAGATCCAAGTAATACTATGACCAATATCACCAACTGTATGCACCTCCTAAGCACTATAGATATGGGTTCTACCACCACTTTGATACTGTGGACAATCCCTCTTATTATGATCCTTACCACATATCCAACATTGCAATGGTTCCCTACCACCGCCTCTAGCCCACTGCTCTCCATGTCCCTTCTCAGATGTATTGAGTCTCTTGTAAGGAACTACATTTTCTTTCTCACTTGCATCTTGAGGTCTTCCTCTCTTTGGTGGCCATTTTCCTTTAGCTTTCTCATTTCTTTTCAAGCCATGCTTAGGCTCAACTTTGTGCTTCGACTACTCATAAAAATGTTTCAACTTTCAAATGGCCTCCTCCAACGATCTAGGCTCATTATACTCAATCCGGTCTCTATATGCTACTGGAAGTCCACTAATGAATCTTTTAACCTTTGCCTTCTCCTCCCTGAGGTAAGGCACATAACTTAATAGCTCCAAAAACCTGCTAATAAACTGCTCATCTGTCATAGAACCCATCCGCAACTCATAAAACTCCTTTGCCCTATCATCATACTACCTCTCTAACAAGTAATTCTTCTTGAAGAGCCTTTCAAATGCATGCCAAGTCAAATATTCCTCATGTATACCTTTGACATTATTCACGTCTTCCCACCAAATATCACTTTACCTTTGAGACTGAGAGTGGTTATCTTTTCTTTCATGTTTTCTGAATAATCATGTAATCCAAAAAAATTATTCATACCAAGCAACCATGCCTCTGAATCCTATGATTTCTTCATCTCTGCATCAAATATATGTGGCTTTGCCTTAAATTCATATTGAAAGTATTCCCTGTCACTTCTGTTGTAAGGATGATAACGATGACAATCATGATGCCTCTCAGAGCTAGAATTGGAATAGTACCTCTGTTTATCACCTCTCATATCCGAAGTTTCCAACAACCTTCCATCTCTGATTATGTCAAATCTATATGATCTATGTCTACTAGGAGGCCTACAGCCATATGCCCCATTAGTTCTATCCTCCTTTCCATGGCTGATCCGAAGTGGTCCTTGTCACTGCAATTCTGACAAACTTTGAAGAAGTATCCTATTCACCTTTCTTTGTTTCTCTTGTTCTCGCATGATTTTGTGATTGTCTGCTTTGCAACTCCTTATTTATTCCTTCGGGATTCTTAATGTGTCCTCCAAATCAGAAGAGTGCCCCACACCACGCTTCTCATCTTATGCATAGGGAGATTCTATGTAGTCTACCACCTTGCTATCCATTTGATCTCTTTCCTACAAGGCATACTATGTCAACTAAACCAAATCACAATAAACCAATGTACCTTAGCATAATTTGGGGAGGATACCTTGTTTGCAAGATCATCAAATCAGCGTGACATATATCGAATAAGTGCATCAACGCATAAACATCATTCTAGCTAGGGTCCAGTCATCAATACAAGGCCATTTGAACAATGCATGCTATGACCTCATGCATGACAACAACCATTACTCCATTGTACACATTGCCGCATGCAACTATCGACATGCATAAGAAATGCCTAATCAACTACACATATGCATAAATGCATGTAGTCGAGCATAAGCAATCAATTTTTGTAACCAACCTACAAGATTGATACATGTAATCAAACATATCAAGAATTCAATCTAAAATACAAGAATGTAATCAAGTTGCATATAATCTTGTAACCAGTCATATACTTCTCACGATGCATCCCACAAAATCAACATCAATTTCCTCATGACAACCTTAATACAATCATGATCAACATGATGAAATGCAACAAGCACATGGAATGCAAGTGTAAGAGACACACATGCAACTAACATGCATGCATTCCCAACACATTCACCCAAGTAGAGCACAACCACGCTCTGATACCAATCTGTAACACCCCCTCCTCCCAGGTCTACCCAAGCAACCCACCAGTTGGGGTAACCATGCGACGAGAGAGGTCACAACAAGGGATTCAACCTCCTTGGTGACCTTAAGGAAATGGAATCGATAGAACATATCAAACAAACCCATCCACATCAGTAAAAACACCCTCGGGAGACATGTTAGCCACTCAGACATCTTGTCCCTGAGTCCCACTGATGTTTTAAGCCTTTTAACCTCTGGTCTCTCTTATGCTATAGGCATGACAACATCCAGAAGCGAAAGTTGCTCTTACAGGCCTATGTGCCAGCATCCCTGGACTCTTTTCAGTAGACCTATGCCAGTGTCCCCGAGATTTGAGCCACTTTTCTAGCCCAGAATCCCGACCTCTACCCAGAACTTGTTACAACCTCCAAAATCCATCAAAGACATGATGACAATATAAAAAAATCAAAAATCAACCTCAGGATTAGGTCTGAGCATCCCCAACTAGGACTGACATTTTTTCAAACACTTGGCATCAATGCAACCTACAGGTCTAGGATACAAGATAGAGCATGAATGACTGAAATAACTTATTAAACATAACCAGAAGGATCATTGCCTTCTCCATTGAATTGTTATAACATCAATTAGGTCTTGCATCTATCCATTTAATAATTACAAGTGAATACATGAAATAACCATGACATGAACCAGTCATATAACCATGCTTATAACCAACAAAAAACCATATAAATATAAGAGATATGACAACCATTAAATCCACATATAAACAAGTGCAAAAGTAAGAGAACTTAGCCTTTATTAATCATAGCTAAATCTGACTAGGTTCAGCACTTTCGTGTACCACCTGACCATAGACATGGCTGAACCAAATCTCTCTTTCACCCAGTCACCCCTGTGCCATATTCCAAGCATGAACGTGGGATATCGTAGAATAACCAATCCAGGAACAATCAAAGGAATTTAGAAGGCTAAACCACCTCCACCCTCATCAAACTATGATCACACAAAAATCGATGCTCCGATCACAACCAAACCGAACTTGGAATGCCATCTAGAATCCATCATTATCCTTGAGGAATTTTATGTCTCCTTGTCTCTTAGGCTTTACCGCAATCTAATCTTGGATCACTAAGCCCTAAACTGAGACCAAACTCTCAAGATTTACCACAGTCCAAACCTAGATCACTAGGCCCTAAACCAAGACTCCTCCCTTAGGCTTGACCATGTATCCCGCAAAAACTGGTCAAGGGATTCCTAGGCTTTTGGGAATGAAACTTGAAAACACCTCCACCCTAGATTCTGAAATCCATCCAGTAAACCAAGGTTAAAAATTGAGATAAACATCGCAACATACCATGGCATCCAAAAAAAGGCAAGGATAGGCTGAAAACCACTATCATAACCTGGAAAAACCATGCCACCGGTAGCAAGAGAACCATACACCAACATGAAAGGCCATGCATGTCCAAACCAACTAGGAAATCACACATGCAAAAGGTTACCTGCAAGTATTCATGTTGAAGCTTGTTGATCCTACTTTCCCTTCCTTTCCCTTTGCTTGCTTTTCTTTCCTTGCTCCAAAGCTAGAGTACTCCAAGAAAACTTTAAGTGACCAAGAGTGAGAGAGAGAGAATTTAATGAGAGAGATCCAAACTTGAACTGAAAAAAGGTTACCAATTGATCCTCATAAGCCTTTTTATTAATGAGGCCTCTATTTTCTTCATTTTCCATTATTTTCCTTCAATTTCCTCCTCACATGCAACTTGTGACCTTTCACCTTACTTTCTCTCAATTTCCTTTATTTTCATAATAAATGTGCCAAAATTTCCTTTTTTCCTTTTAATGCCTTTGTCTTAGCGTTTTCCAATTATTCTTAGCCAAAACACACATCCAGTGATTCCCACTAGGATATATTTGCCCAACATTAAGCTTGGAATAAGTGACCCTTACCCATGGTCTTATTTTTCCTTTATTAACTTTTATTATATGGAATTTTCACCAGGGTTGTTACACCATTCAACTGGTCAGATTTGTTGGCTCATCAATTGAAGATCCACGTGACTAACGCTTGCAATCCTCCCAAGAATGAGCAAGCAAGGTTTTACATGTATGCTTACTTACTGGATGCAATCTATGCCCAACATCAGTTTCCTATCATGAGCTAGACATGTGTTATGCTCCTATATCAATGGGTGTCATATTTCATGATTGACTGATGAAGTGCCAAATATGTACATCCTTTCCATGCTGCAAAGGTTCCATGTTTTGAAAGAATCAAAGAATTTAAAAAATGAAAAGAGGGTATGCCCTAAAAGAAAGATCAAAGGGCAAAAAGAATAAATTGGTCAAAAATAAAGAAAATGAACCCCAAATAAAAGACCAGGAAAGTGTGCTAGTCCAAAATGCCACTACTATCCTATTTTTTGCAAAGAAGTTCAATATGTGCAATTAGTGACTTCTGTCACAGTTGATGGATGGCCAAACAGCTTAATCTTGGCCAGTCCATGTTTAAATTTCTTGTTTTAGAGATAGAGAGTGAATTCTGTCCAAACAGTTCAAGCTTGGCAGATAAGTAGTCAGGTAGAGAAGCAAGGGTGCTCAACAGTTAAATCTAAGCCCCTGGAAGAAATAAGGGCAGACTTAGATAGGAGTGCAGTCAAAAGAAAAGAAGAGAGTAAGGGTTTGCTAGTTCAAATGCACCGAATCAAAAAGGAAGAAAAAATGTTAGGTGTATTAGGCTGGGTAGGCAGTTTTGATGTTGCAGAAGCAGGTTTGTGAGAAATTTTGTCTTAAAAGATAATGCATCTCATGCATGTCATAAGTGCCATGGCAAGGTGGTTACAAAACAGATGGAGCATGACTAATTTCCCTTCCCATTCCTCCAAAAACACTTACTAACCTTCCCTCAAGGACATTGAGATCTGCTCAGTGTACCTAGTTCACTTCATTTCATGAAAAGACTAAGTGAAACTCTGTGTTTACTTAGGATAATAAAGCCACATTTCTTGTGTAAAAATGCTTTTCTTCCATCTTACTAGGTTTTCCAAATTCATAACTTGGATACTTTTCACTCCTCTAAGCCTAAGTTTAACTTTATAACTTAGCGCTTTGGTTAAAAGGCATGTTTCTCATTTTAACCTATTTTAACTCTATTATATAGTTCCTACATAAAAATCCCCCCCTGTATTATATAACCATATAAAAACCCCAAGAAAACTAAATATCCCGCCCTTGGCTAAATATAGCCATATACCAATGTTTATGGGGTTAATGGATCATCCGGGGCCATTAATAACCCTGCATGCGCATAACATAGGGTTTATTTAACATTTGGTTAAATAAATAACCAACCCGCCCGACAAACCCAAAGCAAATACACCACGAAACATTACAAATTCATTAAATATTACAGTGGGACCCCGCGCCATAGCCCTCCACCAGTTTTATTCACCGCCAACCGTCGGATCATAGTCCACAGATCCGATGGCTTTGATGCATATCGCAAGCCCTTTTGTGCTGAATGATAGCGCTCTGGGAACGGTGGTTTTTCTGTCGTACCCTGGGACAGGTGGCAGGCGCCCGGTATGATCGCTGCCCCCCCCTCCAATACCACCATGGCCCAAAGGTGGTGCGGGGGCCAAACCGCTTACCGCCTATGCTCCCTCCCCGCTGACGTCACCCTCGCGTCATCCGACATGTCGTCCGCCGCCTCACCTCCGCATCATCCGCCGTGTCATCCACCACGTCACTACCAAGTCAGCCTCTGTACCCCCATTACACGACAAATGTTGCGTCATGCTGACGTCACCTGATCGAAGCGCGCCAAAACCCGCCAAAATCAATTTTTTTGTCAAAAGGCATAAAAAATGATGTTTTTGCTCATTTCTGCTTATTGTCTCTACGCACCTTTGTATGTTGTTTTACGTCCATAACAGTGTTTAAACAAACTGTCCACCACCAGGCCAAATCAAGCCTGCAAACTGGTCTTCTAGCTCAGTCCGCCACTTTCATTTCGCACAGGGCACTCATTAAAATAGGTATTTACCCGAATTTCGCTCCCAAACCCCGTTTTTCTTAGTCTTTTCTGCAAAATTGCCCAGATGACCCAAATTTGAATTAAAAACGCAGTGCTGCCTTCAAACCTGCGCACTGTAACTACTGTTGTTGCCCGTTTTACCAAGAAATCCCGCAAACTCTATCTCCCACTGCAAATTCCTCCCACTAAGCTAAATACAAATCGGTCTCGGCCTGCAAATTCTCTGAGAAGACCCCCCACAAAGTGTCATTTTACCTACTGTTGCTGTAAAAACCCAAGCTCCAAGTTGAAAAATCACAAAATAATTTGAAAAATGGAGGCTCCAGTGGCCCTCAATGTTTCCCCCCTCAATGCACCTCACAAAGAATTAGAGTGGTTGCCCTTAGCTGATAGGGACTTCCAAATACAAGATTTAATTCATGACAAAGACCATCTGCAAGCATTTTGTGAAATTAGAAATAGCTACCTGAACAAAACTGATCTCTATGGGATATGGGAATCCAATCTGCCCATATACTATCTCCCCTCAGTAAATGTATTCCCAGATATAATCCGCCTGTGTTGTGCCAACTATGAGCCTACTCAAGAGCAGTCATGATCCCATCTAGAACTGTCCTTTTTCATATAACTCCTGACTCAATCAATGAGATGTTGCACTTTAAACCCACTCAGCCTCTGACTTCTCTTTCCATGAAATATTTGCTAGACCAAGGCTCTAAATTATCCACTGCAGAAATAGGCCAAATTGCCAAGTTATTTATGGAACCAGATTTCCAGCCCAGAGATTCACCTCCTTTTCTTCATGTCTGGTCAATGAAGTTGGAAGATTTTTTATTGATATGATATCTTATGTCCTGGGATTTAAAACAAGTGAGTATGTTGATGAAACCATTTTAGCTCTGAAGTCCATATTTATCCCAGGACATCCTCCTGCTGTCAAATTTGACTTTGCTATTTTCATTTCCAACAAAATCCACGAACAATTTATGAGTCTGAACAGAGAAGGAGTCTTCAAGTATACATCATATATATATCATCTGTTCTTATACTATCAAATAGATAGTTTTCAGGTCCCTATCAGGAAATTGGATGCTAAAGGAGAAAGGAGGTCTGTGGACCTCAGTCTTCCATCAAGTCCATAATTCTCCTTACACTTACTGTGAATTCATTGATTTGTTCATATACCCTGTCTCCTCTCTACTGATGAGAAATCCTCCTCCCAGACTCTCTGGTGACATGCAGAAAATTTTATAGCTCTCTAAAAGCTATAAAATAGGTGACTGGTACTTTTACCAGAATCACACTGAGATCAGGATATATGGCTGTGAGCTATGCCCCTATAAGCTGCCAAAATATGTGCCTATGAGACTATTTGCTCTTGAATACTTCAGGCAATTTATTAGCTCAGATTTGACTCATTTTTATGCTGCCAAGAAAAAGGCTCAGCTGAAATTGAGAAACCAATTAGGCCCCTTCATCATTAACAAAAAGGAAGGATGGAAGGATGCTGAAAAGATATTGAGTGAACAACTCAAATTAAAAAGGAGCTTTTGGTGGGTACCCTATGACCCAAATGGATTCATCTGTGATAGAAAAATAAAAAATAGGCTATCAGGCTATGATCATTGTAGAATCCCTGAATTAGAGCAGTATGCTAATCAAGATGAATGGGTAGTGGGCACATTGGTAGAACAAATTACTGAGGAAGAAAAGATGGAACAAGCAATGAAAAATCTTGAAAAGACTCTTGACCTGGACTCTTTTGGACAGGTCTCTTTCAAATTGCCTCAGCAAACCGGGGTGGGCACATCATCTGCTACAACTTCACAACAACCTGCCCAAGAAGGCATTACACCAACTGCAGGGACATCAAAAGGAAAAGAAGTGCTGCATACAGAGCAACAAGAAATGACAGATCAGCCAACATCATCAAAACAACAAGGCCAAAGGGAAATTCCTCCTGCCCAGACTAAAACACTAGAGATACCAGCATTGCAAACTCCTCTCAATGAGGAAAGAGGCAGAAAAAGGGACTGAGAAGAGGCCACACCTGTAAGTGGGCCAACAGAGTAGCCAAAGGAAAAGAGGCAGAGAGTGGATCCTCTACCTGAAGAGGAAGTTATAGAGGAGATCATAGAAAGTCCAAGAAGTGAGAGGGCAACCAGCCCACAAACATCCCCAGTGGTAGAAACATCCACCAACTCTCATGGACAACAATTGGGGAAACAACATAGTGTGGAAATTTCCTCAGCACGGCCACAAAGCAAGCAGAGTTCTGATATTAAAAGAACATTCACAGACATCAAAGCATAGAATGAGCCAATAAGACTGCATCTTTATGATCAATTTCTCAAAATGACCCCCGCCAAACAGCAAAGGTTGATGTTTGCATATGAAATTAAGGAAGGGAAGATGATCTTAAGCCACTTCAAGCCTAAAGCGCAGCAGCCACAGTCAACTACTGATTATATTAGAACAAATCTGGAGGCTCTTGCCAAAGACATTCACGCTATGGACCAGATTGAGTTGCGCAAGAAAACTGGTGAAATGGTCTACTCCACATTGGCAGACAAAGCCATATTAGCTCAACAATTGCAGAATTCATTAAATAACACATCTGCCCAACTAGAGTTGGAAAAGGCATCCTCTTTGGCCAAGGACAACAGGATAAAGTCCTTGGAGGAAATTATCATTGAGCTGGGACATGATCCCAAGGATGCCAAGGGGATAAAAGCACTAATGAAGAAAAAATAGGATGACATAGCTGCCCTTAGGAGACAATTTAAATTGCCAATTACTATGCATCCACAAACCACATAAGTTGTTTAAGAGAAAGCAGAAGAAGACATGATGGATTTTCTAATAAAAATGAATCAAAGACTAAGTGAAACAGAGCAGGCTTTGGAGAAAGCATTATAGGAAAAGAAGAGAGTGTCAACCTCCCAGCGATCTCAAACAGCTCCTACAGTTACAACAACAGTCCCTCCTACTGTCCCGGTGTTATCAGCAACAGGTACTTCAACAACAACAGCAGCAGGCAGCAACGCTACCATGACCACTGAGGAATTGATAAAGGCCATGGAAGATCTGAGACTCCAAGTATCAGAATTAAAATATGCTAAAGAGAAATTGGCCAAGTTGGAAATAAGTTATGACAAATCTAAAATGACTGTGGCAGAAAAAACAAGGGAGGTAAAAGCATTAGAGAATAAAGTAAAGGCATTGGAGAAAGACCTCTCTTTAGACAAGCCTCTGGGAGAAATCAGGGGCATTTTGTGGGCTAACATCAGTGAATCAATTAGTAATGTATGGAAATCAATACAGATAATTCATGAGCAGATTGATTTGGTGACAACAGCTCAAGTAGAAATTCAAAAGGCCAGGGATTTATTGGGACACATGCCCAAACAGGCCAATAGGCTAATATAGTTTTTGAACACCCACACCAAGGAAGAGCTAGAAACACTGGATATCAGGGACAGAACAGGCACCATCCTAACAATTAAAAGGGTTCTAACCATGAGAACCTTCATACAAAATCTGGAGAGGAAGTGTCAGGACATGCAAGTGGAGATAAATGCTTTCACACAGAAATTTACAGCTTCGGAGGAAAAGGGCCTGCCCAGTTTATTAACCAATGACTATAGACTGATGACACATGCAGACTATGCTCGTAGGTTGAATACATATGTGGATAATTAAGTCACAACATCATCAAGTTCTGCAGGAGAGAAGGCACTCCCATCTAGACAGAGCCTGTATGACAATTTAGAAAATCTGTTTTTTATTGAGCATGAAGTGAGGCATCTTTTCACAGTCCAACCTACTTTCTTCAGGTACATGGATGCTTATGAAACTCTAATAAAAATTCGTAGACACTAATTACCAGATGTCCAGTGGTGGCAGAGTATGCTGGAAATTTTGTAGGCAGATTTCAAAGTTTTGTTTATTTTTCCCAGAACACAACAAATATCATAAAGTGGAGAAAAGGGCAGATAAAAATCACGCTGGGAAATGGTCTATTAAAGCGCAATTAAAGCACCCAAGAAAGCAACGCCAGCAATGTGGAATGTCAGTAAAGTATTCATTGGCCGACTCGCTGAGCAAATAATCAATGCATCTCACCAACTGAGCGTCCAGCACAGCATCTCTTACTTCTGCATTCATTTCTCTCTGTTTTCAAGATCATTTACTTCTACTGTAGACTAGGTAGAAGAAGTTATTGCTAGATATTATCTCATTGAGATATTTTGTAAACATTTTTGTACAAATACCTCCCCAAGCTAAGTATTAGGGGTTGGTGATACCATTCTGGAACTGCGCTTTAACTTTGAGAACTCTTCTGAATAAAAGGTTGTTGAAATGCTTTGTTGCTAAACTCTCTGGTTGTGGAATTAATGGTAGAGGACTATGTTGCAGAACTCTCGAATTATTTCATGGATCAATAAGTCATTTAAACTCATGTTTTACAGTTTCTGTGTTTTTATATATCATTTATATATCATATTTTGAATAATAGGGAAAAAGAATAACCCAGAGTTCAATCTCTGTTATTTTTTATGTTTTCTTCAGAATCAGCATAAGCAGGAATTCTTAATTGCTCCTGTTTCCCTGGTTCTTACACCTTGAATATTACTAAAGAATTCTCAACTGCTCCCTGGTAATATTCATCCACTTTCCCTCTGTTAGCATGATGAAGGATTCTTAGTTTCCCTTCACCCCCTGACCCCATTTCACCTAATTCTAGCTTACAATTTGTTTCATGGTTAATTACCTTGCTCTATAGTACCTCCCTCTGTCAAAGAAACCATACCCAGCAGTTCATCTTCATTGACTCCATTAACCCAATGGACTGAACTTCTCATATTTTGCACCCCTGTTCTATTGAATGTCACCATCCAAAAATCAAACAAACCTTTTTACTTCATAACTAGCCTAATATACCCTAAAACAAAGCTAAATCATAAAGAGAGAGCCCTCTCTGGCTGCAGATTGGCTAGAATCTGCATCTAAAAGACTGGTTAGTGGTTACCTCGGTCGTATTCCCTTTTCTCGCAACTTTTGGGGAACAACCTGAGTGATAACATCATTGGTGACTCCGCTGGGGATTGAATGACTGTTTGTTACTGCTGTCTATTTTCTAAAGCTACAGATGGAGCCTGAAGTAAGCCAGGCAGCCTTTGAAACTGTTTTTGCTATGCAATTACAGGAGTAAATAAACGCTACTTCAGTCTAGTTTTAGGCTTTGAACAACTGTTTCAAAAATTTGATCAGTTTCCTTTTTTTTTCAAAAGATCTTCAGGAAAATTCATGACTCACAATTCACAAAATTCCTAGAAAGATATTGTCAAAAGCTGTGATCTTCAAATACTTCCAGAAAATACCAAAAAATAGATTTAGAAGCTGGCTCCAAAGAAGAAAATCTGTTACACTAGATCAAATCCATATCCAAATCCTCCAGTTATCTTTGAAAATCCTAATTTGATCCCAAAGAACCTTAGAAGCCGGGATAATCAAGAAAATTCTGCTGATTTAAACCTTGACACACCTCAGCAGAACTCTATCCAAACTGAGCTTACTACTGGAAAAGCAGCAGTCCTTTCTTCCATTGCTACAGCTTCTTCTAGTTCACCATTATCACTTCAGAACATCTTTTCCACTCCCCCATCCACAACACATATTTCCACTGTTATACCTGTTCTTCCAGCTGTCCCATTTATACCTGCAAATATGGAAAACCGATATGCTCCCCTACAATTGCCTGCAAATCCAGGGGCTATGCCTCAAGATTATCAAAGCAAGATTACCTATTTTGATGGTACTGGCACCTACACAGCACAACAACATACTAAGAAAATGATGGATTATTTTGAGAACTATGAAATTGATGATAATGATGTCAGAATGAAAATTTTTGTCCAAAGCTTAACCGGTGATGTTAGGACTTGGTTTAGAGCGCTCCCTGTAAACACTATTGCTGACCCAGATGCCCTTTATCAAACCTTTTTGAACAGATGGGAAAAGAAGAAGGACCCATTACACATCCTATCAGAATATGAGAGCTTGAAAAGGGGCCCACAAGAAACTGTACAAGACTATTGTGCCAGATTCAATAATGTGTACAATGTTATTCCTCAAAACCTTAGACCTCCACCAGACTTGGCCTTGATCAAATTCTCTGATGGATTTGATTCTGACATGGCATATCAGCTAAGGGAAAGAGATCCTCCAAGCTTAGAATACATGCAGAGCATAGTTGTTAGCGTAGAGGCCAATCTTATCTCTAAACGAGCTCGAGCTAGATCTGAAAGAAGGACTCCCTTCAAAGAGGAACCTTCTGCATTTGAGAAAAAACTAGATGCAATTATCAAAGGAATGGATAGACTGGGTGATAGAGTGGAAACAATTGAGAGGAAATCCTCTTGGGAAGGTCAACCAAGTAACACCGCAAGAAATCCAAACTTCAGGAAAAATCAGAATCCTAACACCGGGAAGGTTGGTCCCGACCAAAACATTAGACCTCCATTCCAAGAAAACTATGCTGAAGCTTCAACCTCTAGTGAGCCAACAGAGGATCCTCAGATTAATTTTATGGGTCTAAACTGTGAACATCAAATCTTTTTAACCCAGAATGACCAAGAAGCTCATGCTTTCAATCAATTTCAAACCAAATTGGGAGAATCATTTGATTTCAGAGAGGAATATGATGCAGTTGTCTATGAGGTTCATAAACAATATAAACTGAGAAGCAGAAAAATAGATGTCCCTGAACCCAACAAGCAGAAAGATACCAAGCAGCCTAAAAAAGTGAAGGATAAAGCTTCCCCTCTAGAACTCCCTGCTAGAAACGACCTTGACCCAAAAGAGCCCACGATTGAGGACATATCAGACTTACAGCCATCAAACAATCAGCCATCCACCTCCTTTCCTCCAAAAGAAAATGCAAACAAATCTCCTGAAATTGACTTTAAAGCAGATTTAGTTCATAACAACACTCCTGATAGAGAAAAAACCATTGAAAACACAGCAGAAAAAGAAAATCTTGCTGCCCGGAATGCAAAAATTCAAGTGGAAAAACCTTTCAACCTAGAAACCGAAATAGGCAAGTTAAAAATAGCCATTCCATTGTCTGAATTGGCTAAACATGAGGTCTATAGAGAACAAATCAGCAGGTCACTTCAAATTTCAGAGAATAGAGATGTAGTGAATGTCCTAGATGACCAGCCAGAATTAATTTTTGGCCCTGAAGTAAATGGTAAAACAGTAGATGGAGGAATTCCTCCATTTTATGTAAGTCTAAACATTCATGACAAAGTACTTCACAATGCAATGTTTGATTCGGGAGCTTCCCATAATCTAATGCCTAAGTCTGTGATGGAAAAGTTGGACCTAGATATCACAAGGCCATACAAGGACTTGTTCTCTTTTGATTCTAGTCAGGTCAGATGTCTAGGCCTAATCAAAGACTTATGTGTATCACTAGTCCAATACCCTGCTAAGACAATTTTAATGGATGTAGTGGTAGCTGATATCCCACCAAAATATGGAATGCTTTTGTCTAGATCTTGGTGTGCAAAACTCCAGGGATCTCTACAATTGGACATGTCTTATTCTACCATCTCAATCTTTGGCCAGCCAAAGAGATTGTACCGGGAAACTTTGATGAAATATGTGGTCAGCAGTCAAGAGAAACCCCAAAACTTTCCCATCTATTCCATGCATTATGGTATGGACTCTTTCATACTATACAATGCTGAAATTTGTCCCAAAACTGATGAAAAAGTCCTAGAATCAGCACAAGGGAGAAGCATAAATGAAGAATCCATTGCTCAAGATATAGAAATTGCTGAAATACTTGATACAACAAACACACAAGGGAAACCATATGAGGTTCAAAATTCAAATCTACCCACTGAGCAAGTTTCTAAAACTCCTGATGCTAGCTGTAGTCAAGAGATCCTGTGGTACCTAGAGTTTGATGGATCAGTTAATAAACTAGGAGCAGGGGCAGGCATTTGGATACACAAAATGCAAAATGATCATGCTAAAGGACATGCATACAGGCTGAATTTTAGATGTACAAATAACATGGCTGAATATGAAGCCCTTTTGCTAGGACTCAAATTGGTTAAAAGTCTAGGGGCATCGAGGATATCAATTTTAGGAGACTCTGATTTGATTATTCAACAAATGAAAGGAAACTTTGTCACAAATGACCTTAGGCTAAGGGCTTATAGAGGGGCAGCAATTGAAATACTCAGTACCTTTCTAGAATCACAGCTTACCAAGATTGCAAGGAACCACAATTTGCATGCTCACAGTTTGGCAACATTTGCCAGCACTTGTAAGCTGCCATTTGAGCCTAACCATCATTTTACTGCTGAAATTAAACATAGGCCGACTGTTCCAGACAATATAAAAAATTGGCAGGTGTTTGAAAATGATACTCAGATCAATAATTTCTTGACTTTAAAAGAGGAATTTGCCAGTACAAATATAGACACAAGCACCATTTGTGAAGATCATCAAATAGACAAAGGTGAGACTTACATTTCAGCTAAAACAGTAGATCAGATTTTACATCCAACAAAATTTACCAGCAAATAAGTACAATAGCTGAAACAAATAAACTTTGATGAAATTACTGAAGGAGAGTTTGAAGTAATTGAGTTAAAGGATAATTTTCTACCTGTTGTGGGGAAAAATGCTTATGCAGGACGATCCTATCCACCTAAGGTGTGACAGTGCCTTAGCAACAAACAAAGATAGCTATTCTAGTATTCTTCCTTTATGAATTAAGAATGAAGAGAGATGGATGGACTAACCGGTGTCTTCCGTTTGTCCCTCGATCTGGTTTCTCTTCTCTTTGAAGGTTCCCAGCTACTTGTCTTCTCGCTCGCCCAGCTTCAACAGGTCTCTACAAGATCACAAGAGAAGAACACTACACAAGACATAGATTCATATTCATAACTAGTTCAGGATTAGAAGTAAACTAAACATACTAATGCAATCATACATCAAAGATACATCAGTATATAGGAGAAACCAAGATAGCTTTATTGATGAATAACAAGGTTCAAGAAGAGATACAACCCAGAGGGCTCCAATCCAGCATCTCCTTCCCAGCAAATGGAATTCCTATCTTCACCTCCCTTCAAAGCATTAAGCACCCAATGATTCCAATCTCAAACCAACAACAATTCTTTGCAATAACAAAATTCCAACCTCTAGATCTCATGGAGGAGAGATCCATATATAGATGTTTGGAGAGAGGATGAGTCAACTTGAGATCTGACTAGTGTCCTCTCCCTCTGTCAGTTCTTGATTCCACTTGGAGGTTCTTGCTTCCACTTGGAGATTTGGAACCTCTTACTCATCATAGTCGAATTCCCTGAGGCAAGTGTCATTGAGGAAGATTTTGGAAGCTTCCTGGGACTTGACACCTTGAGGAATGAACTTGCCACTTGTCAACTCTCGTTCAACGCACCTGGGTAGTGCTTCTACCTGCGTTGCAGTGCAGGTAGCCAGTGTTCACTTTGACATTCAGCGCAGACAGCTAGTGGAGCCACTGAATTGATCCTGAATTGACTTGTTTTTGAGCAGTTTCTGGTGGAGAACTTCTGTGAATTGCTGTGGTTTGTTAGCCTTGTTCCTCTAGGGGTAGGAACAACATGTTTAGGGACTTTGGATCCCTTAGATTATGGACATTTCATGCTCAATGTTGTAAGGCACAAAAATGTCTATAACAGTTGCCCCCTAAAGTATGAGGCCGTTTATCGGGTGAAATGCTTTATCCAGGAGGGTCTGAAGTTCATCCAATGTTGGGAGGAGACCGGTAATAAGATACAATACAATACATTATTTTTCATACTACTTTCATGATCTAGCTGAGGCGAGCATTCCCATGCTCAGCTTTACAAATTCATTTTTCTGTACATAGAGTAGACAATCGTCTGATGGTAGACTGATAATTTTGATGAAATTATCATCCTTTGGGTAGGATGATTATCTGCTGCAATGATGTACACGTCAATGTCTTTATCTTTCCTGAATATATATCGCAGCCCGGATGGATGAAACTAGATCCGGGGTCTTCAAACTCATTCGATCTTCACTCTAAGTACAAGTCGATCCATGTGAGAAATGTTCTGAAGTCGAACATGGAAAGACATCGCTTGATTACTGGTCAATGAGGTAAACCGTTAACAAGCGCGAGAGGAATCACCGATAATGATAATGACCCTCAAGGTACTACAGTACAATTCACGTGGTGTGAATAAAGGACTTGGCATCGAACACCACGCAAAATCTTTCGGTCGAAGGTCATTGATGTATACCTGTCGCCGGAAGTGAGAAACTTTCCATTGAGGCATGCAAGCTTCAAAGTACTGAAGGGGTTGTTCCTAGATCAACTTCTTGGATAATGAGCTGATGTCGACAAGAAGCGATCCATCAAAGGAGGGCCTTAATGTATCCCACATCAGTGACACGGAATAGAGCTAATGATTTTGATGGAGGTGAAAATGATCTGTGACATATGATTCAGGGTGGCGGTCATGAAAGGATGAAGGATAATGTATGGCAGTGGATGGGACACGGTTGACTTTTCTGAACGACTTCTCTTGAACATATGGCGGCACTGATGCGATGGATCGGTAGCATTACCCCAAATATGGATGGTATGGTGAGACCATGGTGATGTGACCGGTGAATGAAACAACCCAACCTGATTGTGGTACGGAGGAAAAGTGTCATGTTCAAGAGCGACTTGCTACCATCAAAGTTTTCTTGAGTTTCTCCCAATTTTTCCCCAGTCATTGCTGACCAGTACCTCTTTATTTTTGTCAAGCTTGAGGAGGATAACATATGCTTGTTCTATAACCTGCCCTTCGGGCAAGCCCATCGCTATGTTTTAACGAACCTAGCGATAGTGAAACTCGTTCTCGTCTAAAGACAAGTTTGTCGCTATTTAGTGATTTTAACGAGTCTAACGACAAGGATAACTCGGTCCTTTTCATTTTTAGAGAGTCTGAAAAGGTACTTAAAGTTAACTCCAAAAGTCCTTTTTCGTCATCTAATCCCTTAAGTCCGAAAAAGTATAAAACAATACAGAAGGGATGAGTTTTCGATAGTTTTAACGAGCCGAACAAAACAAGCGCTCGATCTTTTTGTGCAATAATCCCTCAGGTCCAAAAAGATTAAAATCTAGAGGAGGGATAGCACTTCCTGTCCCTTTAACGAGCTGGAAGGCCAAGGACTCGGCAATCTTTTCATATTTTACGAGTCAGTTGAAAAGAGCTTAAAGAAGACTCGTCTTTTGAGGAACGAGTGATAAAACAGGTTAGCAGCTGATTCCAGGTACAGGTTGGAATTTTCCAATCACGGCAGTGTCACAAGGATGGCTAGGTGAAATCACTCTTCGCAGCTGTTCCTCAAAATGGGTAAACAATCATATGGAGGTGAACGATCGACCAAATGAAAAGTGGAGGTGACGGTGCAAACACGACCAAGGCTTTAATGGCTGATAATGTTACATTCACAGTGGTTATTTACCAGAAATTGGTTCATTTTTTATTTTAAAATGAGCTTAAACGCTGGTGGAAACACTTGCTCATTGCTTATGTTTATTTTTTAACGAGCATGAAGTCCGCGTTAAAACTGCTCGGATCTTGCGTTTATTTTTTAACGAGCATGAACTATGTGCTAAAACTGCTCGATTAACCCAGTCATATGATAAGAGTGTCTCATTGAGATTCTATTTTTTATGGAGCTTCATCTCACAAAGCTTTGCCGCGGATCCTTTCGTTATGCAAGTTCGGAAACGACTAATCCTACGAGTTTAAAGGGTTAGACCTACAGGTTTAAAGGGAGGACCTAAAAATTTAAAAAATAAATAGTCGTCCCTTGCTTGCACTCCAAAAGGTTTGCATGCCCCCAGGCATAAAGTACGATTTCAAGGTTACCTCTACTTCATTTCCGTCAAAACATTCGTTTCACCGAGAGAGGCCTACCTCTTTCAGGTTACCCAAAGATTGTCTCGTTCGCGGCCACGAATGAAACACTTCTTCGGCGATGTCTACCGAGATAAACAAAGGTGAGCGACGTAGCCCGCCAACTCACATAACTTTGACAAAAGAATCTTATTCTAGAATAACCCTCTTCCTAGACGGACGGGGTACAGACTAGTCATATTCTCCAGCGGAAACCTACTCTATACCCAAAGTTTCTCTGCCGAAGCAGACCAGGACGCATGCCCCCTGGGTTCCAGTCGTATCCTCCCAGATTACCCGCGCTCATCAGGAGGGCGGACAGTGGGTTGAGACACTTCTTGCATGAATAGACCATTTAGGGATGGTACATGACTATTTGCGATGCGTGATCCGGGAAATGAAAGTTGGTCCACGAGCTTGACCACTCTTCCTTCGTGCGGAAAACAAATTACTCTAAAGAGTGAGGAGACGATGGCTCTCATGCAATATATATAGTCTCGTCCAAGGAGTAGGTTATAATCCAAGGGTCCTTGAATGACCATCACGTTCATTTGAACGGTCTTCCCTTTCAATGTTATGGGCAAATTGGGGAGGATCCCTAAAGGTCGACTGGTTCCTTTATCAAAGCCTGATAGATTTCTCATTTCAGGAAAAAGCGCTGGCGAACCAAGTGCTTTCCAAGCAATAGAGGAAAGGATACTCACAGATGCCCCCTCATCAATGATAGTGCCAGCCATTACCATTCTTTATATTTGAGCGATAATTCTGAATGGTATACTGGCTGGTAGCCGGGTCTGCCTAGTTGGTTCCAGTCGAACGAGACAACTAGGTTGCTTGGTGGTGGGACCGAATAGACGGTCGGATATCGCTCTGACGAACTTCCTTCCTGCGATAAAGGAATGGGAGCATTGCCCCCTTGTTCGTCGGAGTCAGCGTTGATGAAGAGAATTTGGACGGTGTCGTCTTTAATCTCCTCTGTGATGGTATCATTCAAAGATAGAGCCTCTGAAGGCAAAACTGGGTCAACTGCCGCCTCAACCTTTTGACTTTCGTCAGGTATGGATTTAGATGGTTCATCTTCAATGATAGGTGCTTCGGCTGACCACCTGAGCGGGCCAGCCGGGTTCTCAACTAGCGAAGGACTTGGAAGGAGTTTTTGATATCCAGGAGGAAGTTGCGCTCGTAGAATCGGGCGATCTTCCAAAACTCTTTTCGCTTCGTCTAAGAAGGGACAACGGTGGATGGCATGGTCGCCTTCTCACAGTTTGCAGGGAAATCTATCTTTCCCTCTCTGTCCTGGGGCTTCACTTTCACTAGTTGACGGTGTGCAGTCAACATGGCTATCAGAGGTTGACGCCACCGAATTGTGCAAACGGGGAGACCAGTCCCTTAGTATCCGAGGGATGCAAGGACAATCTCTGTGGAAGTGGTCTCCCTTGCATATGACACATGGCGATTTAGGCCTGGTCAGTGCTGTGTGTGGATTTTTGTCAGACGACACTTGTTTGCTCCCAGTCGCCTTTGGCTACTTCTTCTTCTTCTCTTTCTTCTTCTTTTCCTTCTTCTCCTTAGGAACTCGGTTTTTTGCTTTACCAGTTCCGTCAAGCGAAGAGGAAGGAAGAGAGGAAGAATTATATGAAGTAGAAGGCTGGTGGGTAACTCTGGTCTGGTCTAACTGTTGACTCGACTGTTCAGGAATAGTGGTGTTCTGAACGACATTGGTTGAAAAGATCCAGACTGGCAGGCCAATTGTCAGTCCTGGAAGCGACAATGTGGCCATATGGGGCGCACCAACATCTCCCCAAGAGGAGAAGGGACTAGGATTTCCACCAAGGGGAATTCCTTGGTTGGTGGGCTCCATCTTTTCAACCTAAAGATCAACGCGGGAATAAAGGGTGATTGTTCCGTTTAAAATAAAAAATTTAACGACGCTTAGACACAACTTGCTTTTTCACTTTTAAAGAGTCGAGAAAAAGCTAAAGATGAATCTAGTCTCCTTCGACATTTTAACGAGCCCGAAGTGACAAATGCTCGGATGGACTTTTTCTGTTATAGAGTCTGAAAAAGGCCAAAAGAAACCGCTCTGGAGTTCTAGGCAGAGGGTGTGCCAAACTTTTCGCAAAACCGCAGAATACTTTTTAGGGTACGGGCGGTCGATCTTCCTGAATGCTGTGTTCAGTGCATTGCGATCAGTAGGGCGGTCGACACGGCTTCCTAAGGATAAAGGTTTTATGCCTATAGGGGTCTCCCAATATATACGCGACGGTACGTGGGAGCACAATCCGTACTGGCGCTATCGTCTCTTAGGAGGAATCACCCACCATCAACGAGATCGACAGTCACCAGGCTTTACGACGCCGGAACACGTCTCTAGCCTAGACCTCTATGTTGTGCGTTATGTTGCAAAGCGTTGTTAAGTTCATTCAGTTTATTTTAAGTTGATCTTTTTAGAAGTTTGCCTTTCTAGATCACCACGAGATGTATGATACAATTCCTAAATGCAGTCTAAAGATGATAAGCAAGCTTTATATCTTTTCAACTTTGAAAATCCTAGCTACTAAGGGAAAAGAAAGACACCATCTTTTCTCAAAGAGCAATCAGCACACTCTAATGCACTTTTCCTAAATCAAACATGCAAACTATCAAGATGCAAATGCACAATGCAGATGTTTGTTTTCCACTTTCTTAGTATTGATGCCTACAAAGAAAGCTTTTTGTACAACTTTGAATTTGCTTTTAAATGACAAATACAAACAAGTTTACTTTTTCGAAATTAGAAAGGGTAGAAGAGAATACAACACTTTACGACTTTCGAAATGAACACTTGTTTCGACACTTAAAAGAGACAAAATCAAACCAAAAGCAAAAGTAAACGTATAATCAACTGTAAACAGCCAATGAACTCTCTCCTAAGATCACAATCAACAGATCTGAATCAAGGGCTACAGGATGATTATTTCACTCTTGCAAAGGAAAACTGCGAATGACGCCACAAACACATAAAAACACTCACAGTAATTTTGTACAAAAGGAGGTGGAATTTAAGCAGAGAAAAGGAGTTATAAGACTGGTACCTATGCTGGTTACAGGCTGCAAAAATCAGAGATCAAAACAGGGCAAAACAGAGCAGAGAACCCCAGCTCCACAAGGCCAAACTGGATCAGCGCAACCTCAACACAGGGGTTTTGACATTCAGCGCAGGTAGCCTTCACGGGACCTGCGTTGAAATGCAGAACCTCTTCACAGGGGTCGCGCTGAAGGAGAAACCAGAGTTTCTCACTAGGTTCTCGGTCACAGATTGCTGATTAATCAACGGTTTCAGGCCAAATAAAAGCAACAAGCAAGGTACAATCAAAGGGATGCTTTGAGGGGGTACTAAGATCTATCACAAAGGATCATCAAATCATTTGTGAGTCCATTGTTCAGATCATAGACAAATCCAGTGATTGGATCAAAGCAGCAACTGTCTACTTTGCATCTGAGAAGAGCAAATGCAGTTCGATTGTTGCTGTTGAGTCTATGAAACAAACAATGATAGAAACACAAATAAAATGACTAAACATATCTCCCCAGCGGAGTCGCCAATTTGTTGTGGGGAAAAATGCCTATGCAGGACGATCCTATCCACCTAAGGTGTGACAGTGTCTTAGCAACAAACAGAGACAGCTATTCTAGTATTCTTCCTTTATGAATTAAGAATGAAGAGAGATGGATGGACTAACCGGTGTCTTCCGTTTGTCCCTCGATCCGGTTTCTCTTCTCTTTGAAGGTTCCCAGCTACTTGTCTTCTCGCTCGCCCAACTTCAACAGGTCTCTGCAAGATCACAAGAGAAGAACACTACACAAGACATAGATTCATATTCATAACTAGTTCAGGATTATAAGTAAACTAAACATACTAATGCAATCATACATCAAAGATACATCAATATATAGGAGAAACCAAGATAGCTTTATTGATGAATAACAAGGTTCAGGAAGAGATACAACCCAGAGGGCTCCAATCTAGCATCTCCTTCCCAGCAAATGGAATTCCTATCTTCACCTCCCTTCAAAGCATTAAGCACCCAATGATTCCAATCTCAAACCAACAACAATTCTTTGCAATAACAAAATTCCAGCCTCTAGATCTCATGGAGGAGAGATCCATATATAGATGTTTGGAGAGAGGATGAGTCAGCTTGAGATCTGACTAGTGTCCTCTCCCTCTATCAGTTCTTGATTCCACTTGGAGGTTCTTGCTTCCACTTGGAGATTTGGAACCTCTTACTCATCATAGTCGAATTCCCTGAGGCAAGTGTCATTGAGGAAGATTTTGGAAGCTTCTTGGGACTTGACACCTTGAGGAATGAACTCGCCACTTGTCAACTCTCGTTCAGCGCACCTGGGTAGTGCTTCTACCTGCGTTGCAGTGCAGGTATCCAGTGTTGACTTTGACATTCAGCGCAAACAGCTAGTGGAGCCACTGAATTGATCCTGAATTGACTTGTTTTTGAGCAGTTTCTGGTGGAGAACTTCTGTGAATTGCTATGGTTTGTTAGCCTTGTTCCTCTAGGGGTAGGAACAACATGTTTAGGGACTTTGGATCCCTTAGATTATGGACATTTCATGCTCAATGCTGTAAGGCACAAAAATGTCTATAACACTACCCACAGGCTTGACTCCTCTAGAGGATATTTTTGACTCTAATGATATTCCAAGAAAGCCCAAAATGCAGCCATTAAGCACAGAAATTGAGGACTGCAATATAGGCACTGAACAAAAGCCTAAAACGATAAAATTGTCCAAAGCATTGCCACCTGACCAAAAGCTGAAATATATTGAGCTCTTCAAAGAATTTCAAGATGTTTTTACATGGAGCTATGAAGATCTTAAGTCCTATGATACTTTTGTGATCCAGTATACAATACCCTTAAAAGAAAATCAAAAACCTTTCAAACAAAAACTTAGAAGGGTCAATCCTGTACTCCTTCCTCTCATTGAGAAGGAGGTTAAAAGAATGTATGAACCTAGAATAATTGCGCCCATCAGATTTCCAGAATGGATCTCAAATCTAGTACCCACTAGGAAGAAAACAGGAGAAATAAGGCTGTGTGTTGATTTGAGAAATCTGAATAAAGTCTCTTTAAAAGATCACTACCCCTTATCCAAGATGGATCAAATTTTACAAAGGGTAGTGGGAGCCTCAAGAATTTCACTGCTAGATGGATTCTCAGGCTTTAATGAGATCCTAGTTCACCCTGATGATCAAGATAAGACCGCTTTTACAACACCTTGGGGAACTTTCAAGTATGTAAAAATGCCTTTTGGACTTAAGAATGCAGGGGAAACATTTCAACGAGCCATGGACATAGCCTTTGCAAAAGAGATTCATGATTTTCTAGTCATATATCTTGATGATCTCACTACTTTTTCCAAATCAGATCAAGAACATTTAGAACATTTAAGACAGGTGTTTTTAATTTGCAGAAAATATGGCATATCACTGAACCCAAAGAAATCATTGTTTGGCCTAGAAGAGGGCAAACTGTTAGGTCACATAATCTCAAAAGATGGCATTAGAATTGACCCAGACAGAATACAAGCCATTCTGCAAGTTCCTCACCCTAGAAATATCAAAGAACTGCAAGCTTTCCTAGGGAAAATCAATTTTCTAAGAAGATTCATACCCAACTTGGCTGAACTGATAAGATTGTTGAATAACATGCTGAAGAAAGATTCCAAAGTAAAGTGGACAATAGAAGCCAAGCAAGCCTTTGAAGAAATCAAAATAGCTTTAACCAAAACACCAGTCCTTACAAGCCCTAAATTTGATAGAGACTTTATAATCTTTTCCTTTGCATCTAAACACACTATTGTTGATGTCTTATTACAAAAAGATGACCAAGGATGTGAAAAACCCATTGCCTTTTTCAGCAAAGCGCTTAGAGATGCACCTTTAAAATATCAAATCATGGAAAAACAAGCTTATGCCCTTGTAAAAGCTATCAAGGATTTCAGAGTTTATATCTTATACTCTCATGTAATAGCTTATGTGCCAAATATTGTGGTCAAAGATATCCTAACTCAAGAAGGACTTGAAGGCAAAAGAGGCAAATGGATAGCTAACATCTTGGAATATGACATTGAAATTAAACCAACAAAGCTGATAAAAGGACAAGGATTAGCCAAATTGATGACTGAAACCAACTTTCAAGCCCTTGACATCAATGAACTGAATAACAAATAGGAGATGGCGACTCCACATATCAATCAAGCCTTTTTTCAATCACCTTGGTATGCTGATATAATTTATATTTTGTTAAACCTGCAGGCTCCTCCAGGGTTATCTAGAACTAAAAAGAGATTTATCAAAATGAAAGCTTCAAAATTCTATATTATAGATAATGTTTTATTTTGGAAGAATCATGAAGGCATTTTACTAAGTTCTTTAACAAACGATGAAATTGACAAAGTGCTCAAAGAATTTCATGCAGGGGACTGTGGTGGACATTTGTATTGGAAGTCAACTGCTAATAAAATCCTAAGGGTAGGATTTTATTGGCCCTCCCTGTTTGCTGATGTAAAGAAATTTGTAGTTTATTGCCATAAATGTGAAATCTTTGAAGGCAAAAGAAAGTTGTTACCTCTACCCCTAAAACCCATTTCCACTGAAAGACCATTTCAACAATGGGGTTTAGATTTTAGTGGGGAAATTCACCCTCCCTCTTCTGGTCAACATAAGTGGATTTTGACTACCACATATTACTTCACTAAGTGGATAGAAGCCATCCCTTGTAGGCATGCCAATGATTCAGTCATCATGCAATTCCTAGAAACCAATATCTTGTCTAAATTTGGCTGTCCGGAAAATATTATAACTGACAATGCTACTGCTTTTTAAATCTAAAAGAATGATCAATTTTTGTCATAAATACCATATTACCTTAGGCCACTCCACAACCTATTACCCTCAAGGTAATGGTCTAGCCGAATCATCTAATAAAAGCTTAATCAATATCATTAAGAAAGTATTGGAGGAAAACAAGAAAAACTGGCATAAAAAGCTTGTCAATGCACTTTGGGCAGATAGATTGACTACAAAAAGATCCATTGGAACAAGCCCCTATGAGTTAGTTTATGGCATGGAAGCTGTATTCCCTTCTTCTCTGGGAATCCCTGTGATAAAATTGCTGCAAGAAGTACAAGCAGAACCCAATGACATTCAGAGAAGAACCAATCAAACAATTCATTTACAACAGACTAGAGAAGAAGTGTATCAAAGATCTCAGATTCTACAAGAGAAACTTAAGAAGATTTTTGACAAAAGGACAAAGGCGAAGGATTTTTTCATGGGAGACAAAGTACTGAAATGGGATTCCATAAGGGAAGATAAAGGAAAACATGGGAAGTTTGACTTCCTATGGAAAGGACCTTTTGCTATTCAGGCTGTACAAGGAAACAATACCTACTTTTTGAAAAGCCTGGATGGTACAGAAGCAGAAGATGGGCCAGTCAATGGTCGGATGCTCAAGCATTATTTTGATCCCCTTTGTTGAGATCTCAGGACTATAATTTGTACATAATAGTGTCTATTTTCTGCAGTTTATTACAACAATAAGGTAGGGAAGGAATATGCAGCAAATTTTGAGAAAAAATCAAGGAACTGTGCTATCTTTTTATAGTACCTTTTCAGTTTATCAGAAGAATTGAAGAAGAAGACTTGGGAGCTGAAAACATGATGGCAAACACTCAGAAAAACTGTTAAAACAGGGCTGCAATTGTTTGAATGAATTTATGAAAAATGTATATATGTTGCAGAGATACAGTTTTGGTTATTTACAGCAAAGGAAAAATTTCAGGTTGCAGCAAGAGTTGAATATAAGGCCATCTGACCTGCTGTTCTTGGCTTTTCACCAAGAAAAGCCATCCCCAAGTGGAGCCAGTGTTATGCTCCTATACCAATAGGTGTCATATTTCATGATTGACTGATGAAGTGCCAAATATGTTCATCATTTCCATGCTGCAAAGGTTCCATATTTTAAAAGAATCAAAGAATTTAAAAATGAAAAGAGGGTATGCCCTAAAAGAAAGATCAAAGGGAAAAAATAATAAATTGGTCAAAAACAAAGAAAATGAACCCCAAAGAAAAGACCAGGAAAGTGTGCTAGTCCAAAATTCCACTGCTATCCTATTTTTTGCAAAGAAGTTCAACATGTGCAATCAGTGACTTCTGTCACAGTTGATGGATGGCCAAATAGCTTAATCTTGGCCAGTCCATGTTTAAATTTCTTGTCTTAGAGATAGAGAGTGAATTCTGTCCAAACAGTTCAAGCTTGGTAGATAAGTAGTCAGGTAGAGAAGCAAGGGTGCTCAACAGTTAAATCTAAGCCCATGGAAGAAATAAGGACAGACTTAGATAGGAGTGTAGTCAAAATAAAAGAAGAGAGTAAGGGTTTTCTAGTTCAAATGCACCGAATCAAAAAGGAAGAAAAAATGTTAGGTGTATTAGGCTGAGTAGGCAGTTTTGATGTTGCAGAAGCAGGTTTATGAGAAATTTTGTCTTAAAAGATGATGCATCTCATGCATGTCATAAGTGCCATGGCAAGGTGGCCGCAAAACAGATGGAGCATGACTAATTTCCCTTCCCATTCCTTCAAAAACACTTACTAACCTTCCCTCAAGGACATTGAGATCTGCTCAGTGTACCTAGTTCACTTCATTTCATGAAAAGACTAAGTGAAACTCTGTGTTTACTTAGGATAATAAATCCACATTTCTTGTGTAAAAATGCTTTTCTTCCATCTTACTAGGTTTTCCAAATTCATGACTTGGATACTTTTCACTCCTCTAATCCTAAGTTTAACTTTATAACTTAGCGCTTTGGTTAGAAGGCATGTTTCTCATTTTAACCTATTTTAACTCTATTATATAGTCCCTACATAAAATTCCCCCCCCCCCCCCCCCCCCCCCGTATTATATAACCATATAAAAACCCCAAGAAAACTAAATATCCCGCCCTCGGCTAAATATAGCCATATACCAATGTTTATGGGGTTAATGGCTCATCCGGGGCCATTAATAACCTTGTGCGTGCATAACATAGGGTTTATTTAACATTTGGTTAAATAAATAACCAACCCGCCCGACAAACCCAAAACAAATACACCAAGAAACATTACAAATTCGTTAAATATTACGGTGGGACCCTGTGCCATAGCCCTCCGCCAGTTTTATTCACTGCCAACCATCGGATCATAGTCCACAGATTTGACGGCTCCGATGCATATCGCAAGCCCTTTTGTGCAGAACGATAGCACCCGGGGAACGGTGGTTTTTCTGTCGTACCCTAGGACAGGTGGCAAGCACTCGGTATGATCGTTGCCCCCCCTCCAATACCACCATGGCCCAAAGGCGGTGCGAGGGCCAAACCGCTTACCGCCTATGCTCCCTCCCCACTGACGTCACCCTCGCGTCATCTGAAACGTCATTCGTCGGCTCACCTCTGCATCATTCGCCATGTCACTACCAAGTCAGCGTCCGTACCCCTGCTACACGACAAAATTGCTTCATGCTAACATCACCCAACCGAAGCGCGCCAAAACCCGCCAAAATCAAATTTTTTGTCAAAAGGCGTAAAAAACGACGCTTTTTGCTTATTTCTGCTTATTGTCTCTACGCACCTCTGTATGTTGTTTTACGTACATAGCAGTGTTTAAACACACCGTTCGCCACCAGGCCAAATCAAGCCTGCAAACTAGTCTTCTAGCTCAGTCCGCCACCTGCATTTTGCACAGGGCACTCATTAAAATAGGTATTTACCCGAATTTCGTTCCCAGACCCCGTTTTTCTTAGTTTTTTCTACAAAATTGCCTGGAGGACCCAAATTTGAATTAAAAACACAGTGTTTCCTTCAAACCTGCGCACTGTAACTACAGTTGTTGCCCATTTTAGCAAGAAATCCCTCAAACTCTGTCTCCCACTGCAAATTCCGCCCATTAAGCTAAATACAAATCGGTCTCGGCCTGCAAATTCTCTGAGAAGACCCCCCAAAAACTCTCATTTTACCTACTGTTGCTGTAAAAACCCAAGCTCCAAGTTGAAAAATCACAAGATAATTTGAAAAATGGAGGCTCTAGTGGCCCTTAATGTTTCCCCCATCAATGCACGTCACAAAGAATTAGAGTGGTTTCCCTTAGCTGATAGGGACTTCCAAATACAAGATTTAATTCATGACAAAGACCATCTGCAAGCATTTTGTGAAATTAGAAACAACTACCTGAACAAAACTGATCTCTATGGGATATGGGAATCCAATCTGCCCATATACTATCTCCCCTCAGTGAATGTATTCCCGGATATAATCTGCCTGTGCTATGCCAACTATGAGCCTACTCAAAGAGCAGTCATGACCCCATCTAGAACTGTCCTTTTTCATATAACTCCTGCTTCAATCAATGAGATGTTGCACTTTAAACCCACTCAGCCTCTGACTCCTCTTTCCATGAAATATTTGCTAAACCAAGGCTCTAAATTATCCACTGTAGAAATAGGCCGAATTGCCAAGTTATTTATGGAACCAGATTGCCATCCTAGAGATTCACCTCCTTTTCTTCATGTCTGATTCAATGAAGCTAGAAGATTTGTTATTGATATGATATCTTATGTCCTGGGATTTAAAATAAGTGAGTATGTTGATGAAACCATTTTAGCTCTGATGTTCATATTTATCCCAGGACATCCTCCTGCTGTCAAATTTGACTTTTCTACTTTCATTTCCAACAAAATCCATGAACAATTTATGAGTCTGAACAGAGAAGGAGTCTTCAAGTATACATCATATATATATCATCTATTCTTATACTATCAAATAGATAGTTTTCAGGTCCCTATCAGGAAATTGGATGCTAAAGGAGAAAGGAGGTCTGTGATATTTTGGACCTCAGTCTTCCATCAAGTCCATAATTCTCCTTACACTTACTGTGAATTCATTGATTTGTTCATATACCCTGTCTCCTCTCTGCTGATGATAACTCCTCCTCCCAGACTCTCTGGTGACATGCAAAAAAATTTACAACTCTCTAAAAGCTATAAAATAGGTGACTGGTACTTTTACCAGAATCACACTGAGATCAGGATATATGGCTATGAGTTATGCCCCTATAAGCTGCCAAAATATGTGCCTATGAGACTATTTGCTCTTGAATACTTCAGGAAATTTATTAGCTTAGATTTGACTCATTTTTATGCGGCCAAGAAAAAGGCTCAGCTGAAATTGAGAAACCAATTAGGCCCCTTCATCATTAACAAAAAGGAAGGATGGAAGGATGCTAAAAAGATATTGAGTGAACAACTCAAATTAAAAAGGAGCTTTTGGTGGGTACCCTATGACCCAAATGGATTCATCTGTGATAGGAAAATAAACAATAGGCTATCATGCTATGATCATTGTAGAATCCCTGAATTAGAGCAGTATGCTAATCAAGATGAATGGGTAGAGGGCACATTGGTAGAACAAATTACTAAGGAAGAAAAGATGGAACAAGCAATGAAAAATCTTGAAAAGACTCTTGACCTGGACTCTTTTGGACAGGTCTCTTTCAAATTGCCTCAGCAAACCGGGGTGGGCACATCATCTGCTACAACTTCACAACAACCTGCCCAAGAAGGCTTTACACAAGCGGCAGGGACATCAAAAGGCAAAGAAGTGCTGCATATAGAGCAACAAGAAATGACAGATCAGCCAACATCATCAAAATAGCAAGGCCAAGGGGAAATTCCTCCTGCCCAGACTAAAACACTAGAGATACCAGCATTGCAGACTCCTCTCAATGAGGAAAAAGGCAGAAAAAGGGACCGAGAAGAGGCCACACCTGTAAGTGGGCCAGCAGAGTAGCCAGAGGAAAAGAGGCAGAGAGTGGATAATCTACCTAAAGAGGAAGTTATAGAGGAGATCATAGAAAGTCCAAGAAGTGAGAGGGCAACCAGCCCACAGACATCCCCAGTGGTAGAAACATCCACCAGCTCTCATGGACAACAATTGGGGAAACATCATAGTGTGGAAATTTCCTCAGCACGGCCACAAAGCAAGCAGATTTCTGATATTAAAAGAACATTCACAGACATCATAGCACATAATGAGCCAATAAGACTGCAGCTTTATGATCAATTTCTCAAAATGACCCCCGCCAAACAGCAAAGGTTGATGTCTGCATATGACATTAAGGAAGGGAAGATGATCTTAAGCCACTTCAAGCTTAAAGTGTAGAAGCCACAGTCAGCTGCTGATTATATTAGAAAAAATCTGGAGGCTCTAGCCAAAGACATTCACCCTATGGACCAGATTGAGTTTCACAAGCAAACTGGTGAAATGGTCTACTCCACATTGGCAGACAAAGCCATATTAGCTCAACAATTGCAGAATTCATTAAACAACACATCTGCCCAACTAGAGTTGGAAAAGGCATCCTCTTTGGCCAAGGACAACAGGATAAATTCCTTGGAGGAAATTATCATTGAGCTGGGACATGATCCCAAGGATGCCAAGGGGATAAAAGCACTAATGAATAAAAAAGAGGATGACATAGCTGTCCTCAGGAGACAATTGAAATTTCCAATTACAATGCATCCACAAACCACAGAAGTTGTGCAAGAGAAAGCAAAAGAAGACATGATGGATTTGATAATAAAAATGAATCAAATACTAAATGAAACAGAGCAGGCTTTGGAGAAGGCATTACAGGAAAAGCAGGGAGTGTCAACCTCCCAGCCATCTCAAACAGCTCCTACAGTTACAACAGCAGTCCCTCCTATTGTCCCGACATCATCAGCAGCAGGTGCTTCAACAACAACAACAGTAAGAAGCAGCACTACCATGACCACTGAGGAATTGATAAAGGCCATGGAAGATCTGAGACTCCAAGTATCATAATTAAAAGATGCTAAAGAGAAATTGGCCAAGTTGGAAATAAGTTATGAAAAATCTAAAATGACTGTGGCAGAAAAAACAAGGGAGGTAAAAGCATTAGAGAATAAAGTAAAGGCACTGGAGAAAGACCTCTCTTTAGACAAGCCTCTGGGAGAAATCAAGGGCATTTTGTGGGCTAACATCAGTGAATCAATTAGTAATGTATGGAAATCAATACAGATAATTCATGAGCAGATTGATTTGGTGTCAGTAGCTCAAGTAGAAATTCAAAAGGCCAGGGATTTATTGGGACACATGCCCGAACAGGCCAATAGGCTAATACAGTTTTTGAACACCCACACCATGGAAGAGCTAGCAGCACTTGATATTAGGGACAGAACATGCACCATCCTAACAATTGAAAGGGTTCTGACCATGAGAACCTTCATACAAAATCTGGAGAGGAAGTGCCAGGACATGGAAGTAGAGATAAATGCTTTCACACAAAAATTTACAGCTTTGGAGGAAAAGGGCCTGCCCAGTTTATTAACCAATGACTATAGACTGATGACACATGTAGACTATGCTCACAGGTTGAATACATATGTGGATAATCAAGTCACAACATCATCAAGTTCTGTAGGAGAGAAGGCACTCCCATCTGGACAGAGCCTGTATGACAATTTAGAAAATCTGTTTTTTATTGAGCATGAAGTGAGGCATCTTTTCACAGTCTAGCCTACTTTCTTCAAGTACACGGATGCTGATGAAACTATAATAAAAATGCGTAGACACCAATTACCATATGACCAGTGTTGGTAGAGTATGTTGGAAATTTTGTTGGTGGATTTCAAAGTTTTGTTTATTTTTCCTAGAACACAACAGATATCATAAAGTGGAGAAAAGAGAAGATAAAAATCGCGCTGGGCAATGGTCTATTAAAGCGCAATTAAAGCACCCAAGAAAGCAACGCCAACAGCGCAGAATGTTAGTAAAGTATCCATTGGCCGACTCGCTGAGCAAATAATCAATGCATCTCACCAACTGAGCGGCCAACACAGCATCTCTTACTTCTGCATTCATTTCTCTCTGTTTTCAAGATCATTTACTTCTCCTGTAGAGTAGGTAGAAGAAGTTATTGCTAGATATTATCTCATTGAGATATTTTGTAAACATTTTTGTACAAATACCTCCCCAAGCTAAGTATTAGGGGTTGGTGATACCATTCTGGAACTGCGCTGTAACTTTGAGAACTCTTCTGAATAAAAGGTTGTTGGAATGCTTTGTTGCTGAACTCTCTGGTTGTGGAATTAATGGCAGAGGACTATGTTGCAGAATTCTCGAATTATTTCATGGATCAATAAGTCTTTTTAACTCATGTTTTACAGTTTTTGTGTTTTTATATATCATTTATATATCATATTCTGAATAACAGGGAAAAAGAATAACCCAGAACTTGCTTAACTGTACTCTGTGTTCAATCTCTGTTATTTTTTATGTTTTCTTCAGAATTAGCATAAGCAGGAATTCTTAATTGTTCTTGTTTCCATGGTTCTTACACCTTTAATATTACTAAGGAATTCTCAACTGCTCCCTAGTAATATTCATCCACTTTCCCTCTGTTAGCATGATGAAGGATTCTTAGTTGCCCTTCACCCCCTGACCCCATTTCACCTGATTCCAGCTTACAATTTGTTTCATGGTTAATTACCTTGCTCTGTAGTACCTCCCTCTGTCAAAGAAACCATACCCAGCAGTTCATCTTCATTGACTCCATTAACCCAATGGACTGAACTTTTCATATTTTGCACCCCTGTTATATTGAATGTCACCATCCAAAAATCAAACAAACCTTTGTACTTCATAGCTAGCCTAATATACCCTAAAACAAAGTTAAATCATAAAGAGAGAGCCCTCTCTGGCTGCAGATTGGCTAGAATCTGCATCTAAAAGACTGGTTAGTGGTTACCTCGGTCGTATTCCCTTTTCTCACAACTTTTGGGGAACAACCTGAGTCATAACAACATGGACACCGAAAGAGACTACCGCCAACATCTATTGCAAGTTGCTTTCCAACTGTAGCTATAGAGGAGATATGACAAGGATAACTGACCATTTTATCATCACGTTGTACAAGATTATATTTGATCAGGATCTGCCTTACATGTCTTGAGAAGCAATGGAGGCAATAGTAAACATTACAAATTGGTATGCCTCACCAGGTGGCACCTTCATTAGAGTGTTTGTTAGAGAGAATCCTCTGCATGTTCTACTAAGGTATGCCACTGAAAAGTTGATCATGCAAGAAGTTTCATATCACCTCTCTACAGGGTTGTCAACAGGATTGCATAGGAAGAATAAAATGTCACGACCCACTCTTCGTTTGCGGATCGGATTATACAAGATTAAGAGCTTGAAAGATGTGCATGTCAAGGCTAAGGAGATAATGAAGTTTGAGTTCGACACCAAAGACTTTAATCTGTATGATCCCCACGGTACTTGCAAGGACCACTGTGCGAGGTTGTATTTTCCATGGATCCACAGGGCATGTCATTGTCCAGAGGAGGACTCTTGGAGGTACTGTTACAATGCCTCCAAACTCTATGATTCGGTCATTATAGCAGCAACCTTGGAAGGAATAATAATAACAACAATAGGAAACAATGTAGTGAAGGACAAGGGAAAGCGGAATGTTGTTGAGGACCCAGAGGGAGAGCACAGTTGCAAGATGAAGGCAGATCCTATCTTGGAGAAGGAAAATTTAGCAGCGGAAGAAAAGAGGGAGCAACAAATAAAGAGAGTAGAGCGAAGGAAGAGAGAAAAGCAAAGGCTGCAAGAATAAGAGTTGAAGTTGCAGGAGATGTATAAGAAGTTGAAGGAGGAACAAGTGTTGAGGATGAGATAAAGAGAAGAGAAGTAGAAATAGGAGGAAGAACAAAGCCAAGGCACAATGATGGAGCAAACAACACTCATACAGGTTGACGAGTCAGAATAGCATGTGGTTGAGGAAGAGGGTGAAGAGATGAAGGATTGGGAGCTTTCTTAGTAGATTGAGAAATTGATTGAAGTGACAGACATGGAGTTTGAATAGGATCCAAAGAATGAAAACATTGACCTTATGCTGAGAGCACTAGAGGTTCAACTCTTAGTCTCCACCACCTCTAGTGTCAAAACCAACCCCAAGAAAGCTAGGAGATATTGTTCTCCTTGATGTTGATCTGATCATGGATGTGTACAATCTATCATTTGATGAGTTGCAGAAGAATATTGTACAGGCACAGAGGAAGCACTTTCTAGATGATCACGCATCACCTGCATTCATCAAGGAAAGGGTGATAGTGTCATACACCAGGAAGCATCCAACTTTCCTTGCTGAAGCCAGATTGGCCTATGTGAGAGAAACAAGATTAAATGTTAAGTACCCAACAACCGATAATGAACAATTGGCAAAGAACTTGTAGGCTGTCAGGCAAGAGGCAGAACAACTTCGAGCATCAACGCAGAATGCAGTTTCCGTAATGGGGGAGATGAGGAAAGTGATACTCATTGAAGTATCAACACTTGAGGGTACCATGCAGAAGCTCTATGACGGATTTGTCACCATGCATAAAAGAATTTTTCCATGTGCATGGCCTACAATAGTGGAGCAAAGACTTTGTTCAAACTCTCAAGAACATACATGTTGTCATCGCCCATGTACAAGAGTGGATAATGCAGTACAAAGCAGCCCTGTTTGACTTAGTGAAGAAGATGAAGCTACTGGAAGAGATGGAAAAAGCAAAGGTTTAGATGTTTATCAAGAACTACAAGTAGCTCGCCCCATTCATCAGCAGCATACATGCCTCATATGTGCTGTTGTACTGTACTTTAGTTGTCATGGTGAGAAAGCACAGAATCCCATCTATCGGTTTCCTCACTGATGTTAGTCCCAGGAACCAAATCTGGCTAGAGATCGATGAGTACATGGAGAAGCTAAGACGATAGGCCACCAAGGAAGACTTGGATCTGAACACACACAACATGTAGAAGTACATCGATGGTCCTGTCAAGGTCAACACCATGCTGCACATGCTTCAGAATGAGTTGGATACAAGTTCCAAGACCATATACCCGGATTCCATGGAGGCAAGAGTCCGCTTTCAGAAAGACACCATCAAACGGTTTAGGGACACCATCATGCAGTACCAAGCTTGGCATCAATATGTGACTGAGAAGCACCAAGTGGAGGTTTCCAAGTTGGTCTTTCCCCAAACTTTGGAATCATAGTGTTTTGTCTTGTTAGGTTGTCTCTAGCCTATTTTGTCTCACATGGGTACATGTGGAAAATGTAATATTATTTGTAAATATGTTATAAGTGAAATTCCAAGTACCATTAGTTGAATGTGAAAGGTTATCATGTTATGTAATGAGTTACTTCTAAAGAAGTTGAAGAGTCATGGGGGTAGTCAAAGATTCACAAAAGGGAATGTTAAGGGTCACCCCACCCTTTGTTATAAATAGAACCTCATAACTCATAGAAGGGGCTTTTCAAGGATCCAAGCCTTTGGTTAGGCTTAGGCTTAGAAAAGGATTGGGAGTATTGTGAAGAGCCTTGGCTTCTCCATAACGTAGAGCGAGTATACTTCCTTAGAGGAGTGGGTGTTCTTGACTATAGTGTTCAACTATTTGGGCTAGTGGTCATCAATGGTGTATGTATGGATGGAACTTTCACTTATAATAATATTATCAGAGGCAACAAGCTTTCATGCATATGTTGTTAATGTAGTTTGACTATTTTTGTTTCTTTAGCAATGTATGTTCTTTAACTTACACATTTTCTTATGAAATAATTTGTATGAAACTGTACGAATCTTGTTGGATGCATGTTGTTGGATTAACTCATTACTTTAATTTGTGGACTATTCTAAATTTTAGATTGTGATGTCATTTTGCTCGTGTGTTCTTTTCAAGTTGCATACTATTACAGGCTTCTAAGGGGTGTACTTCCTTTTCCTCTCTCTGTGTTAGAACCTTCATGCATCACACTTGACTCTCCACAGGGTCACACACTTTCTCTCACCGAAAGTTATCATACTTACCTCTATGCGCTACCGCGGTCAAGGAATTATACTACCACCCACTCCTAGGACTCCTACTCGAAACGGTTTGAGGAATAGTGGGGACTTCATATCGGGGAGATCCCTTGAATGTTGGGGGGTCCAACACTGTCAACAAGATGTATTTATAGCAAGATATATATTGAAAAGAATTTAGATTGATCTAATTGTATTTTGTGTTTTTAAATTTATATGTTAGTTAATTAGTGTTAAAAAAAATAGAGTAGAATTTGGGGGCCCTACAATTTTATTGAGATTTTTGTAAGCTAGACACATACACCATGAAACAACGTTTTTATAAACATCACCATGGGTGAAGAGAAACACTCTCCCTAAGTTGAATGACGTCAAGCTCTAACATTTCTTGGACCATATGCTCATCCTTGTTTTTAAGAGTTGGGATATGTTGATGTAACTGCATAGAGGTTGGCTTGTGTTAGATCCATATAATACTAGTGTATCCCCTTATTGTTATTGTTAGTGTAGCCCCATTATTGTTATTGTTGTGCCCATATAGTCCCCATATTGTTATTATTGTGCCCCATAGAAGCCCACTATTGTTATTGTTGTGTGCTTACTGTTAGTGTCAGTCTTTCCAGCCTTCCTACAGTGATCAAATATGCTCTTACAAAGTGGTCTCAGAGTGTCAAGGTCAAATTTTGTCATTTCAGTGAGTCTTCAAGCAAAATTTGGTCACTAGGCATTAGGTCTAGGGTTTGCCCAAATGTCAGTCCATGTCATCATTCAGCTGAGTCTATCATCATTCATAGGGTTTTCATTGTCATGTCAGTGTCTAATGAGTCATTTTACATCTTGTTCATGCTTCAGTTGTGCCTTGGCAAGGTCATTTCCCTCTCCTAGGGTTTTGAAAGCCAATTTCTCTTGGATGGTCAAATCATCGGAAAAACTTGTTTCCTGATGTTCATACACCTTCCCCTATCCTTAAAGTACCTTATCAAACACTTCCCATCCCTTAGATCCGCCAAATTCCTCATTTTTGCACAAACCCTAGTTTCTAGCTACAACCTGGCAATTTTCTAGGTTGGGCCTGTGTTTTGCCCTTTTGGACCCCTTCCCCTCACTCAATCTCTTAGATTCCACTTTCCCCTGTTTCCTAACATCCCTCCCCACTCCCAAAAATTTCCCCAAGAATTTAGAAGCCCCCTATCCCCTTCATTTCGCTCCATTTCGACAAAATTCCTTGTTTCACACATCGGGACAAGTCGCACTGAAATGATGTTCCAGAGCAATAAAAGATGAATTTTGCAAAACTGAGAGAGGTTTTTGTCCACAACATGCCAAAGAAGAAAAAAATCCTTCACTTTTTGCACAGGTGTCATGGTTTTAGATAAATGTCAAAATTACAATCGCCGGATCCAAGGAGTTTGGCCAAGGCACAAAAAAGGAGAAAGAGGCCCGATCCCCTCCGTATCTTGGCTGAGGCATCCCTCAAAGATCATGGCACTCATTAGCCTAGCCACAGCTCAAATCCCAAAAAAATTTGAGAATTTTGGGTAATTTTGGCATTTTTTGGTAATTTACAGGTTTTGGCTCCTCAACGGGTCTCACCCCCGGTGAGACCCTTTGTCATGGCAACTCCTTTTCACAAAAACTCAGAATTTCCTGATTTTTTATGCAAAGTTACATATGCCCATGGATGGACTTGAGTTTTTATGGAGTTTTGGGCCTCCAGAAGGTCAAAATACATGAAAAAATTGACTTTCTGCCACTTTTTTGAACTGCAGAAAGCTGTCTTGGGAGAATTGATTTTTGACAGGGAAAATGAACTCCAAATTGAAAAATTCTAGTTGGGTTGGAAATTAGACTCAAATACCTTTCCAACGAGCTATCCTGCACCTGATTCTGACACCAGGAAGTGCCTCAAACAGAGCTCCCAATGTGCGCGACCCGTTGAGCAGATGTGCGCGACCCGTTGAGCAGACTTTGCCAGATTTCACTGTACAGCTCGAAAAAGCACAGTTTGACTTGGTTTGACTTTTTGGGGTTGAAGATGATTATCTTTGATGTAATTTTTGTAACTCTAAGACACTTTTACTCTTGTTTAACACTTCTAGAAGATTCATTCATGTCAAGGGTAAATATTTAATGAATGGATTGGTTTCCTAGCTTATAGAGGCAAGTTGTTTTGACTGCCTAGATTTTAGTGCTCAGTTTAGAATTAGTTGAAACAGATCCTAGAAGGATGAGCTCGACCCCTAGAGGCAAGGGAAGAGGTTGGCTTGCCTATATTATGATTTTTCTTAGTCATTTTCAGAGGTTGGAAGGTTGGACTCTTGAGGGAGAAGCTATCATTGTATATTTTCACTGTATCTCTGCAATTTTTGGCTAAGGAAGACCAGGGTTTTGCAGTCATCTTTGGGATTCTTGTGGACTCATGTGTTGATGGTGTGTTTCTCAATGTTCTTGTAAGCTTTGTTATGTGATTCATTTCCTTTCTTTACTGCTGCACATTAAACAAATGAAGTGATAAAGTATGAATTCATGCTAGCCATGCTCTGCTTTTAAATTTGTTTAATTTCAATGTTTTCTACTGTCTAAAGGGAATTCAAAGTCATTTTTTGCTCTCTTTAGCTCCTCATCTTTCATTCCTGATCATCCATCTCACTTTAAGGCATCAATACTGTTTCCTACCTCGCCCCAAAACCCCTGCAGAAACTGTGTCAAATCCCCGCACCCAAAATTGCAATTCCTCAATTTGCCACCAAAAACCCAAAAGTCCCCAAATCAACCTTTTTAATCAGTTTACTAGCCTAATATCAGTGTTACCTTGTTGGTCATCTCATCCCATTGAAGATCTGCCGAGATTGACCGGAGAGAGCCTTCTCCTGCCCCGTAGGGCTAACTACGAGGCTAAATGGTTTGATGTAGCCTTGAGGTTTACCTTTCTCAGCCTGAGGTGAAATTTCAAGCGCTAACACTTACATTATCATTGTTGTGTAGGCTCTGATTATATTGTGGCCCCTTAGACTCCTATATATAGAAAGGAGGTCTTGTCATCTGTATCATCCAAGAATTGTTCATTTATGTAATGTAAGGAGGTTTCCCCCTTAAAGAGGATAATTTGTAAGTCATTGATCTCTCTTTTTTTGTGAGATTGGTTGCATAACATTTGATATCAGAGATTTGGATTCTAGGGTTTTGGTAGTTCAAATAGATCATCTTGGTATTTTCGCTATAATTTTTTTCTACAAGGTTTCAGAAATTGAAATTTAGACCACATAGAGAGGAAATCTTGGTGAACTTAGTGTAATAATTTTAGATTTTGGTTCGTTATATTTTCGGATATATGGTCAAAGGAAGTTAGGGTTTTGCAGGTTCCAGAATCCCATCTCAAACAAGTGACCTACGAAAAATCTTCATAACTTTCTCTCTGAGCATCATATTTGAATCTCGTAAAAATCAAATGAAATTGCACATATTCTTGTTTCTTGTGTATTTTTTTCAGGGATGAAGATCAAAAAAGTGACACGGGGAACTCCGTACAAGTTTTGTCTACTAAAAAAGTCTATAATCAGGGCATCATGGAAGATAGGGAATAACTATTTCTTGAAGAATCCAATATTGGTATAACTTGTGGGGTTGGAAGGAAGACTTAGAGGGCTACCATAGGACGAAATTTCATACCTTGGATATCCAAAATTACAGAGATACAATAGCTTCAATATCGAGCTCCTAAAAAGCAAGAAAAAGGTGTGTACTTTTTAAATTTTGCATAACTTTTGTTTGAAAAATCAATTTGAAGTGATTCAAAGGGAATAATGAAGCATATATATCATTTTTTATTTAAAAATGCCTCGAAAAAAAATAAAAATAAATAAATACAAATTATGATTTTAGAGACTCACATAATTGGTTTAAGACTAACCACATTCAAAATATCAATATGAGGAACTTTGATGGCAAGGATTCAGTGACATTACTTTAGATGGAGCAATTCCTTGATCTACATGATGTGTCGAACAAACAAAAGGTACACATTGCATATTTATATTTAGAAGAAAATTAGTTTGTATGGTATCGATGGATTTTTTATCATAAAACACTTTTCACTTGGTCAATTTTTACAAAGGAAATGATAGCACATTATGAGGATACAAAGAGAAACACCTTCTTTAGCCAATTGATAAATCTCAAACAAAAGGGTTCAATGGTGGAGCACATTGTGGACTTCCAAAATTTGAATATAAGGGTAAATGATATTCCAAAGGAGCATAGGATTGATGTATTCATTGATAATTTAAAGGATAACATCCAACATGAGGTTTTCCTTTGGGAACCTAATTCATTGGAGAAGGCATTTAGGATGGCAAGAAAAGTTGAAAGAAAAATTATGGAAACAAGGAAGTATACCACTCACAACTACAAAGATGTAACTGTTGTTACTCCTAGACTTCCACAACATACAAGGTTGACACCACAACAATTGGAAGAAAAAAGAGAAAAAGGGCTTTGTTACATTTGTGATAGCAAATACACTAAATTTCATAAGTGTGCTCAGAAGAAATTGTTTTACATAGATTGTGAAGAGGAGGAAGAAAAGGAAAAATAAACGTCAAAAGAAGAGGATATACACTAGGAACCAACCCCACAGAAAAAAGAAATGAATCTGACCATATATTGAAATGCATTGGAAAGAATTACCACTCCTAAAAATATCAAGATAGAAGGACATATCAATAAGAAAAAGGTAATAGTGTTGATTGATTCGAGTAGTACCCATAATTTTATTCATTGTAAGATAGCCAAGGAATTGAATTGCTTCCTATATCCAACACCAAACTGTCAAGTGATGGTTGCAAATGGAGGAACTATAAATTGCTCTAGAAAGTGCCATAATATCAAGATAACCATAGGGGAATATGTATTGAATAGTTCAATGCTTTCCATTCCAATGGGTGGTGTTTATGTCGTATTAGGAGACCAATGGTTACAATCTTTGGGTACGATAACTTTTAATTTTCAAGAATTTTTCTTGATTTTTTTTGGGAAGAAAAGGAAGTTGAATTAAGGGGTATCACATGGAAAAAAATAAATATAATCAGCTCTAATGGCATGACAAAGCTTCTAAAGAAAGAACAGTGAGGCATAATTGCACAATTATTCTCTTTAGAGGTTCAAACATCAAATTCATCTGTTTCTCAGGATCTCCAAAAAGCCTTGGAAAATCATTCCAAAGTATTTGAGATTCCCAAAGGCCTCCCACCTATTCATGATCATTATCATGTTATTCATTTGATTCCAGGAAGTGTTCCTCCATACATCAGGCCTTATAGATATCCATATGCCTAAAAGAGTGAAATTGAACATATGGTTGCAGAAATGCTAGAGGCCGATATAATTCAACCTAGTCAAAGTTCTTTCTCTACACAAGTATTATTGGTGCACAGCAAGGATGGATCATGGCACATGTGTCTAGATTATAGGGAGCTCAACGCACTCACTATTAAAGATAAATTTCCCATTACTGTCATTGATGAATTGTTGTATGAATTACATGGAGCAATTTAATTCACCAAGTTGGATCTTCATTCAGGATATCAAAAAATTAGAATGAAGACTTAAGACATTCCAAAAATAGCATTTAGAACTCATCAGGGTCATTATGAATTTTTGGTCATGCCTTTTGGCCTTACCAATGCACCATCCACATTTCAAGGTTTGATGAATTCCATTTTCAAACCCTTCCTTAGAAAATTTGTGTTAGTATTTTTTGATGATATACTAATCTACAACAAGTCTTGGAAGGATTATGTTCAACATGTTGACATGGTGCTCGAACTATTGGAGGAGAAACATTTATATGCAAAAACCTCCAAGTGTTTCTTTGGAGTACAGGAGGTGGAGTATCTAGGTCAGTTGACGGTGTTGGACCCGCCAACATTCAGGGGATCTCCCCATTATGAAGTCGCAATTAGACCTCACACCATTTGGTGTAGGAGTCTCATCTAGTACAACGACCTAGTTTCCATTTACTTAGAGAATTGACTTAGCTCTTGTTGTTCAGTACATGACAGTGTTATGCTAGTGTCTTCAAAAAGCAAGGTGAGTATGCCTGGTGACTGTGTAATGTAACTCATGTCTCAGTCCTCTTATTGCAAAGGGATAGAGTAAAGTGAGCCTCTAAGTGAGAGGTAATAGTACCACCCAGGAAGAGACACACGTGAACGGGGAAGGTTTGTCCAACATCCAGAAGAATAGTCCACAACGAATGCTATAGTTGTTAAAACCGAGGTGAAGGGGAAAACACGTACACCACCCAGTGGAGTAGTCTACATGGATGTGACGATTGTCAGAACTCATGAAAGGGGGGACAACACGCACAACACCCAACAAAGTAGTCCACATGGGTGTGATGGTCGCTATAGCCAGAAAAAAAACATGGCCTGTCGAGTATCCCGCAGAGTAGTCCACAAGGATGTGATAACGGTGATAACCAATACACAAGGATGGTCTGTCTAGTATCTAGCAGATTATTCCACAGGGACGAGACAGCGGTGATAACCAATACATCACACTACCAACGTTGTATGTACTAAAACAACCAAATTAGTTCAAATATCTTAGTACAGGTGAAACAAACATGCATTACAAATGCCGAAAGAATAGTCTTACAAACATATACAAAACATGCATGAAAATGTGTTGGCCTTAAAAGGATTATGAATTAAGCAAGATTCCCAAGACACATTTGTACACCATACATCACTAGTCCTAGTAGTGGGATGTTGGAGCCACTCCTCACTCCCCAAAGAGCTGACTGTAAAATCTCAAGGCTATGAAGGAGGAGCCAAGGTGAAAATTCGTTGCTAATACAATGGGAGAGGTATATATAGTCAAGGGTGATGCTTGACCCTTGTGACTCTTGGACTACCCTCATGATTGTTCAACTTCCTATGAATTTCAACTGACATGACTCTTCATCTTCATGTGTGTGTCCATTGGACGTCCACTTTACATTACATTTAGTTACAATAGATATGGCCCATAGTAGTGATGTGGCCTTGACAACTCATGACACAACTTGACATGACACTGCTAACATGTATTGGCTGGCTGTGGTGTCCATGTCAAGTTGTTGCGTTGTTAAGTGATGGATGTACTCTCGGGTGTGCTTTGTCTTCTCCTCGCATGGCTTGATGTTGCGGGGCCTTCAACGGTCTTAGTCTTGCAGGACATTTGTATGCATGTGTTCTCTTTGGTTGCTCTTGGATTTGCTTCTCTCGTCCGCCCGACTGAAAGTAAGTCTTCCAACATGTGTGCTCCTTCTTCATCCCATTCGTCGTCTCGCCATGGTCCATCAGCGTACCTGTTCCTGCATTCACTCATGATGGGATGAAATCGAATCCAAAACCTCCTAATCTAATATGCATTCATTGTCTTCCATGTTCCAGGCCCGGGACAGATGACAGGTTGAGAAGAGGGCTCAGAAATTGCGCAATGCGTAGTTCCAGGTCACAAGGAGGTGGACTAGTCATTGAGAACTCTGGGGCATAGTCCTCACTGTTGGGGAAAACTATGCAGTGGCCACTAGGAGGTATGATTTCGTAGTTGAGGACACTAGTGGAAGCTAGAAGGTGGGACCCTGAGGGACACCTCTACGCAGTTTCCAGAGGGAAGACAAGGCAGGACAATAGAGGGACTAGAGGATAGTTCTGCACAGTTTTTGAGAGCAGTGAGTCTCGGATTAGGGAGGTCACTGGGAGGACACCTTTGTGTAGTTTTTGGGAGCAGTGAAAGCTCAGGTCTCTATGCAATGTGGGGTTCCAACAAGTGGGAAGGAGGCTTGATAACTGATCTTGCGAAGTGTGCATTTCAGGTCGGGCTTTGAGGCAATTTCTACGCAGTTCTAGACAGGAAGATAGGTTTCTTACCTCTGGGATTGTGTAGTGAGACTAACCCAGAGGACAACCTCTAGCACTGTGCAGTTCCAAAAAGAAAAGTAGCACCACTTAGGTCTGAGACTGCACAGTGCATCTCAGTTAGGGTCCAGTGAAAGGGGGGTTGTTCGATTGGAAGGATTTTTAGGAAAATGGCTAAGTGCGGTAGAAAGTGTATCTGTGAGGACTTGACATTGTGATCACACACTTAGCATACTTCGGTAACATGATGACACTAACCACCGGGAAAACATAGCAAAGCGTGACCCTCTGTGGGATTGTCTAGTGCTGACAGAAATAAGTTCGACACATGGAATAGACCTTTGGATGACCGTGACGACACTTCTGCGACAATGCTTACAACTTTATGTATGAGTGAAATAGATGTTCATATGGTTAGGACGAATTGTATACACAAATACCAACCTTCATGGTCACCAGAATGGTTCGCAAACATGACATAACAACCAGACATGTCAAAAGATGACAATTGATCCAACAGGCAAAAGGGAGCAAGACACATAGAGGAAACACATGGAATGGCTTTCAGTGCTTGCAACCATGCATATCATTGAAGACAGAATTATATGACAATGATAAGAATTCCTTCAAGCTACACTAAGAGGTTTATTTCAAAATATGTGCTTTGTTTCTCATACTTACCCTCCAAAGGGTTGTGCATTAGATTGAGTCTTCATGCAGTCACGATCTTCTATCATACCTTGGGTTCCTTGGTCTGCTTATCTTCCTCCTCATCTCCTTGAGATTCCTCTAGCATGTCATCCTTCTTGTGATCATTGAGAGACACATCTATGTAGTTTCAGTGGGCAGTGACTGTTGTGGGATGAGGCCCTAGGAGGACACATCTGCGCAGTTTTATGATGCAAGGAAGACTGAGTAGCTAAGGGACAAACTGTGCAGTTTTAGGATGCAAGTCACTACTGTGGGATGAGGTCTTGTGAGGACACCTCTGCATAGTTTCAGGATGCAAGACAGATAGGACAGTTGAGGGATAAAATTGTGTAGTTTCAGGATGCAAGACAATGTTGTGGGATGAGGCCCTGGGAAGACACATCTGTGTAGTTTCAGGATGCAAGGTAGACTGGGAAACTAAGGGACAAAACTGCACAGTTTCTAGAGACAGTGGGTTCCAACTGAGGGAAGGACACTTGAGGAAAGTATTTCACAATTTTGAATGCTAAGGGAGGTTGGGAAGGTTTCCCCTTGAAGCAAAACAAACTTCCCTTTGCATAACAATTGATAATCCCCATCCCTAAATATGACACATACTGTATAAATATAAAAGCATGGACGACTCTTAAGATAAAAATGGGAAGCTTGAGATCATCTGCTTACCAATAAGTAGCTAAGGAACGACTGATCACAAGATCCACAATAGGCTCCGAAATTTGAGTACAGGCCAAAATTTTGGAGGGTGTTGCAGCTGCTACAACACTTGGCAACGCACTGGTTGAATTCCAGCATCTTTGTATTGGTTCATTCAGTACAGGTCCTTGGTCCATCAAGGAGTATTGATTCATCATGAAAATTACTTTGGCTTCCCCACTTACACCATGGACATACATGGTTTTCCTTGTACCAACTTAGTTGAACACAACACAAGATTCAGCCAGATCACAGTGTTTCAAATTGGGAAGGGTAGTTTAGATCGTGAGCTTATGATTTTAAGAGTATAGTTTTCATCTTTGGTGTTTCCCTGTTCCCATTAGGCCTACATAGTACCCTAGTGGTGTCACGCAGAAACACAAGCATTTATCCACTACTAGCAACCCTGGACAATACCCGGTGGAGTTGCTTGCTTCACCTCTTTACACAGGAACCCTGTCTCTTCTTTCGCCTTTGTTATTTTTGAAAGAGAATTGTGCATATGCACTTATTTAGTTTCGGGGTGGAAGAGGGATCTTGACTTATTGATAGCATGAGAGGTTGTTCCTTTAGAAAAGTATTTAAAGACCTATAATTTAGGTTTTCTCATTAAGATTTTCCCCTTATCTATTTCTACAAGTTGGATAAGCTTGAACACATCAAAGCAGAATATTGAGTACATGCATGAGGTTTCCCAAGTTGGTTCATGGTTGAACCAAATATCTCCTTATGGACGGATCATATTTTCTGTCAAAACTTCATCGGCTAAAAATTACAACCAAACACAAGGAAGATAGACACAGGACTAGCCAAGGCCCATAGTGTCACAAGACTCTTTGAATGTCAGCCACATACACATTCAGAAGCTAAGACGTAGGTCCAGGCACAACACTTATTCACGTAGTGAAACAAATGGAAAAATCAACAAAAGAAAGAAGACATAGAACCAAGAAACAAAATCAAAAGGCAAGGGAACAAAATGGCCAAAGCAAACAAGATGTAAAACCAAGATGGACTACGAGTGCAATGAAGGGAAAAATAAGATGCAGCTAATCCTACTCCTATCCTAACAGCGAGAAAGTTGGGGTTACATGTAATGAAATTTCCATTGAAGCCACCGTAATCATTCCCGACCTGCATCCACAAAGATACGGACGATTAAAAAAAATAAAAAATGATGTGCAAATGAAAATACAGAAACTTGAAAAATTTGCACATGGGAAGGAAGGTCTTGCCTATGGGTAGAAATACATGTCACCACCACTATTTTTACCCAATTCACATGCTTACCTCTTTGATGGATATCGCTTTTCAACAAACCTCAGAAGCCTCTTGCGGGTGCGTCCTCATTTGCATCGAGCTTCTTAGCAAGCGCGCGAAAGGATTGAAACTTGTTACCTACAACAGAGCTTGCCAAGTAAGATTGTTCCAGCCATTCAACGATTGGATCATAGAATTCATGGTGGTTGTCTGGAAATCCTCGTGATATTTGAAAAGATGAATTTTGGATTCGAGAAGCAGGATCACGATGGGAATATTGGAAGGAAAAATATATCTAATCATTCTTAGCAGTCATGCCAAGACAGTGAGGACTTGTCATAATCATTAGCGAAGGTTGAAGTGCCTCACTTGCTTGACTGAAATCTGAAGAGAAAGATGCTAAACAATGAATATCAAAGTGTGAAAAGCACCCAAGATAGAGAAATGATCAGATGAGCTAGTTGAGACGTCAGATTCCTAGTTTGTAATGAACAAAGAAAGATTCATTTGAACAATATTGCAAATGATCTGAACAATGGAACCAAGTTCACTGTGAGCTAGACATGATGGACCACCTCCCCGCAACTGGTGAAAAATTGTGCAAGCATCATAGTCATCACAGGAATTTAACAAGGATGCTAGCACCATGAGTACATGAAATTAGTTTGGGCGTGGTGAATGGAGTGGAACTTGATTCATGTGATAGATTGTGCATTCATCATCACACAAGGGGATTTTTGGTGTGATGAGCGGACAAATTTGCAGTAAAAGATTCGCAAGAAGACCGAGGAGCTGACCATGAAGGGGAAAATTCGATAAGTATGATTGCGGGCAAAGATAGTCTTTGAGATGATCAACTTCACAATTCCATGATTTTGTGAGAGATGGACATTCCCAACCCAATTTTGACGTGAGAGATTTGCATGAAGATAGATGTGTTGTAATAGATTTGTGGATTCGGTCATAAGTGAAATTTTGAACATTTGAAAGATCACACCCAGAATACCAAACACTTTTTACACAGGGATCCACACCAAATGAAACCATGCAGATAGATGGATTGTGTGTGAGAAACCAGATATGATTTGGTTCGAGGGGCTTACCAGAGTCGCGAAGTCCTGACATAACCATTAAAGGGCATTGAAGTTCCTCGACTCCCTGGTATGTCCCGAAACTTTCCAGAATTGTAGAATCGTATTTTGAAGCTTGAACCAGATCATGCATGACTTGAGGATAGTTGTTGGTTCTAATTTCAAAACTTCTCTTTGGATGGTAGCCATCTCTATCACAGATTTCGCCTGATTTTTCAGCTTCAGCAAGATGATTTGAAGAGTTGTCTTCATGCAAAAGAAGGGATGACGGGAAATGGGAAGGACACTCTATGATTAGACAGTTTTCAATTTTATCATGGACAACCTCACCACCTTGTGTCAATCAAGGAGATAGCTCATCAAATGGAGAAAAAAAAGAGCATGGAGTATCTCTGCCGCATTTAGATGCGTTGTGAATGGTAGGACACAAGGGAAAGTGAGGTGAAGAGGAAGTTTCGATACAAATATCTTCTTTGACCGAAGCATGTTCTAGATCTGAGTTAGAATATTCATGAGAAAATAGAAGATCACATGATGTGCTTGGGCATTCGTCATGACCTATAGAAGCATGGGAGTGATGATTGCCCAAGACCAAGGGTTGATCAAAAGAATTTATTGTACAAGATGTTCCACCGAGATTAGCAGATTGAGAATCGTTCAAGAATGGAAGCTTATTGTTTTGATGCAAACAATTTTGAAATAGAGAGGGAAGATTGATAGTGTCCTCACCTTTCTGCTCCTATGCCTGTGTAATGTGACTGCCTTACACCTGATCGCAATTTGAGCCAGCAGCTTGAGAATCAAGATAATGCGAACAACTAGCTAGCGAAGTGTAATTATCAAGCGAGTTATGGTACAAGGAGTTGTGGCTTGTAGATGATAGGGGATGGAAGAGATGCTAATCATATTGGAGATTTGAGTTATGAATGGTGACATCCTCTTGTGTAATGGAGTAAGTGTTCATTGTAGGCTTGTTGAGCCATTCTGGAACGTCCTCCATTGAAGTGGGAGACGGATGAGAAGACGAGCTGGGGACTTGATGCACAGATTTCTCAGCCTCATGATCACCATAAGGGGGCACCCACATTGGGACCGGAAAAGGAGGAGGACAAGGAACAAATGGGGTAGTGGGCTCCTCCTCTGCAGTCTGAGGTGCCTCATGATATGCAAGAGTTGGGGAAGAATGGAAATCAAGAGGTTCACCATATTGGGAAACATGAACCAAGCATTTAAACTCTTGTCTCAAGAAATCTAAGTTCAAAATCTGGTTAGGAATTTCGCAATAGAGGTGAAGGAACCAATTACAAAAGTCGTCAACTAATTTGTCAGGATCCATTCGTAAACGATAGATTTTTTCACAGAGCTCTTGGTGGCTATACTTATCAAAAGTTTTAACCATCATCTTGGAAACATGGTCAAATGAACTGATAGAAGCAATGGATAGTGTATGACACTAGTGTTTAACACGACCTTTGAATGTGAGGGTGAGTAGTACATCCCAGACATCTTCAAACTGTATTTGGTGACGATGGCAAAGAGTCATAATTTGAAGCACATGCACATGAAAAGATGGTTCACCCTCACCATTGAACTTGAGCTTGGATAGGTCATGAATAACTTCGACAAGGATGGTACAATTAGGATTTTTAGAAAAGTATCTCGAGATTATGATTTCGAGAAGATCCATCTTAAACTAAGAGATTTAAACAAGACTCTACGGGCACAGCCTATCATCTGGTCGTCCTTCTAGCACCAGAAATGTTGATGATGTTGGACTTGCCAACATTCAAGGGATCTCCCTAGTATGAAGTCCCAATTAGACCTCACAGCGTTTGGTGTAGGAGTCTCATTCGGTACGATGGCCCGATTTCCATTTACTTAGAGATTTGCCTTAGCTCTTATTGTTCAGCACATGAGAGTTGTATGTCAGTGTCTTCAAAAAGAAAGGTGAGTATGCTAGGTGAGTGCATAATGTAACTCGTGTCTCGATCCTCTTACTACAAAGGGAGAGAGTAAAGTGAACCTCTAAGTGAGAGGTAATAGCACCACCCAGGGAGAGACACATGTGAACCAGAAAGGTTTTTCCAACATCCGGCAGCATAGTCCACAGTGGATGCGAAGGTCACTAAAATCAAGGTAAAGGGGACAACACGTACACCACCCAGCGGAGTAGTCCACATGGATGTGACGGTTGTTAAATCCAAAGCAAGGGGGAAACATGTACACCACCCAACGGAGTAGTCCACACGGATGTGATGGTCACTATAGCCAGAAAACAAAGATGGTTTGTCGAGTATCCCATAGAGTAGTCCACAATGATGTGATAGTGGTGATAACCAATACACAAGGATGGCCTATCTACTATCCCGCGAAGTAGCCCAAAGGAGTGAGACGGCAGTGATAACCAATACAACACATTCCCAACAATGAAAGTATTAAAACAACCAAAGTATTTCAACTATCTTAGTACAGGTGAAACAAACATGCATTACAAATGCCGAAAGAATAGCCTTACAAACATCTACAAAACATGCATGAAAATGTGTTGGCCTTAAAAGAATTTTTAAGTAAGCCATAGTCCCAAGACACATTTGTACACCATACATCACTAGTCCCAGTAGTGGGATGTTGGAGCCACTCCTCACTCCCCAAAGATCTGACTGTAAACTCTCAAGGCTGTGTGACAGCAGCCAAGGTGAAATGTCCTTGCTCATACAATGGGAGGGGTATATATAGCCAAGGGTGATGCTTTACCCTTGTGACTCTTGGACTACCTTCATGACTATTCAAATCCTTATGACTTTTCAACTGACATGACTCTTCATCTTCATGTGTGTGTCCATTGGACGTCCACTTTACATTACATTCGATTACAATAGATATGGCCCATAGTAGTGATGTGGCCTTGACAACTCATGAAACAACTTGACATGACACTACTGACATGTACTGGCTAGTTGTGGTGTCCATGTCAATTTGTTGCATTGTTAAGTGATGGATGTACTCTCGAGTGTGCTTTGTCTTCTCCTCCACATGGCTTGATGTTGCAAGGTCTTCAATGGTCTTGGTCTTGCAAGATGGTTGTATGCATGTGTTCTCTTCGCTTGCTCTTGGATTTGCTTCTCTCGTCTGCCCGCCTGCACCTAAGTTTTCCAACATGTGCACTCCTTCTTCATCTTGTTCACCGTCTTTCCATGGTCCATCAATGTACCTGTTCCTACATTCACTCATGATGGGATTACATAAAATCCAAAACCTCCTAGTCTAAGATGCATGCATTGTCTTCCATGTTCCATGGCCGGGATAGATGACCGGCTCGGAAGAGGGCCCTATTGGGTTGTGTTATATTCTTTCCATGACTAGTTGTCCTAGTTAACCGGGGGGTTGGGGGGGGAGGAGCCCCCCCTTTGTTGTGTCAATTACACAGCGGGGGGGTCACAGGGGGTTTGAGGGGGGCGGTTAGCCCCTCTCTACGGGGTGCGGGGTAGTGCCCCAAGGAAATTTTTTTGGACCCTATATTAGGTGGGTGGACCTACCTATGGTTTTGTGCATGGTTTTCACACATGGTTTTGGGTGTGATGGTTTTCAGTCCATCGTATGGGATGCTTCGGCATGTATATATATGTATTGTAACATTGAAAGGAAAATAATGAAAAATCAAGCTAGTAGTCCCGGTTTTGGGATCCAGGGGAAAATATCTATGTATATGTGTTTATTGTGTTATGCTCTCACATTGTTTATTTCTATGTTTTAGAATTCGTATGCAAGTAATTTTTGTACGAGGTTAAAACCTACAGGCCCAACAAATGCGCAATTTGCAGTTCTAGCTGACAGCGAGGTGGACTAGTCATTGAGACTGCGCAGAGAGCAACTCACCTTGGCTTAGGAACTATGTGGAACAATCTTCACTATCGGGGAAAACTGCACAATGACCACTAGGAGGCATGATTGCACATTTTAGGACAACAATGTCATGTTGCAAATTGGGACCCTAAGGGACACCTCTGCACAGTTCCCAAAGGGAAGACAAGGCAGGACAACAGAGGGACTAGAGGATAGCTCTGCACAATTTTTAAGAGCAGCGAGTCTCAGTCGAGGAAGGTTACTGGGAGGACGCTTTTTTGTAGTTTCTGGGAGCAATGCAGGCTCACGTCTCTATGCAATGCAGGGTTCCAACAAGCGAGAAGGAGGCTTGATAACTGATCTTGCGAAGTACGCAGTTTAGGTTGGGATTTGAGGCAGTTTCTAAGCAGTTATGGGCAAGAGGATAGGTTTCTCACCTTTGGGATTGCGCAATGCAACTGACCCAGAGGACAGCCTCCAGCACTACGTAGTTCCATAAAGTAGAGCAACACCAATGATCAGGAGCTCGAAATTTGCCAAAAAATCAAAGTGTCAGAATATTGATAATCTTAGCTTCAGATCAAAGAGCTCGTCACTCTGAATCCAATGGTGTGAACGACACTCAAATCCAAGCTCATATGCAAAGTTTAGAATCACAATCGCAAGTGGCGAACGAGAAGGTGTTGCAGAATCGGCCCCCGTCAGGATGGGTTGCAATGCAATATTGCAATTGCATATTAGAGGAGTTAAGAATCGGCCCCCAGTTCAAGCACGGTTGCAATGTGATTTATCACATATTGCAATCATAGAAAGTCCCGCATTACATTACCATCAGTTCTTTGCCGATGCGAAATGCGATAGGATATCCCGGATGCGATGCGACTTTAGATTCTAGTTTATAACCCCGGCAGGTCTGCTGGTCTATGGACTTTGATATCCGTCAAGGGAAAGTTATGATTGTGATAGGACTGTTGGATGTGATATGTTATATGTTGTGTTTCATAATCCCGATAGATCCGTGTATCGCAGAGTGCCTATTGTTTGGGCTTGGGGTTATCCATCAATTGCAATAAGTGATAAGTATCGAACACGATATGCTTCAGAGTTGTAGTTTATAACTTGTTGGGTCCGCTAGATCATCCATGAAGGAGTGTTGACATACGTCTCTCCACCGATAGCCGATTGCGATTGTGATATCCGACAGGGCTACGGATCGTAGCCTTAACCGTCGGACCACCACTCCACATGTGACCACTCGGCCCTTAACCATGAGATAGGCGGGAAATATGGAGGGACCACTAATTTCGGCGGAACTGCCAGTTTTAACTATGGATAAAGAATTTAACTGGAAGTAAGCCACATTTGGATGAGAAAATTGTGGAAAAACTGACAGAAGTCATAACTAAGACAATTTTCGACCAAATGGGATGCAAAAAGAGGCTAGATTTCCATTTTTGGGCATTCTAAACTCATTGGAATAGGTTTTAGGAGAAAAAGAGCACTTCTGAATAGGATTTTTGAAAATTGAATCCTATGGGTGCCTTGGTCAACCAGAGTGTTGATTCAGTTTATGGAGGAGTTCCAAGATGGAGATGACTTCGCAGGGATCTTCCAGCCTCCATATGTTTTCTGCAACAGCCATTATAGCAGTGTTGTAGCTTTATTTATTCTTTTATCTATATGTGTATGGAGAAAGAGACTTGTTTAAGTAATTCAAGTGGATTGTTGTACTTGTTTATGCTCTTGGAAGTTGGAGTATGGGGTCTTGATTTGAGATCTGTTAGCTTGCTAATTGTTTCATGACTAACTGTAGGTTTCCATATGTTTAGAATGAGATTTCTTTGCAGAAGAATGTTTCCTTGAAGGGGAAACTAGCCACTCTTTTTGTCAGCACACTTATGTACTCTTTACCATTAAAGAATTTTGAGCATAATGAGAAGGGGTCATGCCTTTAGAGCTGATCCAAGGAGATGTAGCCCAGGAGGGGTGAACTCCTTTATCAATGGATGGTGTATTATTGTTTGATACATGCTTCCATTCAGTGTTTTAGTTTCATGTTTTAAGTTTTCTTCATGAAACTAACTTAAGTAAAAACACATAAAATTCATGATTTTACTTGTTATTTTGGAGTCAAATCTCAAGCACATTTTTATATTATGATGAGGGTAATTAGCACATCATTACTAATCTTCCCCAATTCAGATCAGGTTGGTATCAAAGCTTTTGGTTTGCTTTGTGCAAGGAGGAATTGACTGTTGTTTGCAAGTGAATCTGTTTTGAAGCTTAAGTGAGGAGAAGGTTTTGGAAAGGAGAGCAAGATTGTTACAATCTCAACCACCAAGCTCTACCTCAAATTGTAGTAGAAGGTTCAAGAAAAGCATTTCCCAAGAAGGAGAGTCTGCAAGAATGTCAGAGGATGTGAAGGCTTTTAGAAAGGATTTCTTAGACATGGAAGAAATGGTGAAAGTCCTATATGAAGAGAGGAATACCAAATTGCAAGGTGAAAGCTCTGGACCTCCAAGAGGAGAATGTTCTCCAAGAGAAGAAGGTATTAATAATGGTGATAAACCACCATCTTATCCACAATATTCATGTTTTCTACAACTCTTATGTAAGATGCTAGTGTAGAAAATCCCTCCGACAAGGTATATGGACAAGTTTGTACCTTTTGTCCACATGATGTGGAAGATGAGGTTCTATCAGCACCCAAATCCGAGGATCTAAAAGAAGAGAGTCAAAGAGTCCAAGAGAAAACATCTCGAATCAAAATTGAAATCAAAAACATCTTCGTTTGTCAATCAAAAGATGAGGCAAATGGTAAGAATTTACATACTTCTTCCATATGTGAAAATATTGACATAAATTCATTTGCAACCTTTGAAAAACACAGTAAAGGCATTGGATCCGAGCTCTTGACCAATATGGGTTACAAGGGAGGAGGCTTTGGCGTAAACCAATAAAGCATTAAAAATCCAATTGAGGCCAAGGAGAGGCCTAAATACGAAGGCTTAGTCTATGTCGCAAAAGAAAAATGGTCTTCTAGCGACAGTTCATGGATATTGTGTCCCTTTTGCCGTAAGAAATGACATGAGGAGCCAAGATGTTGGGAGTTGCATCCAAAAATGGTTCCTGCTTGGTTCCTCAAGCGTAAGGAGGACTTAAAGTGCAAAACATCTCCAAAGAGATGTAAAAGCTGAATAAGAAGGAAAGTCGAGTTCTTCTTGCCACATAAGTTCCTCACGCAGGCAACGTAATCCAAAGGACAACAAACAAAGCTATAATCATTTTGTTAATTTGAATGTTGTTCATGATGGAAAACAACATGCAGATTTGAATAACATGTTGAGGAAAATGTTTCCAAGCACCTTTTTCCTTCCATCTAACCATTGTGTAGATAAGTGCGATAAAATGAAAGCAATCATCAGGAAGGATTTTATGTCTACTGGAATTGAGACTGAAAGGAGAAAATCTCATCCAAGGATAAAGGAAAGTGAGCCTAGAAGAGCTCAAAAGAAATTTTGTACTCACTGCAATATCAGTGGACATTGTGTCAATAAGTGTTGGAAATTGTTTCCACAACTTCATCTTGGTAAGGGAAAGCAAATCATGTAAGCACCAGAAGAGGAAGCGACAAAAGAAAAAGTGGTGCAAGATGCGATCATCCCTGAAGTAGCTTCAAAAGAAGAGAAAGTTCAAATAGAGGGTTCATTCACCTGGTTGGGTAAGAAATGGGCGAACTATTTGTCCAACTGAAGTTTGTAAATTTTTGTTTTGCACTAGTTTCATATCCCCATAGTTGGGTAATTTGTAAAAGTGATGTTCATAAATAAATCACTTATATGCAACAGTGTTTTCTTTAAGCAATTACAATGCTAGTTTGGCTTGTTGATAGTCAATTTGAATGGAAAATTTGGGAGTCAAGTTTATTCCATTTTGTAAAAAAAAAAAACATTTTAAAATTGTTGTATGAGTAGTTGCAGCACATTTAGTATGTTCCAAATGTGTGTAGCACTCAAGTTATACACGTATTCACTATGTGAAGCTTGTTTGGGTTAATTTTGGAAATTCCTTTAGGATCTTATACTTGATAATGATTTTGCAGATAAGCAATTCCAAGGTGCTCATCTTCTTGGAATTCTCTTGGGAAGGATGTTGTTGTGGATTGCCATAGTGACATCAACAGGCGTTGGATCATCACTTATGGCTCCAAAGAACAGAGGTGAAGGAGAAGGAATGATGACCTGTAGGACACTTACAGTGCAGACAAAGTACAGAGCAATTGTAGATTGTTTGATGCTTTTGGAGACCAAAAGTTTTTTTAGTGGAGAAGAGTGATTAGGAGCTCAAAATTTGCCAAAAAATCAAAGTGTCAAAATCCTAATAATATTACCTTTAGATTAAAAAGCTCATAATTTTGAATCCAACGGTGTGTGACACTCAAATCCAAGCTCGTATGCAGAAGTTAGAGCCAGTCAAAGTTCAGGTTTGACTTGCTCACATGGTAGGATTGGATGACATGGAAAAGGTACCAGCAAATGGGAAAGCGCCAAGTGGAAACTTTCCATTGGCCCTTGCATATTGCATATCATAGCAAAAGGTAGGTCGACATTAGAAATTGGCCCTTGACCAGGAAGGATTGCGATGCGATAAGGCAATTGAAAATCGCGATCACAATTGGAGAAGAGGAAGGTGTTGCAAAATCGGCCCCCAACAAGATTGGTTGTGATACGATATTGCAATATTATATCAGAGGAGTTAAGAATCGGCCCCCAGTTCAAGCATGGTTGTGATGCGATTTATCACATATCGCAATCACAGAAAGTCCCGCATTACATTACCGTCGGTTCTCCGCTGATGCGAAATGCGATAGGATATCCCAGATGCGATGTGACTTTAGATTCCAATTTATAACCCCGGCGAGTCCACTGCTATCGCAGTGTATGGACTTTGATATCTATCAAGGGAAAGTGTCGATTGCGATAGGACTGCCGGATGCGATATGTTATATGTTGTGTTTCATAATCCCGGCAGATCCGTGTATCGCAGAGTGCCTGTTGTTTGGGCTTGGGGTTATCCACTGATTGTAATAAGTGATAAGTCTCAGATGCGATATGTTTCAGAGTTGTAGTTTATAACTCATTAGGTCCACTAGATCGGCGATCATAGTTTCTAAAGGAGTTTTGACGTCCAACTCTCCACTGATAGTTGATTGCGATTGTGATATCTGACAGTGTTGTGGATCATAGCCTTAACCGTCAGACCACTACTCAGCATGTGACCACTCGGCCCTTAACCGCGAGATAGGCGGGAAAGATGACAGGACTGCCGATTTCAATGAAACTATCAGTTTTAACTGCGGATAATGAATTTAACTGGAAATAAGCCAGATTTGGAGGAGAAAATTGTGGAAAGACTGACAAAAGTCATAACTAAGACAATTTTCGACCAAATGGGGTGCAAAAAGAGGCTAGATTTCCATTTCTAAGCATTCTAAACTCATTGGAATAGGTTTCAAGAGAAAAAGAGCATTTCTAGATAGGCTTTTTGTAAAGTGAAGCCTATGGGTGCCCTGGTCAACCAGAGTGTTGATTCAGTTTATGGAGGAGTTCCAAGATGGAGATGACCTTGCAGGGGTCTTCCAGCCTCCATATGTTTTCTGCAACAACCATTACAATAGTGTTGTAGCTTTATTTCTTCTTTTCTCTATATGTATATGGAGAAAGAGACTTGTCTAAGTACTTCAAGTGGATTGTTGTACTTGTTTGTGCTCTTGGAAGTTGGAGTATGGGGTCTTGATTTGAGAGCCCTTAGCTTGCTGATTGTTTCATGACTAAATGTAGGTTTTCATATGTTTAGAGTGAGAGTTATTCGTAAAAGAATGTTTTCTTGAAGGGGAAACTAGCCACTATTTTTGTTAGCACACTTATGTACTCTTTACCATTGAATAATTTTGAGCATAATGAGAAGGGGTCATGCCTTTAGAGCTGATCCAAGGAGATGTAGCCTAGGTGGGGTGAAATCCCTTATCAATGGATGGTGTATTATTGTTTGTTACATACTTCCATTTAGTGTTTTCATTTCATGTTTTAAATTTTCTTCATGAAACTAACTTAGGTAAAAACACATAAAATTCATGCTTTTAATTGCTATTTTGGAGTCAAACCTCAAGCACATTTTTATATTCTGATGGAGGAAATTAACACAACATTACTAATCTGCCCCAATTCATATCAACCATTGAGGGTTGAGACTACGCAGTGCAGCTCATTCGAGATCCGGTGAAAGGGGGGTTGTCTGGTCGAAAGGATTTTTAGGAAAATGGCTAAGTGAGAGAGAAAGTGTATCTGTGAGGACTCAACATTGTGATCACACACTTAGCATACTTCGATAACTTGACAACATTGACCACCAGGAAAACATAGAAAATCATGAACCTTTGTGGGACTTTCTAGTGCCGACATTGACAAGTGCGACACTTGGGATAGACCTTTGGACGACTGTGACGACACTTGCGCGACAATGTGTACAACTTTTTGTATGAGCTAAATAGGTGTTCATATGGTTAGGATGACTTGTATACAAAAATACCAACCTTCATGGTCACCATATTGGTTCACAAACATGACATAACAACCAGACATGTCAAAAGACGACAATTGATCCAACAGGAGAAAGGGAGCAAGATACGTAGAGGAAACACATGGAATGAATTTCAGTGCTTGCAACCATGCATGTCATTGAAGATAGAATGATATGAAAATGATAAGCAATCCTTCAAGCTACACTAAGAATTGTATTTCAGAATATGTGCTTTGTTTCCCATACCCACCCTCCAAAGGGTTGGCCATTAGATGGAGTCTTCTTGTGGTCCCGATATTCTATCATACCTTGGGTTCCTTGGTTTTCTTATCTTCCTCCTCAACTCCTTGAGAATCCTCTAGCATGTCATCCTTCTTGTGATCACTGAGAGACACATCTGCACAGTTTTAGTGGGTAGTGACATCTGCGGGATGAGGCCCTAGGAGGACACATCCGTGCAATTTCAGGATGCAAGGTAGACTAAGAAGATGAGGGACAAGTTGTGTATTTTTAGGATGCAAGGCAGTGTTTTGAGATGAGGTTCGGGGAGGACACCTTTGCACAGTTTCAGGATGCAAGACACATAGGACAACGAAGGGACAAAACTACACAGTTGCAAGATGCAAGACATTGTTGCGGGATGAGGCCCTGGGAAGACACATCTGTGCAGTTTCAGGATGCAAGGTAGATTGGGAAATTGAGGGACAAAACTACGCATTTTCTTGAGACAGTGGGTTCTCACTAAGGGAATGACTTTGGAGGAAACCATTACACAGTTTTGAATGCTAAGGGAGGCTGGGCAGATTTCCCCTTGAAGCAAAACAAACTTCCCTTTGCATAACAAGCGATAATCCCCATCCCCAAAGATGACACATACTGTAGAAAGATAAAAGCGTGAACGACTCTTAAGATCGAAAAGGGGAGCTTGAGATCATCAACTTACCAATAAGTGACTAAGGAATGATTGATCACAGGATCCATAGTAGGCTCCGAAATTTGAGTACATGCCAAAATTTTGGAGGGTGTTGCATCCACTACAACAAGGTCATATTGTATCTGATGAAGGTGTTAAGGTAGACCCTAACAAAATTAAATCCATTAAGGAATGGAAGATCCCTGCAAACATAAAGCATATTCGAGGATTTCTTGGGTTGAGAGGGTATAGCGCAAGTTTGTTAAAAATTATGGGAGAATAACAGCACCTCTAACAACATTACTAAATGAAGATGCATTTTCTTGGACTCCAGTAGAAACTAAGACCTTTGAACATCTTAAAGAGGCAATGTGCCAAGCACCAATCTTAGCTACGCCAAACTTCACAAAAACCTTTATTGTGGAATGTGATGCCTCATTAAATGGAATTAGTGTTATTTTAATGGAAGAAGGAAGACCCATTTCTTTTGAAAGTCGTCCAATCAAAGGAAAGTATTTACACAAACCTAATTATGAGAAGGAAATGTTGGAAATACTACATGCACTAAATAAATGGTGACCTTACCTATTAGGAATACACTTCAAGGAAAAAACAGATGATAATAGTCTTAAACTACTTTTTGGAAAAAATATTATCTTCAGAAGAGCAGCAAAAATGGGTCACAAATATTTTGGGTTACGACTTTGAAATCATCTACAAAAAAGGGAAGAAAATTTTTGTTTCAAATGCACTCTCAAGAAAGGATGAGGGTGTGGAACATTTCTTTTTTCCAATTCTATTATCCAACGAGATTGTATAACTGAAGCAAGGGATGAATGGAAGAATGATGAAGAAGTGTGGACACTGATTCAAAAGTTGCAGCAAGATCCTAGTACATATGATAGATTTAGCTAGAAAAATGATTCATTATAGTACAAATATCACTTATATCTTTGTAATAATTCCCAACTAAAACAAAAGATTATTTTGGAATTTCACACCTCTCCCTTAGGAGGGCACTCGGGATTTTTAAAAACTTACCACCAGGTCAAGAAAGAATTTTTTGGGGATGGCCTTAAATCTGATATTAAAATTTTGTGGCAGAATGTTTGGTTTGCCAATAAAATAAAGTTGAGACAATTAATACCTCAAGTGTGTTACAACATTTAGCCATTCCAAGTCAACTTTGGGAGGAGGTCTCAATGGGTTTTATCATAGGTTTACCCAAGTCAGAAGGAAAGAATGGCATCATGGTGGTAGTTGATAGACTTACAAAGTATGCACGCTTTTCGGCATTGTCTCATCCATTTAAAGTCAGTATAATTGTTATTGCATTTATGGAAACAATTCAAAATCTACATGGAAACCCAAAGATTGTTGTAAGTGACAGAGATCCCTTTTTCACTGGAAATTTTTGGATGGGATTAGTTTCTTGTCTGGGTACCCAATTAGCTCATAGCTCATCTTATCATCCTCAATTTCATGGATAAAATGAGAAAGCAAACAAATTTTTATAAGGATATCTTCGTTGTTGTGTATATTATAAACAAACACAATGGGTCAAATGGTTACCTCTGGTTGAATGGTGGTATAATACTTCCTTCCATACTGCAACAAAAATGACCCCATTTATAGCACTTTATGAATATCATCCACTGTCCATTACATAACCTTTAAGAGAAAATTATAAGGTTCAAGCAGTGGAAGATCACATCGAGCACCAATGACAAGTTCACCAACTCTTAAAGGATAAACTCACTTTGGTGTAGAATTGAATGAAACAACAGGCAGATCAACATCATAGTGAAAGAAGTATTGATGTAGGTGACTGAGTATTTTTACGGCTACAAACATACAAACAAATGTCCCTCAAGCAAGCTAAGATGGATAATAAATTATCACCAAAGTATTATGGTCCTTAAAAGGCATTGCCAAAGATTGGTATTATGGCATACAAATTGGAGCTTCCTGCATCTTCCCGAGTGCACCCATTTTTCCATGTTTCATGCTTAAAGAAGGTTATAGGTGACAAGCTCCCAATTCAAACAATATTGCCAAAACTTGACAAGGAAGGAAAAATCATATTGGAACCTAAAGCAGTCACGGAAACAAGAACCCCATAGCTACGAAATAGATCAATTTCAGAGTATCTCATCAAGTGGAATAACTTACCCATTGAAGATTCCACATGGGAGGATGATAATTTTATACGGAAGCTTCCAAAACTACTCAAGTGTTGAGGAAAACACCTTTTTGAAGGAGAGGGGCATGTTAGGTCCCTATAATACTAGTGTATCCCCTTATTGTTATTGTTAGTGTAGCCCCGTTATTGTTATTTTTGTGCCCATGTAGTCCCCATATTTTTATTATTGTGCCCCATAGAAGCCCACTATTGTTATTTTTTCTACCTTACATTATTATTGTCATGTAGGCTCTGATTATATTGTGACCCCTTAGACTCCAAAATATAGAAAGGAGGTCTTTCCATTTGTATCAACCAATAATTTTTCATTTATGTAATGTAAAGAAGGTTTCCCCCTCGAAGAGGATAATTTTTAAGTCGTTGATCTCTCTTTTTTGTGAGATGGTTGCATAACAACTTTATGGATGGAGGTAATTTTGTGTCATGGTCAAAGTGTTCTAAAATCTAGGGGAAACTATATTAGGGTGATTTATCTTACTTCGATAATTGCTTGTGATGTTCTTTTACTTAACTTGATGTACTTGAAGTTAGCTTCTTCTTATATTGATTATTATAGTGTTCTTTTATCATCAAACAACTAGAAAACAATGAAGATTAATGAGACAAGAGGACACAAAATGTAGGCTACTAGCTAGGTCCAAAACCTCTCCTCTTGAGAGGAAAATCCACAAGAATTCTTTTCTTCTTATAGAATCTTTAAATGACGAATTCCAAGACCTAAGACCCTTGACAAATACCCCTCTAAGACCATGTTAAACCTTTTTCTTGATGAGTTACACTTCCACAAAGTCAACGCTAGTCAAATTGCATCTATACTTCAGATTTTCGACCCTTTCTTCAAAATTCAATCACCGCTTTAAAACTGCACTTTTTCAATCTGCATGTACTTTCTTCGATTTCACGTGTGAGAGGATGAGTAGCTGAAATCACCTTTTATTTCCTTCACTCAAGGTGCTTCTTCTTCCTTAACAAATCAACTACCTTCCTTGATCCTTTTACTTCCATATTTCAACTTCTTCTAAGTAGGTCTACAATTTTGTCTTCTTGCAATAGATTGATGCCCTAACTTTTCACACGTGTGGAAAAAATTAGCCCCAAAATAGTCCCTAAAAACTTTGGTTCCTTCTTCTTTAGATCTCCTTTTTCGCTAGTTCTTCTTGTCTTTCTTGTGATACTTCGAACATTCCTTGAATTAATATTAAGTGAGGTAGAGCTTTTATATATATAGGCTTCTTGTGAGGTCGAGTAACCCTTATGAAGACGACTTGAGGCCAACTTCTCTTCTTGAAGGTTGACTTGTCTTGGAGGGTGTCTTTTGACATTTTGACTTTACAATAAATTTCTTTTACATGATACAATATGCCCAATAGGGTCTTTACATATGACAATGACTTCTATGACTCCTAGACTTTTTGACAAATCCCTAGAAATACTCAATGGGTTCTTGACCTACAAATAAAATGACATGTAGCATGAAACCCATACTACAAAATTAATAATATTAAAACATATTTTTCTCTTTACATCAAATACATTATTACATTAGAAATTATGAAGACCAAACCTAGTTACACTTTTCAACAAAAAGAGGTCTTGGATGGAATCACTTTGATTTGGTTCTACTAGTAAAAGAGTTTGATTGGGTTTTCCCCTTCTTAGTGGTTTTTCCCTAGTTGTGCGCCTATCTCTGGTTTTTTTGTGATCTTCCTATTTGGAACTTGTCTTGATGATGAAAAGAACATAACAACAATAATGAAGAACAAAATAATAATCACAATAATTTTTCAAATAACAAGAGTAATCAAGTTACAAAACCTAGTCTATATGTTGCCTTAGATTTCTCAACATTGTATCAGAGCTAACGATGATGGCATAAAGGCAGTAAAGATCACTTCTATGTGAAAAAAAATGGGGTTTCTAGTCAAACATTGAAGTCTGGGTTATCTAGAAGAAGGACTGAATCATAATAAGTCATTTACGAGTTTGTATAAAGTCATCACTTCTATGATTAGGTCGCAGTTCTGAACAAGAGGAATGAAGGAGTCCAACGAAGTCGAACAGTCTCAATTGGAGATATGAACAACTAGGAAACTAGACTAGACAAGATCAAGCTCCTTGGGTTTTTGAGCGAAGTTCTAAGCATACATAACAAAGTCTGAAATCCTCTTTGATGTTTGAACTTTACAAGGCTGTGTAGTAACATGAAGTATTATTGAGGCATAAAAGGCCGAATCTATGAGGCTTATTTGCAGTGATTTTGAGGCACAATAGGTTGAGTTTGTGAGCCTACAACAAGTCAGATTTGAGAACTAATATGAAGTAGGTCTATTTTTTTTTTAGTATCTAAGGTAGTAACATAAATCTAAGAGTCTCAAGGTATGTTTTGTCGACTAGAGATAGTCCTATCATTCAACATAAAGTATACTTATAAAAGAAACCAGGACTGAATTGAATAGGAGAAATATTAAGAACCATTGGAAGAAATTACAACCATAGAGTCATTGTCATTCTGAAGTAAATTTATATCAATCATCACCAAGGCTATTAGCACTCCCTCTCTCCTAAAAATTATGGAATTATTATAGATAGAATTATAAGAATTGTTGTTCGCAAGCAAGTAATTTATCACCTTGAAGAAGAAGCTAGAATTTGTACCATTTGGAATGATTGCCATACTCCTAGAAGGAAGTCCTTAAACTCGACATCTCCTAAAGTATTCATTCTTGAAAGCAACAATGATCTTATATCTTGAAGAACTAAGGTAAGTATACTTTGAGGTACGTATAATCATTCTTGTTTATATAAGATCTAACCTGATTTAGTGTAGGACTTTCAAATTCCTTTATTGATTCTAGAATTTGTAGTTTGTGTTATTAAAAATTTTTAATCCCTGAGTTCTAGAAAACTTTAGCTTTTAGACTTGAAAGTTTTTATATATTCTAGGGATAAATTGGAAGCCCTAGAATTAATATTTTGAAAAATGACTTCGGGTTTGGTCTAGAAATTTCTAGTTCATATATATTTGTACTTGTATATTTTGTGGTACTTGTCATTCAAGTGTTGTAGATATATAAAACAAATAATGATCTTTCACAAAAATAAGCCTCTCTCACAAGAGACAAGTATTCTACTTTGATTTCATTATTTATGTTGCTCAAGAATTTTCCTTGGAAGAAAAGTCTGCAGGTATTAAGATTAAGGGGGAGATTTCAACTAGAATTACAATTCAAAAAGGAGAAATAAGGTTTAAAAACCTTTAATGAATAAGCCCTACAAGGTTTGTAAAAGAAGCAACTCAAGGTATGTAAAAAGTCTTCTTCATTAAAATGTATAGTCATTTTAAAAGTTTTTCTTGGTATAACTAACTATCATTTTGAAAATTTTGAATCATAAGGATTCTTGTTAGGGTGATTAATCTCTAGATTGAATCTACCCTCATCACACTATCTTTTGTCATCTTGTTCATTTTTTTGAAACCCTAACCTTTAGGTTTCACTATAAAACCCTAGCCTTCTTTGATGTTAAGGGTATTTCGATGTTAATAATGAAACCTTAGTCTACTTAGGGGTTGTTCGTTAAAGTCTAGAACTGTAATGATATCATATTCTCTTGATGTTTAGGGTTCTGGTAATGTTATTGAAAAACCATATACTTTGTACGGTTTATTACGTATGTCTAGGTTATATGATAAAACTCTATATTTTTAGGGTTTGGTAAATTAGGGTTTATGAAAAAAACCCTTGTAATAGTTAAAGTAATTCCTATGAATGAAACCCTATGTGTATATTCTTCTGTATGATCAAAACCCTCTAGCCTAATTAAAAAATTGTTGTATATCTACCTTCTATCTCTTGGTGTTTGTATCTTGGGTTTACCTAGTAGAAATTTATATGAAATGATAGTACGCTAACTTGATTGTTGATATCCTTTCATTGATAAAATCTAGGGTTTATGATAAAACCCTAGTAAATATTGACATGTAATTATATGGCATCATATTAAAAATTTAAAGTGCTATTATTGGATTGCTAAGTTGATTTAGTTGTTGATATCTAAGGCTTTAAGTCTCGATGATGAAATCTAGGGATTACAACAAAAACCCTATCTAGTTGTTAAAGTTAAGAATATGTAACCCTAATTGACTATGAACCTAGCTAGGTTTAGGTATTTAATGCTTCCATTTTAATGACATGATTTTGATATAGATGACTTCATGCTTCTATATATTTGTACTTAAAGATCTGCATGTAAATAATCTTCAAGATGTTGAAGATGTTAAATGACTTCATAATTATAATGCGCATGATGGAAAGAGGGAGTTGTAAGAAATATGATGACATTAAAAATGAATATATGATCGGGTTACCATAGAAAGGATGATATTCCTAAAGGAATGAAAGATAAAGTTCTCTAATGTAATGATGATACAAAAGAAAGAGCCTATATGGTTGAAATTGTTGATTCCCTAGTTAAGAAGAAACATGGATGAAGGAAAAATGTATATTTCCCTAGTTGAGAGGGAGCTTGGTTGAAAAATTAATCTCTTCAAGATGATAACTTGATCATAAGCATGATTGATATTATAGAATAGCTAAAGTACTACATACATTTTGTTCGTGATTTACGGAGTTGCTAACAAAACTTGAAAAGTGTTGAGGCTGAGTTTGGTGCTGCTGGAAAATTGAAGAAGGAAACTTCCGACGAGATGTATATGGATAATGAGATGATGATTTAAGCAGCATCAAAATAACTAAGTACCCCTAAGGTTTATGCTAAGCATATATGACGTAGGCAGAAACAATGGCTTCAATAATCTCAACAATCACCCCATGGTTCACCCTTTCTTTCCAATTCTTCCTTTTCCTTTATACTCGGAATTCCTTTGGAAAAAATGCCAAAACAATGCTTTTCCCCTTTATAAATAGAAAGGTTCGCGATTCACCAGAGATCATGATCTAAATGAGCCAACGGTCCAGATTATATCGCAAGTTGCAAGTCGCTGATGTAATGTTTCCCCTTTTTAAAAGCCCTAATGCGATATATTGCGCCAATCGCGTCGCATATCGGCAATCACTATTTCCCCCTGCTTAAGGCCTTATCACTCCCACTCAAATGCTCCGACGCGATATATCGGCAATTTCATATCGCTAGGTTTCAAGGGTGGGGCCTTTACCATACACCACTCCACTATTGCGATTCGATATTTCAGGAGTCACTAATCGCCACTCTTGAAGACTTGGGTCCGCCTTCTTCTTAAATAAACTTGCGATGCGATATATGGTGATCCAATGGTCGGTGATAGTTCACTTCGTTGGTTCAAATGGGAATCAACAGCTGAGACCTAATCTGGCTCAACACTATAAAAAAATACAAAAGCTTGCATTTTTCTGTTAAGTCGGTGTTTTCTATTGCAAAGTGTGAAAACAAAGAAATCATCAATTCTCTTCGGAATACAAAGAAAACAAAAGCATAATGAGGATTTCCATAGGCTTGATAAATAATCACGTGCATAACAACAATTTATTCATAATAACAAAAGTTACAGAGTCTCGGCCTTGGCTCGATTACAACATATGAAAAGACCTCTGTTTCAATGGAAATCCACACGCTAATTCTTGGCTCTCGCTCACTCAATCCCTCTCTCTCGGTCCCTCTGTCTCTCTCTATATTACTTTTTTTCTTCCTTTGTTCAATCGAAGATTACTCTAACTGTGCTTAACAACTCAATCTCTATTTTTAATCAATCTAACAGTAAATCTCTAATTCCTAGCTCTACCACACACCTATGCTAACAACTTATCTTTGAACCTAAAATAAGACAATTTCTAACTATTACAATAATGAAATACAACTCATTTCTTGAGAGATCCAACCCTCTCAGTAAAACTGACTTTTGACCAATCAGGTCAATGAAATTCAACTTGTTTAGCCACAACATGTGAACAAACTTTCACATTGCTGGCTAAGTCCGGATGCTCCTACATCAAACTCCCGAGGAAGAAAGAAATCATCCTTCATACTTTCAGGGCTTACTCCATACTTCTGCAACTTTGTTATGGTTAACCAGCTAGAATCCTCCACTGGCTATCCTTTCCATTTGACTAGATATTGAAAATAAGTCTGCCCTCTGGTTCTTTTGGATACTCTTTTCTCCAAAACAACTTCTACTTCTTTCTTAGCTGTCTTTGGAATTTTTTCTTCCCAGTTCAAGGTTTGAACTTCATCTTCTGTAATTTCCTCCTTTAGCTTTGTCTCTATCTCTTTGTATGGATACAAATCTGCAATATTGAAAATAGGCGATATTCCAATCCCTTCTAGCAATTCAATTTCATATGCATTAGCTGAAAACTTTCTTACAATTCTACATGGTCCTATCTTTTTCATCTTTAGTTTATTGTAAGTCTTAGTAGGAAATCTTTCTTTTCTCAAATATACCATTACTAAATCCCCCACTTGGAATTCTTTTTCTCTTATTTTCATATCCACTCTCTGTTTGTATTTGCTATTGCTTTCCTGTAATCTGCTTTTGACATCTTCTTGTAGTCTTTGCATCTGCTCCGCAAACTCTTCAGCTTTTGCACTTCTTGTCTCCTGTTTACCCAAATTTCTGAGCTCATACACACCTCTTGGATTCATTCCAAAAACAATCTGAAATGGACTCATTCCAGTACTTTGGTTTGGAGTGTCATTATAAGCAAACTCAGCCTGAGCTAGTGCTAAATCCCACTTCTTAGGGTTTTGATACACTGAACTTCTCAATATGTTTTCCAAGTCCCTATTTACTACTTCGGTCTGTCCATCTGTTTGAGGATGGTATGCTGAACTAAAATTGAGGTTAGCTCCCTGTTTCTTCCAAAGAGTTCTCCAGAAATGCCCTACAAAATTTGTATCTTGATCAGACACAATACTTACAGGTAACCCATGCAATCTTATAATTTCTAAAAAAAATAGATTAGCAATATGTGTTGCATCACTAGTCTTCTTACATGCAATGAAATGTGCCATCTTGGAAAATCTATCTACTACAACATAAATGGAATCATTCCCTCTTTGGGTTTTTGGTAATCCCAAAAAAAAATCCATGCTAACTGCATCCCACAGTCAGTCTGGTATTGGAAATGGCTGATACTATATTATGGCTCCTTCCTTTAGCATGCTAACATATCCTGCACTTCTCAACAAATTTCTTAACATCAGTCTGCATTTTTGGCCAATAATAAAAATCATTCACCTGAGAAAAGGTTTTATCTTGTCCAAAGTGACCAGATAATCCTCCACTATGTTTCTCCTTTATTATGTTTTCCCTCATAGAACATTTGGGAATACACAACTTGTTGCTTTTAAACAATAAGCCTCCTTGAATGAGATAATCCAACCACTGACTTCTGTTATGAACTATTGGATTTTGAACTATTGTATAGATATCTTTGAAATCTGCATCATCTTTGTACATTTCAATCATTTCCTCAAATCCTACAACACCCACTTTGAATTCTTGCACAATAAAACTTACCCTGCTCAATGCATCAACGACTTTATTTGACTTACCACTCTTGTGTTTTATCACAAAAGTAAAGCTTTACAAAAATTCTACCCACTTGGCATGTTTCTGGTTCAATTTCGGCTGGTTATTGATGAACTGTAAGGCATGATTGTCCAAATACAATATGAATTCTTTTGGCAGCAAATAATGTCTCCATTTTTTCAAGGCTTGTACAATAGCGTAAAACTCTTTATCGTAAGAAGAATATTTCTTCTTTGCTTCATTCAATTTCTCACTGAAGTACGCTATCGATCTTTGTTCCTGACTCAAAATTGCGCCAACTGCAACTCCACTAGCATCTGTTTCAACTTGAAATACTTTTTCAAAATCAGGCAAAGCTAAAATTGGTTCCTCTGTGATTTTCCTCTTCAAAAATTTAAAATTTCTGTCTACTACTTCTGTCCACTTGAACGGCTAATGATCTCCTTAATTGTTTCAAGAATTGGTGCACAAATCTGACTAAAGCCTTTGATAAACTTTCTGTAAAAACTTGCAAGACCATGGAAGCTCCTTACCTCAAATATATTTCTGGGAATAGGCCAGTTCCAAATCACTTGGACTTTCTCTGGATCCATTTTCAATCCTTCTTTAGAAACTACAAATCCCAAGTAAATTAATTCTTCCTTCATGAAACTAAATTTCTTCAGATTTATCAGTAGTTTCTCTTTCTGCAGAGTTCTTAGAACCAACTTAAGATGCTCTAGATGTTCTTCTTTACTTTTACTAAAAACTATAATATCATCAAGATAAACAATAACAAAATTGCATGCATATTCCTTCAAGACTTCATTCATTAATCTCATGAACGTGATAGGTGCATTAGTGAGTCCAAAAGGCATCACTAACCACTCATACAACCCACTGTTTGTTTTAAATGTAGTCTTCCATTCATCGCCTTCTCCAATTCTTTTTTGATGATATCCACTCTTCAAATCTATTTTAGTAAAATATTTTGATCCACTCAAACAGTCCATTAAATCATCCATGCGTGGCAAATGAAATCTATACCTAATAGTGATCTTGTTGATGGCTCTGGAATCTGTGCACATACACCATTCTCATCCTTTCTTTGGATTGAGTACTATTGGTACAGCACATGGACTAAGACTTTCTCTGATTAGCCCTTTATCCATCAGCTCCTGCACTTGTCTTCCAACTTTTGCATTCTCTTGAGGAGCTAATCTGTATGCTGCTTTATTTGGAAAACTTGCTCCTAGTATTAGATCAATATGATGACTAATACTCCTTATTGGTTGTAACACATTTGGAAACTCATCCACAATAATATCAGTGAAATCATCTAACAAAATTTTAACTCCTTCAAGAAAATCATCCAAGTTTGTGGAAGTTAAAATTACCTTTGGTCTTCCCACAATAGCAAAATGCAACTTCTCATTTTTCACTACCTCCTGTAGCAGCTCCTTTTTGCTTATCAGCATAATACTACTTCCAGGTGTTCCTTTGTCAGCATCGTCCTTCAATGGCAGCAATGTATGTTTAGTTCCATCCTTCTCTAGAGTATAAGTTTTTCTCCTCCCATCACGAATAGCTTTTCGATCAAATTTCCATGGTCTTCCCAGTAATACATGGCATACATCCATGGGCATTACATCACATAATATCACATCTTTATACATACCAATTTGTATCTCAACTTTGCATTGTTCTGTCACAATAATCTGATGTCCTTTATGTAAACATGACACTTTGTAAGGAGTAGGGTGTATTGTCTTTGCTAGTCTGAGCTTGTCCACCATCTCTAAACAAGGTTGTCAGTGCTTCCACTGTCAATTAATGCTTTACAACACTTACCTTTTGATTTACAGGTAGTTCTAATAAATTCTTCCTCTGCGTTGGTTCTTCAATCTCCTTTTCTGTCTTAAGCAAGGTCCTTCTCAATAACAAGGATTCTCCTACTTCACGGGATTCTTCGTTTTCCATAAGTCGATGCGGTTTTGGCTTTGCCTTAGCCACATTCGCATTCCGTTGACTTGCTAGTTTATTATGAGGACAATCCCACGACACATTTCCCCATTCTCCACATGTATAACACTGAATATCTCTTCCTTGGCCTCTTCCTCTGGGTGCAAATCTTCCTATGTTAAATTCTCCTCTCTGTGGTGGTCTACTACTTGAACTTATTGCTCCATGCTGATTTTGTTGTCCCCTTGGTCTAGTAGTTTCTCTACCTCTTACTGAGCTTCTTCCTCTATTCCTCTGATTCTGTTTTCTCAATATCTTCTCTTCTGCCTTCAAACTTGCTTGATAGGCATCTTCAATAGTCTTCAGACTCAACAAGCTGATCTCATCCTAGATGTCATACCTTAAGCCATTGATATATCTGGCTACCTTCTCCATGTCATCCTCTGCATGTCCTGCTCTAATACTCAATCTATAAAACTCTTTTGTATATTCTTTAACAGACATTCCTTTTTGCCTTAAATTTTGCAATTGTTTGAAAAGATTTAACTGATAATCTTTAGGCATAAATTTAGCTTTCATTTTACTCACCATTTTATCCCATTGCTTGATCTTGGACTTTCCTTTTCTCATTCTAGATGTTTGTAATTCATCCCACCAAATAGCTGCATGACCCTTCAATCTGGTAACTACAAATTTCACCTTCTTTTTGTCGTCAGCTTCCTCTTCATAGTCAAAATATTTGTCCAATGAACTGATCCAATCCATTAGCTCTTCTGCATTGAGACTCCCTTCATACGTAGGAATTTCCATCTTTGGTTTTCCTCCTACTTTCACCAACATCTTGATAACTCTGGTAGTTTCATTTTCCTCCTCTTCTTCTTCCTTAGAAGATTCTTCTTTAGCACTGTCAGCTCCTTCATCAGGTGTTCTTCTCTGAGCAGTCTCAATTGTTTCCATTCTCGTACGCAGACTCCAGATCTCTTCCAGTAGAACTGCATTTTCTTCAGGTCTTCCTCGACCAATGCCAGCTCCTCTCCTTGGTGGCATTTTTCTGCAATCAACCTTAACTTCTGCTCTGATACCACAAATGACGCAGGCGAAAACAATGGCTTCAAAAATCTCAACAATCACCCCGCGGTTCACCCTTTCTTTACAATTCTGCCTTTTCCTTTATTACCAGAATGCCTTTGGAAAAAAGGCCAAAACAATGCTTTTCCCCTTTATAAATAGAAAGGTTCACGATTCACCGGAGATCGCGATCTAAATGAGCCAACAGTCCAGATTAAATCGCAAGTCACAAGTTGTCGATGTAATGTTTCCCCTTTTTAAAAGTCTCGATGCGATATATTGCGCCGATCGCATCACATATCAGCAATCGCTATTTCCCCCGGCTTAAGGCCTTATCACTCCCACTCAAATGCTCTGATGCGATATATCGGCAGTCGCATGTCGCAAGGTTTCAAGGGTGGGGCCTTTACCATACGCCACTCCACTATTGCGATGCGATATTTCGAGAGTCGCTAATTGCAACTCTTGAAGACTTGGGTCCACCTTCCTCTTAAATAAACTTGCGATGCAATATATGGTGATCCAACGGTCGGGGATAGTTCGCTCCGTTGGTTCAAATGGGAATCAACGGCTGAGATCTGATTTGGCTCAACACTATAAAAAATACAAAAGCTCGCATTTTTTTTCGTTAAGTCTGTGTTTTCTATTGCGAAGCGTGAAAACAAAGAAATCATCAATTCTCTCTCGAATACAAAGAAAACAAAAGCATAATGAGGATTTCCACAGGCTTGATAAATAATCACGCGCACAACAACAATTTATTCATAATAACAAAAGTTACAGAGTCTCGGCCTTGGCTCGATTACAACATATGAAAAGACCTCTATTTCAACGGAAATCCACACGCTAATTCTTGGCTCTCGCTCACTCAATCCCTCTCTCTCGGCCCCTCTGTCTCTCTCTATATTACTTTTTTCTTCCTTTGTTCAATCAAAGATTACTTTAGTTGTGCTTAGCAACTCAATCTCTATTTTTAATCAATCTAACAGTAAATATCTAATTCCTAGCTCTTCCACACACCTATACTAACAACTTATCTTTTAACCTAAATTAAGACAATTTATAACTATTACAATAATGAAATATAACCCATTTCTTGAGAGATCCAACCCTCTCAGTAAAACTGACTTTTGACCAATTAGGTCAATGAATTTCAGCTTGTTTATCCACAACATGTGACCAAACTTTCACATTGTTGGCTAAGTTCGGATGCTCCTACATCAATATATGTATATATATCCTTAAAGTTTATTATTGATTGGGGTTGTGATTGTGCAGGATCTCTCTGTAAGAAGCTTGAGCATTTGAAGTATGCTTGGATTGTTGGATATATCTGGTTTAGTTGACAACGAGAGATGAAGCATCTTGGGGCAACAAGATGCTTGGGAGGACATATGGTTGGCCTATGTGTTGATGTCTAGATTGCGAAGTAGGGAGGATAGCGTTGGTATTGGAGCTCTAACCTTGGATTCACGCCTAGATCCCTAGGTTGGTTGCAGAGCTTAAACGTCTGATGATATCTAGAGTATCTAAAGCTTGAGTACACCTTATTCCCACCCGATTAAAGTACCCTGGTCAGGTATCTAATCTATAACATTGCTTGTGTTGTGACTCTTTATAGAATATATCACTTTGATATCATCATTATACCTTTTATAAATATGTAATTATGAATACCTCCCTAGTTAAGAGGGAGTTTTGAAGAATGTAATTAGTGTCATTATTCATAATTTTATTTGTCAAAAAGAAAAAGAAAAAATTTATTGTAAATTTGACTTATTAAAGCATGGGTTTCATGCTTGGGTCATTGGTCAATAGTTCTAGCCTCCATTAAAGGCTTCTAGGAGTCAAAAAGTCAAAATGTATTAGACCCTTCTTGGGAAAACAAAGTTATTTTTTTATGTATCTTATGCTCCTCCATCAATTCGGCCTCCACACCTTACAAGTCAGCCTCAAACAACATATCATGTCAGCCTCAAAAGAACACACTCCAACCACTATATATACCAAATGAAGTCAATAAATTCATTGTCACTTCAGTCTACAATTCGATCTGAAACTACAAGGAAAGAGAAATTGTGGATTACTTAGAGGAAGTGCGGGATTACTTAGAGGAAGTGTGGATTACATAGAGGAAGTGCGGATTACTTAGAGGAAGTGTGGATTACTTAGAGGAAGTACGGGATTACTTAGAGGAAGTGTGGATTACATAGAGGAAGTGCGGATTACTTAGAGGAAGTGTGGATTACTTAGAGGAAGTGCAGATTACTTAAAAGGAAGAATAAAATGACAAGAAAAGAGGATTATAATTTCAAAAGTGTTATATTTTTCCATATGGGGAAGTAGACTCGGACTTTGTTGTAGGGTTGAGAAAGATCATTTTTTTGTTGCACAACCGAAATAAAGTGTAGAGAGAGTTCATCCTTGTTTTGAAGAGTTGGGCTATGTTGATGTAACTACATGGAGGTTGGCTTGATGGATGGAGGTAATTTTGTGTCATGTTCAAAAGAGGTCCTGGACTGTCTCACTTTGATTTGGTTCTACTAGTAAAAGAGTTTGACTGGGTTTTCCCCTTCTTAGGGGTTTTGCCCTAGTTGTGTGCCTACCTCTAGTGTTTTTGTGATATTCTTGTTTGGAATTTGTCTTGATGATGAAAAGAAAATAATAAAAATAATGAAGAACAAAATAATAATCACAAGAATTTGTCAAAGAATAAGAGAAATCATGTTACAAAACCTAGTCTATATGTTTCCCTAGATTTCTCAGCAGTTTTCATAGTTGAAACATAATCCCTTTGCTCTTCTTTCATCCATTTGATGGGGTGTCAACATTTTCGATTTAAGAGAGGGAGCATGATGTTCTCTATAGTTATTAGTGACTAATTTTATAGTAGTCATATTTTTACTTTCTACTTTCCTTGTTGACTAAAATTATTCTCTGTGGATTTAGGTTCAAAGAGATGCACCTCATATTGGATCCTTTCCTTTACAATTTCAATAAAAAGGTCTAACAAATTCTCCTCTGAAATATTATTTACCTTGAGACTCAACATTCGAATTTATTGAATGCTTTTTGTAATTGAAGCTTTTTTTCAAAGCTTCACCAATTGGATAAAAAATGTATTGCTCTTAATATCCCTATAATGTGCTATCAATTTCTTCATTAAAACATACCAAGATACAATAAAAATCTTTTTTCTTTTCATAAAGCCTTTGATACCATATAAATTGATCTTGTTTTAAATACATAGATGTCATATTTACCTTTTGTAAGGATATCACATGGTGTCGATCAAATTATTGCTCCATATGGAATATCCATATTAGAGGATCATTACCATCAAAATTACTTATATCAGTCTTCGTAATGTAGTAGTTCCTTGGTATTTTTTCCTTAACATATTGTTTTCCTCATATCAAACTTTTGTATTTTTTCCTTAACATTTTTCACGTCTTCCTTGTTTTCATTCATCCTTTGTCCCATATGTGACCACTAACCTTCCAACTTGGATACCTAGTATTGGACATATTCTATTTCTTGATCAGTTATGGATGAGATTTCTAAAGGTTTGCAGAATCACCAAAAATAGATCTTATAATAAAAAATTATTCTAATTGTAAGTTACATACCTTTCAAAACCTTATTTTTTGGATTATCTAAATGGCTAACTTTGTCTTGATATATATACAAAATTTGAGCTCTTTTGAAATTGAAATTTTGACTTGCAATACGCTCATCTCTTCTCTGTGATTCCAAAAGCCTAACCAAAATTTTATGTGCCAAGTGAAAGTTATGGTAACTTTCCCAAAACTTATTGATTTTTATCCTCTTTTCAAGAGCAAACTTGTATAGCATGTCATATATCCAATTCGTCAAATATAATTCTAAAATTTTTACCTGGTGGACTTTAGTATGTCTCCTCAAATCTATAAAATTTCAAAGCGTTCAAAAAAAAAACATTATAGTGAAAAGTCCATGAACACTTGTTTGAAACAGGTTTAAGGACCATTCAGAGACCCTAAATTCGATAGGATATATCTATGAAAATATAGTGAATTATAATATAAAAAATTACAATATGATCCTTGAGATGTTCTCTCAATATGACCAAAATTTCATGGTTTGAATCTTCCCATAAAAATAATTATAACAAAAACTCCGAGATCTCTCATTTCAAACTAATTTTAAGACCATTCAGAATTCCTAAATTCCATAGGGCATACCTCCAAAAGTATATTGAACCAGAATATAATTTTTTGACCAAATATACCATGATATTATTCTCAATTGATTAAAATTTTATGGTATGAAATATTCCAAAATGAAAAGTTATATTAAAAATGTTGAGATTCCTCATTTGAAGCATCAAAACCTTGGGATCATAGCTTTGATACAAAATTTTATGAATCAAGTGCCTTAAAAATGATAAGAATCCAATAACTACAATCCACTTTGAAGGAAAAAACTCATTCTATAATGAATACAATGTATAATACAATATTTGATGATGCTAAGACTAGGTCTCCTTAGTGTGTGTGTGTGTGTGTATATAGGACACAAAGGGTACAATTATAATGAAAGGGTATAATGAAATGGTCTAGTCAACATAAAAATATAATGATATAAATGTAATAGTTCAATATATAGGGCTTAATAAGTGGGTTTTAGGGTTAACATGGGGCTTATATAGGGCTTAACATAGGACTAGTTGCATATATGCTAGCATTGCCTACTTCCAAGAAAGTGCATAATGTATTTCATGTGTTTTTGTTGGAAACGTATGTGCATGATCTTAATAATGTCATTGATTGGGTTTTGATTTAGGTGGAGCCATAAGAATACTTATAATTACATCCAATCTATCTATTGAACAAGAAAGTCATGGTGCTCTAGAACAAAGTCATATGGAAATTAAAGGTCCAGTGGATGTGATATAACCTTGAATAAGTGACATGGGAGCCTAAAGATGTTATGTGGGAGGAATACTTACAACTATTTTTAAATTTTTTATGTAAAATTCTATATATGTGTACACATGCATAGTTTTGAGCATTGAGGATAGTGCTAAAATAAGGGGGAAAGGAATATAATGTCCCAGGTTTTGATCCCCAATTCAACAATGTATATTGTACATGCTAAAAGGATGGAAAAACTAGCCATGTAATGGTTTCAAATATTTTTAATGAAATACATCATCGATTGTAGACAAACAAGGAAAAGAGTTGTAGGGGGCTATGTTCCCATGATAGGGGGTAACTAGAGAAGTTATATTTTATTATTTGTATTTTATATACCCATATTTGAATTAGTTAAGAAAAAGGTGGGTATGTGTGCTTCTTGAGGAAGCCATGTCCCATTATGAGAGCATGCATATTTAACCTCACCTTTTTGCCTTCTTGGGGGTTTTTCATTCATTATTCTCATTCACTTTTAATTATTTATTTTTAAGGATAGAAGTAGAATTTTATGAAATATGTTCCTAGGGTTAATATTTCTTATGTTCGAAATGACAAATATTTGAGTTCTTGATAGCATTGGCATCATTGGTGAACTTGTCTACAGGTTTAGCATCCTTAGAGCTTGTAGCATTGAGATTTCATAACTAGTATCATTGGAACCCTAAAGGGAAATAGAAAAGCTTGAGGGACTAGATTGCATAGAATGGGATTCATTTCCTTGGCTTGTATAGGTTGAAGGGGAAGAGAGACAAGAGTTGAGATTGCCTTAGGATTGGTTAAGTATATTTGGTAGTTGTGATAATCGTGTAAATTATGTAAATAGAGAAAGATCAATAATTTATTCTTATGAGTGATAGTGTTGGCCTAGGCACCCATCCTCATGGTATCATAACCTTAACTTAGGGGTGTCTTGTATTAGAAAGTTTCTACAATTGTGTGGAAAATCTAACGTATGTAGTAAGTTGGTGAATATTTCATAAAAATAAGTGTCTTTTGTGTTCTTTGTATTTATATCCATTGTGATTATCTAAGGTAATTTTCATTATTTTAATGTTGTGTATGTTTATGAGCATTTGAATTGAATATATTTAGTTTTCTTAGTATTTTCATGAGCTTGTGTATGTTGTTGGCTGATAATAGGTGTCTTCTAAAACTCCTAATTACCCCACATTAATCATCAACCCGGGCAAGTCCTTTTATTTCAAGAGTGTACACAATATGTGCATGCTATGAATTCAGAGAGTAATGTTTCTTAAAATGAAGTATAGATATTTAATACAAGAACAAACGGAAGCATCTAATAAACTCAAATTACAATCATTAAAGGAAATATGACATCTAAGCTTCAAGACTTAATCTTCTACTAAAATCGTAATCAAATCTCACACAAGCAATTTAATCAACAATAACATCAGCCGAGAGCACAGTAGCAATAACTCATCTCTTCTTAGTTGATTCAATCTAAATCATACTCAATCTCTACAAAGAAATCCAAACAGAAATGATATCAATCTGAGAGTTTGATAGCAATAACCAAATGCTTACAGTTGATTAAATCAATACAATTCACTATCTAAATAATTTAATCTGCAATGAATGTAAACTGAATCAAACGATGGCGTTGTAAATCATATAAAGCAAAGATATTCCTTCAATTCATGAAAATAGTGAAAAGCGCATAAGACGGGAAAATTAACAAATTAATCAAACTTGCTGAAATCAGAAATATATAATACAGAGAAGCAGTTTAATCCACCAGAGGTCGGGCCCTTAGCCGCCAGCAAATGCTGTTGAGCTACTTCAGATAAGGCGAATGAACAACAACCTCAAATTATATATTAACCATTGAACTTGAGTACCATTACAATATGATTGCATTCTCTCGACAGAATGAGTCTGTAGATTAAAATTATAGTTTGAAATAACAAGGATTTCCCCCTTTCTTCCTACAATTGTCTTCTTTTATAATCAGAAAGGGTAAAAGATAAATGTGACCCCTCAGGATAGGGAGATCCTGAGGGATTCGCAACTAATTGCTAACTTCAGAAACCTTTCCTTTTTCGCGTTGATCCTCTTGATTCGCCCTCAGTCCTGTCCGCAATCGACACATTCCGCCCTCCATTTGTTGGTATATGTTGTTCCATCATTAGGGAATAGCAACTGTTCCTTTTGTCATTTTTCTGCATAAAAAAGAGTAAAAGTCAGTTACTATGGCTAGATCTTAACTGCAAGTAGTTCAGTTGTTTCTTATCATAATCAATCAATATATTAGCGCATTAAGATATGAAAAAGATAAGAAACAAGGAAAAAGGTGATGAAATTAATGGTAAATACATACCCATTTCGTGACTCAACATACTCCCCTGCTTACCCTGTTTCATGTCCTCATGAAAAGTAAGTAATTCTGATGCAATGTGGTTAAAGAGTAGGCTAGAGAAGGAGCATCAAAAATCGGTCTAAAACCATGATGTTGAGCCAGGAGCGTAAAGGCGAACCCTTCCTTTCCTTCAGGCAATTCGTAGATAGCCCGATAACCTTCAGGAGGATACCAAATGATGGGGCTACGAAACCGACAACCTAACCAATAAGGTCCTTCTCTCAAAATAAGGTTGCTATAGGTGACAAAACGGGCTGCAGCTGCTTTGAAATTCCTGTAATTAAATGGCTCCCTATCCTGCACACTACTAGTGGAGACCGTCCACCTGAGCTTGGATGCAGCCAGAGAGCTTTCTTGAATGGAGTGAAAATATGATACTCCGCTCTGTACAATCTCCTTATGAATAGGCCCCAAAATTTTAATCACCCCTTCCCTTGTCATCAGACTCTTATGGTTGGCAAGAATTTGCAAAGGGTGCTTGGGTTCACTTCTTACCCAGAGATCCAATCCATGCTCTTATCGTTGGAATGCGTTATGAGCTTTAAACCATTTAAGTTGGTTAACTGCAAACGAGATAAAGGCCTGGAATTGAACATCTCCCACAAAAGGGTTAGGGTTCTTTTCCACCTCGTTCTCTAATACAAAATTGTGCAGGTAAAATTCGCAAAGAAGCCTTTGAACCTTTACACCATGCTATTTGCAGCAATTTATAAAATCTTCAACTATTTTTAATTCAATTGGTTTTCCATCTCTCACGACTTACATCTTTTGAGGGAGATAAATTCTGGTATGGCCAGAATTCCCAAGAGATTGGGTTTCTCCTGAGTTGAGATTGAGCAGTCCTTCAGGCTGCATGTAAACATCCATGTTGGCTAGGACCAGGGCCATCTCGAAATCATGCAACAAATCGCCTTGGGGGCTCATATTTGGTGTTGATGGAAGTCCCAATTCATTTTTCTGTTCATCTCCAGAATGTCGTGTTCCTTCCTCAGGTTCTAATTCAGGGTTATCATGTCCTTCTAATTCTAGCTGCAAGTATTGTTCACTTACTTGGCTGGATAATTCTATAGGCTGACTAGTGCTACCTTGGGGATTTTTAGATGCTCCCTATTTTGACCTCAACCTTGTGGAACGTCTGCGCTTTTGAGGTATGCTCCCTAAAAGGGCAATCCTCTTTCTTTTTGGAATAGGGTTAGTTGTTGGCAGGGCTATACCTCCTTCGAGGGCTAATATTAGATCATCCTAGGTTGATTGTTGCTGGGCAAGGTTATAGCTAACTATTAACTTGATCAAACAATGATGGCTAACTACTGTTTCTATGTGTTGGGACCGTCTCAACCTCTCGGCAGTGTCATGCAGTAATGAATTCAACAATGCAAGTAAATTAACAAAACATTTTTAGTTTTAGAACTGCTAAAAGTTTGAGGTATCATGGCCTTACCACGTCTTTACGCCCATCGCAGGTGATATAATTCTGGACGATTCGTGCCAATTCTCCCCATGGCTCTCCAAGGGAAGATGGTCGAACGCCTTTGCCCTTCTTAATTAGCTCCTGCCCTTTGTCCCTAAAAGCCTCGATAGCATCCTGCAGCTTCAATCACTTGCCAACCCATACTGGTCCTTCTGCCAGCAACCCGGATACTTCTGCTATCATAGCGTCTGATACAGTGATTTTCCTGCCTCTTACCACAGATTGTCCATTCTGTAGATTTCGTAAAAATTCGATGGCAATTTCCTCGTTGGGGGGTTGAAATCTCATAAAGTATGCTATCCATCCTGCACGAGCCAGAATTTCCCTGGCTTCATCAGAGACAACCAGTGTTAAAGGTTCTCGGTGCATTGTTCTTCCTCCCATGGTGTTTGAATTCTGCAATGATTAGTGTAGCGGAGATAGCACAACAACGAACAGAGCCGAGTGATGGAACACAAATGGTTGTAATGGCTCTCTCAGAAGATAATAAGCATAAGTATCGTTATCGACGAATGTTATAATGCCACATGCTCTGTGATCATGGGATGTCATATTGTTTTGCAAAACCAAATGAAAAGATGACAGCGCATGCGTAAGTATACCGGAGGTCCTCGCCCCCCTTCGAAATAATAGGTCGCCTACGACCGAATGAATGAAAAGAAAGCGCGTTGGTGGCAAAGTACAGGGGTGATGTATTGAGTAATGAAAGTGGCAAGGTACGCATATTAATGAAAGGATCATAAAGAATATTGGAGTGATGAAAACAAGGAGTGTAACGAGAATTATCCATAAGTGATAAGATGTCATGAGGTGATGTGATAAAGAAAAAGGACAGCATACGCAGGAAAAGTGCTTTAATGCCTTTATTCCACTAAACTATTGTGATTGATTAAAAAGATTAATGCATGCAAAAGGGTCATAGTAAAGTAGGAGCATAGTCTCCTGTAGGAAGATGAAAACATAAGAAGAGGACATTATAATAATTATTGATGTAAAATAAAACTCCAATACCATCAGCAGAGCTTCTGTTGCCTGCAGGCATCTATAGCCTTGACAGAGTTTCTTTCTAACCCTTTGGAACCATGGTCCTCTATGTATAATTGGGGAAGTGCATTATGATATCCAGAGTAGAGACCAATGTGCTGGCATGGTAACCAGATGAACACATTGCCATTCACTGGGAAGTAGCGAAAAGTGGTCAGGTCGGCTTGTAATGAGACCTCCTGTTCCAAGGACTTTATTTCTTAATGCATCCATTGGATCATATCCCTGGTGTGGTGGCCATAGTGGGAATGCCACTTCACTGCTTCCTTATGATCATGGTAGGCTAGCTTGTGATGAGACCCCCTATCCTCCATCTGTGGAAAAAAAGAAATCATACAATTGTTAGTGAATATATATATATATATATATATATATATATATATATATATATATATATATATATATAATTTTTAATTTTTTTTAACACTTCCCATTTATATATAGAGGGTGGCTCAGCACTTCTTAAGAGTAGGGATGGAGGAAGAAGTTTAAACATATCAATAGAAAAAAAATATGCCCATAATCTTATTGATAATAAACAGAGAGAGTTATATGGGACAAGGGAGAACCAGCATGGTACAGATAATCAATCAGTTTAATTTATAGTGGAAATGAGGACAGTGAAGTGATATAGATAATTGTGTCCTTTCTTTTTCGATCAATACAAAGAAATCTTGTTAAAGATGATAATATTCAAGATATTTGCTTGTTTCAGTAAACTCCATACTTGTTGTCCTTAAATATGTATTTGTACTTTTGTGCCATAAAGAGGATCATAAAGAGTGAACTGGGATGGTCTAGGGATGATTATGCAAGGAAAAGAAAAATGGTGTTCTAAAAAATACTCACAAGGTGTTGTTCCTTGAAGGGAACAGCAAAATAAAAACCCACACAAAAAGTGTTATTCCTTATAGGGAACAACAGTTGTTCCCTGTAGGGAATAGCAAAGAAAAGTGTTGTTCCCTATAGGGAACAACAGTTGTTCCCTGTAGGGAACAACAAAGAAGACACACGCAAAAAGGTGTTGTTCCCTGTAGGGAAAATCAAGAGAATACACACAGAAATTGTTGTTCCCTATAGGGAACAACAACGGTTCCCTGTAGGGAACAACAAAGAAAAATGCACGCAAAGAGTGATGTTTCCTATAGGGAACAATGGCTATTCCTTGTAAGGAACATCAAAGAAAAATAAACATGAGAAGTGTTGTTCCCTGTAGGGAACATCAAAGGAAAATGCACACGAAAAAGTGATGTTCCCTGTAGGGAATAGCAAAGAAAAATAGGAAAAAAAACTAATAAAAAATCTACTGTTCTAAGCAAATCCAATCAAATAGAAAGAAAACAGAAAAACAAATTTATGTACATGTTTCAAAAAATAAATTCTTCACTGGACTGGTGTTGTCGAAGAGTTGCCCTCTTCAGCGAGAATTTGTATCGTAGAGTCTTCATGTATCTATTGGCAAAAGGATTCCCTTGTAAGCGGTTTGTGATAGAGGCGTACTTGATGTCCATTCACTTTAAAAGAGTAGCCAGACCCATCAATGGTGGCTAATGTAAGGGTGCCATTATCGTGCACCTCTTGTATCTCGTAGGGACCTAACCATCTAGTCTGGAGTTTGCCCGAGAAATCCTGGAACCTAGAATCATACAGAAGTGCCCAATCACCTTCATGGAATATCTTTTTCTTGATGAGGGCATCATGCCATTTTTCTCTTTGTTGTTGGATCAGTGCAGTGTGCTGAAGAGCTGATAGCCAGATTTCATCCAATTCATTAATTTGATGTAGTCTATTAACCTGTGCTTCATTCAGATCCAAACCTACTTCTTGGGCTATCCTCAATGTCTGAATTTCAAATTCTATTGGGAAGATAGGTTCTTTTCCAAACACTAGCTGATATGGGGAGTATCCTATGGTATTCCTCCAGGTCGTGTGATATGCCCACAGGGCTTTTGGCAATCGGGTAGCCCAGTCACATCTATATGAGGCGATTGTCTTTGTTAGTATGGCCTCGATTACTTTATTGGTACTTTCTACCTGGTCGTTTGCTTGCGGGTGGTATGGAGATGTGATTTTGTGTAAGATGTGATGATTTTTTAATGTAGCAGCCATATTATGGCCTACAAATTGTGGCCCTCCATCCATAATTATTTCTCTAGGCAAGCCATACCGCACGAAAATTTGGAAAAGAAAATGGATTACTGTGTCCTCTGTGGCCCTTGGTAATGCTTCTACCTCCACCCATTTAGTCACATATTCCGTTGCAACCAGTATATATGTCTTTTGATTAGATGATGGGTTTATTGGGCCAATGAAATCTAACGCCCAGCGTTCAAAAGGTTCGATGACTAACTGTGGATGCAGAGGCATCTCGTCAGACTGGCCAGGGCGGCCCATTCTTTGGTAGCTATCGCATGCCTGGACAAATTTCTTGGCGTCCTTAAAAATGGTGGGCCAATAATAGCCCATCTGCAAGACTTTATGTCCAGTACTGCGGTCTATAAGTGTCCACCACAAGGTCCATTGTGGCAAGCTTTTAAGATGTCGTAGATTTCGTCTTCCCTAACACACCTGCGGATATGCATATTTTCTCCTGTGTGAAAGAGATATCCTCCGATCTAGGAGAACCGAGTGTTGCGTTGCACTATTAATTTTCTTTCTCTGGACATCAGGTGTTTGGGTAATTTTCCCACTACTAGGTAATTCACGACATCAGCGTACGATGGTGTTTTCACAGTTACAACAAATAGGTGCTCATCAGGAAACTGGTCTTCTACTACCACTGTGTCGTCTATTTTTGGCACACGTGAGAGGAATTTTGCCACCAGATTTTCCTTTCCTGGTCGATCCTTGATTGTTATGTCGAATTCCTGCAAAAGACCATCTTGTCACTCTTCCATTTGTAATAGGTTTATTAGCTAAATATTTGATAGCAAAGTGATCAGTATACAAAACCACAGGGTATCCTATTATATAGTGTCTGAATTTGTTAATAGCATAGATTACAGCTAGAAACTCTTTCTCAGTCATGGTGTAATTCAACTCAGCAGGAGTTAAATTTTTGCTAATGTAGTATATCGCATAAGGTTTCTTATCTTCCTCTTGGCCGAGAACTGCTCCAATGGCCGTATCTGATGCATCAGATGAAATCTGAAATGGTAAATCCCAGTTCGGGCCCCGTAGTACTGGGGTTGTTGATACTAGCCATTTTAACTCTTCAAAGGCAATGTCACATTTGTCAGTCCATATAAAATCGATATTTCCTGTTAAAGCATATAATGGTGCAGCAATTTGGGAGAAGTTCTTTATAAATCTTTGATAATATCCAGAAAATCCCAAAAAACTACGTACCTTAGTTTGAGTGTAGGGGGTAGGTATTAAGAGGATTATCTGAATTTTTACTGGATCTACCTGAATTCTAGCTGCAGAGATGTAATGACCCAAGATGAGGCCTTTGGTCATCATCATGTGGCATTTCTCGTGGCTTAAACAGAGCCTAGTAGCAATGCATCTTTGTAGGACTTTCTCCAGCGTCTCTAATGTCGGCCCGAAGTCATCTCCATAGGGTGTAAAATCGTCCATATACACCTCGAGTCCCTTGTTTATCAAGTCTAAAAAAATGTTGAGTATCGCTCTCTGGAATGTGGCAGGTGCATTGCACAATCCAAAAGGTAATACCCTGTAAGCAAACGTTCCTTAGGGGCAGGTGAAGGTAGTCTTATCTTTGTCTTCAGGGGCAATTTGGATTTGGTTGTAGCCACTGAAGTCGTCTAAGAAAGAGAAGAATTTTTTACTTGCCAATGTGTCTAAAACATGGTCGATGAACGGGAGGGGAAAGTGATCTTTTTGTGTTGCTTTATTAAGCTCTCTATATTCGACACATATATGCCACTTCCGATTATTTTTAGGAACCACAACTAATGGAGAAACCCATTTGCTATCAGATATAGGATAGATGAAATTTACATCTAACAGTTTTTGTACTTCGTCTTTAAAAACATCCTTGAGGGGAGGGTTTAATCTTCGTTGAGGTTGTCAAATGGGTCTCGCATCTTTCTCAGTATAGATGTGGTGCATACATAATTGGAGGTCAATCCCTTTCATATCGGGGTTGTTAGTGTCGGTCTTGAAGCCCTCCATCAGCGATCAAAACTCTTTGCATTTGCATATGTAGGTGTCTCACCAGTGTCAATTTTTGCATCCCGTTAGGCATGCCATAACCCTGATGGAGGAGCTGGTGTGTTGTACCCCTCTTGGCATTGCTGGTTCAGGTCATTTCAGTCACTAAGCTTTTTTAAGCTTGTCCCCTCTTGTCTTAAGGTCAATTTCCTAGGTCTAGGGTTTTGGTCAGAAAAGTTTACAAGGTCATGTGTCTGAAAGGTCAATGAGTGTTCAGCAAGCCAGAGGGTTGATTGTAAAAGTGTTTCTTCAAGTTTTCTTATCTGGTGCAGCTAATCTCCACCTTGGATCAAATTTTTGTAAATAAGTGATGAAATTTCAAAAGTCTTCAGCGGACAAAATGCAACCCTGGTCCCCTTCCCAAGATCCCTCAGATGATCTACCTGCAAAAAGAATCAAGTCAAAGCACTCAATGAGTCAAATTCAGGATAAAAGAAACCAAAAATCAGTGTTATAAAGTGTCAAAAAGAAAACATTAGAAAGTGGGTTTGTGAATGAAATTTTTTCAAATGAAGCTTATAAAACCCAAATTCCCTCCTATCACTCTCATTGTGCATCCTAACGCTTGCAAGAGAGGTTTGAGAGAGTGATTGAGAGAAAGGAGCAAAAGCAGAGCAATTTCGGGCATAAGACTGGTGCGCAACCCGTCAGGCCAGGTGCGCGACCCGTCAGGTGCGCGCGACCTGTCAGGTGCGCGCGACCCGTCAGAGGGTTGTTTCCAGTGCAGAAAAACAACGGGCGCGACCCGTTGGGCGTGGTGCGCGACCCGTTGAACTGTATTGCTGCAAACTCCAAACAAATTCCCTCAAACGCCCTCCAAGCTATCAAATCGTTCGAGGTAGGTGCTCTAAACATGGAATGGTTGCTGGTTATGAATGGTGGATGTCATGAACATGTTTAATGATCAAAATTTTGCAAGTGAAACTCCTTCATATGACTGCAATGTTAATGTTGAAAATGTGCTAGGGTTTGTGTTGTTTCAAGGTGTTTTTCCCTTTGTGTTTGTTTCCCTCCTTCCCCTTTCACTCACACTTATATGTATATCTTTTTCCCATACCATTTTGTAAATGAAATGCAAACCCTCCCCTCTCCCTAATCACTAAAATGCAAACCCTACCCCTTTCCCAAAGCATCAAAAATTCAAACCCTAATTTCCCTCCACCATATGCATGTGTAAACAATAAAAATGTTGGTGAATATGTCAGCAGTTTTGTGCATATTTTTCCCTATCTCCCCTATTAATACATGTATGTATATTCCCATGTTCACTTTCATACATGTTTTTTCCCATATGCAGTGATCTTTGCAAATGATTTCCCAATATCCCTGATTTAAATATGTACTCCTAATGTACTCCTATATGCATAATGATTTGCAACATTTTCCTTAAAAATTCCCTGTTATGTTTATATATTCCCAATTCCTTGTTAAAAGATCCCTCCCCTAACATTTCCCTCATGTCTTTTTCCCCTTGAAACAGCATAGAATTCAGCATTTTTTACAGGTAGAGACAGCAGTACAATTTGTCCACTTTGCTCCTAAACTATGTCAGAAACCGAAACTTATGAGCAAAGTGATGACCATTCATCATCTACAGAGGTTGAGGTACAGAGGAGGCCTCGTAAGGGTGGTAAGGGTGGACATCATAAGCGAGAGGAGCCCACCTCTTTGGCAGAATTACAGGCTTGTCCTATGGAAGTCACTTGTTTTCAGTACATGTCTTGTTATCAGTTTTGTGAGAGGATCTCTCGGATTCAACATCACAGAGAGTTAGCCCGCCTCTTCGTTTTACATTTGCATGATGGACATGTCAACCTTGCAAGGGTGGACTTTACATTGACACCCGAGGTGATCTCACATGCTACAGGGATACCTAATGTTGGTGAGGTGTGGCCTAAGCGCAAGATGCTAGATACTGTTCACTTTGAGCCTTATGTCCGGCCACCATTCTTGAGACATTTAGCGGGTGTTTTTCCATTCAGATTTCTCCGGAGCGAGTATGCTCCCATCATGAGGCTTATTATGCACTATTTTACCTGTGAGGGCAGATTTTCACAGGTGTACTCATATCACATTCGCCTTTTGATGCATTTCACCCGAGTGAGGATGATGAACATCCCGGTTTTCTTCTTTCAGAACATTCAGAGGATGGTGCCCATGTTGCAGAGGAAGACCCCGGCCCAGCAGTACAGGAGCCTATGTCATTATGGTTTGATTCAGCTCATAGTCTTGCATCAGTTGACTCAGCAGGGCATCTCATGGGAGGAGTTCATCTCTCGTGAGTTTTTCACAGCACCACCTCAGCCACATCCTGAGGTCATTCAGGAGGAGGGAGGACCATCTCAGCAGCCTGATATTCCGGTCACTCGACATGTCAGCTCCACACCTCTGGTCACCTATCAGAAAGGCCCAAGGGCCTTATTTGCAGTAGCCAAGCGAGTACTATCTCCACAGTAGGTGGAAGGGGTCTCGCCTTCATCATCAGCTCAGCGAGTGTTATCTCCACATCAGGTGGAAGGGGCCTCGCTTTCTTCATCAGCACAGGCAGCACAGAGGGGCAAACAGCCCATGATCCATGAGGGTCCATCAGGAGTCCCAGACACCGAGGTCATTGATCTTGAGGCCAGTTCTCCTAGCCGAGAGGCAAAGGAGATCATTCAGCATCTCAGAGCTGAAAATGATGCTTTGCAGAAGAAATTTGAGGGTGCCCAATGGACCATCACTTACCTGGAACAGCGCAAAAAATAGCTGGAGGAGGAGAAATTACTTGATGAGCTATGGAGGATTCGTAGTGACCGAGTCTTGAACCGTAGAAGACCCGGTGACCCATTGCCTGCTGACCGAGAGTCTATGCTCATCCAGGTGAATGCACACTTAGAGAGGCTGTTGGCTAAGGCCAACCAAGAGAAAAATTTGCTGAGGAATATGAAAAATCATTATTGGGCGAGGATGCATGTGTGCAAGGCCAAAATGAAAATGTTTCAAAGGCGGTTGACCGAGGCTCTAAAACGGAGAAAGAAGCCAAATCCCCTCCGTATCTTGGCTGAGGCTTCACTCAAGGATCATGGCACTCAATAGCCTAGCCACAGCTCAAATCCCAAAAAATTCTGAGAATTTTGGGTAATTTTGGCAATTTTTGGTAATTTACAGGTTTTGGCTCTTTAACGGGTCTCACCCCCGGTGAGACCCTTTGTCATGGCAGCTCCTTTTTGCAAAAACTCAACATTTCTAGATTTTTCATGCAAATTTACATATTCCTATGGATGGACTTGAGTTTTTATGGATTTTTGGGCCTCCAGAAGGTCAAAACACATGCAAAATTTGACTTTCTGCCCCTTTTTTGAGTTGCAGAAACCAGTCTTGGGAGAATTAAGTTTTGACAAGGCAAATGACCTCCAAATTCAAAAATTCCAGTTGGGTTGGAAAGTAGACTCACATACCTTTCCAATGAGCTATCCTGCACCCAATTCTGACACCTACAAGTGCCTCAAACAGAGTTCCAAAGGGGCGCGACCCGTCAGGAAGGGGGTGCGACCTGTCAGGCAGTTTTTTGCCAGATTGCACTGTACAGCTCACAAAACGCAGATTTGACTCAGTTTGACTTTTTGAGGTTAATGATGGTCCTCTTTGATGTAATTGTGACACTTTTTAGACACTTTTACCCTTTTGTAACTCTTCTAGAAGATTCATTCATGTAATGGGTAAATATGTAATGTATGAATTGGTTTCCAAGTTTATAGAGGCAAGTTGTTTTGACTGCCTAGTTTGTAGTGCTTAGTTTAGAAGTGGTTGAAACAGCTCCTAGGATAGTGAGCTCGACCCATGGAGGCAGGGAAAGAGGTTAGATCATCTATATTATGTACTTTCTTGCTCATTTTCATGGTTGGACTCTTGAGGGAGAAGCTATCATTGTATATTTTCACTGTATCTCTGCAATTTTTGGCTAAGGAAGACCAGGGTTTTGCAGTCCTCTTTGGGATTCTTATGGACTCATGTGTTGATGGTGTGTTTCTCAATGTTCTTGTAAGTGTGTTTATGTGAATCATTTCCTTTCCTTTACTGCTGCACATTAAACAAATGAAGTGATAAAGTATGAATTCATGCTAGCCATGCTCTGCTTTTAAATTTGTTTAATTTCAATGTTTTCTACTGTCTAAAGGGAATTCAAAGTCATTGTTTGATCTCTTTAGCTCCTCATCCTTCATTCCTGATCATCCATCTCAATCTAAGGCATCAATACTGTTTCCTACCTCGCCCCAAGGAACCCCCTGCAGAAACTGTGTCAAATCCCCGCACCCAAAATTGCAATTCCTCAAATTGCCACCAAAAACCCAAAAAACCCCAAATCAACATTTTTAATCAGTTTACTAGCCTAATATCAGTGTTACCTTGTTGGTCATCTCATCCCATTGAAGATCTGCCGAGACTGGCCGGAGAGAGCCTTCTCCTGCCCCGTAGGGCTAACTACGAGGCTAAATGGTTTGATGTAGCCTTGAGGTTTACCTTTCTCAGCCTGAGGTGAAATTTCAAGCGCTAACATACTGGCGACCATACTGGGGAGAACATCTAATCCTTTTCTCATTGACGCGTTATTTCATAAGTCTTAGACGGAGCCTGAAGTTACGCCAGGTAGCCTTCGAAAACGCTCTTGTTTTACATCAGCGCAAGTAGATAAACGTTGCTTCAGTCCATCTCCGTGAGCTTGTGAATGTAGCGCTCCATTGACACTTTATCCCAGTTTAATTGTTAACTCTGAGCCGTGGATGATAGGTTGAGAGTTTTCACAGGCTGAATGCTTTTTCTTTCCTAGTCTTTTTGAGAAAACAAGCTGGCTACAGATCCCAAACTCATTTTTAAATCTCATCCATGCCCAACTATTTTTGATTATCTTGAAGATTTAGATTTTGATGAAAGCTTTGAGTTGTCTTTGTTTAAAGCTAAGTCTGAAAGTGCGCTCGATTCTTTAGTCCTTGACCCTGATTTTGCAACAGATATTGAGTTTGAGAGACATAATAAATTGGTTGAAAATTTCATCTTAAGAAATCTTCAAACACGTGTTCAAGCTACTACCCTTGCTGATTTTGTTGAGAATATTTCTGATCACATTGGATCCACTATCACGGCTCACGAAGAAGCTTATCCTCCTTATGTTTCAGTTTCACCTATAATTACCTATCCCGAATCAACAGTCGGTTCTCCTCCCTCTTCTCCTACTCCTCCGACACCCCCAACTCCACAAACTACGCCTCCTCTTGTTATAATTCCTGCTATCACAGCTCCTCCACCTCATACTCATCCTACTCCCCCACCTAGAGCAATGGCTGCCCAGTTTGCCCCATTGGTTTTACCTGCAAATCTTCATGATATGCCAGCTGATTACCAAAGTAAAATCCCCATGTTTGATGGCACTCCACAAAGTATTACCGCTCAGCAGCATATCGAAAAGATGACCACATTCTTTGATCTATATGAGTTAGATGAGGAAGATGTCACCATGCGGTTGTTCGTGCAAACATTTGCAGGAGAAGTTAGAAAATGGTTCAGAGGATTGACAGCTAACAGCATTACTACTTTGGAAGCACTTCAGAATCAGTTTTTAGATCGGTGGGAAATCAGAAAGGATCCGCTTCAAATTAATGCCGAATACAACAACCTCAAGCGTAATCCGGGTGAGACTATTCAAGATTACATAATCAGGTTCAATACAGTTTATAATTTTATTCCCGATGATTTGAGGCCATCTAGAAAATCAGCACTTCTTAAGTTCCCGGATGGTTTTGATCTGGAGATGGCATATTCATTGAGAGACAGAGATCCACCTACCTTGGAGGAAATGCAGAAAATTGTTGTCAGCGTTGAGGCAAATTTGAATGACAAAAGAGCAAGGATGAAGGCAGAAAAGCGAGTCACAATCAAAGAGGAAGCATCCACTTCAAATCAGTTACATCGTGATGTTGAACAGATAAAGAGGGCACTTGAAAAGATTACTCTTGACAAGCCGGAGCCTCAGATTCGTAATCCCAATTTCAGAGGTCAACAGCAGCAACAATATAGGATCAAGCAGCGTGAAGCAAAGGCACAAGAGGCAGCAGTTCAGCAGCAAATGAAACCACCCTTTCAACAGAATTTTGTTAGCCAAGAATCTGAAGATGAAGGTGATAATGTCGGAGAGGAAAATCACTTCTTCACTCCTGATGATATGCCCACATATATTACGGAAGAAGATGAGTTGGTGAGTAATTCCGTCTTTCCCCAAGATGAGCATTATATTTTGTCAAACGATGCAATACTTGAAGAAGAATCTGAAGAGTATCAAAGAGGGTACTTGAATGCTTTATCAGCTCAGCAAGGACAGCAAAGGCAATTGAGAAGCCGAGCTATTCCTATAAATCCCGTGCAGAAAAAGAAAGACATTGCAGCAAAGAATGATTCGGTTTCCTCAAAAGGTAAAGATATAGTCGGTCCATCAACAACTCAATCATCACCAGCAGCAAAGATAGATCAGCCATCAAATGCACCGAAGGATAAAGCTGAAAAAAGAGATAATCCGGCAAAAGAAGGTGAGAAGCTTCTAGTTTTCAGTTTGGAGAATGAGATTGCAAAGTTGAAAATATCTATTCCCTTGACGGAGGTCATGAAGAAAAGCACTTACTGAGGCCAAATTTCCAAATTGTTGAATTTCGATCCAATGTTAGACATGGTAAATGTACAAGATGATTAGCCGGAGTTGATTTTTGGGCCAGCTTTAAATGGTGAGTCTCCCGAAAGTGATGTTCCTCCATTTTATATCAGTTTGCGTTTGCATGAGTTTGTGTTGCACAATGCCATGTTTGACTCGGGAGCTTCTCATAATTTGATGCCGAAAACGATTATGGAGAAGTTGGGACTTGACATCACAAGGAAGTATCATGATTTGTATTCGTTTGATTCCAGCCGGGTAAGATGTATTGGCTTGATCAAAGACTTGGTGGTGAGTCTAGATCAAATTCCAGCGAAGAATGTTTTGATGGATGTAGTGGTGGCGGATATTCCTCCGCGGTTTGGCATGTTGCTGTCGAGATCATGGGGAGCCAAACTCAAAGGTACACTTCAGCTTGATTTTTCATATGCTACAATTCCAGTTTTCGGTCAAATGAGGAAGTTATATCGGGAACAAAAGATGAAATACATGATCACTAGTAAGGAAAAGCCCGTCAATCATCCTGTAAATTATGTACAAACAGATTTAGAATCTTTTGTTTTGTTTGCGGAAAATTTCAATGAGGTAGATAGTCAGTTAGTTCAAGTAGAAGATATACCAGACATTTCAGAAAATTTCAGGGAAGTTTTGAGAAAGGAAAGTGAAGAAAGGTCTGCTGTCATAAGGCCAATTGCTGAAACAAATGGGCAGCAAGCAGAACGGGAATCAAAATCAGATTTTCAGCACTTAGAAGATGATGAGGATGGTCTTTGGACCATGGATTTTGACGGTGCAGTGGGCAGCGATGGTGCTGGTATAGGTGTGTGGATTCGAAGTCCATTTTCAGCCCAAAATCAAGTTCCAAGCAAGGTACGGGTATGTTCTTATAAATTGGCATTTGATTGTTCAAATAATGAGGCGGAATATGAAGCTCTTATTGCTGGTCTGAAAATCCTTCGGAAATTGAAGGCAAAGAAGATAGCGGTATATGGCGACTCCGAGTTAGTTATCAAGCAAGTGAAAGGTGAATTTCAGGCCAAACATCCTCATATGCGAGCATATCGGAATGTTGTCTTAGATATTTTAAAGAGGTTTTCTGAACATACTTTGACATGTGTGCCCCGGATTCAAAATGGTGTTGCGGATGCATTAGCTAAGGCAGCGAGTAATCTGAAAATACCCATGAATTCCAACAATAATTTTGAGATATATGTGAAGCATCGTCCTACAGTTCTGGATAATCAAAGGTGTTGGCAAGTTTTCCAAGATGACGAAGAAATCAAAGATTTTCTGCAAGTTAAGGGTAAATTCGAAGACATTTCAATAGACACGGAAGCTGAAGGAGTAAATCAAATGGATGTGTTGCAGCTCAAGGACAATTACATTCCTAAAGGATTGATTCCTTTGGAAGAATTGTTCGATCAAGATGATGTGGCTCGCAAGCCAACTTTGAGGCCAACGGACGAAGGAGTTGAAGATGTAAATCTTGGGACAGCTGCGAATCCAAAGATGGTGAAACTTTCAAAAGCATTGCCGCCTAAGGTAAAGCAAGAGTATATCAGATTATTGTCTCTGTATTCTAATGTTTTTGCATGGGATTATTCAGATTTGAAAACTTATGACACAAGTATCATTCAGCATACCATTCCCATAAAGCCAAATCAAAAGCCTTTCCGGCAAAAGTTGAGAAGAATTAATCCTAAATTGCTGCCATTGATTGAGAAGGAAGTCAATAGGTTGTATAAGTCTGGAATAATAGTGCCAATCCGGTTTTCTGATTGGATTTCTAACTTAGTGCCCGTGAGAAAGAAGACCGGTGAGATTCGTTTGTGCATAGACTTCAGAAATCTGAACAAGGTGTCATTAAAGGACAATTATCCGCTGCCCAAAATGGACCACATATTGCAGCGGGTTGTGGGGGCATCTAGAATGTCATTGCTTGATGGTTACTCCGGATATAATCACATTTTGGTGCATGAAGATGACCGTGACAAGACAACATTTACTACTCCATGGGGTACATTTCATTATGCCAAGATGCCGTTTGGATTGAAGAACGTGGGTGCCACATTTCAGCGGGCAATGGACATGGCCTTTGCAAATGAGAAAGATGTCTTTTTAGTTGTTTACCTTGATGATCTGACCGTGTTTTCTAAATCAGATGAAGAGCATTTGTTTGATTTGACTAAGGTGTTTTAAAAGTGCAGAAAATATGGCATCTCATTGAATCCGAAAAAGAGTCTTTTTGCTATGAGCGAAGGCAAGCTGCTGGGCCATATCATTTCTAAAGACGGCATTCGTATAGATCCTGCACGAGTGGAAGCAATTCAGCAAGTGGAGCAGCCCCGTAGCAAGAAATAAATTCAGTCCTTCAATGGTAAATTGAATTTTCTGCGTCGTTTCATCCCCAATCTTGCTGAACATCTTAGAGAGATAACCAATATGCTCAAGAAGGATAGCGAGCTCAAATGGACCGAAGAGGCGGTGAAATCTTTTAATTTGATAAAGGTAATCTTATCTTCAGCCCCAACTTTGATCAGCCCAGATTATACACAGGATTTCATTTTGTTTTCATTTGCCTCTGAGCATACATTGGCAGCCGTGTTAATGCAAAAGAGAGATGGAGTTGAGAGGCCCATAGCTTTTTTCAGCCGCATCATAAGAGACGGAGCGCTGAATTATAATATCATTGAGAAGCAAGCATTGGCGCTGATCAAAGCTTTGAAAGATTTCCGGGTTTACATATTGAATTCTCATATTTTAGCATATGTTCCTAATGCAGCTGTGAAGGATGTTTTAGTACAAACGGAACCGGAAGGAAGAAGGGGTAAGTGGATCGCTGCACTATTAGAATATGATGTAGAAATTAAACCTACCAAGTTGATTAAAGGTCAAGGTCTTGCTAAGTTGATGGCTGAAGCAAACCTTCACGTCCTTGATATCAATTTGATTGCTGCCTTGTCCGATGAAGAGGAAGAAAATTCAGTTCTACAGGTGTCCGATATCTTTGTGTCTTCTCCTTGGTATGCTGATATAGTTTATGTGCTTCAAAATTTATCTTCACCTCCTGGAATGCCTAGAAACAAAGCTAGAACATTGAAACTAAAGGCTGCAAAATTTTGCATTATCAAATCTACACTTTATTGGAAAGATCTCGGTGGCATCTTGCTGAACTATTTGGTCGAAGAGGAAGCTAAGACAACAGTAAATGATTTCCACAAAGGTGACTGTGGGGGTCACTTATTTTGGAAGACCATGGCTAATAAGATCTTGAGAGCTGGTTTCTATTGGCCTTCTTTATTTTCTGATGTGTATAAAGCGGTAAAGAACTGTCATGAATGTCAAATTTTTCAAGGAAAACAGAAATTACAGCCATTGCCTCTCAAGCCGGTTGAAATCAGCGCACCATTTCAGCAGTGGGGCTTGGATTTTATTGGCGAAATCCACCCAGCATCTTCTGGGCAGCATCGATGGATCTTGACCGCCACAGATTACTTCACGAAGTGGATTGAAGCCATTCCCACCCGGCAGGCCACGGATTCGGTAATTATTTCTTTTCTTGAAAATAATATCTTGTCACGTTTCGGCTGTCCACATAAGTTGATTACAGATAACGCAGCAGCATTCAAATCGAAGAAGTTGGTTGATTTTTGCTATAAATATAACATCAGCTTGGGGCATTCAACCACCTACCATCCGCAAGGTAATGGGCTGGCTGAATCTTCGAACAAATCTCTAGTGAACATCATAAAGAAATTGCTGGAAATAAATAAGAAGAGCTGGCACAAGAAGTTAATAAATGCATTATGGGCTGATCGGGTAAGTCAAAAGAAATCAATTGGTATGTCACCTTTTGAACTGGTTTATGGAGTTGATGCAGTGTTTCCTACTTCACTTAGTCTTCCAGTAGCCAAGTTGTTTCAAGAAGCTAGTGGTGAGGAGGATCCTATGCAACGACGGATCAGTCAAATGATTCATTTACAGCAGACACGAGAAGAGGTTCATCAGAATTCCCTTAAGTTGCAGGAGCGCATAAAGAAAATCTATGACAAAAAGGCCAAAGCAGATGATTTTCAGATCGATGATGTTGTGCTGAGATGGGATGCCCGTAATGAAGACAAAGGGAAGCATGGAAAATTCGACAACTTATGGAAGGGTCCTTACAAAATTGCAGCATACCGTGGTCCAAATGCCTTTCTTCTCAAAGAAATGAACGGTGATGAATGTCTCGGTGGGTCGGTGAATGGCCGGCTGCTCAAAAGGTATCATGCTTGAGCATTTTCTGCTCTAAACACTCTCATTGTAATTACCATTTTATTTTCATTCTACAGCAAGTGTGAAACTGATCTCTCATCTTCAGTTTGGGGCCCGAGGTGAAGGCTATAATTCTGAAAATGGTGATTGGTTGGTGTGAGTTTTGCAAGTTGTTTCAGTCAGTTCATTTTCTGCATAAAGCAAGTGAGTTAGTGTCAGAGTTAGTCTAGGATTTCAGTCAATTGTCCAAGTCAAATAAAGTTGTTTCAAAGTTGGTCATGTGTGTATATGTTGACTCCATCGCCCAATGATTAAGGCACTGGTTTGCTCTCCCAGAGGTCTAAGGTTCTTGGTACCTCCAAGGAGCTACCATCCCCATTGGAGCCAATGTTAGTGTCGGTCTTGAAGCCCTCCATCAGCGATCAAAACTCTTTGCATTTGCATATGTAGGTGTCTCACCAGTGTCAATTTTTGCATCCCGTTAGGCATGCCATAACCCTGATGGAGGAGCTGGTGTGTTGTACCCCTCTTGGCATTGCTGGTTCAGGTCATTTCAGTCACTAAGCTTTTTTAAGCTTGTCTCCTCTTGCCTTAAGGTCAATTTCCTAGGTCTAGGGTTTTGGTCAGAAATGTTTAGAAGGTCATGTGTCTGAAAGGTCAATGAGTGTTCAGCAAGCCAGAGGGTTGATTGTAAAAGTGTTTCTTCAAGTTTTCTTATTTGGTACAGCTAATCTCCACCTTGGATTTAAAAACTCTGTTTTTAAAGCCAAGGTCATTTTTCAAATTTTTGTAAAAAAGTGATGAAATTTCAAAAGTCTTCAGCGGACAAAATGCAACCCTGGTCCCCTTCCCAAGATCCCTCAGATGATCTACCTGCAAAAAGAATCAAGTCAAAGCACTAAATGAGTCAAATTCAGGATAAAAGAAACCAAAAATCAGTGTTATAAAGTGTCAAAAAGAAAACATTAGAAAGTGGGTTTGTGAGTGAAATTTTTTCGAATGAAGCTTATAAAACCCAAATTCCCTCCTATCACTCTCATTGTGCATCCTAACGCTTCCAAGAGAGGTTTGAGAGAGTGATTGAGAGAAAGGAGCAAAAGCAGAGCAATTTCGGGCATAAGACTGGTGCGCGACCCGTCAGGCCAGCTGCGCGACCCGTCAGGTGCGCGCGACCCGTCAGAGGGTTGTTTCCAGTGCAGAAAAACAACGGGCGCGACCCATCAGAGGGGCGCGACCCGTTGGGCATGGTGCGCGACCCGTTGAACTGTATTGCTGCAAACTCCAAACAAATTCCCTCAAACGCCCTCCAAGCTATCAAATCGTTCGAGGTAGGTGCTCTAAACATGGAATGGTTGCTGGTTATGAATGGTGGATGTCATGAACATGTTTAATGATCAAAATTTTGCAAGTGAAACTCCTTCATATGACTGCAATGTTAATGTTGAAAATGTGCTAGGGTTTGTGTTGTTTCAAGGTGTTTTTCCCTTTGTGTTTGTTTCCCTCCTTCCCCTTTCACTCACACTTATATGTATATCTTTTTCCCATACCATTTTGTAAATGAAATGCAAACCCTACCCTCTCCCTAATCACTAAAATGCAAACCCTACCCCTTTCCCAAAGCATCAAAAATTCAAACCCTAATTTTCCTCCACCGTATGCATGTGTAAACAATAAAAATGTTGGTGAATATGTCAGCAGTTTTGTGCATATCTTTCCATATCTCCCCTATTAATACATGTATGTATATTCCCATGTTCACTTTCATACATGTTTTTTCCCATATGCAGTGATCTTTGCAAATGATTTCCCAATATCCCTGATTTAAATATGTACTCCTAATGTACTCCTATATGCATAATGATTTGCAACATTTTCCTTAAAAATTCCCTGTTATGTTTATATATTCCCAATTCCTTGTTAAAAGATCCCTCCCCTAACATTTCCCTCGTGCCTTTTTCCCTTTGAAACAGCATAGAATTCAGCATTTTTTACAGGCAGAGACAACAGTACAATTTGTCCACTTTGCTCCTAAACTATGTCAGAAACCGAAACTTATGAGCAAAGTGATGACCATTCATCATCTACAGAGGTTGAGGTACAGAGGAGGCCTCGTAAGGGTGGTAAGGGTGGACATCATAAGCGAGAGGAGCCCACCTCTTTGGCATAATTACAGGCTTGTCCTATGGCAGTCACTTATTTTCAGTACATGTCTTGTTATCAGTTTTGTGAGAGGATCTCTCGGATTCAACATCACAGAGAGTTAGCCCGCCTCTTCATTTTACATTTGCATGATGGACATGTCAACCTTGCAGGGGTGGACTTTACATTGACACCCGAGGTGATCTCACATGCTACAGGGATACCTAATGTTGGTGAGGTGTGGCCTAAGCGCAAGATGCTAGATACTGTTCACTTTGAGCCTTATGTCCGGCCACCATTCTTGAGACATTTAGCGGGTGTTTTTCCATTCAGATTTCTCCGGAGCGAGTATGCTCCCATCATGAGGCTTATTATGCACTATTTTACCTATGAGGGCAGATTTTCACAGGTGTACTCATATCACATTCACCTTTTGATGCATTTCACCCGAGTGAGGATGATGAACATCCCGGTTTTCTTCTTTCAGAACATTCAGAGGATGGTGCCCATATTGCAGAGGAAGACCCCGGCCCAGCAGTACAGGAGCCTATGTCATTATGGTTTGATTCAGCTCATAGTCTTGCATCAGTTGACTCAGCAGGGCATCTCATGGGAGGAGTTCATCTCTCGTGAGTTTTTCACAGCACCACCTCAGCCACATCCTGAGGTCATTCAGGAGGAGGGAGGACCATCTCAGCAGCCTGATATTCCGGTCACTCGACATGTCAGCTCCACACCTCTGGTCACCTATCAGAAAGGCCCAAGGGCCTTATTTGCAGCAGCCAGGCGAGTACTATCTCCACAGCAGGTGGAAGGGGTCTCGCCTTCATCATCAGCTCAGCGAGTGTTATCTCCACATCAGGTGGAAGGGGCCTCGCTTTCTTCATCAGCATAGGCAGCACAGAGGGGCAAACATCCCATGATCCATGAGGGTCCATCAGGAGTCCCAGACACCGAGGTCATTGATCTTGAGGCCAGTTCTCCTAGCCGAGAGGCAAAGGAGATCATTCAGCATCTCAAAGCTGAAAATGATGCTTTGCAGAAGAAATTTGAGGGTGCCCAATGGACCATCACTTACCTGGAACAGCGCAACAAACAGCTGGAGGAGGAGAAAGTACTTGATGAGCTATGGAGGATTCGTAGTGACCGAGTCTTGAACCGTAGAAGACCCGGTGACCCATTGCCTGCTGACCGAGAGTCTATGCTCATCCAGGTGAATGCACACTTAGAGAGGTTGTTGGCTAAGGCCAACCAAGAGAAAAAGTTGCTGAGGAATATGAAAAATCATTATTGGGCGAGGATGCATGTGTGCAAGGCCAAAATGAAAATGTTTCAAAGGCGGTTGACTGAGGCTCTAAAACGGAGAAAGAAGCCAAATCCCCTCCGTATCTTGGCTGAGGCTTCACTCAAGGATCATGGCACTCAATAGCCTAGCCACAGCTCAAATCCCAAAAAATTCTGAGAATTTTGGGTAATTTTGGCAATTTTTGGTAATTTACAGGTTTTGGCTCTTTAACGGGTCTCACCCCCGGTGAGACCCTTTGTCATGGCAGCTCCTTTTTGCAAAAACTCAGCATTTCTAGATTTTTCATGCAAATTTACATATTCCTATGGATGGACTTGAGTTTTTATGGAGTTTTGGGCCTCCAGAAGGTCAAAATACATGCAAAATTTGACTTTCTGCCCCTTTTTTGAGTTGCAGAAACCAGTCTTGGGAGAATTAAGTTTTTATAGGGCAAATGACCTCCACATTCAAAAATTCCAGTTGGGTTGGAAAGTATACTCACAGACCTTTCCAACGAGCTATCCTACACCCAATTCTGACACCTACCACTGCCTCAAACAGAGATCCAAAGGGGCACGACCCGTCAGGCAGGGGGGCGCGACCTGTCAGGCAGTTTTTTGCCAGATTGCACTGTACATCTCACAAAACGTAGATTTTACTCAGTTTGACTTTTTGAGGTTAATTATGGTCCTCTTTGATGTAATTGTGACACTTTTAGACACTTTTACCCTTTTGTAACTCTTCTAGAAGATTCATTCATGTAATGGGTAAATATGTAATGTATGAATTGGTTTCCAAGTTTATAGAGGCAAGTTGTTTTGACTGCCTAGTTTGTAGTGCTTAGTTTAGAAGTGGTTGAAACAGCTCCTAGGATAGTGAGCTCGACCCATGGAGGCAGGGAAAGAGGTTATATCATCTATATTATGTACTTTCTTGCTCATTTTCATGGTTGGACTCTTGAGGGAGAAGCTATCATTGTATATTTTCACTGTATCTCTGCAATTTTTGGCTAAGGAAGACCAGGGTTTTGCAGTCCTCTTTGGGATTCTTGTGGACTCATGTGTTGATGGTGTGTTTCTCAATGTTCTTGTAAGTTTGTTTATGTGAATCATTTCCTTTCCTTTACTGTTGCACATTAAACAAATGAAGTGTTAAAGTATGAATTCATGCTAGCCATGCTCTGCTTTTAAATTTGTTTAATTTCAATGTTTTCTACTGTCTAAAGGGAATTCAAAGTCATTGTTTGATCTCTTTAGCTCCTCATCCTTCATTCCTGATCATCCATCTCAATCTAAGGCATCAATACTGTTTCCTACCTCGCCCCAAGGAACCCCCTGCAGAAACTGTGTCAAATCCCCGCACCCAAAATTGCAATTCCTCAAATTGCCACCAAAAACCCAAAAAACTCCAAATCAACCTTTTTAATTAGTTTACTAGCCTAATATCAGTGTTACCTTGTTGGTCATCTCATCCCATTGAAGAACTGCCGAGACTGACCGGAGAGAGCCTTCTCCTGCCCTGTAAGGCTAGCTACGAGGCTAAATGGTTTGATGTAGCCTTGAGGTTTACCTTTCTCAGCCTGAGGTGAAATTTCAAGCGCTAACAGGGGTAATCCCAAGTGAAAGCCTCTTTATATTTTCTAATGAATTGAATAAGCCTTTGTTTCTGGTCATTAGTCAGGTTTTTGTTAATGTTTAGGACTTTCCCTGGCTCAATTTCAATGGGTTTGTTGTTATAAACAGTTGTTATTGGTATTGTTTGGTCATTGATATCTTTTAGTTATCTTCTTCAATTTCGTTATCCAGGGCTGCTTCAATCATGTGACATTTTAGATTAGATACGGTAGCTGGGTGGTTAATGTAAGTGTTAATAATGTCATCTTTTGTTTGATTCTTAAATTCAAGAGCATCTGCTACAGTTAGTGGTGATCGAATATTTTCAATTAAATATGTTATAGGTTGTTTCCTAGTTTTTATTCTAGTTAAGCTTGGCTAAGCTTGAGGATATAAAGCTAGGTTCTTTAAATTCCTCTTGCTATAGTCATGATGCATGTTCGACAGCTTATATAAGCATTTGCAGTCGCTAGCCAAGGTCTTCCTAGTATTAGAGGATGTCCATCTAGTCAGTTTCTAGGATTAATAATCAAAAATTCTACTAGGTATTCCCAACAATCTACATACACCATTACATCCTATAATGTCCCTTCTTGTTTGACAACTGATCGGTCAGCAAGGTCGTAGTTGGATCTAAGGTTGTGATGCCAAGTTTTTGACAGGTTGTTGTGAGAATATTAATGGCTGCCCCTAGATCGACTAATGCATTGGGGAAGGAACATCCATTTATTTGTACTGTGACTATAGGGTTTCCTGGGTCCTCATATTTCACCGGTGTTTCTCTGCCTGATAATAAATCAGACAAAGTTTCAACTATGTGGTGAGTTGGTGTTGCTTTTATTTTCCTCATAGGCTTTTCGGTACCTAATTCCTTAATGGTTTTTGCATAGATTGGAATGTCCTAAATAATTTTTACAAAAAGATTTTTTAATTCTCCCAGGAGATCGAAATCGGGATATTCGATTAGGTGAGGTATAATCAATATTTATGGGAATGGTGGAGAAGAGGTAATAGTTTGATCATGGCTTTTCTGTTTAACTATATTCTCCGCTTGAGGTATTTGTTCTACAGGCAGCGGTTCCTCTGATTGTATATTTTTATCACCCTCTAACTCGATTATCCGTCCAGACCTCAATTTGAGTTCATTACACTCCCTCAACTCAGTTTCCGGATCCAGCCCTTCAATAATTTGTACTAATTGGACTGGTCTATTTTTGGGATTCGGGTTGGGCTGGGCTGGGAGTTATGGTCGTAAATTGGGTTGAGGATTCTGTTGCAATGTGTAAGGTGTTGGTAGCGTAGGTTGAGGTAGGGGGATTGTTCCTGCTGGCTGGTTTGTAGGTCTTTGCTAGTTTGACTGCCAGTTTTGGTTTTGTGAAGTGGAGGGGGACCATTGAGATGGATATGGATTGTTTTGCCAGAATGGTGGAAAGTAAGAGGAATTTGGCCAACTGTTGTTTGGATTTGATTGATTGGACCAAGGTGGCATAGAAAATGCTTGTGGTGACCAATTAGGAAAAGGTGGTTGGTTCTTCCATGTAGCTCCTGTGTATTGCTGAGAGTTATATTGTGAAGGCTGAAAAAATGAAGATGGGTTGGTAGGCATACCTGTTTGTCGTGCTTGCCATTGGCGATGCTGATTTAATAGGTAGACTGGTTCCATTTCTTCCTCTGCCTCTTTGAAGACTGCTTTTAGTCCTAGAAGTGATGGGCAGTTTTCAGTGGCATGTTCTTTAGTGCATATGGCATAGGTCTGTACCATATCCAGTGGACATTCTTTATGACAATGTTTCTTCCTGCATCGAGGGAAAAAAACCACCAAGTTTTGCTCTTCTTCGCGCTGCTTCTTCTTAGCTTGCATGATGTCCAATAGTGTTGTAAAGGTTCCCAGGATATCTGTTTTGAAATCTTCCAATAGGTTGCCGATTTTAGTACGAGTAATGCTTCCACTAGATATTTTTCTGTCCCTAGTGATCATATCGCGTTTAGCTGGTTTTAGTCTTGTACTACCCCTCGAGCACCTGATACACAAATTAATAATGTTAGCATATTCTTCTTTATAGATATCACCTTTACCCATAATATTTAATGTCTCTATCCGCTGGTCTTTCATCACCTTAATCAACGTGGTTTTTAGCACATTATCAGGCAGAGGCAAAGTTGCGTAGGGTGACCTTTGGAGATTATATTGGAAACGCTCCACATACTCTTCCAAAGTTTCACTAGGTCTTGCTACCATTTGGAATATCTCATCTTTTAGTTCCCTAGATTTGCAATAATCCTAATATTTTTTAAGGAAAGCAGTTTTCATTTGGTCCCAATCGTTTATGGTGCCCCAACCTAGTCCCATAAACCAACGCATGGTTGCTCCCTTTAACGTGGAGGGAAACAACTTCAGTTTCTGGGGATCGGTGGTGTAATCATAACCCCGACATAGGACGTCAAATTCAAACAGGAACGCATCTAGATCTTCTAAAGTGAGTCCATGAAAGGTGGGAATATTTTGTAGAGGGATGGCTTTCATGGGGGCATTGACAATTGTGTCAACAATAGGATACTGTAATGTAAAACTCTGTGGTGCCTGTGGATTATTTTCCATTTGATCAAAGATATGCCAGTACCCTTCCAGGATTTCGAGAGCTAGAGAGTTATCCCTAGGTTGTCTAGAAGAGGTGGGAATGATCCTAACAACACTCCCTTGGTCTGTGAAACTATGTGTCCTCTGCTCAATTACTACCTGAGGGGATATTGGTTCCTCTGTTTCCCTTGTTTCTCCTCCTCCTTCACGAATGTTAAAATAATTCCTTTCTTGTGAGGGAATTGGTCGCGAATTTTCAATGTCTTGAAAACTCTGCTCAGTCCCTTCAGTTTTACTGTGGACCTCAGTGTAGGCTACAGATGGTGAGCCTGTGGCCCGAAGGGAGACAGTAAGTTGTTTGGAAGCAACAATTTGGGGACCTACTGATGGTTGAGATTCAGCTTTTCTTAAGATGTCGTTGATATAAGTTGATCGTCCAAGGGTCATCGTCCATTAGATTTTTCAATTTTGGGATGTGGAATTATATTGTTTTCTGGTCTTTTCTTCTTAGTCATTCATGCAAAAATTCAAATGTTTATTTTTACCTTAAGTTCCTAGCAATTCTGTTGGAAATCAGGTGGGGGAGTAGGCATTTTACTTGCTCCTTACGCAAGTTCTTACCTTCCATTTTTAATACCCAGTTCTTTCTCAGCAGACAAACATCAAACACCTTCTTCACTTTTTTGTAATTGTGCTGAAAAGCGGGTGGAGGAGCAAGCACTTTACTTGCTCATTACGTAGGTTCTTACCTTCCGTTTTCAATATCCAATTCTTTCCCAACAACAATTATCAAACATACATCACTCTTTGTAAAATGTGGACACTCTCCTCGGCAACGGTGCCAAAATTTTGGCTAATAACAGGTGTCTTCTAAAACTCCTAATTACCCCACATTAATCATAAACCCGAGCAAGTCCTTTTATTTCAAGAGTGTGCACAATATGTGCATGCTATGAATTCAGAGAGTAATGTTTCTAAAAATGAAGTACAGAAATTTAATACAAGAAAAAACGAAAGCATCTAATAAACTCAAATTACAATCATTAAAGGAAATATGACATCTAAGCTTCAAGACTTAATCTTCTACTGAAATCGTAATCAAATCTCACACAAGCAATTTAATCAACAATAACATCATCCAAGAGCACAGTAGCAATAACTCATCTCTTCTTAGTTGATTCAATCTAAATCATACTCAATCTATATAAAGCAATCCAAACAGAAATGATATCAATCTGAGAGTTCGATAGCAATAACCAAATGCTTACGGTTGATTAAATCAATACGATTCACTATCTAAATAATTTAATTTGCAATGAATGTAAATTGAATCAATTAACAGCACTGTAAATCATATAAAGCAAAGATATTCCTTCAATTCATGAAAACAGTGAAAAGCGCATAAGATGGGAAAATTAACAAATTAATCAAACTTGCTGAAATCAGAAAGATATAATACAGAGAAGCAGTTTAATCCACCAGAGGCCGGGCCCTTAGCTGCCAGCGAATGTTGTTGAGCTACTTCAGATAAGGTGAATGAACAACAACCTCAAATTATATATTAATCATTGAACTTGAGTAACATTACAATATGATCGTGTTCTCTCGACAGCACGAGTCTGTAAATTAAAATTACAGTTTGAAATAACAAGGATTCCTCCCCTTTCTTCCTACAATTGTCTTCTTTTATAATCAGAAAGGGTAAAAGATAAATGCGATCCCTCAGGATCTCCTGATCCTGAGGGATTCGCAACTGATTGCTAACTTCAGACACCTTTCCTTTTTCGCATTGATCCTCCTAATCCTGAGGGATTCGCAACTGATTGCTAACTTCGGACACCTTTCCTTTTTCGCACTAATCCTCCTGATTCGCCCTTAGCCCTGCCCGAAATTGACGCATTCCGCCCTCCATTCGTTGGTTTATGTTGTTCCATCGTTAGGGAATAGCAACTGTTCCTTTTGTTATTTTTCTACATAAAAAAAGAGTAAAAGTCAGTTACTATGGCTAGATCTTAACTGCAAGTACTTCAGCCATTTCTTATCATAATCAATCAATATATTAGCACATTAAGATATGAAAAAGATAAGAAACAAGGAAAAAGGTGATGAAATTAATGGTGAATACATACCCATTTCGTGACTCAACATATGTCATGTGCAATTTCTTGAATTTCTTACATAACACATTAATTGTACCAAAAGTTTAATTTTTCCAACAACGTGGGTTTTAAGGGTACCATGACATGTGGAACATGTGACACATCAAGATCACCAAAATCCAATTCAACATTATCAAACTAAACACATTGAGCTACACATGTACTTCATCGAAAATCTTATTCAAGATCATGTTCTTGAAGTGTTATTTTTCCCTATAAATGATCATGTTGTAGACATTATCATGAAGCCTCTTATTAAAGTGAAGTTTTCCAAACTTCCATCTACATTAGGATTTAAAAGAAGTTGTCATTAATTTGGGATAGTCTCTAATGCTTCTTTCCTTCTCCTATTGTGTCATATTTGTAGATCCTTCAATCCTATCCCAAGTTGTTCCTGATTGGGTTGGGACCTTTATACATTTAGGAATTAATGAATATCTACTTGGTCTAATGTATCTTTAGGAAAGTGTGTTTTCCATCTTATACATTAGTATGCATTTGTAGACATATAATCTAATGGTCACTAATGTTCGAAACATAAAGTGATATGATGATTCATCTTATTTTTGTTACTAAAAATTATATTGATCCATGGCTTAACACCCAATTGGTCCATGATATCTATTTAAAGAGCATAGAAAATCATTTGTTGATGATTGATTGCTAGAAAATCATATGCAAAATTCTTTCCTTTTGCATTAAATTATTTCCTCAAGTGGTTGCATTGGCTATCATTGTGGATTTTTGAACACACTTTGAGGATTTTAACCACATAATACACTAGTGTAATGATATTTGATCTATTGGTCTAAGTGCTTTCTTAAGTTGTGTGTATGGAAATGACCTATTTGTTAAAAATAACGGCTAAAACTCATAACACCCAACCTCTTTGAGACTTACATGCAATAACCTATACCCCCAACATATTTACCTTTATTCTATATAATGCCTAAACCCTATAACTTATATATTCAAGATGCTTTAACATATAAAAATCCTAATGCCAATAAGCATTACAACCCCTAAAATTGTTATCAACCCTAACCTATAAATTGAATGTATTATATAAATCCTAACTATAATAACCCTTAACTAACCCATTTATCCCCTAAACTATATAAATCCTATCACACCTAACCAATGTAACTCCTTCCTATATCTATAACTATTAAATACTCAATCCTGGGAATTATGACATATTGAAAATATTGTTATTATTCATTTAGGAGAAATGTGAAGAGTTGTAGGTGAATAGGAATAGTCATTATACATCTTCGAAGATGAAACCATATGCCATATCTCAATGTATTTATATGTGGCTCACATTGAAAAAATCAATTCTGGCATGAAGTTATTCAAATATTGTAAATGGTGATAAAACCTTGGTGGTTTTAACAAATTCAATGGTTTTTCCTACTCATTGCTTCCTCTTTCAATAATTTGTTTGTTGCATACTCCCGATAGCTTTTTTTGTTCTCCCTCAAATGGCCTTGCACTGATATTGTTTGGAAAGGGCCTGGATATGAATTTAGAGCTAGTGATTTTTCTCACCATGCCATTCACATTTTTATCTCTTCCAATAGATTAAAGGTAATCTATAGTACATGAAACATATAAAAATAAGTCCCTCTCATTTTCACATCTATAACCCTTATTAATAGGAGTACAACGTCCTTTGAATACATCCAAGTGGGGCATTTTTATGTTTTTGGAGTATCCTAGAATTGAAGCTTGTGTCATGGATTCCAAAGATGATATATCTTGTTAGCTAGAGTTGCACATGAAACATGAATTTTGACATAACATGACTCGGGGTAGGCATAATACAAAAAATCTAGAAACATTTCTTTCACAAACCTTGTGCGGGCCTCAGGGTAAACGATATTCTCATTCTTGTTCTTGTTCTTTCCTCAGCACAAACTTATGTTGTAGATGAGAGATATTATCAATCTACTCAGTATATTGACTCATGGATGTTATATTTATAGTGCTCACATCAATAGAGAAACCCTAAACCTAATCTAATTATCACATGTCCAACCATCCCTCGCTTCATGGAAACCCTTAATTGTTGATTTATTTTTTTCCCTTGGAGACTAAGTCACCAGGTTCGAGTTCGAGTTCGAGTTCGAGGACCATGAAATTTGAATAAAGTTCGGCAACTAAATTTTTGTCAATAAAATTCGACATAAAATTCGACATATAGAAATTCGAAAAAAAAAATGTATATTAAAGACAGATATATCATATGCATATGAGAAATGGTATGGCAACTTCAAATGCGTTTAAATTCTTGATTTAGAAATAATACAAACTGCTTTATTTCTGTTATTGACAATTGTCATTGGTGATTATCAATCGACCTACCACTCGACCATAGCCCTGCTTACAAAAACTAAATTGTTATGCAACCAGATTTGTACCAGTAAATTCTCCTCATATCACTGATTTGACTTAGTAACCTCTGCCCATGTTACTGATCTGAATCAGTGACGGTCAAACATGTCCTTGTTATTTAGTATTATGGTAGTTTGCTTCATTTTAGTTTAGCGAATCATGGATGGAGTCATGGGTGCCTATTGAATCTTTCTTGCAGTTGCAGATTGAATATGGACAGTTTAACAACTTTAATTCTACCTACTAAATAAATGAGAGGAAAGTCAATAAATGTAAACCCTGGAAATCCTACAACATGCCTGGCTTTTAGGCACAAACAACTTCATGTTGAAATTTACTTTCAGTTTATTTCATATTAAATAGGGGGCAGTTTAACAACTTTAATGCTGCCTTTAAATAAACGGAAGAGAGGACAATAAATATAATCTTGAAAAAGCTGCTTCTTTGCCTGTAAATTTGTAGTTTATCATGTTTTGGTCTATAGCTGTTTCTGTTCTGTTTTAGAATAACTAAACTACGTGCCATTTGTTTCTTAAAGATCAAGCAAAAATTTTCTTATATATTAATTCAGGCCCTCGGAGAGAGAGAGAGCTTCCACTACTATTCATGTATACAGAACTTGACATATAAAAGTTAAAACATAAAAGATTTAAAACAGATCACTGATGTCCCTATAGATAGACTATAGTATTTACCTATCATTACATGGAAACACTAAATAACCTGAAAATAATTGTACAGAATTCATAACAGACCAGTGCAGCAAGTCCTGTGACTCGTAGACTCACGCGGCAGTGGGCAGTGGGCACGCCTGCAGTTTTCTCGGCCTGCAGTTTTGCACCCTCGGGCCTCCAGCACTTGCCAAGTTGCCTGGACTTCGCACCAAAGGCTCTGCCCTTTAAAATTAGCCCAGACCAATGCACCAAAGGTTCAAAGCCCTTATGTATCCGGTATCGCCTATCGCCGATCGGTATGGAGACTGGATAGAGTTCTGAAGCTTCAGATCCAGGAGTCGGTATGGAGACTGGTAAACACAAGCCAAGTTACGAGTCGTGAAGTCTGCTGAGTGACGAGTCTGGACCGCCGGCGCCAATGAAACAATGAAACCCAAACAGGAACAATAAAACCTGCGGGCGCGCGAAAAAAAAAAACGAATTTAATGGAATTTCAACGAATTTAAACGAATTTCATGCGATTTTGTTCGACAAAAAATCGAATTCGACTTGAAATTCGAGTTCGCCATTAAATTCGGCGAACTCGAACGAATATGTTTGTTTGCCAATGAAAATCGCCGAATTTCTAATTTAATGGATAAAATTCGGCGAATCTGGTGACTTAGCTTGGAGATACAACAACATGTTGGAGAACATAGAATGATGGTGATTCCATGATTTTTTATGCCTACATATGAAGAATTATAGATATCACATTAGTGAACATAGTGGGAGATATCATATTCCATTACATCCATTACATAGATTATTATTGTATTGTGGAGATCATGGGGAAGGAAGTTATATTGTGAGTAGTTGTCGGTCGGAATTTGTTGATTTATGGTTTGTATAGAGGTTGGATTTGTATATTATGCTTAAAAACAAATATTTATTTGACACTGATTAACCTTTTTAAGTGATTGTGTCGAAGGAACTTAGCTCGAGTGGTATGGAACATGTTTCATGTCCCCAACTGTGTGGGTTTAAGTATTCGAAGACACGTTGTAAACTAGCCCTTGTGGAATTTATGAAATAGTTGTTCTACTTGGTGAAATAGTGACAACGATATGTAGAAGTTACTAATTCCACTAAGTGGATTTTACCCATTCCTGTTAAAAAATAAATAAATAAAATTAATTGATTGTGTTTATGAAAATGCAGCCTCTTGTCTTAATTGTTGGTGTGATGCTCAATGTAAAATAAAATTGTCTAGAATAGTCAAGAAAGAATAACTATACTCTTATCTTCAATTATCTTTGAGATAGAATTTGTGGTGGGGATACTTCACCTATCAAGCCTAAGGAAGAAAAATAGCTTGCAATATGGATGAATAGAGATAAGAAAGCATATGTATTGATTGTTTCTTTTGTAAATGAAGAGGTGAGTTTTCACATCAAATATATTAAAAATTCTTAGGGTGCTTTGAAGAAGTCGAAATATTTGTACGTTTCACATTTATAGTTGGGGCTACTCTGATGGGTATATATATTGCTCTCATAATATTCATCAAGGTTGTCTACCCCACATATTCTTACTTCTTAAATCACTTCAAGCTAGTGTCCAATTAAAGTCCCTTAACTTTGACTCTTTGGTGGAGAAAATTTCAAAATATGAGAAAACTTTTGAAAATAATATAGTTAAGCTTAGGTGTAATTAGAGATTTTTTTTCAGTGATCTAACTTGCATATAGTGGTCCCGATGGTTAATTTTAGCTTTCTCCATTGACAACAGCCCATAGATGCCTCATATATTATGTTCAATTCACTCATTTTTTGGTGATAATGACCAAACACATATGAGGCACATTATCCATTGTTTCATATGAAGTGCCATTATGTTTGGTATATTTGGGATGTAAGTAGTGATAATGGGTTTAATAATAAAATGAATCATGATGCTTGAAAGTTATGGCTTTTTCCTTGTTTCACATTAGTGGTCATCATATGTATTCTAGTCAAGTGTTACCACTCTTGGGGGGAGTGGTACTACCAAGGGGCCTTAATAAGGCTAACATTTCCATATCCTTTCCATTCTTAACATACTTCATTTGCTTCCTCTCCATTGACATTTCTTTTGGGTTGGTTGTTACATGTACCCCAAAAAGGTACATACTTCATATACCTGTTAGCTCTTGAAATTTCACCTCAGGCTGAGAAAGGTAAACCTCAAGGCCACATCAAACCATTTAGCCTCGTAGCTAGCCCTACGGGGCAGGAGAAGGCTCTCTCCGGTCTATCTCGATAAAATCTTCAATGGATGAGATGACCAATATGTTAACACTGATTTTAGGCTAGTAAACTGATCAAAAAGATTGTTTTAGGGTTTTTGGTGGCAAATTGAGGAGAGGGCAATTTTGGGTGCGGGGATTGGACACAGTTTCTGCAGGGGGTTCCTTGGGGCGGGGTAGGAAACAGTATTGATGCCTTAAATTGAGATGGATGATCAGGAATGAAAGATGAGGAGCTAAAGAGAGCAAACAATGACTTTGAATTCCCTTTAGACAGTAGAAAACATTGAAATTAAACAAATTTAAAAGCAGAGCATGGCTAGCATGAATTCATACTTTAATACTTCATTTGTTTAATGTGTAGTAGTAAAGGAAAGGAAATGATTCACATAAACACACTTACAAGAACATTGAGAAACACACCATCAACACATGAGTCCACAAGAATCCCAAAGAGGACTGCAAAACCCTGGTCTTCCTTAGCCAAAAATTGCAGAGATACAGTGAAATAATACAATGATAGCTTCTCCCTCAAGAGTCCAACCATGAAAATGAGCAAGAAAGTACATAATATAGATGATCTAACCTCTTTCCCTGCCTCCATGGGTCGAGCTCACTATCCTAGGAGCTGTTTCAACCACTTCTAAACTAAGCACTACAAACTAGGCAGTCAAAACAACTTGCCTCTATAAACTTGGAAACCAATTCATTCATTTAATATTTACCCTTTTCATGAATGAATGTTCTAGAAGTGTTACATAAGAGTAAAAGTATCTAAAAAGTACAATAATTACATCAATGAGGATCACATTTCATCTCCAAAAGTCAAACTGAGTCAAATCTGCGTTTTCTGGGCTGTACAGTGCATTTCTGGACAAAACTGCCTGACAGGTCGCGCGCCTTTGGAGCCATGTTTTTGGCACTTGCAGGTGGCCAAATTGCGCAAAAGTGGGCTTGTTGGAAAGGTCTATGAGTCTACTTTCCAACCCAACTGGAATTTCTGAATTTGGAGTTCATTTGCCCTATCAAAACTCAAATCGCCCAAGACTGCTTTCTGCAATTCAAAAAAGTGGCAGAAAGTCAATTTTTGCATGTATTTTGACTTTCTGGAGGCCTAAAACTTCACCAAATCTCAAGTCCATCCATGAGCATATGTAACTTTGCATGAAAAATCTGGAAATGCTGAGTTTTGGTCAAAAGGAGTTGCCCTGATGTAGGGTCGCGCGGGGGGTTAGACCCGTTAATGGGAAAAACCTGCAAATTGCCAAAAAAATGCCAAAATTCACCCAAAATTCTCAAAATTTCTTGGTATTTGTGTTGTGGCTGGGCTATTTAGTGCCTTGATCCTTGAGTGAAGCCTCAGCCAAGATACGGAGGGGATTTGGCCTCTTTCTCCTTTTCAGTGCCTCGGTCAACCGCCTTTGAAACATTTTCATCTTTGCCTTGCACACATGCATTCTTGCCCAGTAATGGTTCTTCATGTTCCTTAGCAATCTCTTCTCTTTGTTGGCCTTAGCCAATAGCCTCTCCAAGTGTGCATTGACCCGGATGAGCATGGACTCCCTCTCAGCAGGCAATAGGTCACTGGGCCTCCTTCTGTTCAAGTTTCGGTCTCCTCTAATCCTCCATAGCTCATCAAGGACTTTCTCATCCTCCAACTGTTTGTTGCGCTGCTCCAGGTATGAGATTGTCCATTGTGCTCCCTCTAACCTCCTCTGCAAGGCATCATTTTCAACTCTGAGATGCTGAATGATCTCCTTTGCCTCTTGGCTAGGAGAACTGGTCTCAAGATCCACAAGCTCAATATCTGGAACTCCTGATGGCCCCTCATGACTCATGGGCTGCTTGCCCCTCCCTGGTACTTGTGCTGGTGAAGAAAGAGAGGCCCCTTCCACCTGATGTGGAGATAACACTCGTTGAGTTGATGATGAAGGCGAGACCCCTTCCACCTGCTGTGGAGATAGTACTCGCCTAGCTGCTGCAAACAAGGCCCTTGGGCCTTTCTGATAGGTAATCAGAGGTGAGGAACTGACATGTCTAGTGACAGGGATGTCATGCTGCTGAGATGGTCCTCCCTCCTCGTGAACAACCTCGGGATGTGGCGAGGGTGGTGCTGTGAAAAACTCCCGAGAGATGAACTCCTCCCATGAGATGCCCTGCTGAGTCAACTGATGCAATACTACAAGTTGAATCAAACCATAATGGTATAGGCTCCTATACTGCTGTGCCGAGCTCTTCCTCTCCAACATGGGCACCATCCTCTGAATGTTCTAATAGAAGAAAACCGGGATGTTCATCATCCTCACTCGGGTGAAGTGCATCATGAGGCGAATATGATATGAATATACCTGTGAAAATCTGCCCTCACATGTGAAATAGTGCATAATGAGCCTCATCATGGGAGCATACTCGCTCCTGAGAAACCTGAATGGAAACACACCTGCCAAATGTCTCATAAATGGTGGCCGGACAAAAGGCTCAAAGTGAACATTATCCAACACCTTGCACTTGTTCCACACCTCCCCAACATTAGGTATCCCTGTGGCATGTGAGATCACCTCGGGTGTCAATGTAAAGTCTACCCCTGCAAGGTTGACATGTCCATCATGCAAGTGTAAGACAAATGGGCGAGCCAACTCTCTATGGTGTTGAATCCGTGAGATCCTCTCACAAAACTCATAGCAAGACATATACTGAAAACATGTGACTGCCATAGGACAAGCCTGTAATTCTGCTAAAGAGGTGGGCTCCTCTCGCTTATGATGTCCACCCTTTCCACCCTTATGAGGCCTCCTCTGTACCTCAATCTCTGAAGCTGATGACTGGTCATCACTCTGCTCATATGTTTCGGTTTCTGACATGTTTGAGGAGCAGAGTGGACAAAATGTACTGCTGTTTCTGCCTTTAAAAGTGCTGAATTCTATGTTGTTTCAAGGGGACAAGGACATGAGGGAAATGTTAGGGGAGGGACCTTTTTACAAGGAATTGGGAATATATGAATATAACAGGGAATTTAAGGAAAACATTGCAAACAATTATTGCATATAGGAATACATGTTTATAATCAGGAATATTGGGAAATCATTTGCAAAAATCACTGCATATGGGAATACATGTATAGAAAGTGAACATATGGGAATATGAATACATGCATTAACAGGGGAAGATAGGGAACATATTTACAAAACTTTTTACATATTCACCAACAAATTCTTGTGTTTACACATGCATATGGTGCAACAAGATTAGGGTTTGAGTTTTTTGATGCTTTGGGAGAGGGGTAGGGTTTGCATTTTTAGTGATTAGGGAGAAGGGAGGGTTTGCATTTTATTTATAAAATAATATGGGAAAATAGATATAAATACAAATGTGAGTGGAAAGGGGAAGGAGGGAAACAATTACAAAGGGAAAGAACCTTGAAACAACACAAACCCTAGCACATTTTAACCATTAATATTGCAGTCATATGAAGCCTCTTCCACTTGCACAATTTGATTCTTAAACACAAGCATGAGGGCCTTCAATCATAACCAACAACCAAATTGAAGTGTAGAGGGCCTACCTCAAACAACTTGAAGATTTGGAGGGATTTTGAGCGATTTTGAGTTGAATTTGCAGGGGGAACGTTAACGGGTCGCGCACCACGCCCAACGGGTCGCGCGCGCCTGACGGGTCGCGCCCGTTGTGAAATCACACTGTGGGAAACCCTCTAACGGGTCGCGCGCACCTGACGGGTCGCGCACCTAGCCTGACGGGTCGCGCGCCTGTCACTCACCCGAACTTGCTCTGCTTTCGCTCCTTTCACCTAATCACTCTCTCAAACTTCTCTTGCAAGTGTCTTGGATGCACAATGAGAGTGAAAGGAGGGAGATTGGGTTTTTATAAGTTTCATTTGAAAAAATTTCATTTTCAAACCCACTTTCTAATGTTTCTCTTTGACACTTTATAAAATTGACTTTTTGGTTTCCTTTGTCCTGAAATTGACTCTTTTAGTGCTTTGACTTGATTCTTTTTGCAGGTAGATCATCTGAGGGATCTAGGCAAGGGGACCAGGGTTGCATATTGTCCGTTGAACACTTTTGAAATTTCATCACTTTTTACAAAAATTTGAAAAATGACCTTGGCTTTAAAAACAGAGTTTTTAAATCCAAGGTGAAAATTAATTGTACAATATTGAAATTTGTGAAGAAACACTTTTAAAATCATCCCTCTGGCTTGCTGGGCACCATTTGACCTTCAGAGACATGACCTTGTAAACCATCTTGACCAAAACCCTAGACCTAGGAATTTGACCTTATGACAAAACAAGACAAGCTTTGAGAGAGCTTAATGACTGAAATGACCTGATCCAGCAATGCCAAGAGGGGGACAAAGACACCAGCTCCTCCATCAGGGTTATGGCATGCCTAATGGGATGCAAAAATTAACACTGATGAGACACCTACCTATGCAAATGCAAAGAGTTTTGATCACTGATGGAGGGCTCAAGACCGACTCTAACAATACCCATGAGAAGAATGGGCTTGGATGCCTAAGATTAATGCATTTGTATAGAAATAGAGAAAAATATTGATATAAGTTTCAAAATGCAAAAGAAAAATTAAAGGGATATTAATGAAAACCAAAATCCAATGAAATATTTGTTAGTTTTTGTAGCATCAGATGTGTTCTAACCACGAAAATTGGTGGAGAGGCTAGAATACATGAGATCTCCAAGACCTAGAATTAGTTTCTAGAAATTCCACCTAGAAGTGACTTAATTAGATTATTAACGAATTTTTTAATGTTTCCTAAGTCTAAACTTAGGAAATTTTGTTAATTAAATAGTATTAATTAAGTCAAGGTTAGAATCATCTAGAAACTCACACGAATCGATTCCAAGATGATCCTAGCCATTGATTAATTTTAATATTGGTTTTTGGAGCTCCAACAGTGGATTATAAGAGGAAGTTGATGGGAACTTCGAGAACGCACTTTAGAACACCAAAAATTTGATTTCCTTAGCAGATCGATTTCCAGAGTAGCAACAGTCAGTTGTCGGAGAGTCAGAGATCGAAGCACTAAGTGAGGAGCAGGGAAAATGGGTTGGGGGGAGATTTCCCAGATCCAAAAAGGCAACAATGACAGAAGTGATCCACTCAGAAGCAGTCCAGAGACTAATGCATAACAGTTCGATTTAGCTAAGGAGGAGGTCGATTCAGTTTCCAGAGGTCGGGAAAGTCTTTCAAAGTGTCGGAGAGTCACTTCCAGCAACAGAGGCAGGTTAGACGACTTGCTTAGAGGAAGATTCAAGTCACACATGTGGGAGACAGTGCAGAGGCAACACAGAAGGGATCACACTAGGGTTTGGATGACAAATTTTCTCTAGAATCTAGTGTCGAGATTACTTGTGGGGTGAGATAATTTTCTCTCTAATTATATATGTCAAATACTTGCTGATTGGATTTCTATATGGGCATCCATAGATTGTACTCAAATTTCACTACTACATAATAAAATAGAACCCCATATGTTGCACCAGTTTTCCCACATTGGGTTTTTCCTGGGACTTTTGTCCAAAATCAATGATATTATCTTTATGTGTGTTTCCTAGTATTTTCTCAGTTCCAATGCTATTTATTTCCACAATTTTTATTTATGAAGGTTGTAGTGTGTTTATTTCGATGTTATCGTAACAATAAACTGAATAATAATTTATCAGTTAGAAGAAATAATACCAGTTGTTGGAATAGGATTCTAGTTTTCATAATTTTAACATGGTATCAGAGCGTAAGTGATCAACTGGAAGCTCAAAAGTGAAGGAAATAATTTCACTACTTAGAAGGAGTAGCAGGAAACACAGTTCATTGCCAGGTAGGCCAAATTTCTTGGGTAAGTTTGATTTTTCAATGTAGGAGGCAAAAAAAGTTTCAATTTCTCATATCAGTGATTCCAACAAGCAGAGGGAGCAGCATTAGCTCATTTTTTGTTAAGCAGATTCCTAGTTGGACACAGAGGATTTTTCTACAAGTTGCAAAAGCAGAATCCACATCGGGAGGAAGAGATAAGCACACACAGTAGAGGGAAAACTTTCCTCGGGGAACTTTGAGCCTCGAAAGTTCAAATTTCTAGTTGCAAATTGACTGTAGCAGTTTATAGGACCACACATTCTAGAAGGGAGTGCGAATAGCAGAGTAGCAGCCGAGCACAGGGAAAGAATGAGTTTTAGACTTGATTAGAGATGGCCACAACTGGGATGAGAGATCATGATAAGTTGGAGGGTTCCTCCAACTATGTCATCTGGAAGGCCAGGATGTCCTTGATGTTGAATGAATATGACCTGAAGCTCTACATAGATAGCGTTGTGGTAGTTCCCCAGGATGCAGATCAAATAAAGGAATATTGTAAGGAATTTGAAAAGCTGAAGTTGATACTAGATGGAGTTCGGGACCATATAGTTTAACACATAGTTGGAAAGGATATTGCCAAAGAGATGCGGGATGCTCTCGCCACGCTATATCAGGGCACTTCCGAGTAGCGAAATATGTTCTTGGAGGAGAAGTTGAGATGCATCAGGATGGAGAAAGGGGAAGTCATAAATCCCTTTCTCACCAAGATTCACGAGGTCTGGGACCAACTTTCAGTTGTTGGGGCAATTCCTCAACCAACAAAGCTAGTGAGGTTGGCAATGAATAATGTCTCTGAGGAGTGGAAAGTATTTGTCCAAAGAATATTGGGTAGAGACAAGCTACCCAAATGGGACAATATGTGGTCAGACTTGCAGCTGGGGAAGTTGAGGCAAGCTCTGTTAAAGAGCTACATCAATAGTAGCAGTAGCAGTGGATCGAAGGTGGTGAAGGAGGAGGATAATGTGGCCCTCTCATTGAAGAGTCCTAGTTAGGGTTAGGGGGAGTAAGAAAGAAGAAGAAGGACCTATCGAAGGTAAAATGCTTCAGGTGTGGTGAGCTCAGTCACTATAGCACGCAGTGTCCTCCTAGGAAGAAGGACAAGTTGGAGAAGCAAGACCAGTAGGCAGCTTCTGCAGAGATCAAGAGCTTGTCCTCCAGTTTAGAGGAAGACTTCATGATGTTCGTAGATATACCTCCAAGAGTGAAGTGGGGAGATTTGGTACTGTATTCCCAGAGAACTAGAGAGATATGGCAAGGTCCTTAAGGAGTCCGCCTCATGGATCGGCACCTTGATACGAGGGCCTACAATATAAAATAGCAGGATGGATCAATGGCAGTTGATGTAGTCAGTTTTAGAGTGACAGTTGTAGACTAGTTTCAGTCAGATGCTGGAGAGCGTAGTGCACAATTGGCAATAGTGTAGAGTGGCACCATGTAGAGTCAGTAGCAGTGGATATTCTTGAGAGGCAGTGCAGAGACTAGCAGAAATCAAGACTCGGGAGACATATGCATCATACTAAACACAATTGATTCAGTATTTTGGATGCTTTTCAATTGCAGCAGCAACAAACTTGCAGTGTAGATGCAATGTTGGCAGCAGTACAGTAGGGTCAGCAACAACATAGATGCAACATCAAATTTGTATTGTGGTTGGTGGGCAGTGGCAGGTAGTCACAGTAGCCAGACATTAGCAGCGTAACAGACATGATACAAAGATAGAGTGTTGTGGAAGAGTGTGCAACACTAGAACACATTCCTCGCTAAGAGGGATTGATAGTTTTTGTAGCATTGGAGGTGTTTTAGCCACGAAATTTGGTGGAGATGCTAGAATACATGATATATCCAAGACCCATAAATCGTTTCTAGAAATTCGGCCTAGAAGTGACTTAATTAGATTATTAACCAATTTTTTAATGTTTCCTAAGTCTAAACTTAGTAAAACTAGTTAATTAATCAGTATTACTTACGTCAAGGTGAGAATCATCTAAAAACTCACACAGATCGATTCCAAGATTATCCTATCCATCGATTGAGTTTTAATCTTGGTTGTTGGAGCTCCAATAGTGGATTATAAGAGGAAGTCGATGGGCACTCTGAGAACACACTTGAGAACACCAAAAATTCGATTTCCTTGGCAGATCGATTTCCAGAATAGAACAGTCAGTTGCTAAAGAGCCAAAGATCGAAGCAATGAGTGAAGGAAAGGGACAGTGATTCAGGAGGATATTTTCCATATCCAGAGAGGTAGCATCAAGTGACATAAGTGATCCACATGGAAGCAGCATAGAGACTATGCAAAGCAATTCGATTTAGCTGAGGAGGAGGCCAATTCTGTTTCCACAGGTCGGGAAAGTCTTAGTAAGTGTCGGTTAGTCAGTTTCAGTAGCAAAGGCAGGGTAGATGGATTTCTCAAAGGCATATTCAAGCCACATGTGTGAGAGACAATGCAGAGGCAGAACATAAGGGCTCACGTTAGGGTTTGGACGACCAATTTTCTGTAGAAGTCAATGTCGAGATTACTTGAGGGGCGAGAGAATTTTCTCTCTAATTATTTCTGACAGATACTTTCTGATTAGATTTCTAGTTGGGCATCCATAGATTGTACTTATATTTCACTGCTACATAATAAAATAAAACCATCATATCCTGCACCAATTTTCCCACATTGGGTTTTTCAAGGGACTTTCATCCAAAAACAACAGTGTTATTTTTATGTGTGTGTGCTAGTATTTTCTCAGTTCCAGTGCTATTTATTTTCACGGTTTTTATTTTTGAAGGTTACAGTGTGTTTATTTCAATGTTGTCGTAACAATAAACTGAATAATTAAATTATCATTTAGAAAAATAAAATCAGTTGTTGCAATAGGATTCCAATTTTCGTAATTTTCAAAAGCTTGAGCTCTACCCTCTCACTATGACGCCATCACCCCAAGTCTTAATGTAATGAGATGCATAAATAAGGAAAGGACTTAATTAATTAATTTCAACCTCTATGCAATGAAATCCATATACATCAAAAGAGGACGTGCAAAGAAAAAAGAAAAAGGAAAAGGAAAGAAAGGGGTGGAAACACACATTGTCAAAGAAGGGGTAATTGAATGCATGAAGCTCTCCTTCTACAAAGGCACTCTTGGGTATGAATATCACACATGGCTTCACATGTAAAAGACACCTTTTCCACGAAGTAAACCCTTAGCCATACCATTTCATTCATGCTTACTCCTTGAATGTTTTCTTGGGAAATACTTTAATTCCTCAATATTGGCACACCTAATAAGGTTCTATGATGGTGCTCCCATTTCAAAACTTGGAAAATTGCAGAAAGTCATAAGCTAGTGTAAAGTTCAAAAAAGATATCAAATGTGATCTACTTAGTGGATTTTACATTAAAACATTACTCACTTTTTATGTCACATTATCTATTGTACACATATTGGTTTATCTCATTTGACTCTTAGAGATCCTACTTGTTGGTGCTTGCATAGACATGGGACACTAATGCTCTTCTTTCATAGTCCATTGATAATGTTGCATGCCTTTTGGAGGGTGTTGGACCTATTAATGACATGTTGGCTTGCTTGCATGTCCTAGCCATCAATGATGGATATTATACCCTTGATGATGGATCTTATACCTTATATGATGGACATTGCACTTATTGATAATATGGCTACCCCCTAGAAGTGAAACAATACACCTTGGAGATGAGTTGTTATTTCTACACCATGATGTGGCATTTGGATGATGGATGTGGAACCTTACATGATGATGGGGCATTTGGATGATGACATCACACCTTTTGAATCTTCATGTGACCTTTTTTAATAGTGTTGTGACTTTTGGTGTAGGGCCCCTAGATGTAACCCAAAAATTTCACCCCTTTTTTTATAAATAATTTAAACTAAATATCTAACATATAAATTTAAAAATACAAATACAAATAAATAAATTCCAATCCTATTCAATATATATGTGTATAAATATAAATCGTTTCTACAAGTGTATTCAATGGACACAAAAATATCAAGAGAATTTTATCCATTCATGTTTTCTTAGTTTCACCAGGATTCAGGAGGTCCAGGACCAACTTGCAGTTGTTGGGGAAACGCCTCAACCAATAGAGCTAGTGAGGTTGGCACTGAATAATGTCTCTGAGGAGTGGAAAGTATTTTTCCAAAGTGTATTGGTTAGAGAAAAGCTACCAAAATGGGAGAGGATGTGGTTAAACTTGCAGCAAGAGGAGTTGAGGCGAGCTATGTTAAAGAGCTCCATCAATAACATCAGTAACAGCGGATCGAAGGTGGTGAAGGAGGAGGAGAACGTGGCCCTCACATCGAATGGTCCCAGTCAGGGGAATGGGGGGTAAGAAAGAAGAAGAAGGACTTTTCAAAGGTAAAATGCTTCAGGTGTGGTGAGCTCGGTCACTACATCACGCAGTGTCCTCTCAGGAAGAAGGATAAGTCGAAGAAGCAAGACCAACAGGCAGCTTCTGTAGAGATCAACAGGTTGTCCTCCAAGTTGGAGGAAGACTTCGTGATGTTCGTAGATATACCTCCAAGAGTGAGGTGGGGAGATTTCGTGTTGTATTCCCAGAGAACTATAAAGATATGGCAGGGTCCTTGAGGAGTCCACCTCATGGATCAATACCTTGCTACGAGGGCCTATAATACACAATAACATGATGGATCAGTGGAAGTTGGTGTAGTTAGTTCTGGAGTGATAGTTGCAGTCAGATGCTAGAGAGCGTAGTGCACAGTTGGAAATAGTGTAGAGTGGCACCATGTAGAGTTAGCAACAACGCATATGCTTCAGAGACAGTGCAGAGACTAGTAGAAGTCAAGAATCGAGAGACAAACGCAACATACTAAACACAGTTGATTCAGTATTTTGGATGCTTTTCAGTTGCAATTGCAGTGCAAATTCAACGTTGGCAGCAGTACATCAGGGTTAGCAGTAACACAGATGCAACATCAGATTTGTGTTGTTGTTGGTGGGCAGTGCTAGGTATTCACAGTAGTCAGACATCAACAACGTAACAAAGATGATACAAACACAAAATGTTGTGGAATACTGTTCTGCACTAGAACACATTCCTCGTTAAGAGGGATTGTTAGTTTTTGTAGCATCAGATGTGTTCTAGCCACGAAATTTGGTGGCAAGGCTAGAATACATGAGATCTCCAAGACCCAAAAATCGTTTTTGGAAATTCCGCCTAGAAGTGACTTAATTAGATTATTAACCAATTTTTTAATGTTTCCAAAGTCTAAACATTGTAAAATTGGTTAATTAATCAGTATTAATTAAGTCAAGGTGATAATCATCTACAAACTCACACAAATCGATTACAAGATGATCCTAGTCATCGATTAAGTTTTAATCTTGGTTGTTGGAGCTCCAATAGTGGATTATAAAAGGAATTTGATGGGCACTTGGAGAACACACTTGAGAACACCAGAAATTCAATTTCCTTGGCAGATCGATTTCCATAGTAGCAACAATCAGTTGTCAGAGAGCCAAATATCAAAGCAATGAGTGAGGGGAAGGGAAAATGAGTCGCGAGGAGATTTTCCATATCTGAAGGGGCAACACCAAGTGACAGAAGTGATCCACGTGGAAGCAGCGCAAAGACTTCGTAAAGTTCTACTCAAAGTAGTTCGATTTAGCTGAGGAGAAGGTTGATTTTGTTTCCATAGGTTGGGAAAGTATTCAGAAGTGTCAGAGAGTCACTTTCAATAGCATAGGAAGGCTAGATGGCTTTCTCAAAGGTAGATTAGAGCCACACAGGTGAGAGACAATGCAGAGGCATTACATAACGGCTCAAGTTTTCTGTAGAAGTCAGTGTCGATATTTCTTGTGGGGCGAGAGAATTTTCTCTCTAATTATTTATGTTAGATACTTGTTGAATGGATTTCCAGTTGGGCATCCATAGATTGTACTCAGATTTCACTGCTACATAGTAAATAAAACCCTCATATGTTGCACCGATTTTCCCACATTGGTTTTTTCCGAGGACTTTTGTCCAAAAACAACAGTGTTATTTTTATGTGTGTGTGCTAGTATTTTCTCAGTTCCAATGCTATTTATTTCCACAGTTTTAATTTGTGAAGGTTGCAGTGTCTTTATTTTGATGTTGTCGTAATAATAAACTCAATAATTAATTTATCATTTAAAATAAATAATATCAGTTGCTGCAATAGGATTCCAGTTTTCAGAATTTTCACAAGCTTGAGCTCTACCCTCTCACTATGAGGCCATCACCCCAATTCTTAATGTAATGAGATGCATAACTAAGGAAAGGACTTAATAAATTGATTCCAACCTCTATGCAATGAAATCCATATACATAAAAAGGGGACTTGCAAAGAAAAAAAAAAAGAAAAAGGAAAGAAAGGGGTGGAAACACACATTGTCAAAGAAGGAGTAATTCAATGCATGAAGCTCTCCTTCTACAAAGGCACTCCTGGGTATGAATATCACACATGGCCTTACATGTAAAAGACACATTTTCCACGAAGTAAACCCTTAGTCATACTATTTCATTCACGCTTACACCTTGAATTCTTTCTTGGGAAATACTTTAATTCCTCAATATTGGCACACCTAATAGGGTTCTATGATGGTCCTCCCGTTTCAAAACTTGGTGAAGTGCAGAAATTCATAAGCTAGTGTGAAGTTCAAAAAAGATATCAATCAAATGTGATCTACTTAGTGGCTTTTAAATTAAAACATGACTCACTTTTTATGTCACGTTATCTATTGTACACATATTGGTTTATCTCATTTGACTCTTAGAGCTCCTACTTGTTGGTGCTTGCATAGACATGGGACATTAATGCTCTTCTTTCATAGACCATTAATAATGTTGCATGCCTTTTTTAGGGTGTTGGACCTATTGATGACATGTTGGCTTGCTCAAATGTCCTAGGCATCAATGATGGATATTATACCCTTGATGATGGATGTTATACCTTATATGATGGACATTTCACTTATTGATAATATGGCTACCCCCTAGAGGTGAAACAATACATCTTGGAGATGAGTTGTTATTTCTACACCATGATGTGGCATTTGGATGATGGATGTGGAACATTACATGATGATGGGGCATTTGGATGATGACATCACACCTTTTGAATCTTGATGTGACCTTTTGGAATAAAGTGTTGTGACTTTTGGTGTAGGGCCCCTAGATGTAACCCAAAAATTTCACCCCTTCTTTTATAAATAATTTAAACTAAATATCTAACATATAATTTTAAAAAAACAAATACAAATAAATAAATTTCAATCCTATTCAATATATCCATCTATAGATATAAATCATTTCTACAAGTGTGTTCAATGGATACAACAATATCAAGAGAATTTTATCCATACATTTTTTCTTAGTTTCACCAGGATTCAAGAGGTAGGGGACCAACTTGCAATTGTTGGGGAAACGCCTCAACCAACAAAGCTAGTGAGGTTGGCACTGAATAATGTATCTGAGGAGTGGCAAGTATTTTTCCAAAGCATATTGGTTAGAGACATGCTATCAAAATGGGACATGATGTGGTCAAACTTTCAGCATGAGGAGTTGAGGTGAGATCTGTTAAAGAGCTCCATCAGTAGCAACAATAATAGCGGATCGAAGGTGGTGAAGGAGGAGGAGAATGTGGCCCTTGCATCGAAGGGTCCCAGTCATGGCCAGGGGGAGTAAGAAAGAAGAAGAAGGACTTGTTAAAGGTAAAATTCTCCAGGTGTGGTGAGCTCGGCCACTACAGCACGTAGTATTCTCTCAAGAAGAAGGACAAGCCAGAAAAGCAGGACCATCTGGCAGCTTTTGCAAAGATCCACAGATTGTCCTCAATGTTGGAGGAAGACTTCATGATGTTTGCAAATATACCTCCAAGAGTGAGGTGGGGAGATTTGGTACTGCATTCCCATAGAACTATAGAGATATGACAGGGTCCTTGAGTAGTACACCTCATGGATCAGTACCTCGCTACGAGGGCCTACAATATATAATAGTAGGATGGATCAGAGGCAATTGTTGTAGTAAGTTCTAGAGTGACAGTTGCAGACTAGCTGTAGTCAGATGCTGGAGAGCATAGTGCACAGTTGGAAACAGTGCAAAGTGGCACCATATAGAGTCAGAAACAGTGCATATTCTTCAGAGAAAGTGTAGAGACTAGTAGAAGTCAAGACTCGGGAGACAGATGCATCATATTGAACACAATTGATTCAGTATTTTGGATGCTTTTCAGTTGCAGATGTTGCAGTTGCAGCAAAAACAAAGTTGTAGTGCAGATGAAATGTTGGCAGTGGTACATCAGGGTCAACAACCAAACAGATGGAGCATCAGATTTGTGTTGTGGTTGGTGGGAAGTGGTAGGTAGTCATAGTAGCCAGACATCAACATTGTAATAGAGATGATACAAAGACAGAGTGTTATGGAAGAGTGTGCAACACTAGAACACATTCAACACTAAAAGGGATTGTTATTTTGTGTAGCATCGAATGTGTTCTAGCCACGAAATTTGGTGGATAGGCTAGAATACATGAGATCTCCAAGACCTAGAAATATTTTATGGAAATTTCACCTAGAAGTGAATTAATTAGATTATTAACCAATTTTTTTATGTTTCCATAGTCTACACTTAGTAAAATTGGTTAATTAATCAGTATTAATTAAGTCGAGGTGAGAATCATATAGAAACTCACACAAATCGATTCCAAGATGATCCTAGCCATCAATTAAGTTTTAATCTTGGTCGTTGGATCTCCAACAATGGATTATAAGAAGAATTCGACGGGCACTTTGAGAACACACTTGAGAACACCAAAAATTTGATTTCCTTAGTAGATCAATTTCCAGAGTAGCAGCAGTTAGTAGTTGGAGAGCCAAATATCGAAGCAGTGAGTGAGGGGAAGGGACAGTGAGTCGAGTGGAGATTTTCCATATACAGAGAGGCAGTAGAAAGTGACAGAAGTGATCCACATGGAAGCAGCACAAAGGTCTACGCAAAGTAGTTCGATTTAGCTTATGAGGAGGCCGCTTCTATTTCTATAGGCCGGGAAATTCTTCGAAAGTGTCGAAGAGTAACCTTCAGTAGCAGAGGAAGGCTAGATGGCTTTCTTAGAGGAAAATTCGAGCCACACGTGTGAGAGACAATGCAGATGTAACACATAAGGGCTCGCATTGGGGTTTGGATGACCAATTTTATGTAGAAGTCAGTGTCGAGAATTCTTGTGGGGCAAGAGAATTTTCTCTCTAAATATTTATGTCAGATACTTGTTGATTGGACTGTCAGTTGGGCTTCCATAGATTATAGTCAAATTTCACTGCTACATAATAAAATAAAACCCTCATATGCTGCACGGATTTTCCCGCATTGGATTTTTCCGGGGACTTTTTTCCAAAAACAACAGTGTTATTTTTATGTGTGTGTCCTAGTATTTTCTCAATTCCAGTGCTATTTATTTCTGTAATTTTTATTTGTGAAGGTTGCAATGTGTTTATTTCGATTTTGTCGTAACAATAAACTAAATAATTAATTTATCACTTAGAAGAAATAATATCAGTTGTTGCAATAGGATTCTAGCTTTCAGAATTTTCACAAGCTTGAGCTCTTCCCTCTCACTATGAGACCATCACCCCAATTATTAATGTAATGAGATGCATAACTAAGGAAAGGACTTAATTAATTAATTACAACCTCCATGCAATGAAATCCATATACATCAAAAGGGGACTTGCAAAGAAAAAGGAAAGAAAGGGGTGGAAACACACATTGTCAAAGAAGGGGTAACTCAATGCATGAAGCTCTTCTTCTACAAAGGAACTCTTGCGTATGAATATCACACACGGCTTTACATGTAAAAGACACCTTTACCAAGGAGTAAACCCTTAGCCATACCATTTCATTCACGCTTACACCTTGAATATTTTCTTGGGAAATACTTTAATTCCTCAATATTAGCACACCTAAGAAGGTTCTATGATGGTCCCCATGTTTCAAAACCTTGCAAATTGCATAAATTCATAAGCTAGTGTGAAGTCTAAAAAAGATATCAATTGTGATCTACTTAGTGGCTTTTACATTAAAACATGAATCACTTTTTATGTCACATTATCTATTGTACACATATTGGTTTATCTCATTTGACTCTTAGAGCTCCTACTTGTTGGTGCTTACATAGACATGGGACACTAATACTCTTCTTTCATAGCCCATTGATAATGTTGCATGCCTTTTGGAGGTTGTTGGAACTATTGATGACATGTTGGCTTGCTCATATGTCCTAGCCATTTATGATGGACATTATACCCTTGATGATCGATGTTATACCTTATATGATGGACATTGCACTTATTGATAATATGGCTATGCCCTAGAGGTGAAACAATACACCTTGGAGATGAGTTGTTATTTCTACACCATGATGTGGCATTTTGATGATGGATGTGGGACCTTACATGATGATGGGGCATTTGGATGATGATATCACACATTTTGAATCTTGATGTGACCTTTTGTAATAAAGTGTTGTGACTTTTGGTGTAGGGCCCCTAGATGTAACCCAAAAATTTCGCCTCTTTTTTTATAAATAATTTAAACTAAATATCTAACGTATAAATTTAAAAATACAAATAAATAAATTTCAATCATATTCAATATATCCATGTATAAATATAAATCATTCCTACAAGTGTATTCAATGGATACAACAATATCAAGAGAATTTTATCCATACATGTTTTCTTCATTTCATCTTTCTATATATATATATATATATATATATATATATATATATATATATATATATATATATATAGATATATATATATTACTCAATGTAAATTTTCACTTACAATTTTCTACAATAATTTACAGCAAAGGTACCATTCACCCAAGTGAGTGTAGAAAATTCAATGTAGGTTGGTCACAATCCTCATTCCTAGATTGAAGCAACTTCAATGACCAAATCTTCTGTAATCCCAACGCAGTAGACCAAATTTGATGACCCACTTAGTTGTCCACCCTACCAGTGTTAAGGTACTATTCTTCCCTTTGGCCCTCCCGAGCCACAATGGGGTTGTAAGAAGGAGAAGAGATCAATACTAGTTGATAGAAATTGGACCACAACCCTGATCTTCTCAGATCAACAAGTTCCAACCCACCACGCTATCCAAGAAGTACTCAAGATCACAATTTCACAAACACAAGATTATAAAGTCACAAGTTCTCACAAGAATATATAGAATGTCATTACCACACCCATTTAGGACTAGGGAGATAAAATGATTCCCCTTACATAATAATGTCTTTATTTATAGAGCCTTTTAAATGAGGATCAGATGTGACACTTGTTTTCACATGCAAAAATAATTAATTAATTAATTCCATAAATTTGATTATTTACGTCTTATCCACAAATTGGTCTCATGTAAATTCCTATTATTTTATTTAAAATAAATATTTTCTCTTACCCAAGAGTCATATGTTCCCAAATCTACTCCTAATTGTTCCCTTATGCCATTTTTTTTGAAAAAAACGGTTATGGAGTATTTGTATTCATCTTGGCCTGAATGCCAAAAATCTGATTACATTGAGGATGTCTAAATTTTGTTGCATCTCACTGCTAAGAGTGAGAATGCAGCTGAAGCTTGAAGACTTCTTCCTTGATAGGGAATCTATAGATTCGATTTCAGAAATTTTTCCCCACTTGAAGATACAAACAAATTTATTTAAAAGCAAGCAGTAAAACATGGCAATAATCAGCTTATGGGATGGGTTCCCATAGTTCTTCTTCATCTTTCATCTTGACCCCAGCAGAGAGGAGGGCAACTTTGTTGGCTTCAATGTCCGCGTCTTTATTATGAGTTCTCAGCACATGGTAGTAATTCAACTTCTGAAAAGCGTTTTCCAAGCCCTTAATTCTGGAAATCAGCCTTGCTAGTTTAAGATCCAAAGCTGGGGAATTGGAAACCATTGCGTTTATAATGATCTGGGAGTCACCTATAACATTAGCTTCATTTATATTCAATTCTTTAAGGATCTTGAGGCCTTGAAAGAGGGCCAAAGCCTCAGCTTGAATGTTGGATGAGTGTCCAAGCCCCCAAGCAAAGGAATGAATTTTTCCCCCATTGGATTTACAACAACACCTCCTACACCAGCTTTGCCCGGATTGCCCTTAGCTGCCCCATCAAAAAAGAGGGAGTGCCTTGAATGTGATTTGAGCCAGTCTTGAAAGTCAGTTTCAGATTTCCTTATTTTCCAGTCTTTCAGAGGAGGGACGTTTCTAACTGCTGATTGAAATTGCAAGTCAAGGAATGATCCCCAAGCAATGTCCTATTGGCTGAGATTAGAATCATCTTTTATATCAGTCAAACACTCCTTTAAATGACATTTAATCTTGATTTCTAAGACCTTGTGATTCTGATTAGAATTTCTAAATATTCTTCTATTTCGTTATAGCCATATCTGCCAAAAATAACCTTTGGAAGGACAGCCCATGCAGTTTTGATTATCTTGTTCCCTTATGCCATTTTTATTTTTCTTAACTGTTGCAATTTATTTTAGTTAACTCATTGTTGCCTACCATGAGTCCAAGTTAGTTTTAGTTAGTTCCTTAAATTTTTCATTTCAAAATTAGTTGTCTTTTCTAGGATTCTTTAAATAATTCAATGCTTGCACATGTCTATTTACATTTTTTATCACATAAGCTTACATCCATTTAACTTTAAATTAATTCCTTTTTAAACATGGTAATTAAAATCCGTACATATATATACTTTCTTAGCTCTCACTTACACAAAATCTCTTTTTAAGTATTGGTTTACTAACATTAGCCAAACCATTTCTTTCATTTATTATGTTTTCATATTAAATTTAGTTTTCAATGTTAGAATTGATTAAACTTTAGATTAGCTTAATATTCAATAACTTTCTAAGTTTTTATCTTTAATCATCCATAGCATATCAATCTTTAAGGAATTCTGAATTAACCACAATCAAAAATTTCCTTATCCACCTTGTGCTAAGGGTGCCAACTCTCATGCCCTTTAAGAATTGTTGATTTTTCAAGTGTAATAGATACACACAGAATATTTCTGAAAATTGATAATTACTTCTAATGATGTTGTTATTGTTTTACTTTTCTAGTATATCATTAAGCAATTATACTTCAGAAATTCAACTAATATATAAGCAACATGATAGTGTAGATCACAATGCACAAAGAGAGTACACGATTTACCCTAGGAAAACCCACTTGTGGGAAAAACCTAACAACATTTTCAATAGAGAAATTATTCTTTTCAACAAGAGACACACATAGAATTCTAGTCAATAACTAGGTCAAATTGACCTTCAACAAATCTATGGTCACACCTGATCAACACCCTCCAATTCAAGCCTCTAATCTAATCCATCAATTCATCCCTCTTGTTCTGCCCTAGGTCGAATTTCATCCTCCTTGTAACTACCTAAAATCCCAGAATTTTGTCCTTGGAACTACCCAAAAAATTTCAAACCCGCAATTTCCATTCCCAATAAAGTATGTGAAGTGGAGAGAGAGAGAGTTTCTCCAAACTTGCGAACTATATAGAAAGAGAAAGAGATGAATTCGTCCTTATTTTTCATCCTCCTTTTCCTTCTTGTCCTTCACTTGGATGCCCAGAAGATTCTTGCTTGAGAGATATCGAATTGATGCTTGTGGAGGAGTTTTAACTGTCTATATATGGGTATTTTCTGGGTCAAATGGGTCTCTCTTATGCCTGGGAAAACTTGACTAACTTGGAGCCAAAAATTATTTTGAAAATTCAATTTTTTCTCTTTTTAAATTTCATAAGGACATGACTCAAAAATAAAAAATTATTTTGACTCTAGTATGAACATCCTTTCTAATAATCAATATAAATACATTAAGAGCCAAAATATAAATTATGAATATTGACCAGAGTTACAAAATTCAACACTCCCTATTAACTGGGGAGGTATTGATAGTGACTGTCTTAGATGTTCTCAATTTGACAAATTTATTTATGAAAATGTTATAGCAAATCATCATCAACCTAGTCAACAACTCTGACATAAGGTAAATCATCAACCACAACTAGTCGGTACCACTAACTCATAATCCTGGTCGGTACTCCTAACACATGGCATAAAATTTAGCATCAACCAATCATATTAACTATGGTTGGTACCAAAGACCCATAATCTTGATTAGTACTCCTGACCTAGACTATTCTTGGTTCACCATCATGATCAAACCCTTTGACCCGTGGTGAAACTCCAATGGCCGCACTCTTCATGAGAAACTCGACCCGATGCTAAATGAGCTCCTCAACCTATATAGAGAGACTAAGCTTGATGTTTAAATCCACGCACTCAACTGAGTGACCCTAGGATTCTAGGACCATTCCCCCCAACTGATCAACTTCTATAACACACGGAGAAGGATTTTATTTTCTTGGACCATTCTCCTAAACCGGTCAACATCTTTGACACAGGGAGAATGAATGTCCATGATCATACCAACACTCATTCTCAACAAGAGGGGCAATCTCCACAAGCCCAAGTTTGTCCCTGAAGTATATGAACTTCACCCTGGACAAAGGCTTTGTTAAAATATCAGTTGTATGCTCATCAGTGGAGATGTAATCGAGCCTTATTTCTCCCTTCTGCACCATGTCATGAATGTAGTGATAATTGTCTTTCAATGTGCTTTCACCTGTCACAGAGCACGGGATTCTATAAAAGCTTCACACAACTTTGATTGTCACAATATATCATCGTTGGTTCTAGCTCCTAGTCAAACAATATTGCAAACAACTTCTAAAGCCACACTGCTTTAGTAAAAGCTTCATTGATTGTGATTGTTACACAAAATATTGTCACCATGACTATTTGCAGTCAGTATGGGTCTATCATCATTCATATTGTCCTCCTAAGCAAGTCCCAAACCTCAGCTCTTCATGTCAAGCTTTGAAAATGAGAGAAAGACCTTAAAAATTAATAAAGCGTTGGTTCTGCACTTTCTCTCACTATTGCCTGCGATCCTGCACCCCCTGTTCATGTTACCTGCGGACCTGCCAGCTCTGTCTCTAAAGGAGTGGGTGCGGACCCCTGTGAAGTCAAAAAGGTGCAAGTTTATTCTTAAAACCTCACTTTGGGTCAATTCTAAATGATTCTAGAAGGAATCTTGACGTGGATGGTTCGCTCCTAGGTGGTTCATGCATCCCAAAAGTGAAGGAGCTAATCCCTTGACGAGAGGAGCTTATCCCTTTGAAGGAGGGTTTTATGCCTTTGAAGGAGGACCTAGTAACTTCCCTCCATTGCACTATAAATTAAGGCATTGGGCTGGTTGCTAGAGGGGTTAGAAGCTGAACATTTTTTAGGGTAAATGCTGTTGGAATTGAGACTTCCTAGTTAAGCTTGAGAGGAGAGATCACATACCTTTTGGCTTCATTTGGAAGAGAGTGAAACTTGTCAAAGTAGAGGAGACTTCTTGATGGACCCTGGGAGGAGCTTGTACAGCATCAAGGCACAGGTTGTAAAGTTCTTCTTTGATTTAAATTAATACAATCAGATTCATTTTTCTCAACAAATTGTCTTATGTGATTTGTTTCATGAATTCCTTGATCATCATGATAAGTATGCTTTATTATATTGGCTTTTCAGGTGCTATTTAATTTTTGTGCTTGTTTGCGTTTGCAGATTCTCTACAAGGGAGCTCAATTGGATCAATAGAGCGAGGCTTCCACAAACTTGCATTGGACCCAAGGTAGGCCTAAAACACTTGCTTTCCTTTATTTATAAACTGCATATTTAGAGAAAGATAGAAGTTGATTGGTTTGTTTGTCGCTAGATATCATTAGATACTAGGGAGGTCGGTCTTGTCCGCAAGAACGACTCATTTCGTGTGACAAAATGGCGACTCTGCTAGGGACCTGATTTTTTGATTTGCTTTTACTTTGACTTGAGAAACTGTGTGTTTGTTTCTGTTTTTAGCTTGTTTTGTGTGGAATTGGGTAGGTTTAGTTAATCTTGAATTGCTTTTTGTTTTTCATACTTTTGGGAGAGGACCGCACCCTCTTCTTGTAACACAGTGCGGACCTATCCGCACTTTTGCTTTACACACAGAGCGGTCCCGCACCTGTGTGAACTGCAGGCCTGCGGATCCTGTCAAAATCTTGAAAAACTTGAGATTTTCTCTTTCAGTCAGCTTAGGATTTGTTTAGGTGTTTTTATCCATTGCCCAGATCTGCACGTGACTTGTCAGGAACTTTTCTTAGGTTAATTCCATTGGCATTAGGGTTTTAGGTGAAATTCCTAGAAGTTTTGGTTGTCGGGCGTGATTTTCATTTCGATCTTGTAGTAGCTCAGAGCTTAGAAGCCTTAGAAGCCTCAGATCACCTTGGTTTTTACTGGCCATCTTATGAGTCTGGACGTTTGCAAAATCTGCCTTTGTTGAGGAATCCATCTTTTTTTTTCTCTTTGCGAAACTTCTTAAGGACTTGTGATTAAAAGTTTTGGATTTCATTTTTAGAAAAGAAAAAAAAAAATTGGTTGTTTTTTGACTGATTTGTGATTCTGGACAAATTAGTCCTTAGTTTGCTTATATCTAAGTAAAACATCCTTGAAAAGAAATCTTGTAAGCTTTTACTTCAAATAGTTTTTAGAATTTATAGATCTCAAGATTAGATTTTTCCATAGTTTTGAGTGTTTTATAAAAATAAAAAAATCTCTTTTGTAAAAGTTTGTTTGTGTAGTATTTGAGTGTTTGAAACAAAAGGGAAATTTTCGTGAGCATAACTAGTTGTCTCGTTTTTAGTGTATTGGAAAAGACAAAAAGCTCTTATTTTGATTTTTTTGTTAAGGAAAGATTTGTTTTTACAAGCATTTGCATTCTCAACTCTTTCCTAGCTAGAAATTCATTGAAGGGAAAAGATTGTGTATCATCTTAAGTGCATTTTTAGTGATTTGGAGTCGAGTCTTCATACCATAAGTTTCATCTCCACACCTTTTGACTTAAGGAAAAACCAATAAAAATAATGCTTAAAGTAAAATCTATCTAGTAATCTTTTTATTTCTAGGGCTCTATATCACCAACATAGCTTAGGCTAGTATCTTGGAGTAGGGAGTAATTAACTCTCCAAGATAGTAAAACAAACAAGTAGTTGTATCTTGCGGTAGGAGATAAAATCCAATTGTTACATCTATGCTCTGGGAAAGATCCTCTTAAAGGAGAAGCACGAGATCATATCTGAACCAGTGTGGGAATCAATCCTTCCTCATTGGGAACGATAGAAGATATTCACGTATTAAAAACGGTAAACCTCGGATTAACCATTGTCGAGGAGCCTGGGGTCACTTGTTGGTAAACCTTGGATTATGTCAAGGAGCCTTCAAGGGGATTGAGCTTGTTACTCTACCCTTGCGTGCGTATCGGATCGTAGACTGTTCCCCCAGGTATATTTGTTTCCGTTGGTAACCATAGTGACCATATTCTATAGGATTCTTTCCTAAGGTGACGGTGGAGGGAAGATCCCACTGTACCTGGAGCAGACGTCGGCTAGACTCACTTGGATTTTCTGGGGGGTTCTCTTCACTCGAGATGGTTTAGTGGAGAAACTTGTGCCAGTCTATTCATTAAGCAGGTTGTCGGGGTAACTGTTCCAACCGCCATTTCTGTATTGAACTCTGTGACGTTGGATTTCATCACCAACTAGTGTTTTTAGTACGGAAAGTTATTGTTTGTGTGTGGTTTGATCTCCTAGATTCTTTAGGCGTGTGATTCAAAATTGTTTGGTTCTTTAGAGGCTTTAGGTGGTTTTCATTGAGATTTTTCTTTGTTTGCGTGTGAAGTAGTTAAAATATTTAATCGTGGCTGAATTACCGAGGAAGTCCCATAGACTTCGGGGCCAACCTCCTGAGTTTTCACCAAGCCAGCCTGAAGGGCTACGAGCCCTTGTAACTCCTAGAGACAGTAGAGTTGGGTCACCTGAAGAAGGAGAGTCTTCATTGGTTGTACATCTTGATTATCAAGCTTTAGTAACAGATTATAATCCGCAATCTATTTCATTTTCAGAAATTATTGGTAGTTTTTCATCTACTAGTGATTTAGGTGAGGAACCTGAAATATCTGAACCTGAATCTGAATTTTCTGCTACTCCAACATTAGGATTTTCCTCTCCAACTTCTAGTGGTCCTGGTTCACCCAAGGTAGAAAGAGTAATTACCCAAAATCTTCCTTCTGGACTTATAGCTATTGAAGAACTTGCTACTCCGGAAGAAGGTATCCCTGTCCCTGAAAATCAACCAACTATAGAACTTAGGGGGCGTGAATCGATATTTTACAGTCCACCTAGGAGAAACGCTTGGTATCTTTCATTGACCAATTTTTTGGAAAACCCGGGACTAAGTTTTTCACCACCTCGCATTCCTTTTCACCCAAAACCTAGGGGTTGTTATCCTCCATTAAATATGTCAAGACAGTCGTCCATGTTTTCTCAATCTCCAAAAACCTTTTTATACGGCAGTCCTTATGTTCCCTCTGGGTATCAGTCACTTACTGGTACTTTTTCGGGAGCATCTCCTCAACCTATTGAACAAGGGTTATTAACTGGAAATAATGGAACTAAGTCGTTGAGTGTAGAAGACATTCTTATGATGTCAGGTACTATTCCTAATCCTCAACCTCAAGGTGGCCAGTTACCGCCTGGGGAGCAGCCTCAAAGTCCTCAAGTATCGCCTGGGGGGCAACCTCAAGGTACCCAATTTCCACCTAGGGGGCAACCTCAAGGTACCCAATTTATGCCTGGGGGGCAACCTCAAGGACAGTACATACCTACGGGATAGTACATTCCTCAAGGTCAACCCCAGACTCAGTATGTACCTCAAGGTCAACCCCAGTATCAATATGTACCTCAAGGTCAAGCCCAGTATCAATACGTGCCTTAAGGTTATCAACCTCAAGGTCAGTACCCAAACCAGGGTTTCCAACCACCTTCCAGTCAATCATTTGTCCAAGGAGATGGAATTGTACCTTTGAATTATCAACCCTACCCACAACCCGGTTATGGTTCTCAGTATTCTCAACCTATTATGGGTCCGTACCCCGGAATGAATTTAGTGTGGGATCCATCTCAATCTCAACAGATCTTGCAACCGAATGTACAGATGTCATCTCAAGCTGGACAACCCTTGGTTTCTGGTTCACCCCAACAACCTGTCCAGTCTACTATTCAAACTTCTGCACCTTCTGTAGTTTCTCAGTCTAGGCCTAGTACGCCTCGTACTCCACCTCAAATGACTGTTGCAACTGCTGCAACATCTGTTCAATCTACCCCACCTACTTCTGGAGTATCAACAGCTCCAGTTTCTACTGTTCTTGTATCAACTCCTCAGACATCTTTACCTCAGTCTGGATCCACAATTCGGACTTCGATTCAAATGCCTGTAGGACAACCTGGTCCAAGTACAGTTGTCACAAGTCAACCTCAATTTACTTATCAACCGTACCAGGGACAGTACCAATTCGGTCCTGCTGTGCAGTAGCTAGTCTATCAGTATCAACCGTACCCTGGATATACATATCAGCAACCTCAACAACCCCAGTACGGTCCGGTTAATCTTGGTTTTACGGGAGGATATAATATCCTAAATGTAATTCCAATTCCTAGTTATCCTATATATCCTCCTCCTGGGGTTGGTCTCATGACCCAGGGTTTCAGGGACACTAATCGTCAGTTACTGTTTATGGCAACTTTGGACTTACCTGACTTGTTGCACCTTACGAACGATCCAATTAACTATCTTCTGTTTTGGCTGCCAATGCCGAATAAGTTGCCTAGTGATATTCCTAAGTTTGAAGGCAAATCAGGAGAGGACCCGTCGAACCATGTGATGACTTATCACCTCTGGTGTGCGTCTAACTCCATTTCAGATGATTCAATCTGTTTAAGGCTTTTCCAGCGCACTCTAATTGGTCTTGCGGCCAAGTGGTACATTGAGTTACCGCGAGCCACTTTTTATAACTTTAGTCAGTTAGCTACTTCGTTTTTAACTCATTTTCAGTTTCCAGTTAGATATGACAATGGCACGGAATTATTAACTTCATTAAAGCAGTCAATGTCCACTTACATTTCAGATCACATTCATGAATGGAGACGTCGACGGCGTTTAGTGAAAGTTTTTATTCCGGATCAGATCTTAGCTGAATGGTTTGTAAAATCTTTATTACCGAAGATCACTGAGGATGTAGCTAAGGCAGGAGTCGTTACTGAGGAGCAAGTAATTTCTCAAGCTCAATACCTTGACTTAGTTTATACGCAGTCAGGTACGTTACATGAGAAAATCCCCGACCTTCCTAAACAAAATCAAATCACTGCAGCTCCTTCAGGGTCTCATGCCGCTGATGGTATGATTGGTATGGTTAATACCAAAAGTAAGAAGAAATATTCTAAGAATTCTTCTCCTATCATAACTTTACCAGATTCCCTGACAGGAGATTCTTCCGCAGAAATTTCTGCCGATATTCATGTTGTAGAGTCATCTACAGCCAAATCAAAATCCGGCGGTAAGAAGAAAGGGAAGAAGAAAAATAAAACAGATAAAAATTCGAAAGAGAAACCAGAAAAAATGGAATCAACTGATGAGAAACGCAAACCTTGTTATCCTTGTCTCATTTGTGACGAAGAGAATTTTACAAGAGACTACCCTCATCGTGCAGAGGTTGCGAAAATCGTCAAAGGTTCCCAAATGCCTGCTGTTTTGAAGGATCCTTTTCCTAGTCAAGACAGTAAGATGATAGGTTCTTCCTCAAATGCCTCTGAAGAACCCATAATGATGATGTCCCATGTTAGGATTGCAACTCGATTGCATGATTATGGAAGTAAAAGTCTTGTTGATGGTAAGGAAGCAGAATCTTCTCATTCGAACCCATCAACTTCAACTCCCGGTTCTGATCCACTACAGATCGAGAAACCTAACCCAGACTTAGTAATCAAACTGCCCGCCAAGGGTATACTTCGAAAGTCAGCTTTCAATCCACATGCGAGAGCGGCTCAGAACTATAACATTGTTGAAGATTTGGCTATTTCACTTTCAGCAATGTCGACTTTGGAAGTGTTGCAATCATGCCCAGCACAACGTAAATTGCTATTGTCGGCTATAGGAGCTGTTGACGTTCAGGACTCAAACCTTCTAATTTTTCGATCTAGAAAATAGTACACCACGCTTACCTCATCAAATGGCTTTCCAGATCTCAGTGTTTGTCAAAAACAGACCTTGTTATAGGACTGTGATTGATGAGGGAGCCTCAACGTGTATTATGTGGATACAGTGTTGGAGATCGCTTGGTTCTCCTACGCTAAATCAATCCCCGGCGATTCTAAAGGACTTTGATGGCTGTGGGTTCCATCCTTTTGGCATTCTACAGGATTTACCTATAGGGGTTGAAGGCAAAACTATTAATCTAGATGTGGAGGTGGTTGATGCCCCTCTAGATTACAACCTTCTCTTGGGTCGTAGTTGGTCTTACGCTATGACAGTTGTCGTTTCATCGGTCTTTCGGCTTATAAAGTTCCCTCATAATGGAAATATCGTAACTATAGACCAGCTGACTTACTTTTCATCCGACCCAGCCTCTTCTGAAAGTATTCAGCATGTCGGCAAAACAACTATCCCGTATAAGGATGTTGGAGTAGGACTAGTTAAAGATTCTGGTTTACTAGGAACTTTTCCTTTTCCTCCTATCAACGCATCGTCTTCTACTGCAACCATTCATATGATTTTGTTAGACACTATTATTTATGATGATCCTTGGATCATACCTTCCGAATCTGAGATAGATTCATTTGGTCATGTTATGCCTTTGAGTCCATATGAAATTGCGTATCAGGCCGTGCAGCCGTTTTCCGACCCTTCTTCAATTAAATTGACTTAATGAATGTGGTCCATGAAGAATCACTTTCAACATCAAACTCAGACTCAACAACGTTTTCCGAACTTGTCCACACTGATGAGCAAATTCGTGAAATCCTATGTGTCGATGATTTACCATGGGAAGATCTTCATCATAGATCTTCGTTTTTACCTGAGATTGATCGCTTTGAAAATGATTTTTCATCTATTTTTACGATTGAATATGTCAAGGAACCTCAGAATCCCATGAAAAATCCTGATTTTGAGTTAAATTTGTGAAACATTTCTCGAACTATTCCTATTGATATTTCAGTTAAGCTTGGAATTGTTGAAAACATTCATATAGGTGCCTCTTGTACGGAAGATGAAATTCAAACATATAAGGCCCTATTTAAAGAATTTCGCGACGTATTTGCCTGGTCATATGAGGAAATGACAGGAATTGACCCAGCAATTGTTGTTCATGAAATCAAAACTTACCCAAATGCTAAACCCGTCCGGCAACGTTTGCGTCAGATTTACCCACGAAAAGTTGCTGCTATTAAAGCAGAAGTTGAAAAATTACTCAAAGCAGGTTTCATTTATCTGATTCCATTAACGGATTGGGTATCGAATATTGTTCCTGTTAACAAAAATCAAGGGACAATAAGAATATGTATCGATTATAGGGATATTAATCGAGCCTGTCCAAAAGACAATTACCCAACTCCCTATATCGATCAAATCATTGATGATTGTGCCGGCAATGAAATATTCTCCTTCACGAATGGTTTTTCCGGATACAATCAAATAAATATTCTACCTGCTAATCAACCAAAAACGGTTTCATTTGTCCATGGGGGACATTTGCTTATTGCAAATTACCTTTTGGGTTCAAGAACGCCAGGGCAACTTTTCAAAGAGCCATGTCTTACGCGTTTCATGACATCAAGCACATTGTGCAACCCTATCTCGATGATTTACCTGCTCATTCATTACATCGCGCTGACCATCTCATCCATTTATGAGAAATATTTATGAGATGTAGGCATTATCGAATTAGGTTGAATCCACACAAGTGTGTTTTCTGTATAGAAATGGGTCGGTTACTGGGGTTTGCTGTTTCAAAAGCCGGCATCCGCATCGATCCCTCGAAGGTTGAAGCTATCGTCAAATTGCCTCCTCCTTCGAGTCTTCGCCAACTCCAAATTTTGCAAGGGAAAGTAAACTTTTTATGTCGATTCCTTCCTAACTACGCCGAGATCACAAAGGGTTTTACCCAGTTGTTGAAACATAATACTCCATTCTTTTGGGATGAGATAGCTGAAAAACCTTTTGATGCACTAAAACACGCGTTGACCCATGCACCGTTACTGCATCCTCCCAACTACAACCAGGACTACTTCTTGTATCTCGCCGCCTCCCATTCCACCATCGGAATGGTGTTAGTTCAGATAGATGAATTCGGTACTGAACATGTGATATATTACCTTAGTCGAACTTTAAATCCAACTGAGCTAAAATACTCACATGTGGAGAAATTGGCATTGGCAGTTGTTCAAGCTGTCCAACGTTTTCGTCATTACATTTTACTACGCAAAACTACAGTAATTTTTTATTGCAACCCTATGATCTATATTTTGACCAAACAATTAATAGGGGGCAAGTACTCCAAATGGATTGTAATCCTGCAGGAGTTCGACTTGGAATTTGAAAAATCTAAGTCAAAGAAATCTTTAGTTTTTGCGGAGTTAATGTGTGACTTCCCGCGTGCTGACACGGAAACAGTGGCGGAGGAGCCCATTGCGAACGAATCCTTATTTCTAATCAGCACTTTATATCCATGGTATGGTGATATCATAGTTTATCTCCAAACCCAATCCTTTCGGCTAGAAATTTCAAGGTCAGAACGTCGAAAAATACGATTCCAGTCTCAACAATTCAAAATTATTGGAGATACACTTTATCGTCGTGGGGCGAACTCTGTTTTTCGACGTTGTTTAACTCATGAGGAAGCTGAAAGGGTTCTAAATGACTGTCACTCTGGAGCGTGTGGCGGTCATATGTCTGGGTTTGCCACAGCCCAAAAGATATTGCATGCTGGCTATTTCTGGTCGTCTTTGTTTAAAGATTGTATTAACGCGGTCCGAAAATGCCACAACTGCCAAATTTTTGATCGAAAGATGCGCGCTCCACCTGCTCCTCTCCACCCTATAATTTCCGTCGGTCCTTTTGCGAAATGGGGTATCGATTTTATTACATGTAACCCTCACTCGGACAAGGGGTATGCATATATCATCCTTGCGGTAGATTATTTTACCAAGTGGGCTAAGGCGATGCCTACATTTGAGGCAGACGGCAAAACTGTTGCGATTTTCGTGTTCAATCATATAATTGCTAGGTTTGGTGTTCCACAAGCGATTATCACTGATCATGGGCGTCATTTTCGAAACATTATGATGACTGAACTTACAGACCAACTTGGCTTGCGTCATGACAGTTCAACTCCATATTATCCATAGGCTAATGGTCTGGTTGAAGCCATCAACAAAGTTCTAGTCATCATGATCTGACGAATCATTGGGATTCATAGGTCGAATTGGCATAACATGCTATTTTCAGTGCTTTGGGCGTATCAAACCTCAGTAAAAACGTCAACCAGGTTCACTCCTTTCCAACTAGTTTATGGTCTGGAAGCTGTGTTACCCATTGAATGCGAAATCCCGTCATTGCAAATGGCCATCGAATTACTTCCAGCCACTTCCGAAGAGGAAAAAAGTTTGTTATACTTGGCTCAGCTAGATGAGAATCGATGTGATGTTGCATTAGAGATCGAAACTCATGCCAAACGTATTAAAGCTCAGTATGATCGAAATGCTACCCCTCGAAATTTTTCGGAAGGAGACCTAGTCTTATTGTACGATCAAGCAAATGATAAATTAGGCGCTGGGAAATTCGTACCCATGTGGCATGGTCCTTATGCTGTTAAGAGAAAGCCAGCAAAAGGGGTCTATGAGTTGGTAGACTTTGACGGGGTCTCTTTAGGTAAACCCAGAAATGGTCTTTACCTAAAGAGGTATTATGCTTAAATCTAGGTGTGGAGATTTTTAGTTAGGTTAGTTTTCTTTCTAGCTGGTGTGTTTTAGTTTAAAAAGTGTGCTTAGCTTAGAGAGTGTTTTTCGTCATTATTCCTGCTTATCTTGGTTTTACTCTTGATATTGCAGATGTTGACGCCTCTCCAAACATACATTGGTTTTGCTGATGGTGCTTGTCGTAATACACAGAACATTTCTTCCGCAGCTTGGGTTATCTATTCGCCCTCTGATGAGTTGGTATCTATGCATGGGGTAAGCCTCGGTCAAACAACAAACAACATTTCAGAGTATAGTGCAGTGATTGAGTTATTATCTGAATCTATTTCATTTCAGATTCGGAGTTTGATAGTGAGGTTAGATTCTGAACTCGTTGTATTACAACTTAATAGAGTATATGCCATTAGAAATCCAGTGTTATTGAGACTATTTTTTAGAGTTCGTCTCTTGGAACGTGAATTTGACTATATTGAATATCAGCATATTCCAAGATATTTAAATACATTAGCAGACGCAATTGCTTCTCGAATGTTAAGTAGACATTTGCAATAATCATACAAGTAGATTTAAAAACATTCCATAACATGTTTTACAAGATAAGCCGGTAATAGTGATATAGTATAGCATAGGAGTGTGTCAAATATACATCGTCTTCGATCATAGGTTGAAAAACACCTTATGATCGGCAAAAATGATAGTACAAAAAGCAAAAAATGTCATATGTGTCTACAATAGGCGATCATCCTATCACTGGTGATGATCACGATAAGAGACCACTATACGGGCCACCTTACAAAGGAACCTCCTGAAAGGTCCTGGGACCCCAATCACATAGCGTTGTAACTTAAGAGGAATGTCATCTATGCTAGTCTCCGGAATGTCTACTGTCAAGTGCTCTAGATGACTCTCCAATTCGGCCAAAGTCTCTGTGGATTCGTCCTGTGGGGCTGGTGCTATTGCAGCTGGTTGTTTCCTCTCATAGGGTCGGAGAGTGGCTGGTCACCGTGGACCTACATCTGCATTTAAAACTTTTACTATCAATTTTGGGATGAGATAAAAACAAAAAAAAACAAAAAAATTAGAAAATGTTGAAAATGATTTTACCTGAGTCATCCCATTGCTCTCCTGGTGGAAGAGCCATGTCTGGGTCACCACGATAATCTACCCCAGCATAAGGAAAGTCCTGAATAGAAAAAATTTGGTTCTCCAACCAATGAAAATACTCAGGAGTGAATCGAACGACCTTTGTCCCCTCCTCGGGATGACGGGCCATAACTGCAACCCAACGCATCAGTTTGGGCTCTCGAGGAAGTCTAACTCCAACAGTGAGATGTTGTGGGACCAACATTGGGACCCTCTCTAGACCAAAGCTCATGACTAAAGCACCATATCCATAAGTATTCATTTGTCCGTTCTTTGCTCTAGTCAGTTGGCCTTTTATATTAGCCAACACAGCATCGCACTAGTTGAAGATGGTGCCTCGAAAGCAGTCTATTGCCATCCGCATTTGGGATCCAGTGACTATATGTAGTGTTGCGCTTCCGCAGAGCCTGGTAACAGTAAACGCAATCACTTTGAGCTCAGGAAGGGTTATGGTTTTGATATCTATCCCTTTGTCTCTAGTCTGGTCGTTGCAAAACTCTAGCCGGAGGCTATCGACAGACTGGCCACCTGGCCTAGTCCCGAATAGAGTCAAGTTTTCACCTCTCTTAGGCAAACCAGTCAAGAAGTAAATGTCTTTCGGCTCCATTTCGAGCTGGTGACCACCAATAAAGAAGCGCTGGTCCTGTATGCTCCACCTGTCTACCAACCACTACAAAAAGTCCACCTGGGCCCTCATGCCAGGTATGGCCTAGAATTTGTATAAGCCACATGCCTTCAATGCATCAATCGAAGGTTGATGATTTATCGCGGAAAGATCTACATCCTCGTGCTCCCATTCTTGCCAATCAAGCATGATGTATACCCTACATTCAATAAAAAGGCGAATTAGAATATCTAAAAGCAAAATTTTTGGGTGAAATTTGAGAAATTTAGGTTTAAAAACCCTTGCTGTGGGGACCGCACCCTCTTTGTTAGAGACAGTGCGTGGGTCCGCACTTTGCCTTCATGGTAGGTGTGGACCCCTGACTTTTTTCCTTTTACGAAAAAGTCGGGGTCCGCAGGTTACCTGTGCTATGCCTGCGAACCCCCGCACGTGGGTTTCTAACCTAAAAATCCCTTAAAAAATGAAATCAAAGCCTAAAAAAAAAATTGAAATGGATGAAATTAAAGAGTAGGATGATGTAGATTACCTGGAGGAGACGGCGTTCAATTCCAACGGACGGATTTTCCGCAATCTTCACGGGAAGTTTCTGACCAAAAGCTCTCTTTTCTCACTCTGAAGTCAAACGGTAAAAATGAATTTACAAAAGCCCTTTTTATAAGTTTTTTTAATAAATGAGTTTTAATTTATTTATGTTTCACTTTAAAGAGGTAACTTTTGAAGCATTTTTATCTATTTTAAACAGGTATGAGTAATGTTTGAGTTTTTGTGCAGGATAACGGATTTTTCAGGCAAAATTGGTCATTTTCGACAAAAAAACATTAGAGTCACCTTTAAGCTCTTTTCTGACTCCTAAAACATGAAAAGATCGCCGAGTTTTTCTTTTTAAACTCGTTAAAACAGAACTAAAAATACGGTCCACTTACAGCCCTTTTCTGACCGTAAAAACATGAAAAGATTGCCGGATTTTTGTCGTTTCAAATTCGATATTGGTTATAAAATGACGTGTCATTGATCGCTTTTTTACTTTTTCGGATCAGAGGCACTAATTATGAAAAGTACTCCTTGGTCGTAATGATCAAGCAGTTCTCTCAAGTATTATTTTATACTTTTTCGGGCTTGGGAGACACAAATTTACAGAAAAGGACAACCATGGAGTTTTTTTAAGTTTTTTCAAACTCTCTAAAATTGAAAAACACCAAGTTTCTCCTATATTGGACTCATTAAAATTTAACAGTAAAGGACCTGTTCAATTACAAACAAGAAAGGACCACTGCTTCTTAAGGTTCGAATTTAAACTAAGTTGGACTCATCCAAAGGATGAGCTTATAATCAAGCAAATGTTATCCTCCTCAAGCTTGTCAAAAATAAAGAGGTACTTGCCAGAAATGGTGGGGGAAAAGAGAGAAAAATGAGCCTGTTTGTCATACTTTGTAACCACTCTTGAACACGACACTTTTATTCACCTGGGTTGGGAAATCCTTTGCCTAACAGTTGATCAGACCATATTGAAATTCTTCAGCCGGTTTCTAGGTATTAACTTTGGGTCAATTGTCACCAAACCATCTGCTGTGTCGTTTTGTGTTCAAGAGGTCAATGCAAATAATCCATTCATCTGCGAAATATCTGTCATCCATTTTGACCATCCCTGAGTCAGTCCTTGCAACTAAATTTCTTCAAACTTGATCTATGATTTTGTGTTGTGGGCTTGCCTACGACGGATCGCTTTCTATCGACTTCAGCTCATTATCTAGAAAGATGATCTAGAAATCATCAGTACCTTGGGATCTGCATGCCTCAATGGCAGGTTTCTCGCCTTCGACAATAGGTTGCATCATTGACCTTCGATCAAAGGATTCCGTGATATGTTCGACATCAACACATCTATTCACATCTCATGGATTGTACTGAGTACTTTGAGAGCCATTGACATTACTGGTGGTTTCTCTCACACTTGTTAACAGTTTACATCATTGACTGGTAATCAAGTGGTTTCTACCATGTTCGACTTCGACACATTCATTCACATGGTTAGAATCATACTATTTTAGGAAGTAGAAATCAAGACCCTGGATCTAGTTTCCACTATCCAGGCTGTGAGGAATTTTGTATTCATTATACAGTGGACTATTCATAAACAGATGGTTGCGTCCATACTGTGTCTACATGTGTCTATACTTGTGATGTATTACAAGATAATTCCTATATCAGAGCATGTTATAGCTCCAAATCTCACTCTTATGGTTTGTGATGTTGTACTCATGGCCTAGGGCAACCCCTCCTTCCAGACCTGGTCCTAAAATTTAAAAAACAGTGTTTTATCCCTTATACGCGACATTGCCCTGAGTTAAACGCATGTATACGCGGGTCTGTATATATCCAACCCGCGTGTATGTATTAAAACACTTAAAAAAATATAAAATTCCTTATTTTCGGGTGGAGATCGCGGGTTTTACCTGTTGATCACCTGTTAGTGCCTGTGGCCCAACTGTTCCCAACCAACTCCTAACTAAAAAACTACTTTGGAGATGGTATAAAAAGACCTCAAAGGAAAGGCCTAGGAGGAGAGAATAGAGAGAAAGGTTATTATGCTGAGATTTTTCCCTTAACCAGGTCTGAAGTCCCTTGTGCCTTCTGCACTTCCCCCATTTTGTACAGGAAACCTTTGTTTCCTTGTGTGTTGATGTTCATCCACCATTTATGACATCATGGAGAGAGTCATGGAAGGAGTTTTGTTAGAGGCTTGAGGCTGGAATGGATCCGGAAGGAAGCTTTGCTTGGAGCCTGCTGAAGGTGACTCAGGTGAACGTATTCCTTTTTATGTACTTTATTTGTCTATAATAAAATAAACACATGTCTTGGTTCCCGAAATGAATCTTCTTTATGTTAATGATATTCATGTTTTGAATTCATGTGTAAATGGTTGTTTGGATTTCATAACTAACTACCTTTCTTTATAACATGAAGATGGTTTCTTTATAAGTTTTTTTCCATGTACTGTTGTGTTCTTTGAATTGTTTGTTTTGCAGGACAAAAGAGAAGAAGGGAACTCCAAGAAGGGTTTTGACCCTAAAGACCTTCTCAAACGTAGGACCGAAGGTACGTACCCTTATCATAGAATTTGCTTATAATAGCATAATGGCTATATGAATGCATGTTTTCTTTGAATAGACAACTTTCAGTCTGCTAGGGTTTCACCCAAAAAGCCCTAGGGGAGTAATTCCCTCTACCAGAATTGGCCACTCCACTGGGGACAACACTCTTGTTGTTCCTAGTTTGGGTGTTTTTCAAGCCAATCAGGGTTCAGCTGCCTTGTCTGCTTGCTGTTACTGTCTGGTCTGTTCTTGAACTTTAAGCTTTGCCAGTTTCTTCAGTTTGTCTTTTTTATTTTTCTTGAAGCTTTTCATATACGCTATTTTTCTTAGATACATAGGCGTATATACGCTTGTTTCTTTGAGTGAACCCGCGTATACGCAGGTTTCCTCAAACACAGTCGCGTATACACGCAATCTGTACTACAGTACAGTCGCGTATATATTCCAATTTTCAAGATTTATAAATCTTTTTGGCCTCTGAAGGTTTGTCTGGTGGTTTGAGTCAGTCTGAAACAGTCATTTTCCAATATCAGTTATTTGTTTTACAGCGAGCATCTCGTTCTGAATTCTCTCTGATTATAAGGAGTGTTGGTCTTGTTTTTTGTTGATTGCAAGCGTCATCGTTTTTGGCTAAAGCACGCAAGATTTCTTGCTAGGAATCTTGGCTGCTCTGTTTCATCAGGGTAGGAAGATTGAATTCAATCTTTATGTTAATCTTGCTTTTGGTGACTTTTTGTTTGCTTGACAAAATCGCTTTTTGTGACCATCTACTTCTTTGTTTCATGAAATTTGTTGTTTGACACTTTCTTGGAATTTGTCTTTTTGATCTTTTTGGTTTTCATTGCCAAGGCTTTCATTGCTGCTTTTGATTGTTAAGAGCGATTTCAAACACATTTATTTTTGTTGGGTTTTCATCCATTAAGTGGTGTTGATTCGCAAAAGTGTTTAATTTCCTATTCTTCAATCACAAGTTTCAGTGTTGTTGAGAGCATTTTTTGAAAAGACTTTTTTGTTTGTTGCTTTGAAGAAAATCTTTTGAAAATCTTAGTTTTGCTTTCTTGAACTTGCTTTTCATTTGGTTTCCTTTTAGAGAAGTGAAAGTGCTTTATGTTTGTCTTAGAACTTGTTTTTAGTGTTTAGACGAAATGAATGGAAACATCTCATATTCCATCTAGGCATCTTAAGTGGCAAGATAAAGTTTGATAAGCAAGCAACTTTCATTTTTGTTTTTAGAGTAGTTTTGAATATTGCATCCACATATAGTTGTTGCATTAGGATAGATTTGCATCCCCTTTTAGGCATACATAGCTTTGTTAGCTTTTGTGAGTGTGAAGTGTGCATTAACAAAAAGAAAAGAAAAATTTGTTTTATTAGAAGTACCTCTGAACCCTATAGAAATTGCTCTTCATCGAAAAATGAAAAAGTGCATGTGCATGTAGTTAAGTTTTTATTAATTTCTTTTACGTCAAAAAACACCACTAGTTTCACTTCCGTTACCTTGTGACTTAAAGAACAGCCTAATAAAATCAAGCGCTAACTAAAATTCACTAGAACTTTTTGTTTTAGTCAGTTATACCAACAAGATTAGGATTTTAGGGCCTTGGATTAGGCGAGTGGAGAGTTAACTCTCCAAGGCCATATAAACGTCAAACGTAGGAGTCTGAATAACGAGAGAAAATCCAATAGCGTTAGTAAGACCAGGAAAGCTCCGGATCTGGGAGTTAAGCACGAGGGTCTGTAAAGACATGGAAGAGAGATACCCCCTCTCCTACTTGTCCGAACTTACCTCACTACTATTCCGCCTGGCTTCTGCAACGAGTTGGTATCCATAGTTGCTTCTCCTAGGGAACTACACAGGTGGCTGCGGAGGGGAACCCCGTGGCACCTGAGGTTGACGTTGCATCACTCTCGACAATACTACTGGAGGGCACCCTTGCGAAGCTTGGGGGCTTGCACCAGCGTAGGCTATTGTTAGGAGGTCAGAGTAACTTCCTCTGATACCTTCGTTGATAGGACTGGGCCCTCATCATCCCAGACTATCTTCGGAAGGCCCCTTATTTCACTTTCTCGTATTTTGGTGTCCGGTCTTAATCACCTGGAGCGGAAATACTTGGAAGTTGTTTGACTGGCTGTATCTTTAGGGACTTTATAGTGTGTGCTCTGTGCTCCTAATTGGCCTAGCTTTCAATTTTTTGAGTCTTTAGTTAGATCATAACAAAAAATTCAAAGTGGTTGACCGATCTCCAAGACGGTCTCGAAGACTTCGTGGTCTCTCGCCACCAAGTTTAGAGCCTTCTCCTAGAAGGCGCAGAGGTAATACTACCGGTGGGTTCTGTCCCACGCCGGTTGATGCATCGGGGATTGATCCTCCTCTCGGGGGCATTAGCGGCCAAGCAAGGCCTGGCACTTCTGAGCAAGAGAGGGACACTCCAGTCCTTTCTCGAGTTCTCTTTCAAGTGGAGAATAACATAGAGGTAGAAGAACTTTCAGAGTCATTAGTGGCTCCAAATTCTCCACTACCATCTAGTCATCCAGACGTATTACAATACGTTGGGACTCCGAGGCATAGACCGTCAAGTCCAGGTTACGCTACGCGCTTACCATCGATGACCACTACTGGAAGCATGGCTTCTACGAGTGCTACGACTATGCAAACCCCAACATCGGTGCAAGGGGGAGGAACCATTTCCATCCCCTTCGCTTCCTTGTTCGGATCTTTTGCTAGCACATCTTTAGTTGGGTCTACCTCCATTCCGTCCACGAGTGGAAATGCCCAAACCAATGCTTTTGGTAGTGGATTCTTCCCTTTTGGCACCCAATCACAGGGTATTCCATCGGTTCCATTTAGTGCCGCTACGTCCATGATGGGCGGATTGGCTTCATTCCAAGGTTTTCCTTTCGGAAGTGGTCATATACCACATTCCAACCCGATGGTAGGATCCATGCCTTTTTCTTCTGTAGGACAAAGCAGCAATCCTTTCCAAGGTTGGAATAACCCTGGGGTTAGTAGCGCGGGAACTGGGAATTCGTTTATTGGCCAACAAGGGAATAGGCCGTACTCCACGGTTAGCATGTTTCAAAGTATTCCTCCCCTTGCTTCGGCTTGGAATCCGTATCAGGGGTTATCAACTCCCTACAATCCTTTAGGAGGAAACTTTGCTGGTTATGGAGGTTATACGGCCAGAGTTGGTCAAACTCTGAATTTTGCTGGACCACAAGGCTTGCCTTTTGGTTCAGCCGGTTCTACTGGTTACTTCGGTCAGCCTGGTGCCTCCCAAATTCCAAGACAATCTTTTCAGAGCTTTGGGAGTTTTGCCCAGTCTGGGTGATCCCCAAGGTCCTCCTAGGCTTCCGTTTCTGGCAACGTTAAACTTGCCAGATCTCACTAAGTTAACAAATGACCCAATCAAGTACAATCCGGCCTGGCCTCCGGTCCCAACCAAACTCCCTTCGGACATTCCAAAATTCGAAGGAAAGAGTGGTGAAGACCCAGGCGACCATGTAACCACATTCCATTTGTGGTGCTCATCTAACTCCCGTATCGATGACTCGATTAGGTTGAGACTCTTTCAGCGCACCTTGACTGGTAATGCGGCCAAATGGTATATAGAGTTGCCAGGGGGCAGCTTTACATCGTTCGCTGACTTAGCCAATATTTTCTTAAATCACTTCCAGTTGCTTGTCCGCTATGATTCCGGAACTGAACTTCTGGCCACCTTTCGTCAGGATAAGGCAACCCACATTTCTGACCATATTCAGGAATGGAGACGGAGAAAGAGGCTCATTAAAGCCAAAATCCCTCCGGAGTACCGTCTCGAGTGGTTTTTGAAGTCTTTACAACCCGAGATCTCCAAGGATGTCTCCATGTCTGGGGTCTATTCTGAGGAGCAAGCCATTTTTAGGGCCCAGCAATTAGAATTGATCTACTCTCAGTCTGGGATCCTAAAAAAGTACTTGCCAAATGCTCCTAGATCTAAGGTTGATGTAGCTAAGTCGAAGCCATGTCCGCACGCGGATGGTATCGTCGGGTTAGTATACACAACTACCGTGAACTTGTTGAATCAATTGCAGCAGTTGTCCTTGCAAACTGCTTCTAACAACCAAGTCACATCGTCTAATCCCCCCGCTTCCCAAACTTCTTCAATAAATGTCGTCCAATCTGATAATCCCAAAGGAAATCAAAATTCCAATGGGAAAAAGAAAGGACGAGGTAAGAAAAAGAACCAAAACGGGAAGCCCGATGCAAATAAATCCGGCAACAACGCTGGTGGTGGTAGAAATGAGTCGAGAAAGAAAGTCAAGTTTCCATGCAAGTTGTGAAATGGAGACCATCTAACTCATCTCTGCCCTAAGATTGAAGATGCTCAGTGCTTGTTAGGACAGCAAGGGACTTCTAGTTCTCAAGCTGTGTTAACCAACCCGTTTCCCCAAGGGCAGCAACTTCTTGCTGGCGCAAGTTCGAACCCTGGAACCTCCGCTGGGGGCAACCAGGAAGGGGAAAAATCGTCAAATGTTTTCATGATGGGTTCTAACATCCATGTGGCTACTCGGTCACGTGATTATGGTGAAGCTGAAACTTCCAAGGACAAGATTGTTCCCGGAAGTACTGACCTTCATATTGAGCGACCCCCTGTCGAGACTATACCACGAATACCAAAAGGTTCCGCTAAACGCACGACGATTAATCCTAATGCTAGGGCCGCTCAAAATTACTCCATTGTGGAGGATCTGGCTCAGAGTTTGTGCGCCATGTCCGCTTTAGAGGTTCTCCAGTCGTGTCCAGCTTAGAGAAGCACTTTACTCTCCGCGATTGGAGCAGTCGATCCAGCTAACTCTTTAGTGCTCACTTTTGACATGTTAAATGTCAAAAAGCAACTCCCTCATCATATGGCTTTTCAAATAAAGTCTACATACTGGAAAATCAATATTTTTCGCACCGTAGTAGATGAAGGAGCTTCCACATGCGTTATGTCGATGTCATGCTGGAAGGCTATTGGATCACCTTCGGCTGTTCCTTCACCCACCGTCTTGACTGCATTTGACGGTCATTCTCACAAGCCGCATGGGATTATCCCGGCATTTCCTATATGTGTTGGGGGAAAGGTCGTCAATATTGAAGTAGAGGTCATAGACGCTAACCTAGACTATAATCTCCTATTAGGAAGGAACTGGGTATACGAGATGGATGCCGTTGTTTTGACTCTGTTTCGTGTAATTTTCTTTCCTCATGAGGGGAAAATCGTTAAGGTTGATCAATTGGACTATTGTCCAGTTGATCCTCAAGCAAGCTCTGACTCTACTGTCCCTTTAGTGGATAACCCTCGCCCGCCGACTGAGAATTTAGGAGTAGGGATGTATTCCTCATTGATGGGTACATTTGATCTTCCCTCTCCTTTTGCTAAAATTAATGCTATTTCATCATCTAAGGAATCTCCTCGAGAAGAGTTCTTCCGAACTCATTATTTTTCAGACCCTTGGACCTTGCCTTCACCTACGACCACATTAGTTGAAGGACAAGTAAATGGAATGGCATTCCCTATATCTGCAGCTGAGCTTAGATATCAGTCTATCATAGACTCTGCAGACAACCATTCTACTCCTTTTTCCGAAGAGGAGTTAGATGGTCATGTGGCCCTGGCTTGGAACCTTGATTCTACCTCTACCTTGGACTACTTAGATTCGGTTCTGCCTTCTAAAGAAGCAATCCTCGAAGTAATGATGGGTATCGATCGACTTTGGGAAGACTTACACCATCGTTCATACTTTCTTCCTCCATTGCAGGAAGTAGAATCTAGATTCTCCGAGCTCTTCACTAGTGATTTTTGTACGGTGTCAAACCCTTTGGCTCCAACACACGTTCGTGCCGAAGGTAATATGTCGGTAATTTCAAAAACGATACCTATAAACATCTCTAGGGACTCTAACGTCATCGAGAATATATTCATCGGAATTGAGTGTTCCCCTGAAGAAATTTAAATTTACACCGACCTATTCAAGGAATATCGTGATGTATTTGCTTGGTCTTATGAGGAAATGCCTGGCATTGATCCTTCTATAGTTCAACATGAGATCAAGACGCATGAAAACGCAAAACCGGTTCGTCAAAGGCTTCGGCCGGTTAACCCTAGGAAAGCAATGGCTATCAAAGCTGAGGTTGAGAAGCTGCTAAGGGCGGGTTTTATATACCCTGTTCCTCTTACTGATTGGGTTTCTAATCCAGTCCCTGTAGACAAAAAGCAAGGAACAATCCGAGTATGCATCGATTTTAGGGACCTAAACAAGGCTTGTCCGAAAGAAAATTATCCCACGCCATTCATTGATCAAATTATCGACGAGTGTGCGGGTAATGAAATTTTTTCCTTCATGGATGGTTTTTCGGGTTATAATCAAATCTCTATCCGTCCTGAAGATCAACATAAGACAGCTTTTATATGTCCCTGGGGTACCTTTGCATATAGAAAGATGCCTTTTGGTCTTAAAAATGTTGGAGCCACTTTTCAGCAGGCCATGTCATACGCTTTCCACGACATCAAACATGTCATCGAGGCATACTTGGATGATCTCGCTGCTCGTTCTCGAAAGAGAACTGATCATCCTAGTCATCTTCGATTGGTTTTTGAACATTGTCATTTTTATAAAATCCGGTTGAATCCCAAAAAGTGCGTTTTCATGGTTACATCCGGTCGGTTGTTAGGGTTCATAGTGTCCAACGAAGGGATTCGGGTTGATCCCTTCAAGGTTGAGGCAATAGTTCAGTTGCCTCCCCCGTCCTCAATTCGTCAACTTCAAAGTCTTCAAGGGAAGGCTAATTTCTTAAGACGGTTTATAGCAAACTATGCCGAGATCACTAAAGGGTTCATGCGTTTGCTATGAAAAGGAGTTCCATTTGTGTGGGACGACTTTGCGCAACGGTCGTTTGATGCTTTGAAAAAGGCATTAGTCTCTGCCCCGCTTTTGAGTCCACCGGATTATAGTAGAGACTTCCTTTTATATCTCGCTACAGCAGAATCAACCATTGGTATGGTTCTAGTTCAGGAGGACGATGCTCTTGCCGATCACGTGATTTATTATTTGAGCCGAGGCTTAATAGGTCCTAAACTCCGCTTTTCTCCGGTTGAGAAGTTGGCCTTGGCAGCTGTCCACGCTGTCCAGAGGCTCCGTCATTATATTTTGCTACGCAAAACTTTTGTCTTAGCGGCGGTCAATCCATTTCAATTTGTCCTCAGTAGGCGAGTGATTGGGGGCAAATATAATAGATGGATAGTCATTTTTCAAGAATTCGATCTCGAGTTCTTGTCTGCTAAGTCTAAGAAATCTATGGTTTTCGCGGAGCTAATTTCTGAGCTTCCTTGTGGAGAGGATATTGTTTCTAAGGAAATTTTTCCCGACGAACATTTATTCCTCATCTCTTCACTTGACCCTTGGTATGGAGATATCATTTTTTATCTCCTGACTTCGAAGTTTCCCTCTACTTTCTCCAAGGATGAACGTCGAAAATTATGTCACCTGGCTAAAAACTATGTTATCATTGGTGACACATTATACCGTCGAGGGATTGATTCAATCCTTCGGCGTTGTTTAACCTTAAAGGAAGCAGAGTCTGTGCTCAATGACTGCCATAATGGAGCTTGTGGTGGTCATCTATCAGGGCTTGCTACAGCCCAGCGCATCTTACGTGCCAGCTATTTTTGGCCTTCACTCTTTAAGGACTGTGTGGAAGTGGTAAAACGCTGTCACCCGTGTCAAATTTTTACTCGCAAGATGTGTGCGCATCCAGCTCCCCTTTTTCCCGTTGTCACCGTCGGTCCCTTTACTAAGTGGGGTATTGATTTTACAACTTGTAGTCCGCCCTCATCGGCAAATCACAAGTACATTATCGTGGCTGTAGACTACTTTACGAAGTGGGCCGAGGCCATGCCTACTTATAAGAACGATAGTGACACGACAGCTTTGTTTCTTTTCAATCAGGTTATCTCAAGATTCGGTATCCCAAGAGAGATTGTCACTGACCATGGCAGTCATTTCCAGAATCAACTAATGTCCGAATTGGCTCTTAAATTAGGTTTCCGTCAGGAGCATTCGTCCCCTTATTATCCTCAGGCCAATGGACAGGTCGAGGCAGTCAATAAAACTCTTAATACGATACTCCAACGGACAATCGATAAGAATCGATCCAATTGGCACATTATGTTGTATTCGGCTCTTTGGGCATACCGAACCTCCATCAAAACGGCTACTGGTTTTACTCCTTTTCAGTTGGTTTATGGGATGGAAACTATCTTTCCGGTTGAATGTGAAATTCCATCTTTGAAGTTGGTTGTTGAGCTTCTTCCTGAGACTTCGAGTCTCAAAGAGCGCCTAATTCACTTGGAACACCTCGATGAGCAACGTCGAGATGCCGCCACGATGAATGAGGCCCATAAGAAAAGTGTTAAAACACAGTATGATAAGTCTATCCGTCCTCGAGCCTTTTCTGAAGGTGACCTTGTCCTGGTCTATGACCAAGATAAGGACGCCTTGGGGGCAGGCAAATTTAAGCCTATGTGGTACGGTCCTTTCATTATTAAACGAGTTTTAGAAAAAGGATCGTATGAGTTAATTGATTTCGAGGGAAACAAGCTGGCGGAGCCCCGAAATGGGCGCTACCTAAAGAAGTACTTTGCTTAGTTTTGGCCAGGCAATGGCTTCTTTGTATTTTATGTATATTTGTACATATATCATCGAGAGTTTTCTGATATCAGCACTTTTTGGTCTGCTTTGGCAGGTGTTGATGGATGATTTGGTTTATTTTGGGTTCGCCGATGGTGCTAGTCGGCACACTTGGAATCTTGCTTCCGCAGCTTGGGTACTCTATTATCCAACTGGTCAATTGATGGCATCAAGAGGCGTGTGCATCGGTCCTGCTTCAAACAATATGGCCGAGTATACTGCTGTTATTAATTTATTATCTGAGGCAATCTCTCATGGGATCGACTCGTTGGTAGTATATCTTGATTCTCAATTGATAGTGTCTCAATTAAATAACATTTATCGGGTACGGGATCCATCTTTATATCGCCAATATTTAAGAGTGAGGTTGTTGCAAAGATCATTTACTTATATTAATTATTTGCATATTCCAAGATCTCATAATTGGTTAGCTGATTCTATCGCTAATCAAGCATTAGACTGGCATATTAATCATTCATCACAATAAAATCAAGCATCAAAAAGTTAAACTGTATATATATATATATATATCATAAAACGTCTCGGGTGTACATATGCGTGTCCAAAAAATATACAAAATTGGGACTCAAATGCCCGTAATCATGTCCGGCATATCTAATGCCTCGGCTCAGGATGAGCATCTAAGTATGTCACTATAGCATTGGCCACGTGCCGAAAGATGCGAACCCAGTCACGTGGCATCCCAACCACATGACGCTGCATATCCTCAGGAAGGTCCTCTATGACGGCCATCGGTACTCGGCAGCTCAGTCTCGCCAAGTGTCGCTGGACGTTGTTTAGAGTCCGTTTTGTATCAGCAGCCGCCTCTTCGGCTCCTCGGCCACGCCGTCCATGCCGCGGGAATCCATCTGGTCGTATAGGCCCAATGTCTGGAACATGATCATCATATCAGTCATTTGAATCTCATCAAAAAATATTTTTCAAAATTCATCATTATATTTGAAAAATCAAAAAAATCATAAAATCAAAAAAAAAATCTTACCAATCTCGCCCCATGCTACATTCACTACAACAAAACAGGCAATTTACGCCAGATTTAGCACCAGATTTTAGTGTATTTTTCTCTCCATTGGGATGAGCAGCCTGGCGCTAAATCTGGCTCTATTGTACAATTTTTAAAGCGTCCTTTTTTGCGCCAAATTTTGCATCTTTTTTCTACACCAAATTTTGCATCATTTTTTGCATCATATTTTGCACCAAGATTTGCATTTGGTTTTACAACAGTTTTTGCTTCTAGTTTTGTGCCATTTTTTGCATCTATTTTTGCATCATTTTTTGCTCCCTATTTTGTGCCATTCTTTGCTTCTATTTTTGTGTCGTAATTTGCATCGAGTTTTACACCATCTTTTGCATCTGATTTAGTGCCTTTTTTTGCATCGAGTTTGTGCCATTTTTTGCATCTAGTCTTATGCCATTTTTTGCTTCTAATTTTGTACTTATTTTTACATCTGTTTTTGCATCAGTTTTTCTGCCTTTTTTTACACCATTTTTTGCATCTAATTTTACACCATATGTTGAATCCGATTTAGTGCCAAAATTTTCGTCCATTTTTGCACCATTTTTTCATCCACTTTTTCGTTTCATTTGTCTCCCTTTTTTGCATCCTATTTTGCACCTAATTTTGCATCATTTGTTGCATCCAATTTAGCATCATTTTTAACAACATTTCTTGCATCCAATTTTTCATCCTTTTGAGCATCTAAATTTTTACCCTATGTTGGACCATGTGTTGTGTCCACCTTTGAATCCCATTTTGTGTCTAATGTTACGTTCAATTTTGAGCCATTCTTTTCTTTATTTTTGCATTTGTTTTTGCACCAAGTTTTGAATCATTTTTTGCACCTCATTTTGCATCCAATGTTGCATTCAAATTTGAGCCATTTTTATGCCCATTTTCGCACCATTTTTTCTACTTTTGTGTCTAATTTTTCACCATTTTTTATGTCCAATTTTGCATCCTTTTTGGTGTCTAATTTTGCATCCTTTTTGGCATCCAAATTTGCATCATTTTTTCTACCACATTTTGTGTCCACATTTGCATCTCATTTTGCACCTAGATTTTAGTTTGAATTTTCATCTAGTTATGCATCATTTTTGGCATCCTTAGTTTCACCCTTTTTTAGTCCCATTTTGCTTCTTGTTTTGTGTCTTTTCTTACATCCTTTTTGCACCCAATTTTGCATCCTAATTTTACACCATTCTATGCATCTTCATTTTGGTGTCCATTTTTACATCCTTGTTTGCACCCAATTTGGTATCTTTTTGTATGCCCTATTTTGTTCCCTTCTTTGTGTCTAGTTTTGCACCCTTTTTTAATTCTACTTTAAATCTCTTTTTGTCTCATTGTTTTCATCTTGTTTTGATGGCTAGTTTAACATCCAATTCTACTCCCAATTTTGCATCGATGGTTACATCCACTTCTGGCTTCTTGTTTAGAGTTTTACTTTTACTTCCATTTTACTAATTTTATTACATAGTGAAATATATTACAGTTTCTAAATATCATTTTGCTGTAGGATTTAATGCATAGTTGGATGAACATAAAACCCTCTCAGTTTATCCCAAAAACCTAAGATAGATTGATTAAGAGAAAGGTTGTTCTAAGGCTCAGGATTCTTAGTAGATCAATATTTAGAGTACAGATTAAGAAAAGAAGAATGATTTCATGTGAGTCCTCGCATGCAGGTCTTGTTGGAGTTTTTAGTGTAGCTGGGAAGCGCTCCTAGATAGCTCCAAATATTGGTCCTACACACAAGAGAGAGAACAAAGAAAACTTCACAACGTAATATCTTGATAATTGAAACTATCATAAACATATAAATATTACTGAATAAATAAATAAAAACCAAAATCCCATACATTCATTAGTTAAATAGGATAAGTAAAGAATGAATAGTAGCATATGGAAGGAAGAACAACTAATCTATATTAATAAAGGAGTTGGAGGAAAGTTACAACCATTAGATGCAGTTGCAACAATACCTCCCCCAATTCCTAGCTCCAAAACTCTCCCTCTCAGGATAAATCTCAGCAGCGTGACAATACATGAACTCCCATCATTTCCTTAATGGCCAAGCCTCCAATATATAGGAAAGTGAAGGCTATGAAGATTTCCCAAATTCCTCATTAATTCAATTTTGGCAAAAGCTTTTGGATGAATAATGTTTCCTCGTATAAAAACGGCATTTTCCACTTTTTAGAAGCTTTTGTGCTTAGGAAAAAGCTTCCCCATGCTTTATGGCTCTTTCCCACTTTTGTATGCTTTTATTTTTTAGGAAAAAGCTAAAGATGAGGATAAAGAGATTACATTCCACCATATGAGTTTCCAAAAGTGAACAAGAGTGTCAAATTCTAGTTAACTCGAGCTTTTTTCCTCGCATTAGAGGAATTTTCATTTTAAAATGTTAACTTTGAATTTCCATGTCATAATGTGTAATCCAATCAAAATCCTTTAAAATTTAAAAGACATACAAGTGTGACTAGGCACTGGATTTTTTTTTAATAATATAACTTACCTAATTTAACTGTGAATAGTGCCCAAGTGACCCAAAACTATATTAAATATTAAAAATTAAATTAATATCTTAATCTATACAAATTAGAATATCGAGAATATTTTTAATGAAGAGTAAATCATGGCGTGTTAAATAAATAAATTTAAATATAAAATCATAAATCCTAAATTTAATTTAAATTTTAAATTTACTTTCTTAATTTAAATTTTATTAAATCTTCTATTGATAAATTAATTTAAATATAAAATATAAACATATGGTTATTTTGAAAAAAGTGCATTTATTTGAGTAACTTAAATTTAAATTTAACTTAAATTTATATTTTAAATTTTCCTTTGAAATTTAAATTTTCTTAAATCTTGTGTTAATAAATTAATTTCAATATAAAATACATGTAGATGGTGATAAAAGTGACATTTATTTGGGTAATTTAAATTTAAATTTAAATTTCCTTTAAATTTTGAATTTGCTTTTTTAATTTAAATTTGTTTTTTTAATTTAAATTTTATTAAATCTTGTGCTAATATATTAATTTAAATATAAAATACATATACAGTTATTTTGATAAATGTGACATTTATTTGTGTAATTTTGGTAAAAGAATAATAAAAATGATATATTAAAAAATTGTCTACATGGCATTATTTTATTAGTTTCTTAATTTTTTCTTAAGTGGTTATTTTTTGAGTTGAAAATTCCTCTAATGTGAGAATTTTGATAACAAAAGTTAGATGAAGGGGACAACTTGTTATAGACTAGGATATCGTGGTCCTCATCGTACATAACTTATATTATAGGCTTATATAGTTTAGGAGAAAGGGGTATTTCAACCAACAACATAGTATTCTCCTCCAAGATGATGAGGAGGTATTTTCATGTATAACACATTTAAGAATATATCACAATTCAAATTCATAACTTATTATTTGTAAACAAATTTAAGGGTAATTGACAACATTCATAAAAAATATAGCAGTGTCCTCATATATAACAATTCTCCATCAAAAAATCATTGACAATTTTCAATATACATATATTACTACTAAATCAACATTTATCGTAGATATCATTATTCCAAGGTAAATTCACAACATTACATCCAAAAATAGTAATATCATCATACATAATCATTCTCCATAAAAAAGCATTGATAGGTTTCAACACATATATAAAGTAACAACATAATACTAATAATATCCTCATCATCTTTAATCAAATCAACTAAGATTGAAATGTGTGATTATCATATCAAAATATTTCATGAACACCATTATTCTAAGGTAAATTCACAACATCCATCAAAAGATAGTAATATCATCATACATAATAATTCTCCATCAAAATAATGTTGATAATTTTCAATATATACATAAAATAACAAGATAAAATTGATAATATCATCATCATATTTAATCAAATCAACTAAAAGTCAATGTAAGATTACCAACTAAAAATGTTTCATAGATATCATTATGCTAAGATAAATTCACAACATCCATAAAAAAATAGGAATCTCGTCATACATGATAATTCTTCATAAAAAAATTGTAAACAATTTTCAACATATTCATAAGGTAACAAGATAGTGCCGATAGTATCATCATCATTATTCAAATAAACTAAAATTCAAATGTACGATTACCATATTAAGACATCCAACTAAATATAAAAAATAACGCATGGCTAGCTAGCACCACGAAAATCATAGTCAAGCTCATCCTCATGATCATTTCCATGATCATCATCCTGACCATCCTGATAATATCATCCACATAATCATCACCAATGCCATCGCCATCCTAATCATCATCATCTCTGATATATGATGTAATCTAAACATATTCTATATCATCATCTTTGTGGTCATTACCTATAGCGTTCTGGAAAAAAAATCAATATTACATGTTAGTACTAATTCTACAGCAAAATGCATATTTTTATTACAATGCTAACAATAAAATGAGGTAGGACATAATAACCTTTAATAGTACTAAAAATGAAATGAATATATGGCTTAAGATATATTGGAGATCCAACTAAGATAACACTTGTAATTCACATTAAGTAGTAAAAGCATTTATTAATCCATATGAAGTAGGTACCCATTTGTTCTTCATATTATATTGTGAATGTTTCTTATGATTTCCATGCAGAATTGGTAAATTAATATTTATTGGAAGCTTTATTTCAAATTACAATTGTAATTCAGATTAGAAATAGAAGAAATTTTAACAAAAAAAGAATGTCACATGAAAAAGTAAATTGTTTTTAATGAAAAATAAGTCGCATACAATATGAATGTCACATGAAATATTGAGTTGTTTTTAATGCATGTAATTTTCTCTATAATAAGATGGATCCTAATGTTCATTCAAGAAAAAATGCTCACAAATAATTACTTCATTTTATCCATTATCACACTTAATCCATTATACCTAGTGACGACAATGATTCCTTTCAAATTGCTTTGAACTCCCTACATATAATGTAAAAGAGAAAACTCCATGACCAGAACCATGACCGCAACCCCCTCCCTTGCCTCGTCCACCATCAGAGACAATGAACTTGGAGTTATGACCACGATAGCAACCCCTCCCTTGCCTTGTGTCCACCATTAGAGGCATTGAACTTGGAATTAACAGTACTCATGTTTTCTTTGCTCTAATTAATCTCCAAGGAATCAAAACTTGATCAATATCTCAAGGACTCCATCAAGGAATAGATATATCATAAGAGAAGCTCAATAGGCTTTGCCAAAAGAGTGTGAAATAACACTTATATCTGTTTTATGAAATAACTCAAGTGAGTGGAATGAATGGTGGGAAAAACTTACCAAGGAAAGGAATATTTTTGGTCTGTCCTTATTTCTATTATTATTTTTGCTTCTTAGAATGGAGGGAAGTGTTTCAAAAAATTCTAAAAATTATTTTAAATTAAAAAAATAAAATAAAAATTAAAAAAAATAAATAAAAAATATATATTTGCTTAGTTTTAGGTTTTTTTTAATATATATTCAGTTTAGTATTTTTTTTTATTTTCTAAAAAAATATGTTTAGTTTTTGGTTTTTTTTTTTATAACAAAAATTATATTTTCTTTTTATAAAAATGAATTTTAAACATCCATTCATGCTAAATTTGTGATTTTATGATACAACTTTAAATTATATATCAAAAAGTAACTTAATGCCATGCATTGTGTCACTGAGATGGGTATTATACATCTCTTCCTTGCTAAGTTATAGAATGTGCTTGGGTTTTCTCAATGCAACAAAATTAATACTTCTCTTCATTATATATTGAGATGTTCAACTTGCACCTAATAAAACAATAAAGTTAAAATAGTTTTGCCTTTGTCCTTTGTAGATTTCTTTCCCCATTAATCCTTGTCTTAATAGATTAATTGTCTTATGGTGGTCTTGAGTGGTCATTCCAATTAGTTGCATGCTTTTTAGTTTTATGTTAGTGACATTTCTTAGGATTGATAACATGTTATTTAATTTATGAAAATGTGTTATTTTCCATATTATTGTTAAATATTAATATTAAATATGTTGGTTTTGAACATGGTTTAGCAAAAAGTTCCCAAAAGGTTTATAGATTGTAATTTATAATGTAATGCTTCATTGCTTGATGAAATTGTTTTGGATATTTTTTTTAAAGATTCATTGATTGATGAAATTTTTATGGATATTTTTTTTAGTATATTAACTTATATGTGATAAAGTCAAAAGTCACCTCTTTTTGAGATTTTCATTAGTTAATTTCCCTTAAGGCTATCAAGTTCACCATTCAGTCCCAGGTTAAGGAAATATAGGAGTCATGAAGTGGCATTGTCAAATAACATAAATCTTGGAACATGTTTTTTTTAGTCACATTATACTTCCTTTCGGTGTAAATTATCCATGAAAATAGTCTCATGGAACATGAGGGACCTCAATAGTAAAGGAAAACAAATACTCATAAAAGAAAAATGGTATGCAAGGCACCCATCAATAATGTTGATATAAGAAATAAAAATATTAAGTGAGGTTCTACCTCATATAATTAGAAAATGGGGGAGGAATTTCCAAATAGTAGTGATTGATGATTAGATATACTTGGGTGGAATGGTTATTATTTGGAATGATCAAGACATCAAGGTTACCAATATGTTTACCTATTTTCGCATTATGACTCCAATAATATCCAATGTCTATGACTCCAATATCCAAATCATAGACTCCAATATCCAAATCATAGACTCCAATGTATCCAATGTCTATGACTCCAATATCGCAAATGGAAAACCTCTATTTCTCAATTCTATTTCCAGCACAAGTAATTTATACTCCCCATCTCCGTGGATTATTGGAAGTGACTTCAATATTATCAAGTGTCTCGAGGAAAAGAAAGGATGAATCACAATGTTTACCAAGCAATTTTGTAAGATATACCATCAAGGCCCTAAAGTAGTATCCATTAAAGTTCTCAAGCAATGAGTCTCCAACCCACACATGTGGATCAATGACATGTAATACATGTGTGTGTGGTGACTAACTTAATACACTGTTCTAATAACTCCACAAACTTAAGTATTTCACTCCGTCACATGATTGACCGTAGTGTGACATAAGTAAACCAAGAGTAGACATGAAACCCTTAGGCAAGAAAAATTCCCTAGATCCTCAATTAGGTGCTTAAATGATGAAGTGAAAATGAAAGGGGAAAAGAGGACTTCATGATTTAACCATCACAAACATGTGATCAAGTGTGACTAGGAGTGTATATATTCATATGTTTTCCAAAGAGGGTGTGAATACATGAGTTACCATTCATTGGGAATTATTTTTCTTTCTTTTGATTTTTCTCATATATAGGACTTAGGGAATTATATTTAGTGATTTTTTTGGTGCTAATACTAACATCACCATTACAACAAGATATTTTTCTAGTGCTAATACTGCCATTACAACAAGATATAAGAGGGATATAATGCAAAAAGTTTAATAATAATATGTATGTAGAAGATGGTCTTCAGACTGGTGAATTCATGATAATCAATGGGACTACAGTCAAAATAATTGGATGTTATTTACTTTTTTACATAGATTGTCAAAATAATTGCATAAATCGGTTTTTTTTAACCAAAATTTAACAAAAAATTTGCTAGTGCTAACATTAGAACCACCATTACAACAAGATATCTTTCTAGTGTTGACAACACCATTATAGTAAGATACCTCAAGAGAGACAGAAAATCTAAAAAGTATGATAGTAATACGTATCCAAAAGATGGTATTGAAACTAGTAATTGTTCATGAATCCATAAGATTGTAAGGTCATTCTCATTATCGTAATCATTGTCATCATCATCACATCCTTGTCATTGTTATTGCCATCATTACATTATCATCATAATCACCATTCATGCCATCATCATCATCATTATGGATATTGTTTGCAATTGTTCATAATTGTAGATGTTGTAAGAAATATCATCAACCCAAAAAATGTGATCAGTGCTAGAAAAGGGTTGTTTAGGACACATTGATATACGTAAGAGAAATAACAACTCTATTTTTGAGAGATGATCGATGATGATCATCATCACCACCATTATCATCGTCATTGTCATTTTTATCATCCCCATCATCATCATTAATGTAATTTCTATCGACATTGCTGTAATCATCATCATCATTCATGCCATTATAGTTTTTGATGATGACCTAGATGAAAATGATGATGATGACACCAAAGATAATGCTTATGATTATGACAATGACAACATCTAAAATTGGGAAGATTCACCAACGTCATTAGCATCGTCATCATCATAATCATTGCCATCATCATCATTGTCATTGTAACCACTATCGTCTTTATCATCATAATCACAATTCATGTCATTGCCATCATCTTCATTTTCATCATTGTCAATATTATTGACATTGTCATCAATTGTTCATAATTGTCAATGCCATAAGGAATATCATCAATGCAGAAAATATGATGAGTGTTGGAAAAGGGATGCAAAAGCGAACATAGAAATGGGGGCAACAATAGAAGTAAAATTGGATGAAAAGTGGATACAACATAAGTAGATGCACAACAACATGAAAAACCTGACACAAAAGTGGATGCAAAAGTAGATGCAGTTGTCAATGCGAACTTGGATGCAAACATGAAGGAAAAAGTGGAAGCAAACATGGGTCCAATGGTAGGTGTAAAACTTGGCACAAATTGTGGTGAAACAAATGTGGATGCAACAACGGACACAAAAGCAGATGCAAAAATGGATGAAACAAAAGTGGATGCAATAGGGGATGCAAACGTGGAAGCAAATGTGGTTGCAATGGTAGGCGCAAGATATGGTGCAACAAAAGTGGATGTAACAATAGACAAAAAAATATGCAAAATAAGATGCAAAAATGGATGTAAAAGTGGAAGCAAACATTGATGCAACAGGCAAAACAAAATTGGATGCAAAAAATGGATACAATGTAAGTAGATGCAAAAGTAGATACAAAACGAGATGCAAAACCCAATGCATAAACCTGAGACAAAAGTGGATGCAAAAATAGATGCAATATTTGATGCAAAAGAGGATGCGAACATAGATGCAAAATTGGAAGCAAACGTGGATATAACAGTGAGTGCAAAACATGGTGCAAATTGTGGCATAAAAAAAGTGGATGTAATGATAGATGCAAAAAAAGAATCAAAGTATGATGCAAATGAAGATGTAAAAAGGGATGCAAAAAGTGAAATTTAAAATGGGTGCAACAGTGGATGCAAAATTGTGTGCAAAAGTGGATGCAATAGAAGTCGATGCAAAAGTAGATGCAAAACGAGACACAAAACCCAATGCAAATCCTGGTCCAAAATTGGATACAAAAAGGGATGCAAAAATAGATGTAGTAGTTGACGAAAACCTAGACGCAAATGAGGATGCAAACGTGGATGCAAAATTATAATCAAAAGTGGGTTCAAAAGGAGGTGCCAAACTAGGCACTAATTGTGGCACAAAAATATTAGATGCAATAGTGGGTACAATAGTAGATGCAAAAGAGGATGTAAATATGGATGCCGAACAAGATGGAAAAGTGGATGCAACAAAAGTAGATGCAAAATTATATGCAAAACTAGACACAAAACTCGATGTAAAACTTGGCACAAAAGGGATGCACAAATGGATGAAAAAATGGATGCAAAAATTGATGCAAAAAAGGATGCAAAAGTTGATGCAAGTGTAGGTGCAAAAAGTGGATGAAAATGAGGATGCAAAAGTATGTCAAACAAAATTAGGTGCCAAACTTGATGCAAAACCTGGAACAAAACCTGGTGTAAAGGATGACGCAAAACTTGGCATAAAATTTGGTGCAAAACGTGGTGCAAAACCTATTGTAATACCTGGTGCTAAACTTGGTGTAAGATTTGGTGCAAAACTTGATGCAAATTTTGTGTCAAGTTTTGCACCATATTTGATAAATGGATGCAAATAGCACCAAAAATGGGCTCTAGATGCAAAAAAAGAAGTAAAAAGGGACGCTAATCGTTGGTTTTGTTGTAGTGATTCGGTGGTAACGCTAAATCAGGATCTCCTCGGAAATCCAGTCCAGCATAGGGGTAGTCATCCACGGCGATGATCTGCTGATCCCACCAGGTGAAGAAGTCATCGTCGAAGGCAGTCCTTGGGACCTCCCCACCCCCCAGACATTTCATCAGATCAGTCCACCGGCCCATGCGTGGATCGCGTGGGGTGCTGATGGAAACTGCTACCCTGGGGCGGAGTGCGGGAACCTTCTCGAAAAAGAAAGTACACAAGATGCTCCCATATCCAAAGTTTTTAGTCTGACCCCTCCTGATAGAAGTGAGCTGGCTCTTCATGTTGGCCAAAAGAGGAGTACACCAGTCAAACACAATAGTGAGATAGTCAACTTCCACGCTCATGTTTTGTCGTGACGCCTGATGCAGAGAGGATGATCCATTCACCCGAGCCATGGTAAACAGGATTATCCTAAGTGAAAAACTGGCCACATGTGTGATGGAAATCTGGCTCCCAACCTTCTTGGGATGTCCCGGGCAGTATATTTGTACATAGTCGTCTATCGAGAGGGCACTCCGTGACCTTCCCCGGGACTGTACTACCTCTCCCCTTCGGGAAAGGCCCGTGATAAAATAGATGTCCTCCACTTCTACCCTGAGCGGCATCTGATTGATCATAAAAGCTTCCTCATCGACATCCCAATAATCAATGAGCATCTCAAGCAATCGCGTGTTCGCTTTCATATTTGGCAATTTGAAAAATTTAAGCAAACCGCATCCCCGGAGTGCATCTAATGCTTCTGGACTGTTCATAACTTCATTAACTACCGCTGCGTGCTCTCTTGCGCGCCACGTGACAGGCATCCTGAGAAAAAATCGATTTTAAACCGTTGGTTTTTGTTTAAAAATGATTCGCGGCGTATACGCAGGTACCTGTGCACGCAGTCGCGTATACGCGGGTTCAATATTACCAACCCGCGTATACACCGCGAGCGAATTTTTGACAAAAGTTTAACGGTGAAACATCAATCATATATCTTAAAACCTGTCACAATCAATTGCAAGCTAAGTATAAGGGTTACCTGGAGGTATTCGACGAATTTGAACGGTTGAATCTGGCTGTGGGAAGCTTGCTCCTTTTGCTCCAAATCTTTTGCTCTCAAACTCAAATGGTAAAAATGGTGAGTCCAAAATGCTTTTTATAAGTTTTGAAAATGCAAAATTTTTCAAAATTTTATTTTGTTTGGCCTCATGTGACTTTTAACTTGGGAGCTTGGAATGTCGAGATTGGTTTGTTTTTGAGGACATTTTGGACGTTTTTCGACAGTTCGAGACAGTTCCATGACTGCTGACCCGTCATGGCAGGTATCGTGTTCTCACTGGCATATAGGTTAGGGACACCATTTTTCCATTGCATTATGCATTCTAGCCTCCATTTGACCGATACATCTGCCATAGGGTCGATCCCATCGTGTTATGGTTCGCAAGCCATCTTCACTCGTTGATTCTTTAAATCATGACACGATGGTAGAGCCATCCTTTACATGGGCATCCTAGTTAGCACCTCACTAACATTTTTTGCCCATGTTGCTCTGATTTGAGTAGGCTCGGGAGTCCTCTGTAGTCCCGCCATGACTTATGCATTGAAGACTCATTCCTCTTAGCTTCTCCGCTTTGTTCTGGCCTTTTACCCTAGAGGCTCCTTTGTGTTGAGTTGTACTACTGCATTGCATGTTGACCACTTGCACCTTTTGGCCTGGAGCCGGCTTCACTTGGACTCGTGTTTAAGCCAACTTTTGACCATGACATCTGCAAAATCAACCTTGCATACCTTTGACTTCTGCAGCTTGACACACCTTGACCCGTGGAAGGAACATACCTTTGAGTGTCACTGACCAGTTTTCACCTCCCTGCATTGAGCATAGGAACGTTCCTTTCCCGGGAACTAGATCATCTGTTTCACCGACACTCGCTCTTTCCACTGTACCATAGCATTCTTTTATTCTTTTTCCGGCTTAACAGAAAAAGACAAAAAAAAAATATTCCAAAAAGAGCAAGAACGGGACATTATTTCCATTTATTGTTGGCAGCTAGAGTCAGTCGTGTCGCCCTTGAACAAAGCACTCAAAACAAAGTCTCCTCCGCATGGGTGGGATTTAGTTTGACTTAGGTATGCCATAACCTTGTTATTGATTCAGTTCTCCCCCGATTGGTTATCTCTTCCAATCATATGGAGGGTTCGTTCGTGCCTCCTGCATGGCGAACTTATACAGAGTCATCATACGCTGCCACACAGTCACATTTGAGTCGTGCTTTTGCTCAAGGGAAGATAGCCTGAGTCGGCCTCTCTGCGGTGTCTCTTGACTCATTTTTCAGTCGGCCATCCCTGGTTGTCAGTGTCATGTCTATCATCACATCAGTTATATTGGTCCTTTACTCGTGCCGGTTTGAGAAGGTCCCCATTGACTTCTTGCTGGCAGGTCTTGTCCTTATCGACGACGACACCTTGCTCTGAGGACAGGCCTAGAGCCGCACCCTGGCCCTATTTTCATCATTGATAGGTCACCTTGTGCTCAGCATCGATCAGTATCATGGGTCTTTGACTGAGTGGTTTCCCTTGTGTTCGACATCAGCTTACATTATCACACATTGGGATTCGTGCAGTACCTTGGTTTCCATTTGACCCTATTGGTGGATACCTCGCCTCTACGTCAACTTTCATTATTGGTTGGTTCAGAGGGTTTCTGTTGTGCGCTAGCTACATCTTGTGTACGCCGGAAACGTACTTCGGTTGGGTTACTACATCTTTTTCATCCGATTCCTTCCAAATTATTGGCCTACGGGTTACACTCGCGCTAGATTGATGAAGGATGCCTTAATGCCTTCCTTCTAGCGGATCTTTCCCTATCAACTCTGACTCATTGCTCTGAGGCAAAGATCTAGAGTCCATTTGGCAGTACCTTGGGGTTTGCAGTCATTAGTGGCAGATCCTTCGCTATCGACAGTGGGAAACCATCATTGTATCCTGATCGATAGATTCTTACAGGTGTTCGACTCCAGCTCATCTATTCACACTTGTTAGATTGTACTGCGTACCTTGACGCTCATTATCATTATCGGTGAGTAGTCTCTCGTTTGTTAATGGTATACATCAATGATCGGTAATCAAACGATTTCTCACATGGTCGACTTCAGATCATTTATTCCCATGGTGTAGAAATGTACCACGGCGGTCGGTGAAGACCTCAGGTTGTATCAGCATTCATTGGTTCACTTGACAGTTGCTCCTGTTGCTGCTAGTTGATACCACTCCACTTTATATGTTTCAGTCAGTCATGGCGACATTCTATATGCTGGCACCTGAGTTTGTAGTGTAGTACCATCCTATTCCATCATGTTCAGTTGGTACCTTTTGGGATCAGTCTTTGATATCAGTGATCCGATGCATCTTTCAACATCATTGACAGTCTTATATGTGATATTCAGACATGTACTTGTTCATTATGATCAGATGATCCGTTATGTATCTTTCAGTCATTTATACTTGTATACTTAGTGGATCCGCTTGTACTTGATGTGCGGACATGCTTTACTTTTTCTGAGCATGGGTATGCCCGCCTCAGACAGTGTTTCTTTCTGATCTCCTTTGGTGGCTTGGCAGGCTGACATCTGGTGAAGTCCTCCTCGGTTTTTGATAGACTTCCTTTCCATGTACTCGCATAATATATTTTGGCCATCATGTACCCCTTCTGACCTCGTATATTAGGGGGCATCTGTTATAGCTCCAAATCTCACTCTTATGGTTTGTGATGTTGTACTCATGGCCTAGGGCAACCCCTCCTTCCAGACCTGGTCCTAAAATTTAAAAAACAATGTTTTATCCCTTATACGCGACATTGCCCTGAGTTAAACGCGTGTATATGCGGGTCTGTATATATCCAACCCGCGTGTATGTATTAAAACACTTAAAAAAATATAAAATTCCTTCTTTTCGGGTGAGATCGCGGGTTTTAACTGCTGATCACCTGTTAGTGCCCGTGGCCCAACTGTTCCCAACCAACTCCTAACTAAAAAACTACTTTGGAGATGGTATAAAAAGACCTCAAAGGGAAGGCCTAGGAGGAGAGAATAGAGAGCAAGGTTATTATGCTGAGATTTTTCCCTTGACCAGGTCTGAAGTCCCTTGTGCCTTCTGCACTTCCCCCATTTTGTACAGGAAACCTTTGTTTCCTTGTGTGTTGATGTTCATCCACCATTTATGACATCATGGAGAGAGTCATGGAAGGAGTTTTGTTAGAGGCTTGAGGCTGGAACGGATCCAGAAGGAAGCTTTGCTTGGAGCCTGCTGAAGGTGACTCAGGTGAACATATTCCTTTTTATGTACTTTATTTGTCTATAATAAAAGAAACACATGTCTTGGTTCCCGAAATGAATCTTCTTTATGTTAATGATATTCATGTTTTGAATTCATGTGTAAATGGTTGTTTGGATTTCATAACTAACTACCTTTCTTTATAACATGAAGATGGTTTCTTTATAAGTTTTTGTCCATGTACTGCTGTGTTCTTTGAATTGTTTGTTTTGCAGGACAAAAGAGAAGAAGGGAACTCCAAGAAGGGTTTGGACCCTAAAGGCCTTCTGAAACGTAGGACCGAAGGTAGGTACCCTTATCATAGAATTTTCTTATAATAGCATAATGGCTGTATGAATGCATGTTTTCTTTGAATAGACAACTTTTAGTCTGCTAGGGTTTCACCCAAAAAGCCTTAGGGGAGTAATTCCCTCTACCAGAGTAGTAGTTAGTTTTCCAGTCAGTTTTGATCTGAGTATGGGAATGCCTACCTCAGCGATGATATGATCTCATATATATATTTTGCATTGAATGTTTTTACAGGTTCCAACTGGGCTCTCCACAAGATGATCCTCGAAATGATAAAGTACTTCACTCTTCTTAGATGATAAATGAAATCCTCATCTACTACAGACTTCGCACTTTATGGGGCAATCTGTTACACAAAATATTGTCACCATGACTATTTGCAGTCAGTATGGGTCTATCATCATTCATATTGTCCTCCTAAGCAAGTCCCAAACCTCAGCTCTTCATGTCAAGCTTTGAAAATGAGAGAAAGACCTTAAAAATCAATAAAGCTTTGGTTCCACACTTCCTCTCACTGTTGCCTGTGGTATCGCACCCCCTATTCATGTTACCTACGGACCTGCCTGCTCTGTCTCTAAAGGAGTGGGTGCGGACTCCAGTGAAAGTCAAAAAGGCGCAAGTTTATTCTTAAAAACTCACTTTGGGTCAATTCTAGATGATTCTAGAAGGAATCTTGACGTGGATGGTTCGCTCTTAGGTGGTTCATGCATCCCAAAAGTGAAGGAGCTAATCCCTTGATGAGAGGAGCTTATCCCTTTGAAGGAGGGCTTTATCCCTTTGAAGGAGGACCTAGTAACTTCCCTTCATTGCACTATAAATTAAGGCATTGGGCTAGTTGCTAGAGGGGTTAGAAGCTGAACATTTTTTAGGGTAAATGTTGTTGGAATTGAGACTTCCTAGTTAAGCTTGAGAGGAGAGATCACATACCTTTTGGCTTCATTGGGAAGAGAGTGAAACTTGTCAAAGTAGAGGAGACTTCTTGATGGACCCTGGGAGGAGCTTGTACAGCATCAAGGCACAGGTTGTAAAGTTCTTCTTTGATTTAAATTAATACAATCAGATTCATTTTTCTCAACAAATTGTCTTATGTGATTTGTTTCATGAATTCCTTGATCATCATGATAAGTATGCTTTATTATATTATCTTTTCAGGTGTTATTTAATTTTTGTGCTTGTTTGTGTTTGCAGATTCTCTACAAGGGAGCTCATTTGGATCAACAGAGCGAGGCTTCCACAAACTTGCATTGGACCCAAGGTAGGCCTAAAACACTTGCTTGCCTTTATTTATAAACTGCATATTTAGAGAAAGATAGAAGTTGATTGGTTTGTTTGTCGCTAGATATCATTAGATACTAGGGAGGTCGGTCTTCTCTGCAAGAACGACTCATTCCGTGTGACAGTGATATACTTTGCTTCTGTAGTGCTAAGTGCAGAAAATATTTGCTTCTTACTCATCGAAGAAGTCATGGCAAAGCCCAAAATGAAGCATCCTCCTAAATTACTCTTCATGTTATCTGCACTCCCTATCCAGTCAGAATTTTTGTCTCCCTGCAATTATACATCATTGTTTGAGACATATCTCAAACCATAATTTATAGTACAACATAAATATCTCAGTATGTGCTTTGTTTCGATCCATATGTTCATGTATCAGTTCCACCTGGAACTGGCTCAATGTGTTTACTACAAAGCAAATGTTCAACCTAGTATTAACTAAATACATCAATGAGCCAATCAATTATTGGTGCATAGTTGGATCTACTAAATTAGAATTAGAGTCTCTCACCTTCTTTAAATTAGTCATCATGGGAGTTTCCATGGATCTACAATCCATCATGCTAAATTTATAAAGGATCCCAATAACATACTCTCCTTGACCAAGGAAAATCTCACCAAGATTCATTCACACTTCGAGACCCAAATAATAATCCATTAAGCCAAGATCCTTCATTTCAAATTTATAAATAATGAGAAACTCAACACTTGTCAGAAATAAATCATCAACATATAACAATAAAATCACAAGTTCATTGTTCACAACCTTGAAATAGAGGTTTGGATCAACATCACTCTTGGAAAATCCAAGTCTCGTCAGGTACTTATCAATTCAAGCATACCAAGTTCTTGGAACTTGCTTGAGTCTATATAAGGATTTATTCAACCTGTAAACTTGAGACTCCTTCATATGCACCTCAAAATATTAAGGTTGTTTAATGTACACCTATTCCTCAATTACACCATTGAGGAAAGCAGTATTTACATGCATCTGATGTAAACTCAAATCCAAAGAAGCAGCAAGAGAAATTAAAGATGTAATAGAGGTGTACCTAGCAACTGGAGAAAAGGTCTCATCACAATCCTCTCCTTATTTTTGGGAGAACCCGTTAGCCACAAATCGCACCTTATATTTGTCAATACTTCCATCTGTTGGAAGTCACCACTGACTTCTATGTAGGTCTTGACACAACCTATCATACATCATTCTTCATGATTGATTGGTATTTTGCAATCGTAGCATCCTTCCACACTTGTTGGCTAACTTCTTCTTCATAAGCGATAGGTTATGCATCAATGAGATTAACCATAAGAGTTTCATATCTAGAGAACAATTTAGGTTTCTTAATTTCTCTGGATGTTCCATGTGGAGTTTCATGTCCTTGTACTTATTCCAAGGTAAATCTAAGCCATGTTGGTCTTTTCCTGATCTTAGGAACAACAGTTGGTTCTACAGGTTCACAAGGACCTTCTATCTCTTTAGGATATTTTGTAGAACATGAACCTTATTCCTTAGAAGCCTCATGTTTTCCATTCATCATTGGAGTCCATGTAAAGTTGTTTAGACTTCAAATATGAAACCTTCTCATCAAAGGTAATGTCCCAACTGACGTCAATCTTTCACTGATCTAGAATGTAGATTCTATAAGCATTTGATAATTCACTATAACCAACAAATATTCCTTTCTTTCCTGAAGGGTATAGCTTCTTCCTCTTGTCCTTAGGAATATGAATGTAAATTAGGTAGCCAAAGATTCTCAAATGCCCAACCTTTGGCTTCTGTCTAATGAACACTTCTTCAGGAGTCATATCTTCCAGAATTTGACGAGCACATATATTATGAATGTATACAGTTGTTAATGATGCTTCTCCCCATAAGAACATAGGAAATTATTCACCATGCATCATAGCCTTGACAAATTCTTCAATGGACTTGTTCTTTCTTTCTACCACTCCATTTTGTTGAGGTTTATAGGAGACAATCATCCCCCTCTTAATCATAGCTTCTTTACGAAAGGAAACAAGTTCTTTTGAAGTGTATTCTCCTCCATTATCAGATCTTAAAATCTTGATCTTCTTTCCTCTCAAGTTATTTACTTCAACCTTAAATTATTGAAACTTGGTGAAGACATCATACTTAGTCTTCGTGAGATAGATCAATGTCTTACGCGAGAAGTCATCAATAAAAGTTACATAGTATAACGAACCTCCAAGTGATCTCACTGACATAGGACCACATACATCGGAATGAATCATATCCAAGATTTATTTGGATATACTATCACTACTTTGAAATGGATTCTTAATATTATTTCCAAGTGCACAACCTTTACATGCACCTTCATGTTTTATTTGTAATTCAGGAATACCTGAAACTATTTGACTTAAATTAGGCAAGGCTCTATAATGAAGGTGAGCATATCTCCTACTCCATAGTTCACATGGATTGATTTCATCGTGTACTAAAGCTTGAGCTGGTTGACCGAAGAGTTTATATAATATTCCTTCACGAATTCCAATAACTCTAGCATAATCTATGCACCCCTAATTTAATCCACATGAATGGAAAAATTTGCAACATACCCTCATAATAGTGTGTAACCTCAAGGAAAAAATTGTCCCACACTTTCCAACGCATACCACAGTTGGAGTGCTAGTGGGTGGGAATAGGGATGTTGCTCCACCTCTCTGAATAATAATAAATATACCTCCATACGACCCCATAACCCATGTGTGGGTAGATTGGAAAGTGTGTTCCCTATGTTTGCAATCACGTAATCATTTCATCAATACATAAGTAAACATGTTCTCAAATAATTTAATGTTCCTAAATCAATTTGGAGTCCACACATATAATCATGAAAGTCCATGTTAAAGTGCCCTTGTAGCTTCCTATCACACTAGGAAAAATATTAATTAATATTTGTAATGATATATCTAGAATCTCATTTAAACCATTGAAAGAATAATATCATGATGATCCAATTCATGAGGTTAATACAGAACATGTTATCTAAACATAGCATGTTATCTAAACATCACATAACATTAAACATCAAATCATCATCCAATATACTCATTCATATCATGAATTTATGGTTTCATCATTAAAATAATAGCACAATGGTGGTTCATAAGTAAACAAATTCCCTCAAATAATAATTCAATATGTCATAGTAATAAAATAAAATGGTGCACTACATACTCCCCTATTAAATAAACTTCAACTCGAGTTTTTAAAATAGATAAGGAAAATTTTGATGTACCTCAACTGCATGCTCCCATGTTGTAGAGTTGGGACTATAACTATCCCATTGTAACCTTACCTAATTGACCAACGATGTGAAATTTGTCGAGCATGCTAGTCCATTAGGAAAATAAATTTGGCCATCAAAATATCACTCATCAAATATCTACAAATTATTTAATTCAATAGCATGTGAACGGTCAGAAATATAATCACGTAAAACTGAAATATGCAAGGCATCATGCATGTGTTCGAAGGTTGCAGAGAATGCAAGGCAATATGCAATTGGTATATTTTTCTCTAATTCTCAAAAGGTCCAACAAAATGAGGATATAACTTTGCTCCATTCCCAAACTTAATTGAAATATTTTGTGGCTTTAATCGCAAAAATACTTTATCCCTGACTTCATAACTTCAATCAATTGTATACACATTTGTATAGCTTTTATGTCTATCTTTTGTTGCCTTTAGTATGTATGTAATCATTTTCATCCAATCCTCCATTTTTTAAATCAATTCTAATCTTACCATAAACATATCCTCAATTACAACTCAAAGGTGTTCTACATGGTCTTTCGTATATGAATTCAAATGGTACCATCTTTATAGAGCTTTGTTAATTGTTGTTATAAGCAAACTCAACAAGTGGTAGAAATTCCTCTAAATGTTTTTGTTCATCTACAATATACATTCTTAACATATCTTCCAAAATTTGATTGGTTCTTTTAGTTTAACCTTCATTTTATGGATGATATGTAGTCCTAACATTTAGTTTTGTTCCTAAAGCTTCTTGAAAACTTGTCCAAAATATTCATGGAAACAAAACACCTCTATTTGAAATTATATTTTTTGGAATACCATGTAGCCTTAGTATTTCATTAATAAATACTCTAGCAGTCTCTAGAGCTTGATATGTAGCTTTTACTCGAATAAGATGTGACTTTATGACAAAGTATAAATTAAGACAAATACACTCATGTCTCCTTGATTTCATTGGTAATACAACTATTAAATCCATGGAAATAACCTCCCACTTTGACTTTAATATTGCATGTGATTGCAACAATCCTACTGGATGTTGATGTTCAACCTTGTTGACATTCAAAACATCTCCCAACAAATTCAACTATGTCACTTTTCATTCCCTTCCAAAATAATAATTGTTTAATATATGCATTCATGTTTTTGACCTTAACATAAGCCATATATATTGAGATGTGAGCTTCCTTAAAATAAAATTCTGCGTTTCTTCTTTTGTTGGTACATATTTTCTCCATTATGTATCCTTCAAATTTTGAAATTCTCATTTCTTCTTTCTCAAGTTCAAATTTGAATTTCTTATACCATTCATCTTCTAGTTGTAACTTACAATATGTTCTCTTGAATTTGTTTTTAATGATATAACTACGAAGATATGAGGCTTGTGAATTAAAGTATCTGCAACCATGTTAATTGTTCCCTCAATATAAGTTATCTCAAAATCATATTCAATTTATAGTTTTGACCATCTTCTTATTCTATCATTCAAGTTACTTTTAGTAAGAATACGTTGTAATCCATTTTCATTAGCTTTTACCTCAAATTTTCATCCAATTAAATAATGTCTCCAGTTTCTCAAAGCATGCGCTATTGTTGCAAGTTTCAAATCATGCATGACATAGTGTTCCTCATGAGTTCGAAGCTTCCTTGAACTGCAAGCTATAATTCTACCTTCTTCTTTTTTCCTTTGAAAAAAATCAATAATTTTAATTATGCATAGTTAACAAAATTATATGGGCAAATTCATATAGCATTCAAACAGCTTATAGCCTAAAAGAGATGTGCATTTCTAAATATCACAACAAAAAGCAAAAAAGAGTGTCTACCATAGTCCATTTATGATCCAAATTTAAATAGGGACACAACAAATTACGGATATAACCATAAATACAAAGATGCAGCAGAAATAGCACTTCATTTCATTAATATCAAATATTGAAATCTGCTTACAAACAAAATGGAAATACGACTAGCTCGAGCAATGGTAGCTTACCTCTAAGAAGATATGTGGCAGCTACATGCCTCTGAACTGTGTTACAATGAGGCTCAAGGGCCTATTTATTATTGAAAAACATGAGAAAACCATAAACAACCAAAACCCTAACCCTAGGAGATGAAACGTCAAGAGTTTATGGGCCCCGCTGGGGTTAGTTGGGCAGCCAACTTCTCGGGGTCGTAACTTGGTCATATTATCTCCATTTGGCGTGTACGATGCCTTGTTGGAAAGGTCTCTTCGAGTACTACAGGTTTTGTCATAGGCCCTTGGCTATAGCCATGGGCCTACAATGAACCTAAAAAAAACATCGTTTAGGGAGTCAAAACTGCTCTGAAAGTTCAGGACCTGAAAAACCGCTAAAAATAGTAAATGTTGAAATAAACAAGGAAACAATTGAAACCGACTGGAGGTCTGTGTGGAATAGGTGGGTGGCCACCAATATCCACCTGGATCATTCGTCCCCCCTTAGGAATCAATGGTCCCCATTGCGTGCAGATCCTCCATGAGATGATAAAATTTCTATTGAACCTGGTCCTTACTGAGCCACTTGCCTTGGTGCAGGAGTTGGCCAGCTTTGATAACCTGATATAGTTGGATATTCTGCTAGCGAGTGTTCTTGACCTGTATGTCCATAATCTGATCAATTGTGGCATGTTCCATGCAGTCTAGATTTAAGTTTGTTGGTGTGAGTTGTTCTACAATGTCTTATGTGGCCAGTAATGGTGGGAAGTGATCTTATTTATAATATTAGTTTGCAGTGCTAATAGCTTCCTCTGATTATAAACAAAATGATTTCATTGTGCTTAAGGATACAACATTTTTTTGCAAGTGAAATGAAGAGTTTTTATGTTAATTTTATGAGCAATTTAACATAAACCAGATAAATGAACAACAGCATAAACATGTACAGAACATCATCAGAAACACATTACAAGCACATGATAACAGAGTTCACCCCTCCTGGGCTACGTCTCCTTGGTCTAGCTTCCAATGGCTTGGGCCTCTCTATTATGCTCAAAAGTGTAAAAAAAATGTGTGTTTACAATGCTCAAATGATTTTAAAACCTGCTCCAATCAATTAGAATACTAAAAAATGGTTATCTAGCCTCTTTTTGTATCCAATTTGGTGGAAAACTGGAGAATTTATGACTTCCCCTTGTTTTCCGACAATTTGTTCCACAAAATGCTCCACATCCGACAGGAACCTACAATTTCGCTCCCAAAATCCGTTAACAGAGTGAGAATTTTTCTAAGTGGCAGGCCATAATCCATCGGCGCCGAATGTCCATCGTAAACCGCAATCGGCAAGGACTGGCGAGCTTAAGGTTTTTGTATGCGGCGGTGATTATGCAATTGCAATATCGCTGACCCGACGACACTATAAACTAGAACTGATGAACCTCTCATATCAAGGGCCTTATCTAATTTTTCAATTCTGCAGATAACTGGGGTTTTATATATGTAGAATTTTTTCACCAATGTGATTTGTGGTTGCAATATCGCATCGCAACCCAGTATCTTCCAGGGCCGATTCTGTAACACCGACCCTTTGTCGATCCGCGATTACAATCCATCGCATCACACCTCCAGCCATTTCTTGAAAACCGTCCCGCCTACGATTGTGATTTGTGACATGTGGGGGCCAATGGAATCTTGCCACTTGGCACCTCCTCATTCGTTGAAGGACCTTGCCACATCATCCAATCCTACCATGTAAGCAAGTCAAATCTGAACTTTGACTTGCTCTAACTTCTGCATACGAGCTCGGATTTGAGTGTCGTTCACACTATTGGAATCAGAATGATGAGCTCTTCGATCTAAAGCTAAGTTTAACAAAATTATGACACTTTGATTTTTTAGCATAATTTTGAGCACCTGATCACTCCTCCCCACTGGAAGCCTTTTGGACCCCAAAAGGATCACTTTCAATTGTTCAGTAGGTGAGGGTACAATTACCTCACCTTTCCAACCTCCATCCATTTGGATTTTGAAGGAATTGTACCTTTGAGCCCCACTCGAAGATAATCAATACTTCCCCTTTTTATTGTCCTTGTTCTTCTGTCAAGTATAGTGTTTTGTTGAGGAACATCAAGGAATTATGGAGAAAAGTATTCAATAGATGGAATTTGAAAATTCTCTCCTTGATCTTCAATCAAAGGAGGCTCATACAATCTTAAATTCTCAACATTAACAACAACATAAATTTTCATATATGAAGGCAAATCCAACCTGAAGGCATTATTACCAATCTTTTCCAAAATTTTGAATGGACCATATCTAATTGGTTTGAGCTTCTTACCTTCTCCTTGGAGCCTCTCTTTGTTAATGTGAAGCCACACTTCATCTCCAACTTGGAACTTGTGATCTTGACGATGCTTGTCATGACTTGTTTTGTACTTTCCTTAGCTTTTATCAAGCTATTCTTGAACCTTTTGGTGTACTAACTGTATTTGTTCAATGAACTTTCTTGCTTTATCTATGTCGCTATGACCTTTAATAGAAATATCTTTGCCAAAATAAAATCCAAAGGACATTTAGTCCAAGTATCCCATACATGCCTCAAATGGCGAAGTTTGAGTGGAATAGTGCTTGGCTCGGTTGTAAGCATGCTGATATAGTGCAACTGTTCATCCCACAACTTCGGATGCTTGATGCAATACCCTCACAGAAGATGTATCATTGTTCTGTTCGCTACCTCTATTTAACCATCTGTTTGTGGATGAAAGGTTGTACTCTTTTTCAGTTTAGCGTCCATGAATCCCCACAAGTTTGACCGAATATTCCCCAAAAAGCAAGAATATCGATCACTAACAATGGATGTTGGCAATCCAAAATGCACCCAAACATTCTGAAAGAATAACTGAGTAGTTTGTTCAGCGGTAACTTTCTTTTTACATGGCATCAAAATATACATTTTTTTGAACCTATTCATAACTACATACAAATAAACATGACCTATTTTCGACAATGGAAAACCTCCTACGAAATCCATAGAAACACTCTCCCACGGTCGTGAAGGAACCAGAAGTGGTATGTATGGTCCTAACTTCCTTTTACTAGGCTTATTGATTGCACATAATGACCGTCCTTTAATAAAACGAGACACACTTTCAAGCATACGAGGCCAATAACAATACCTCTATATATGTTCCACCGTCTTACCTACATCGAAATTGTTAGCGCTTGGAATTCACCTAGGCTGAGATAGACAAACTCTCAAGGCTACATCAAACCATTTCACCTCGTAGCTAGCCCTACGAGGTATGAGAAGGCTCTCTCGGGTCAGATTTGATAGATCTTATAATATAATAAGGCTGACCAATTAGGATCAAAGATATTAGGCTAGTAAATTGATAAGGGGGGTTGATTTAATGATTTTTGGGGTTTTTTAATGGAATGACGGGGCTTTTCTGGGCTACATGGGCAAAATCACAGCTTCAAACAGAAAAATATAATGACTACACAGGTTATCAACTGAGGCAAGGTAGGCATGCAATTTAACACCAAATCTGGTTTCAAATGGGATGGCAAGACTGGTGAGGAGCTAAGGAGGGCAGACAATAACTCTGAATCCTCCTTAAACAGTAGAAAACATTGAATGCGAACAAACTTATAGGAGGAGCATATAATACTATGAATTCCTACCTAATCACTTCATTTGTTCAGCTTGAAATGGTCATGAAATGAAATGGAACATAACTGATTACATATGAAACAAGGGAAAACTTATGCTAAATCAACATACCACATGAATCTCAGCAAACAGAGCTGTGAAATTCCATTAAATATCTCTGCCAATGACTGTACAATGAAGCTCTGCTACACTACAGCAACTCTCAGCGCTCAGAAAACTCTCTAACTCTCACACTCTCTACCTTTCTAATGAATCTTTTAATACAATAAATACATATGCTGCCCAAAACAAGGGCGCTGTTTTAACTAACTACACAAAAACTGGAAAGAACGTTTTCTTTTTAGTATATGAAACAAAAAACACTGGGGGAAAACAAATCGACCCCAAGACGAGGGATTTGTTTTTAGCCTTATTTAACAAAATAAACTAAAACAAAGCAATCAGCGCTTCCTGAAAATAAAAATACGCTCCTCCTTCTACTCGAACTGTTGAAAACTGATGAAGCGGTGGCATTAGTGGCATTACAGGTGTCAATTTCCATTGCTGAAGATAATCGAATCTTGTGTGCCAGTTTGCAACTGCAGTCAAAAAATAGCTTATCGGTTCCTGATTCTTTGCTATGACAGGTGTTCAGGTAGCGCCAATGTCGAGGTTCATTTGAGCATATCACGTTCTAACATGAAAGCTGTTACAAAAGCCTCAGATTATCAACCCTATCTATCACATCTAGAGCTTTAGTCCTATTGATGTCAAAGTCTAAGGTTGGTAGTGTAGAATGTCGCCTCAGTCCATTAAACTCATTCTTCGTGTTGGTAGTGGGAGAGTGACTATTGCTTTTGATCAGCTTACATGTAGACTCGTCAATGGATCTTAACTTAGCTGTATCAAACTCTTGACTTTTACTTATCCCAGGTGTCAATTTTCTGAAATTTACAGCTTTTAACATATCTCTCTCTGCCTCAGAAAGCTCAAGAAGAGGTTTATCCTGTCCATTTGCTGTCGGAGTTGGATTTTCTGGATTTGTCGCAGGGAGATTTGCAGTCTTTTTATTGGAGAACGTACAGGTGATTTAATAGGAGACTTGTTGCCATTGAAGCTGTTTTTGGCTCGACTAACAAGATGATGAAGCCACACAATCAGTTCAAAAATGTAATATTCTGTCCTCTCTTTCTCTGCATAGTGAAAAGTTTGAACGAGTGTCAACTCATTGTGTCCAGGTAACCTTCGATCCAAGGCAGATCCTGTGCTTGCCCACTCTCCAACCCATCCAAACCCATGATGTGCTTTGGTTGTATTGGTAGCAACTGGAACAAGCCACGTTATATCGCAGTGATGTCTATTCCTTCAAATACATGAAGCGCTGCTTTCGACATTTCCTCGCTGATATTCGAGTCGCCCCAGCAATGCTCTGGCTTCCTCATAGTTAAGAGAAAGTCCCTCTCGAAACAACCATAGCAATGCCTTAGCTATCATAGTACTTCGACCATATATTACTTCAACTTGAAATGACAGATACCATTGTAGTGATACTTCTTATGATAGGCATCACTGTAGTTTTACCAAGACTTATTCTCTGTGATACACTGTAACAATACTGAAATGTATTCATAGTACCGAAGCTTATACTACTGTGATAGAACTGAGTCCTATTCACTGCACTAGAATCATTGAAATATCACTGAGTTGAGATTACTGTGGTCATGTGATTTATTGAATTGAGGTCACTGTAATAGCGCTGAACAAAGGTAACACCGAGACTGTATTGACATGGTGACTGAGTTAGCATCGAGACCCTTTTTCTTCTGCCTGTGGTAGTACCGAGATCCTTCTACTGTGCCTAATCCGAGCTCCTGAAGCATCCTCTCTGAGATTACACTGAACCTCTCACTGAGGTGTCACCGAAACTGTCTTGAGCAAGCCTTCACATTATATTTGTACCGAAATCTGTATAGTGACATCTATGTAGACAAAAGTGCGTGCCAACGATGAAGTATCCGCAGTTACTAACAGCCTTCGTAGAACAGCACCATCTTTGACTGACAAACGCTTTATAACTGTATTTGCCAGATCAGCATTTAAACCATTTGCATTTTTAGCTGAATCAGTTATAGCATGGTCTCCATGCCCACTCGTTAGAGCAGCCCTTTCAAAAGATTTTAATAATGGCATATCCCATGAATGATCACTGTCAGCAAAGTGAGGCAAAGTATAACCATTATACTTACTTTCAGACATTAAAGCGGAAAGAAATGGATTTGAGGGTAGACCATTCTGTGGCCAAGTTGTTCCTCTTTGATAATCTGAAATAAGGGACTTGTGCTTTCTACTTGTTGCAAACTCAGATAAGATGAGTCCTGAAGATGAGCTTGATTCCGAATCTATACAAGCCACTCCAGAACCAAGTAATGTCCTCGATCCTACTTCATCATAAACGCTTGAAGCCCCAGTGGCATGGTCACCTTTTTTGGATTTCCTTGTCCACGGAAGTATTGAAACTTTATCTTCTGATTCACTTCATCTCTTAATATCAGACCTTCCATTAGGTGTTTTGTGTTCTCTGTCAGCTGATACTATCTGTTTTAACTGAAACATTGATACTACAGGACTGATATTTGGCACACTATCACTTTGAGAATCCCAATCTTCCTTTACAGCACTCGGCATTGTTTTGTCATCAACTGGTCTCAGATTTTGCCTGGAGGTTTCCCTTGCAGAATTTTGTCGATGTTGCATGTGCAGGGCTAGGAGCTTTGAAGTTTGCTGCTGTCTTAAGAAGAGCTGAAGATAAATCACATAATCTGAAAAGCAACTTAATGATTTCTTCTTCAAAACCCTGTTTTGAAGAAGAAACAATCTCTGATATAAGACAAAGTCTAACAGAAATGACCAGCAATAAGAGAAGTATGTGCCTCTCTTAAGATGTTAACTCTTTATCCTTGCAGAATACAAAGCTTTCCAATATGGTACAACAATTTATCATGCAAATTATAATCCAATTCCTCTAATTGATTCCTTTGACTCAAGCTTGAATATACATCTTGAAAGTATGTATTTTTCTGAACATAAATTTCATGTAAAACAAAATGATGTTTGAGGAAACTAGTTATACAAACTATATGCTTAGAAAGTACAACAACAAACTTGTCGCTTATACTTTTTAACCGAGTGGAATAGTAGAAGAAAACATATCCAATGGAAGTGACTTTGTCACTGCAACTTAAACACTTTATCATTGAAAATTTCTGAATGAAAAGAAATGGGCTTACCACATTGCATAAAGACTGTGCCCATGGCATAGTCACATACAACAACTTGAAACTCAAATGATTGTCTCAAGTCTGGAAAAGAAAGTACTAGAGTTGCACTAATATTTTGTTTTAAAGCATCAAATGCCTCTCCTTGTTTGCCTCCCAACTGGAAGACCTTTTGCACAACTGCCAATGAATGAAAATATACTATAATAGAAGAAAAATTAACAAAATTTCCCCTCCAACATTGGGTTGCTCCCAAAAAACCTCTTATCCAAATGATTATCTTGAGCCTGCTTGCATAAATTGAGAGCAAAGCAAGGCCTCTGCGGCTTACGGGGATGTATGATTCTTTCACATGTGTCTGCGGGAATGGAGTCGATACCACCACAGACTGTTATGGCATCAATCTTGGAGAGGTCTAACTTGAACTCACCTTCTCCACATCCCACGTGGACTGCCAGAAATCCCTTGGGAACCTGAACACACTTGGAAGAACCCATTTCACGACTCAAGTACATCAAAGAAGTTTTATCCAACATATAGTTTGACATCTTCATAAACAAATGTTCTTGGCATACAACATCAAGTATTTTTTTTCTCTCACATGACATGTTCATAATGAGATTTTTAGAAAATGAAAATGTCATCCAAATAGACTATCCTGTCTAGAAATGGCTTCAACACATCTTTCTTCATATGCGTAAAAGTAGTAGGAGCATGGAAAAGACCGAAAAGCATAACAAGCCATTCAAACAAACCTTTCTTGGTTTTAAATTTCGTCTCCCCTATATCTCCTTCAACAACTCTACTTTGATGAAAACCACTTCTTGAATCTCATTCAAGGAAATGCTTACCATTCTTCTTGGGCACCAAAACAAGAGGTGCACCACATGGTAAAGGAGTAGGTCGAATGATCCTTTTATTCAACAATCCCTGGATTTGCGTCTTAATTTCTACGTTTTCCATCACTGACATCCTGTACATGCCAATGTTAGGATGAAGACATTTTTGTTGCAACTGTAACTCAGGTTGGATTCCCCCCCAGGAAATAATCCTTTTGATTCCTGAAACATTTCATCAGATTTGTTAACAACATCAACCAAATCAGTTTTCAGGTTTGAATTACAACCATCAAATGTTTCATAATCAATATCATTCTTGGATTTGATCATGAGAAGCACAAAATTCTTGCTTGAATTCACTCTTCTTTTCATCTACCCTGCATTAACAAACGAAAGATTTGTTTTTTTGTTGTGAGCTCTCACAATATATTCTATTCCATTTTTTAATATGTGATATTGATTTCATGTCAATGGAAAATAGATTTTCTGTCATAAAGGTACAGACTGCCCAAAATGATGCCACAGATATCTAACAACACAACATTAAGCTCCACTTCATCTTTGAATTTTTCAGTGATTACGAATTTCAGTTTACACTTTCTTGTAATGTGCAATTGCGCATTGTCACATACACATCCAAGTGGATATGGTTTATGATGTGGAACAGTTTCCAAATTTACTGACAATGTTTCCAGAGATAAGATTGGCTTCAAATCCGCTATCGAACAAAGTATCAGTCTTGTTATATTTCGATATCACCCTTATGTGAAATAGTTCTATTCTCCTCTTTTCATTTGGAGTTTCATTATGTGAGTTTGAAGAACTAGTGTTGGCAATGGATTCCTTTCCTTTTAACCTCGTGGTTGTGATTTTAGTTTCATCACCCAAAATGAATCCCAATCCTGTTGGTAGTTGCAGTGGTCTTTTGTTTTCCCTTGTTGTTGTTTCTTTTTCGTTTCATTTTGGGATGAAGCTTCCAACAGTGAGCTTCATTGTGACCCTCTCTAGAACAGTGTTTTCATGTAATTTTCTCTCCTTTTTTGATAGACACATTTTTATTTTCCTTCCCTTTGAAAGCCTTTTCTTTTCCCTTACTCTTAAATGGCTTTTTAATACCTTATTCTGGGGTGTGTTCCCCTCTTGCCTCAAGATGAGTGGCTTGCGCACACGCATCATCTAGATTATTGGGATTAAACATTAAGATAGTATGCCTAAGGTAACTGTGTAAACCCCCTATGTACTTCAGCAAAGTATCCTGTGATTGCAAATCCACACCTAACATCAGAGACCTTTTTCTGAATTCTTGGGTGTAATTTTGCATATTTTGACCTTTTAAGCTGTCCAAAGTTCTGCAAATTCATGATGGCTTTCTGCATATAAGCTGGAGGTTAGAATTGTCTTTTAATTAAAGTAATGAAATCATTCCAAGAAATAGATATCTTACCATTTTTTTTAATCTCCTCTTGGGTCTTTGATTCCCACCATACAAGTGGTGCACCCTCCATTCTCAAGGAAGCTAATTGAATCTTTATTTCATCCTCTTGAAGGTTTTGAATCCTACAACAGACCTCCAACTGACGAATCCAATTATCAATCTTTGCTGCATTCACTTCACCATTATACATAGGCAGCTCGAATTTATCATCAAGTTTTAAAAAAGGTGATTTACCAATCCCTTTTGAATAATGATGATGAGTATGAGTAAGGGTTGTATTAGTGGATGAGTGTGAAGATGCTTGTGAAGAAGAAGATAAAGAAGATGGTGGAGAGGGTGGAGGTTTGTCTCCATTCCCATTACCTCATTTTCCATTACCTTCTTTTTCATTACCTCCTCCTGAAGAGACTTCTCTATTAGGAGGTTTGGAACTTTCTCCTTGCAACTTGCTATTCCTCTCTTCATAGAGGACCTTCACCATCTTTTTCATATCAAAGAAAGACTTTTTGAAGGTCTTCTCGTCTTCTGTCATGTTTGTAGGTTCTCCTTCATGAGACATGATCTTTGGGGTCTCAACTGCAACTTGAGACTGAACTGGTGTTGGAGATTGTGGCAACCTTGCTTTTCTTCCCCTTGACCCAACTTCAGGGCTTTGAACCAGCTTTCCTTCACCTATTTTGAGTTTTAACCTTGTAAGCATGACATAAAATTGCAAACAGTTAAATCCTTCTTTCACAAAGAAAAACCTAGTGCTCTGATACCAAATTGATCTAATTTAGAATATTAGTTTGCAGTGGTAAGATCTTCCTCAAGTTATAAACAAAATGATTTCATTGTGCTTAAGGATTCAATAATTTTTTGCAAGTGAAATGAAGATTTTTTATGTTAATTTTATGAGAAATTTAACATAAACTAGAAAACTGAACAATAGAGTAAACATGTCTAGAACATCATCATAAACACATTACAACAAGCACATGATAAAGGAGTTCACCCCTCTTTGGCTATGTCTCCTTGGTCCAGCTTCCAATGGCCTGGGCCTCTCTATTATGCTCAACAATGTAAAAAAAAATGTGTTTACAATGCTCAAATTCTTTTGAAACTTGCTCCAATCAGTTCAGAATACTCAAAAATGTCTATCTAGCCTCTTTTTTCATCTAATTTGGTGGAAAACTAAAGAAGTTATGACTTCCCCTTGTTTTCCCACTATTCATTCCACAAAATGCTCCACATCCGACAGGAACCCACAATTTCACTCCAAAAATACACTAACCGAGCAATAATTTTTTCGAGCGATGGCATAATCCATCAGCACCGATTATCCATCCCAAATCGCAATCGTCAAGGACCAGCGGGCTTAAGGTTTGTGTACGCAGCGGCGATTGTGCGATTGCGATATCGCGGACACGACGACACTATTAACTGGAACTGATGAACCTCTCACCTCCAGGGACTTATCACATTTCACAATTCGTTAGATAAGGGGGTTTTATATATGCACAATTTTTGCACCGTTGCAATTTTCAATTGCAATATCGCATCGCAACCCGGTATCTATAGAGGGTCGATTCTGTAACACTGACCCTTCGTCGATCTACGATTGCGATCCATCGTATCGCACCTCCGGCCATTTCTTGAAAACCATCATGCCTGCAATTTTGATTTGCGACGTGTGGGCTAATGGAAGCTGGCCACTTGGCGCCTCCTCATTCTCTAAAGGAGCTTGCCACATCATCCAATCCTGTAATGTAAGCAAGTCAAATCTAAACTTTGACTTGCTCTAACTTCTGCATATGAGCTCGGATTTGAGTGTCGTTCGCATCGTTGGAATAAGAATGACAAGTTTTTCGATCTAAAGCTAAGTTTTAAAAAAAATCTGACACTTTGATTTTTTAGCATAATTTTGAACACCTGATTAGGAAGTATGGTCGAAGGCAGTCCAAATTGAACACTGGGTGCAGACCAAGGAATGGGGGAATACTAAGCTCAAAATCATTTTCTCCCACATCCTTGGTAATGGTGTAAGGACCATATCGGAGTGGTATGAGCTTCCTATGGGATTTGGTAAGGCGTTCTTTTTTCAAATGCAACCAGACTTTGTCACCCACCTGAAACTTGTGTGGCACCAGATGTTGATCATGTCACTGCTTGTACTTGGCATTTGACTTCTCTAGGATGTCATGAACTTGTTGGCGGATGTGTTGGATGCATTCAATAAATCTAGTCACTTTATCCATCTCGGACGATACATGTGTGGATGTTGTCTATGTAGTCGCCTGAGGCATGGCAACATCAATTAGACATAACGGTTGAAATCCTAGACCCACTTGAAAGGGACTACAACCCGTTGAGCTATGTAGAACTCTATTATAATTGTGTTGCACATATGGAAGACTCTCATCTGAGGTTCGAGGATGCTTGGAGTTGTACATGCAGAGTATGTGCACTATCATCCAGTTGACGACCTTCGTTTGGCCATCAATCTAGGGATGGAAGGCAATCGACTTGGTGAGCTTGGTGTCTAATAGTGTCCAGAGGCTTGACCAGAATGTGCTCAGGAACCTGCTATACCGATCTAATATAATGGTCTGCATGATCCCAAAATGTACCCATACTCGTTCAAAGAAGAGCTTGGCAGTGTTCTCTGCTGTGATACTTCTTGCAAGCTGCCAATATAGTCATCCTACAAACTCTATTCATGACCACAATACACAATCATTACCATGTTTGGTAGAAGGGAGGCCAGACATATAGTCCATGGAGATGGATTCCCATGGCTGGCTGGGAGTAGGCAAAGGAGTGTATAGGCCTTACTTCTTGATGGATGGCTTGGCGATGGCGCAGGCAATGTAGGATATGATATATTTCCCAACATCCAATCATAGTTTGGGCCAATAGAATTACTTTTGTAGTACAGCCACAATTTTCTCCACCCCAAAGTGTCCTATGATTCGACTGTAGTGCGCCTCCCAAATCAGTTTGGTATGCTCGCTTGAAGGAACACAAATGTGGCCTAGGTAGCATAATAATGTATCCTGGAGGTGGAAATCAGGAACTTGCTTCCCATCTACTAGCATCTGGTATGTGGAGGCGAACTCTGGATAATTTCTGTATAGTTGCGACCATCCATGGGTCTCATGACCATAAGAGTTGAGAACAGTAGTCAACGTTGCAACTGGGGGTCGGCTGATGCAGTCTGCAACATGATTGGTGCTACCCTTTTTATATTTAATGTTCAAGTGCAATTGTTACATATATGTAGACCAATTCTGATGGCAATTGTTCTACAACTTCCCCTGTGTCTATATAAACTGAAGAGGTCGGTGATCGGTGTGGATGAACATCTCCTTCCCCAGAATGTAGCAGTTCCATTGTCAGCTATTCTACATGATGAAATACATTTCTTTATCATAGGTGAGGTACTTCCGAATTGTATCGAGAAGTGTCTCACTAAGATAGGCCATTGGATGCCCGTGCTGGGTGAGGGCTGCACCAATAACATAGTCTGAGGCATTTGTCTCGATTTCAAATGGTTTCTGCAGGTCTGGCAGTGTGAGTACCGGTACAGAGCAGAGGCGGCACTTCAACTCAATGAACGCCTTTTGTTGGGACTCGGACCAGGAAAATTTTTCTTTCGCCATGCCCTTAGTAATCTGACTTAAAGGCCAAGTGATATGGGAGAATCCCAACACGAACCTTCGATAAAAATTTGCAAGGCCCAAAAAGCTACGAAGCTTTGTTAGAGTGGTCGGAGTTGGCCAATCCTGAATGCCATGGATCTTGGTCAGGTCCACATGCACGCCACACTCATCTATGATGTACCCCAAGTATTGGACCTGGATCATGCCAAAGGTGCTTTTCTCCAAGTTGGCACACAGTTTGTGCTACTGAAGGGTTTGAAGGACTTTCCAAATGTGTTGCAAGTGTTCTTCCTAACTCTTGCTGAAGATGGGGATGTCATCCAGATAAACCACCAGGAATGAGTTGGTGAAGGGCTACAAGATGTCATCCATTAGACTCATAAAAGTAGCGGGGGCATTTTTTGACCCAAAGGGTATAACCAACCATTAAATAAGGCCTTCCTTGGATTTAAAGGTAGTATTTCAAACATCTGTGGGCTCTATTGGAACCTGGTGATAATCAGACTTCAGATCAATCTTGATGAAATACTTGGCCCCCTTGAGTTAGTCCAGCAGGTCATTAATCTGTGGGATTGGATACCTCTTCCTGATAGTGATTTTGTTGAATGTCTGATAATCAATGCAGAGCCTCCAGGTTTCATCCTTCTTCTGTACCAGTACAATTGGGCTCCCATAGGGCGAGGAACTTGGTTAAATGTGCCATTTTTGCAGCAACTCCTGGATTTGCTGCTTGATCTCTTCATTCTCAAGAATGGAGCGCGATATATCAGCCCGTCGGGTAGAGGTGCTCTAGGAGTTATATCGATTGAATGCTTGACCTAACAATGCAAAGGTACCCATGTGGGTGAGGAGAAGATGTCCCTGTATTCTTCCACGGTCGCATCCACCTGCTTCTGTTGCTTGGAGGAACCCTTCTCAGGGGCCATGGATGTGGCTACAACCTTCCCCTTACTTTGAGAGTGAATTAGAAAGAAAAAAAATTTCCCAATCTAGGAGATGACCTTACTGCATTGCTTAGTAGAGATCAAAGAGATGGCGGTAGGTGGGGCCACCTCTAGTATCCTGTATAACTTAGTACCCAAAGAAATAATAACAGAGCGAGGTCTAGACTCATATACAACATGTCACTTCCATAAGTATGATTGTCCTAATAATACATCACAAACTTCAAGAGGAGAAACATCACACAATACCTCATCCGTGAAGGGCTTGATGTTGTAGGGAAGGTGACACTGCTAGCTGACGTGGAGATCTCATCCTTGGTGAAGCCACCCGATGGTGTATGGTTGTGGATGTGTTGTAGTCGATAGGCCCATCCACTTCATGACCTCTGCTTAAATGAGGTTATTTTGGCTCCCATTGTCAATAATGAACTACAGCGGAGAACCCATCACCCACATCTGTGAGTGGAATAAGCACTCCCCCTCTTTGGGATCTTCCGGCTCAATCTTATGGATCTTGGTGCTGGCCATAGTGGCACTAGGATATGCATCAATGATATGCTTCCCTTTGTCATTCCCCTTGTCAGGATCTGATTTAGAGTGGGAAGACACGTCGGACTCAAAAGCCTTCAACTCAGACACTAGTGATTTCCTGGCCCAACACTCACTTGTGTTGTGAGTGGAGCTCTTATGGAACTCACACCACTTTCTCATGTCCTTATTTGTCTTCTTGGTGTTATTATTTGCTTACAACTTCAGGGGGTTATCCTAGGTCACCTCACCTTGGCGTTTCCCTTTTCTATGCGGTTTGGGGGCGCCTTTGTCTTGCTTCATCTTCGCAGATCCAAAGTCTCGTTTTTTATGTTTGAGCTTCTGCTTAATCTTGACAGCATATCGGTATGTGGCGTTGAGCAAGGAGATGTCCAAGAACTCCATCTCATCCTGGATGTACATGTGTAGGCAGTCACAATACTTGAGTACCAAATGTTTCTCAGAATCCTTGATACCCAACTTCATGCAAAGGGTATGAAAAACATTGGTAAACTCTGGCACGTCTTGGTCCCTTCCCTGTTGTAGTGTGGTCGAATTTATGTATTTATCCTCATAGCTCCCGACAAGGTAGTACTGCTCCTTGATGGTGTCCCAGAATGAATCCTAAGTGGGTGCAGCCGAAAATAGTGAGGGCATACTTTCATCCTTTTGCTCGCAGTAGGTTTCCCACCAGTCCTTGACATGGGACACAACTTTGAGAAGAGAAAAAGTAATCTTTCCTAGGATGGAAAAATCATGAACATAAAAATATACTTCTAGCAGATTTAACCATTTATCTATGGCGTCCGCATCTATCTGACCCTCAAATATGGGAATGTCAATGTTAACTTGTACCTTAAAGGGTGTGGCACTTCCAGAGTAGTTGTTGGAAGTAGATGTGTCACGCTTGGGTAGCCATCGAAGCATCTGGGAAAATTTGTCCATCATCGCATTCCTTTGTCGCTCGAGGGCTTCTTCGAGCAAGATTCTGGTAAGATCTCCTTCCCCCTCGTATTTATTTTCTTTGCCCTGGGAGGTCGTCAAGATTTGTGAGGCTGGTCTTGCAAAGGTTCTACCAGTTCAAGCCCTAACTCCTTATATCATGACCTCGTTGGGGACATGTAAAGAAAAATAGATAAAGAGCATACCCCTCTGATACCATTGATCTAAATGTAAACAGGAACGCAACAAATTACATATATAACCATAAATACAAAGATGCAACATAATTAACACTTCATTTCATTAATATCAAATGTTGAAATATGCTTACAAACAGAATGGAAATAATTCTAGCTTGGGCACTGGTACCTTATCTCTGAGAAGAGATGTGGTGGCTACATGCCTATGAACTGTGTTACAATGAGGCTCAAGGGCCTATTTATTATTAAAAAACATGAGAAAACCCTAACCCCAGGAGATGAAACATCAAGATTTTATGGGCCCCGTTGGGGTTAGTTGGGCAGCCAACTTCTAGGGGTCGTAACTTGGTCATATTATATCCGTTTGGCGCGTACGATACCTTTTTGACGAGTTATCTCCGAGCACTACAGGTTTTTATGTAGGGCCCTTCCTAAGGCTATAAGCTTGCAACGGACCTCAAAAAAATGTCGTTTAGGGGGTCAAAACTGCTACAGAAGTTCAGGACCCGAAAAACTGCTAAAAATAGTAAATGCTGAAATAAACAAGGAAACAATTAAAACTAACTGGAGGTCTAGGTGGAATAATTTGGTGGCCACCAATATCCACCTAGATCAATTTATTAACTACATATCTATACAATCGATGTCTCTTTATAGGATCATCCAAAAAGGCACTGTTAGTTTACTTTCATACAAAATTCTTTTCAAATCTAGTGTTATAACAACATTATAGAAAAAACATCAAATAAAGTTTAGAATTTTTTGGTTATAGCCAAAGTTCGGGAATATATTCTTGCAGTTATCGTGCCACTTTTTTGTGAACTTTCATGCACCTCGATCCATATCTAGTCCAACTTTTGAGAGGGAGTCAGATCCCATGTTCTTGTGCCTGTAAACATGATCAAAAGTGATTTTAGAGAAAGTGTCATTTAATTTGCATACTTTTTTAAACAAAGGTAGAAGAGAGTAGTTTTTTAGCTATGATGATCCCAACATCCATTTTATTACTGTCTGAGAGTCCCCGTATATATGAAGATTTGAGATCCCCTAGTATCTTGCTAGCTGCAAAAGCAGTTTTAAAGCAAAGATTTATGCATAGTTGTTTGTGGTTGGTCCATTTTTTGTTGATATTCTTAAGGATGAGTTGTGATTAAAATTAAAAATTCCACTAGCTCCTCCCACAAAGGGAGATCCTTGAGCTATACCATCCAAAAAATCCCAAGGGTAGTTAGTTTGTATGATTTCTTCGTGTATATGGGTATGGACCTTTGCAATCGTAGATTGCTTTATTTCCCTGGATATTGAAAGATTGTTAATAGCTACTCTGATGGGGATTGGATTTCTATCCTAAAAAATTTCATGGCTTCTTTCAATCCAAATACCCCAAGCAACCAAAACAGGGGTTTTTTTTTTCAACCATTTTTAAAGTTTTCTTTAACTGAATTGGCATCCCAAGGAAAGTGTCGTTTCTCCAACTAGCTTATTTATTTTGATACTTCTTTGGAGAAAGATAAATGTATGGATATATGAGATATTGTTTCAAAATTGGCCTTACACAAGGAGCAGTATCCTAGCCCATGAAATGATCTTTTTTGCAAATTGTTCCAAGTAGGCACCTTATTTTTTAGCAAGAAATACATAAATAGTTTATATCCTTTTTTTTTTCTTTTTTCTTTTTTTCTTCTGATTTTCAACCATGTTTTAAAGTTTTCTTTAATTGAATTGGCATCCCAAGGAAAGTGTCATTTCTCCAACTAGCTTATTTATTTTGATACTTCTTTGGAGAAATATAAATGTATGAATATATGACATATGGTTTCAAAATTGGCCTCACACAAGGAGCAGTATCCTAGCCCATGAAATGATATTTTTTGCAAATTGTTCCAAGTAAGCACCTTCTTTTTTAGCAAGAAACACATAAATAGCTTATATTTGGAATGTCAGTTTTGTTTCCAAAGTTTTCTCCTCCACCAAAGGAGGTCATGGTGAGAATTTGTTGTAGTGAGAGTTAAATACCCTCATTTGGGAGCATAAAACCCCTTGGATTCAAGGTTTAGATAAGAATTCCTTCAGTATCTGTGATAGTAACATTGGATAATTTTAATACACAGGTGTATATTAATCAGGCTTTAGCATTCTCGGCTTCTAGATACAAGTTCTTTGTCGAGATCCATTCTTATTTTCCAAAAAAGTCTGAGGCTATTTCTATCTGATTTAAGGTGTGTCATCCCTCTTCATTTAGCAAGTGGATGAGGGGTTCTGGTAATTTATACCAATGCCAACTATTAATCCAAGGGTCTCTACAGATGTGGACTTGTGATCCATTATGTATCTTCTAGCAAAGATAATCATTGATTAAAGGAAAATTTTGATAATTGTCTCCCATATGATGGATCCACTTTTCGCAAAAAAAATAGAGGATTTGATCAAATTGAGAGTGGAGAGTGTCCTAATATATTTTTGTTGAGGGATTTGTTCCCAAAGGCCCTTCTCCTAAATGATCTTCCATGCTCCTTTGGCGATAAGGGATTTGGAGAACCAGGTGACATTTTTTAATCCCCACCCACCTTGATCGTTAGGGATAGATACGTACTTAAATGTTATGAGAGAAATGGTCTTCTTTTCTTCCCTGCCTATCCAAAGAAAATGCCTGATGTTTTTTTCAATTTTTGTATAATTCCTAAATGGATCCAAGTTAATAAAGGCAAGAAGATTGTGATGGCTTCTAGGTCCGTTTTACAAAATACTAATCGCTCTAACCTTGAGAGACATTTATTACACTAGATTCAGAGTCTCTTTTTCATATTTTCCAAAATCCATAGCCAATATAAAACCTAGATATTTTATTTTGGATTCCATCTCATTGATTATAGTAGAGAAAAAAACCTCCACATAGGTTTTTAAACTTTCAGGTATCCTCCAGACATAGATGTAGGAATTTTGCATTATTTATCTTCATTCATTTAGCTTTAGTAAATAAGGGTAGTATATATCTTAGAGATTGAAGATGGGATATGTTTCCTTTAGAAAAAATCAGAATATCACCCAAAAAGAGTAGGTGTGATAGGTTTCAATTTTGAGAGATAGTAATCCCTTTAAATCCCCCTTTTTATTTTACATCCATAATTAGTCTACTAAGGCCTCCTGCCACTAGAAGGAAGAGGAGAGGAGGTAAAAGACAACCCTATTTAAGACCTCTTTCTACATGAAAGAAAGTATAGGCTACTCCATTAATCAACAAAGCAAAAGAGGTTGTGTTGATGCAATTCATCACCAAGGTTATAAATGAGTTGTAGAAGCCTATATGAATAAGAAGAAGTCTAAGATAGATCCAACTTACCAAATCAAAGACTTTTGATAGATCAAATTTATGGAGAACAAATCTTTGTTTCTTAGTGTGAATAAAATGAAGGCCTTCTTGGACAAGGACAATGGCATCATGAATCTGATGATTTTGCAGGAACCCAAATTATTTTGAAGATATGTGTTCAGAAAATATTTCCTAAAGGAAAAAATTCTACGTTCTTGCATAAACACACAATCTAATCCTTCCTTCAATGCATCTATACATACTAAAATATCTTGATCCATATCAGGTACTTTAAAACTAGGAGTTGATTTTAACAATTATTTTAACTTCTAAAATGCTTATTCCCATTTTTTTTGTTCATACAAATTTATTATTTTTATTTTGCACCGTAGTTATAGGATTTTTTATTGAAAATCCTTCCACAATTATTTTATAGTAACTTCCTAAACCCATGAAGCTACGTACCTCATGTACATTTATAGGGGTTGGTCAATTAATGATTACCTCGATATTTTTTGGATCTATAGCTATCCTTTCTTTTGAGAAAATGTTTCCTAAAAAATGAATGTTCAATTCATAAAATGAACATTTAATTAACTTTCCATACAGTTTTTTTCTAAGATATTACAGAACTAGCCATAAAAGTTCATTATGTTCTTTCAATGTATACGAATAAATCAAAATAACACTTACAAACACTTATAAAAAATTATCTAGATATTCTCAACATACCCCATTCATTAAATGAATGAATACTCCTGGAGTGTTTGTTAGTCTAAAAGGTAATAATACAAACTCATAATATCCAAAACTTGTCTTGATCGTCATTTTTGGAATGTCTTCCTCTTTAATCCTCAATTGGTTGTAACATAATATTATGCCTATTTTTGAAAATATAGTTACTCCCTTCACTTGGTCAAATAAATAATTGGTTCTTGGCAGAGGATATTGATTATTTATTGTTTCCTTACTCAACTGTTGATAATTAATACACAGTCACCATGACCTATCCTTCTTCTTAAAAACTATTACTAGTGCTACCCAAGGTGATTCACTTGGTCAAAATAACCCTAAGTCTAAAATTTCTTGTAATAGTATATGTAATTCATTTAATTATGGTTTTGTCATACAATAGGGATCCATTGTTATGGTTTCTATTCCTTGTTTTAGTTCAATCACGAACCCTAATTCTATTTTGGGTGGTAATCCAAGTAATTCTTCTGAAAACACATCTTTAAATTCTTATAGTACTAGATATTTTTCTAAATATTTAGATTCCTTTTCATTCAAGGATGTTATAGCATAAATTTTGCGTCATTTTCACATACTTCTCATTAATTATGATGCCAATATAAACCTTAGTTATACTCCCTTATTCTTCCTAACTAAATTTCTTTTATGACCTTCGTCATCTTTAAAATATGGTATCTTAATTTTATAATCCAATGTTGCTTCATGGTTATTTAATCAATCCATTCTAATAACTACATCATATGATCCCAAAATTGTCACATAGAGGGATACTCGAGCTACACAAACCTCTAAATTTATCTTACAATATTTTATCAAATGTGTTATATCTTGTTTCATACCCAATGTCATTTATACTTAACTTAAGTCCTTTTGCTCTAATGCTTCTACTTTTAATCTAGACAAAGCAACATTCAATATAAAACTTTTAGTAGCTCATGGATCTACAATAATTGAGAAGATCAGGTTATTAACCTTAACTATAGTACTTAGAACATTATACTAATGTTATACCTAGTGGATATTTAGTGTTGCATGGATATTATGGGCATTGCCCAGATGGTGACCTGGATTAATTTCTACTTGTTCCCTTCTATGCCTGAGGGAAATATCTCTAAAAATGTGGTCATCTAGAACTCTTACACCTCCTTTTAGGAGGTTATCTTCTAGAGTAAAAGTGGGACTAGAACTCTATCATGTAGATCATACATAATGTGTTTGATGACATTGTTGTGCAGGTGGTTGGTATGGTGTTGTCTGATTTCTTGTACTAATAATTGGTCCCCTCTACACATCCTTCTATGCTATAATATTCTTATTAACTATTTGTGATAGGGATGATATTTAAAATCCCAAGCCTCAACTACTTATGATTTCCTCTTCTACGATAACTTCCCTCTGAACTACTTCATGCAAGGTTTGAGGCACTAAAATCCTCGCTTTTTCTCTAATGTTATAGCTCATCCTATAAACAAACTTATTAACATGCATTTTTTTAGTGTTAAAATGAGGGGCATACTTCAATGAATCCATCGATATTGCCTCATATTCATGCATATATTTCTTCCCTTGATTCAATAGTTGAATTCATTTAGTTTCCTTTCAATGAATTCTTTCAAAAAATAGTGTTCTAAAAAACATTCCTAAAATATCTCCCAAGAATCTTTAGATATGTCCATCCCTAGTTGCAGTAGAAGTGTCTTCAACCATAATAAGTCACTCCCTTTTAGTTGGAAGACATTCATGTGTACCTTGAGGTTAGAGGTATAGTCCCTCAAGGAAAAACGCGTGACCATGTTTTCTAGCCAAGCCTCAACTATCTATCCATCAATGGATCCCAAAATTTCTTGAAACTCAACTTTCTCTAATTCTTTGTGCATGTGATTATTGGAAGTATTCTGGGATCCTTCAACATCAGTAGACACCCCTCCTTCCTCTCTCTCTCTCTAATCTATTCATTAACACAATAAACATCCTTTGAAATGATCACATTGTTTTCATAAGTTCTCATGTGGATGTGTACTCTTGTCCATAAACATGTTCTTCTTCTCTAGGTGGAGAATTTGTAGGTGTAGGTTGTGGTGGAGGTTGCATGCCTTAGCCTCTAGCAGTCTGCCCCCATGTCTTTTTCCTCTTCTACCCATGATACTGTCATAAGAAGGAATGTCAAATTCAAGTTAGTCAACGTCAATAATTAAAATATTTAACAAGGCATAAAAAGAAATGGGTTTATGATCCTAGTGTGTTGAACTGTGCTATAATACCATAGGTAATTCTCACCCATTTAGCTTCAATATACCTAAAAGGCATTTTTTTAAAGAAAACAATTATTAGCCTAATATTGGAGATATCTCCAAACTGAGTTCGCTAGAATTGAGTATATATCATTATTATCCATCTAGTATATATTATGTATTAGTATTTTTTATCTAGAAGATCCCAATTAATGGTTATAAGTATTCATGAAAGCCACATTAGATATATATTATATGTAATGTTAATATTTATTAACTAATAGAATTTCTATCTTCAATATTTTGATTCATCTACTTTTCAACATTGAGGGAATAATGGATTTTTTATTAAAGATTTGTCTAATTATTATTAACTAACTATTAAAATTTTTATTTTATTTCTTAGCTCATATCTCCTTTTCTAGGTTATCGTCGTCTTCTACTTGTCAATATATTTTCGAAGCTATATAAATTTTATCAAATCCTAAACTCTGGACACAAAGTTATGGCCCTTGGAAGATTTCCCATTTGGAGCCATATCAATGTTTGTACATATGACTGATGGCTTCATGTGGTAGTACTAACTACATGTAAGAACCACTATACACTAGCTTACCAAGTCATTATCCAGATCTAGGATTAATTTACTCTCGTCATGTCTATTAAAAAAATAGATTCCAAATATCCAACTTTTTGAATTATCACAATGTGGGATTTTATTTTTGTAGTACATATGTTCCAATTCGTCCATATTTTCAAAATTCCTCTACATCAATAGTCAATTTCCTAGATATTTAGATTTGGATACTCCCAAAAATATTCTTTATGAAAAAGTTGGATTTTTAATTTCACTACACCTCCACCACGATTACTACCATCTAGATTCCACCTCAACATTGTCAGCGTCACCTCAACTTTGAAAATACAATCAAACCTACAAATATTAGGTCTTCAAGATACCCAAAAACATCCATATTTTGAAAAACATAACAAGCCCATTTTTACAAGTTTTTTATTCCTAGACTCCAAGTAACCCCCTTGATAAATGTCACATTAGTCATTGCATCAAATAGTTGCCATGTCATCCTGACACATCCCCATGCCATGTCATCTTGATTTGTCCGCCTTGCCATGTCAACATAACATGTCATTCTACTACATCATTATTACATGTCATCCTTGCCACATCATCACACCATGTCAAGACATGCTCACTCAAGTTGTCTAGGGTTACCTATGTGGATTCCACATGTTTATCATGTGGTTTATCCCTCTAGCATCTAGATATGGATTTTTCCGAAAAACCAATTTTTATGAAGTTCTGTATTTCCAAACTTCTAAATCCAAAGAAATAAGATTTTTTGGATCCTTTGGATATCTAAATTTTATTAATTGATTAAAAACCCCTACTTGATGTGAGACACCATATCTTCAATATATTTGAATTTTGTGGAGTGTCTGTAAAGAATTGTGTGAGTTAATGGATTTTGGTAATAGGGTTCCATATTGAAATTTCGACATTTGGCCTTGTTGAGTGTAAAGGAAAGAAATGGAGAAGTTATGGGATTTTGTTAAATAATAGGAAGATTTCCATCGACTAATGGAAGGGGGAAAATATCAAATTTCACTCTTAAATTCCTTTGCATGAAGTTCCAAGGTTTAATTTCCATTAAACTATTCAATATTTCCAAGGATTTTTTTTAATTTTTTTTTTCTTCTAGGATGGTCATCTGAATACCCATTGAAAAGAATTGCCCGATTTTTTAATAATATGGATTCCTAGACAACAAACTTTGAGTGTCTTGGTTCCAAGGTGCAATGCAAAGTTTAACCTATGAAGTTATGCCTTGTTTAAAAGTTTGGTGTGGGGTAATCTAGATCACCTAACTTCTGGATCTCTAGATTGATGCCTACAGGAACAAAGACAAATTTCTCTTGTTATGAAAGGGTTTTTCTTTAAGATATTGGGCATGGAAATAAGAAACATAATTAACTATCGGATTTTCCTTACATACATGACCTACCTAAGAGCCATTATCGAAGGTATTGACAATTAAGATTCAATAAATCATTTATAATTATAGGAATTTGGTTAATAATTCTAATTGGTTTTACCTATAATGTGATTAGAATTTATTGTTTGGTTCTAAAACATTTTGTTATCTTATATTTCAACACAATGAAGTATCTACATCAATTTATCTAATTATAACCAATATACTTAAGTAACAACAGTTATCTTCATTCAACAACAGTAAAATCGTGATCTCTTCTAGGAGTGGCAAGTCCCAAGGGAAAGGGGGAGGACCTTTTCTTTGGCCCCGAAAGAAAAATATAACTAGAATACTTAGAGAGCCTAGGCATAGCCTCCAATGACCATGCTAAAATGTATGCTCCCTTCTAAGGCATTGTCTTGGCTCGATCTTTAACAGTTAGATTTGTACTTATAATAGGTAACTCTAATAACTCCATTTGTCATCTTTCTTTGGGAAAATTTCCTTTGGAAACCATGTTTTGTCATCTTTATACAATAATTTCGAGATCACTCCCTTGGATTCATTGCATTCAAGTCAAACATGTTTTAAGAAACTTGAGCAAGGAAATAGATAAGCTGGAAATTCAATCCTTATCACTCCCTCATAGAACTTTAAGAGCCAATGGAATCCTCTAGGAAGCAATGCTACCTTGAAAATATGATGATGAATTTAAAAAAAATAAAAATAAATAAATTTGCAGTAGCTCCAGGTGGTGCAATTGGGAGACACTCAAGGCAGTGAGCACAAAATCTCCTAAGCCAACTTGGCCCCATCTACCCTAACTAAAATACCTAATCTTAAGCGGGTGACTATATTTGATCATTATAGATGACCAGGAGTTATTACTTATTATAATTTGATTCCAACTAATTGTTAATATGTTAATGGCATTTTCTATAGATTAGCTATTTTTGCACTTTGGTATTAAAATCGAGGCATAGCCAATTTGGCCATACTAGTGTAATCTTAAAACCTTTTGTTATATTTTCTCTCAAGAACTTATGGATGTATCCCATTTGTGCATTGAAATATTTTTTGCTAATATAATCTACCTTGCTATTGTTAAAAAAAACATGATACTTTCTACATACTGCTTAAAAGAGAAATATCTTAAATAATGAAACCTTTAAAAACATGAATATCTTAAATAATGAAACATTTAAAATAATACCACATTTATCATCATAACCAACCCATATGATATGTCATTATTATAGATAAATCAAATAATCATTAACCCATTGTTGCCTTTAGATGCCCATAAATCACATTAAGAAAAAACCATCTATGCATAAATAAATATGAGGACATAAAATATAAATATGTCACATGTGTCAAAAATGAGCCATTTCTATCTACACCATCCAAAAAAATTTCAATAGTCCTCAATATATGAAGATGACTCACCATGTCCCAAAATTAATAGAATTCTATATATAAATAGCTAGAGGTAACGATTTCTCAGTCCCTGGGAACACCATATCCATTGCACATTGATTTTCCGCCTGCCCGTTCCGATCTCGGCCCTTCCGTGCCCAGTTTTTCATTCGTCGCACTCTCTATTTCCTCTCTGGGCCTTGACTACCCTCCCCTTTCTCGATCTATGGTTCACCTTCTTGCTATTTGCATCCCACCCTCCCCCTCATTTTACTCTCTGCCACTGGCTTCATCGCCCTATCTGCCCTCCTCTGCCCTCCCCACTTTGGTAGGGTTTGTTTCTGCAACAAATTTCTCTCCCCTCCAGCGAAATTCCCCCCCTTTCCCTCACACTGCGGCAGTTTCTGGTCCATCTACCTCCCCATCTGGATGCTTCGACACATCAACTGTAAACCCTCGATCCAATAACCCTTTATCTCAGCAGGTCATTCCGGGTACACAGGACCACCCAACGGCGCTTCGCTCTGGTAAGGACAAGACGTTGAAGTGTGTCAAAGCTTGTTATGGGAGTAAGGATCTGTCCCTTGGTTTCGATGAGGGGGTGCAAATGAGGGAAGTTGTGGATATGAAAAACAAGGTTTTAGTTGGCAGAGTCAGAGGTAGAGTGTATTCAGCTGCCCGTCTGCACCTTTAGGTCATGGAAATTTGGGGGAATATCTTCAAGGACTTCCCGACTGTTACTACCCTAGCTCGGGGATGGTTCACACTCAGATTTCAGAGGGAAGAATACACCTTTTGGGTACTCTTGTGGTATTGGCATATCGAGATGGCTCCTGTATTTCTCAAGAGATGGAACCCATTATTCGATCCTAAGCGGGAACAATTAGGCGCAAGATCGCTTTAGGTGAGGTTGCCTAGGCTACCCCTACACTTCTGATCCAAGGTTATCTTCACTTGCATTGGGAATTCGCTTGACACCTTCCTAGACTATGACAATTCTTATGCTACCTTAGACAATAAAGCAATGGCTCGCATTTTGGTATACCTAGATACTAGAGAGGGTTTGGAGGAGAAGATTACATTACATTGGAAAAGATTCATGTGTATACAAATTCTAGACTATGAGGGGGTGCCTTTCAGATGCAGAAGGTGTCATAAGGTTGGTCATCTTTATAAAGAATTCCCTCTGGTTTTCTCTGTTGCCTCACCCTCCAAAGTCACGGGTGATCTTGTTCCTGTTGCACCTTCATCTGCTGAAGGCCAGACACCTCGGTCACAGGGTCTTAAGACAACAGAGTGTGGATCAACTCAGGTGCCATCTTTGGCCTCTCCCCAACCTCCCTCCCCACCTATCACGAGATCCAAGGCAGCGGCTGCGACCGCTCGCTCATCGGGTACTCCTCCTCCCCTCTGCTCTATATCTTCTATTTATTTAATTTGTTCTGCACAGCACTTGCATGTTGCATATGCATCCATACCTTACATTTCTTCATCTGTTATTACCTTTCTACTGGAGCTCCACCATCCATCTATCTCAACCACTCTGCCATCTATTATTGGGTTAGCTTACACATCCTCATCCCCAGATCTTTCAACCACCTCTAGACATTCACACTCATACAATCTCCAATCCCGAGTATCACACCCTCCTGAGCATGTCGATATTGGGTTGATCTCCCCTCCTAAAATTTCCAAGAGCACCAGGGGCTGGAACTCTTTCATTTCAAAAGAAATCATGCAGGCTGGGGTGGAATTGGCTCATGGAAAACAATCCACACTTGAAAATGTAATTAGAGCATCGAACACCCTCCCACGGTCCCCCCCCATGAAGTGGATCTCCTTTCATTGCAGAGGTCTAGCTAACCCTCCTAAAAAACTAGCCCTCATAAAAATTTTAAACTCTGAGCCTATCGATATCATTTTCCTTCAAGAAACCCTTGGCATGGATGATCAGGTTATCCCTGTCATGCAATCTCTGAAGTCGAGCTGGACTTTCCATCCACATGATGTCATTGGTAGATCTAGGGGCATTTCCCTGGGCATTAATCCTTGCACTATCAAAATCAGTGCTTCTTGGGGGGGTTGGTTTCATTGGTATGGAAATTTTCTCCTTGGAACTAGGCATGGACTTCAGAATTATCAGTGTATATTCTCCCTGTCATAATAGAGCTAAGTTTTGGAACCATATCCTCAACTTATCCCTTGCCAACTCCGACCAATCTTATTCTGGGTGGGGTTCTGAATTTCTCTATTGCATATGGGGAATATTGGGGGAGCAATGCCCAACTAGATCCTCTATCGGACACTATGGAACACCTATTGGAGCAACACCATCTAATTGATATACCCATGAATAAATTTCAACCTACCTGGCGCAACAAAAGAACTCGAGATGCATCATTGGTCAGGTGTTTGGATCATTTCCTCATCAAGGAACATTTGGTAAGATCCCTGACTAATTATAGACAATGGATAGGATCTAGTGGCATATCTGATCACTCACCTATTTTCCTTAAGTTGTCGGGCCCCTTCCGGAAGCCTAGGTCTCCTTTTAAATTCAATTCTACTTGGTTGAAGGACCCTAATTACATCAATTTGGTCAATGATTATTGGCGTTCTCATCCACCTGCTCAGGGGAGAACCATTACAGAAGGATTCTGTCATAATCTCCTTGAGATAAAGAGCTTATCTATCAAATGGGCTAAGGATAAGAGAGACCGGGATGATCAGACCCTCAACAACATTGAGACCAAGCTGGATGATCTCTTGGATGAGCAGGATCAAGGGTTTACATCTGATGAAGCAAAAACAATTCTCATTGATTTGGAGACTCAGAGATCCAAGATCCTCAAATATTGGGAGGAAACTTGGCGCCTTAGGAGTCGAGCTATTTGGTTACAGGATGGAGATGATAATACCAAATTTTTTCACAATTATGCGAAGGGGAGAAGGGCCAGCAACACTACTTGGAAAATGCCAACTAAGGATGGCCATTCCATCCATTCTTTTCACCAATTGGCACATTTGGGCAACTCACATTTTCAGAGACTATTCAAGGCCCCCCCAAGTGCCACTCTTGCCAAAATTGTTCAAATCATCGGGATCTTCCCTCAGTTTGTTGACCCATATGAGGCAGAGGATCTCACAAAACCTGTTACTATGGGGGAATTGGAAAGTACATTAAAATGGTTCAAAAAGGACAAAATCCTGGGACCGAATGAATGGCCTGTTGAATTTTACTTATCATTTTTTTATACCATTGGACAAGACCTTCTAAAGGTGGTGGAGGATTGTAGGCTATCTTGACTTATGTATGAGGCCACCAACTCTACCTTCATCGCACTCATTCCCAAATTAGACTCTCCCCTTTCATTCAATGATTTTAGACCTATATCTCTTTGCAATTGCCTCTACAAGATCATTACCAAGATTATTGTTAACCGCCTTAAGCCTATTTTATCTAATAATATTTCACCTGAACAATTTGCATTCTTGCATAACCGACAAATTCATGAGGCTATTGGCACCGCACAGGAGGCCCTCCATTCCATTAAGATCAAGCAGCTCAAAGGTGCCATCCTCAAAATCGATCTTTCCAAGGCCTTTTATTGGGTTAGATGGCTTTACTTAAGAATGCTTCTCACCCATTTAAGCTTCCCACTCTCATTCATCAGATGCATCATGTGCTGCATCACTACCGTATCATTAAGTGTCCTGATCAATGGCTCTGCCTCCAACTTTTTTCATGTTGAACGTGACCTCAAGCAAGGTTTCCCTCTTTCCCCGCTTCTCTTTCTCCTTGGCATGGAATGACTTAGTAGATTCATATCCCTGGCTAAAAGGGAGGGGAGATTACTGGGTCTCAAAATTACTGGCCAATGCACTCTAACCCACCTTCTTTTTGTTGATGACGTGATTATGATTCTCAATGGAGGCATTCGAAATACCACTTTTTTCTATGACATTTTGCTACTTTTTTCATCTGCCACTGGTATGGAACCTAACAAGTTGAAATCCACTATCACTCTCTCATCTTGCACTCCACAGGAAGCTCGGAATCCACTACAGAAATTCCCATTTTAGAGCCTTCGATTGGAAGATGGGCTCAAATATCTTGGGTTCTGAATCAAACCCCATTGTTACAAAATTATGTACTGGATATGGCTTGTGGCCAAGGTTGAAAAGAGATTACACAACTGGAACCACAGGTTTTTATCCAGAGCAGGCCGATTAGTTCTTATTAAATCGGTCTTGGAGTCTACCCCGGTGTATTGGATGTCTTTGGCATGGATTCCCAAAGGAATTCTTTCTCGGATACAAAAACTTTGCTGCAGATTCCTTTGGAATGGATACAAGGAAGGGAAACCATTTGCTTGGGTGGGATGGAGACACATTGCAATCCCAAAGAAATGGGGAGGATGGGGCTTGAAATACCTTCCCACTTTCGCTCATGCACTTGCCGCAAAGATGGGATGGCTTATTCTTACCTCTCACAGCCTTTGGACCGAGGTGGTACACTATAAATATATATGGCCTTACCAGCTTATGGATTGGATATGTCTTCCTACATGGCAAAGATCTGGTATATCTATGATCTGGCGAGTTGTCTTACATACTCTACCCACTATCAGAAATGGACTTACTTGGCGTATTAGAGATGGCTCATTTGTGCATATCGGCATAGACCCCTAGACTAGATGTGGCAACATGTACCGACTTCCTCTCGACCTCATTCAATTTCTCAAGAATAGAGATATCCTCGTGATCGCCAACATTGTTTATTCAAAGAACACTTCCATATTTGTACAAGCATGGAAATCGGCAGATCTACTAGGTATACCTATACAATGGCATCAGGCGTGGGCAGGATATATCATTGCACTGTCAGAATCTCATGTTTGCATTAAAGGAGGGTGATGATGAACTTATTTGGGCCCCTGCTTGGCATGGTGCATACACTCCTAAAGAATGTTATCCTATCATACATGTTGCCCATATGCCGCCTACGCTTATGGATTGGTGGTGAAAACTTTGGAAGCTCAAAGCTCCTCCTCGAACCAAACGGTTTATGTGGAATTTTTTAATGAACAAAACACCAACTGGGGGTAATCTAATGAAAATATCCTTTTTTGTCCCCTCTTGGTGTGTACTATGTCATTAAGTAGAGGAAACAAATGATCACCTCTTTCTCCATTTGCCTACGGTGATCTATATATGGGAACAAGTTTTATCAACATTGTCCATTTCCATCAGATGGCACAGACAAAATACTTTGGAGGCCTGGAATCATTGGAGGGAGAGGCCTGGAATCATTGGAGGGAGGGGTCCTCGGACCAGAAAATTCACTACCTTCCTCTGATTATTTGCTGGACCATCTGGCTGAATAGAAACGACTTCATCTTCAGAGATAGAATGGCTCATTGGGCATCATCTATTGCCCAGATTATTAATGCCTATCATGACATTCTAGAAGATGATCCCTCACCTTCTGGCCATGTTGTGACACCAGAAGTCATTGACTGTAATCTCTCTTGGGCATACTTTGAAGGTGTTGCAGAAGAACAAGGATGTTGGGGGGGTGGCATATTATTGCATAAATATGACAATCATTATTTCTGAATCCAGATGGGCTTGGGTATTGGCACTAACAATTACGCAGAATTGATCTCTCTTAAACATCTCCTCCATTTTGCACTCGCACATGAATGCAGGCATATTCAGATATTTAGAGACTCTAAAATCATCATAAATTGGTTCAATAACTCATCTGCATGTCATATGCATTCACTCAAAAACATATTGGATGATGTCATGCTCTTAAAAGCACAATTTACTTATATTTCTTGTCATTGTATTTACAAGGACCATAATATGGTTTCCGACCAACTTTCCAAGGTGGCCACGGTTCAGCCCAGGGGATTGTGGATAATATAGGAGCAGCATGGAGCTGATCACTTCCAATATTATCATCGGCCTTATATAGATCAGTTCTACCAGTGGGCCAATAGGCCCTAATTTTTGCAATATATAGTAGTGATTTCTATCAAAACTTGGTTTATATTTTGTATATATTTTTTCCATGAATAGTTATTGTATACCCTGCGTGGTAATTTTGTATAGACTTATATTTTTTGATGGCTATAACCAACTTACAGCATATGCCATACAAGCATCTACAACATGTAATTTTCTAAATTAATAGAAAATTGTGACTTTTCTCCAAGGGAAAAAAGAGACAATATGTAAAAGCTAAACAAAATCAAACATAAGGCCTTGATGATGTAATTCCTAAACAAGAAGAGGAAGAAATTTGAGCAATCTTATAGGCACACTATAAGCGAGTGGCAACCTTAGGGTACGTATCAACAAACAAAATCTCTAATCTCATGGTTACTAGGAAAGGCAGCATAACATGAAGGTGAGGATAAGAATCAGTATAGTGCTCAACATGGCTCTTGGTTGAAGAAGCAACACGAGAAGTAGCAACAAAAACATAATTTTGAACATGTTCTTAGGTTTCTAAAGGCCCTTGAAGAGGCAAGGATGGTTCAAATTCAACATCTTTTAATTTCTTCAATACAGGAGTAGCTATGGGGATCATTTTTTTAGGGCACATCAATGAAGAAAAGAAGTAAGATTTGAAGCATAATAAGAATGATAAACAATCTCACATCAACTGATGGTCTTGTGACGATCAACAAGTTGTCACTCATCACCATTAATAGTATGTAGAGGTTGGTCAAATTCCCATGTAGGATCCACATTAAGGAAAAAAGGCATGGAAACATTATTTAGTTCTTAAACACTAGGAAGTAATCACAAAATGTCAAGAGAGGAGGTTAGACATAGGCCAATTACCTAAATATAAAGCTTGTTTGTGCTAATTGTGGTAAACCCCTTTTAATATGCATCAGAATGAACCAAAATTATAACTTTCTTCATTGTCTCAGTTCAAATATTCTTTTTGTTTTCCTTTGCTCTACCTAAACATCAAGAGGGTCCTCTTCCCCAATAAATCATATTAAAAATAATGAAATGGAAAACTCGTCATCTTTAAAACTCTTGTCATTCAACTACTAATCTAAATCAAGTATTATAACACTCAAATCATGATAGCAATCAAAGGAAAACGACTCTTAGAAGTTGTTGGTTGTGATGTTGTAATAAAACCCATTGAAATGCAAGGAATGGATAATGAAACGCAAATGGAGAAGAGATAAGGTTGAGGAGTTGTTGATGGCCAAAAATGATCTCATCAACATCATGGAAGGCCACTCGGTTAGAGTCCCAAATCATACTTCTATCCATTTGTATAATGGCTCCAACTGGTTCAATTAGGTCTAGTTACCCATTCTCCTTCCCTGTTAGCTTGTGATTTATCTATTACTCACAAACAGAAAAATAGCAATCAAATCTGCTCTCTTTTTGTGCACATGCAAGCAATCATATATTTAAGCTGACTTAAGAACTCAGCTAAACCATGCCTAAATTCTGCTCGTGCGTAAGGGGACTTCTAGGATGCAGACTTAAATCTAAATGTAGATTTACTCTAATATGGAAGTAAAAACTAATCCTATCTTGAATTGGAAAAGGATAGCCCTCCTCAATCCAAGAGCATATGAACTAACTAACCAAGGGAAGAGGATTGTTTATATTATATAATTAGCTATATAATTTTCATCAATTAAAAGAATAATTTCATTTAATTAATGAAAGATAAAACCAAATAAGAATGTATTTAAACAATGTTACTGCTCAATACATTCCTATTTCAATGAATTCATGTTAATTCTAATTCTGTTGTGCTCTTTAGATATGGCTCTTAAAGAAATTCAATAGCATAAAACAAATCGATACAACAATAGTTCTCAATCAAAATGTAATACATTATTTAGAACAATAGTTAAAATCAATTAGAGAAATTATGGCAATAATGTAACAGTCCAAAAATAAATATCTAATTAACTGTCCTAATTAGCATTAAATTTAAATCAGAGTGGCACTTACCTATGGTAGAAGTAGGCTTACCGCAACAAGGTTTTGGGGACGACTCTCCACCCAACCGTAGGCTCAATTGTGCAACGTCTTGCTACAACTGGCGACCCCCGAGCCCTCAATCAACATACTACTGCCAGTGACTCCTAGGTCTTAGTATACCATTCTCCCAAGAGAATGAAAGACAGAATCTTGGAAAGATGGAATGCAAGAATGCCTCTCATCTTCCTCACCATCTATTAAATAGAACAACATTGGAAGGGGAACCACATGCACACACTCCATGTGTCTACATGCAACTTTCTTTTGATTTTAGCTTTCTTGTTTTATTTCTTTACTTTTTTTTTTATTTTTAGCTTTTCTTGTTTTATTTCCTTCTTTTTGATAGTTTTCTTGTTTTATTTATATTTATTCTTATTTAGAGTTTTAGTATGGTTATTACTATTTTTATTTTTATTATTTTTATTTATTTTCTTTGTATATATTTTTAATATCATTTATTATTTAACATTTATGATTTATTATTTTTATTATTTATTATTAAGGGGAGGGATATTACATACTCTCCCACTTTAAGGAACTTCGTCCCGAAGTTATGTTGAATTATGTATTATTTATTATTTTTATTATTTATTATTTTATTTACTTCATGTTGCCAACACCCTCTGCTGAACTAGTATAACCAGCAGGCATCGAAAGTCCCCAACACCCCGGGAAATCTCAAGGAATCTCTATCCTTTTTCCCACTTTCGGCACCAGGCTAAGCCTGACCCAGTCTGTATCCTAGTCCAAGGCTGGCCCCAAGGCTCGCGCCTGACTTAGACCTCATCTGCCCCAAGGCAGGCATCCGGTCCAATACTCAATGACCCCGGGCATCTCGCAAGGCTAGCCCACTCCCTCCACAACTACTAAGGCGCACAACCCCAGGCATCGAAGTCCTTTACATCCCTTCCAGACTTCGGCATCCCAATCCAATACTAGGCACCTAGCCTAGAACATCAGGCACTTGGCCTCCTCAAGATGGTCCCATAGCTCTTCTAGAGCTATCCATCAAGAGCTATACACAAGACAAAGGAATCACTGGCATATGTAGTGTTGATTGAGTTTTGTCCCCAACCCATATGGTGTTACTTATTCTCCCTCGTGCGTATGGGCTCACACGAGATCATCAAATAAACCGGCCCTCTCGGCCCATTTGTGGAGTCCTGTCAATCATCACATCTCAACATGCAACAAATGCATTAGCTATACCATCATAGTATCATAAAAAAATAATCCACATGCCAAGTCTTGCATGTCATTATGAGAACATTCATCCTTGTTAATCGCAACATTATGAATAATGACGAACTGCATGCTCATGCATGTCATAAATTTGTATGCATATCACATGCTTCACCTCATGAAATACCATCATAAGTTGTAACATCAACATATTTTCATCAAAGACATATCATGACTTCACATGATAATTGAACCACATGTCAATAAACCTCATATTATAGAATTATAATTCCTATGCCATGTTATGCATATCATAATCATCATAAGGATACCTCATCAGTATTGTAACAACCATATAAATATGAACCACATGTGCATGATCACCCTCATACCATCATATCATGAAACATGAGAAACATCTCAATACTTATCAAATATAGAATAATACTCTATAAGCATTCTTATCATGATTCATCAGAAAAATAAATTCATTTACTTTACAAACATTCAACTATGAACTGAGATTATTCAACATTCATCTAGGATCTATGTTATCTCATCAGTGTTATTAGTGTTATGTTTTCATCAAGATACCAATTGGTTTTTCAATAATCATTTCCACTTCTTTCAACTAGGAAGTTGACCATTTACACCATAGGTATGATCATTTAAGTACACTGTTAAATTTCACATGAGCCTCATCATCTAGAATCTTAATCTCTCATCATATATTCTTCCTTCCCCAAGTAAATTCTAGTGAAATTCATTGTTAAGATATTACTAGTTATACAATCATTATTTAAATCATCTATCTCAAAATTAAAATCCCTTGGTTTTACCGATTCCAATATCGTTATATGCAATTGCATATAAACACTAGGTCATCATGATTTAATTTTATATCATGCTAAATTTACTTGCATGAGGGTTTGTTGATCCATGTTGACTTATACATACATTACTTAACAATTATTATTTTCATCCACAAAATATTTTCTTATCTCGTCAAGTTCCTAACTCAATACCCCTTGATTGCTTTATCGTAAATTCACCCTTCTTCAAGTTGGACAAGGGACTCTTGCTCATTAAATAGTATCTTTATTTTAGATTTTGAAATAGTTGGAAACACTATTAACATCATTGTCTATGAAAAATTCACATGTGTGGTGTTATGTGGAAACAACCTCTTTTAATGCTATGGGAACAAAACTTGATAAGTTTCTCTATGTGAAGTCCTACTCATGAAACAATGAGTGCAAATCAGTGAAGTACAACCTCTATTAATATGTACACACTTATATTGTCAATATGTACACAATCCTTCTCAAGGTATCCTTATAAAATTTCTAGCAACATTCTTATACTTCATTATTTTTTTTTATTTTTATTTTTTCACCATTTGATCCAAGTTGGCCATAATCACATGAGTTATCATCATTAGAAAATTCTCAAGTTTTTCCTTTCCATTTCTCCTTAGACAACTTTATCCAATATATGCAATTAACCTTGAATCACGAAACCTCATCTAATATTATACTCAATATCATAATAGTTAATTAAACTAAACTGAAATCATAGTGTACGATTTAGATGTATCATAAAGTTTAAACAATAATACATGATTTAGATGCTCCATAAAAGTATCTTTCTTAGCTAAGTAAGCACTCTTAATTAGTTCACCACACATTTTAATCAAGTAAATAAGGAAAGTTCTTAAAAATAACATCTGCATCTTCCCAGGTAGCTGACCCTGAAAATTACTTCTCCAAAAAATACATCCTTAAAAAAAAATAACATTCATTTATTTAAAAAAATATTGAAACAAACACCAATTATACTAAACTTATTATGCAGCGATTAAACTGGTGACTCTAGGAATTAGAGAGATTGGCAGTGTCTTTCACTTGCTATGAAGACAAAATTAAAACAATTAAATGGGTTTTCTAGTTTTTTTTTTTTTTTTTTTTTTTTTTTTTTTTTTTTTTTTTTTTTTTTTTTTAAGGATATTTGTTTATAATAATTTAAGGCACAATTTTGAACCATATATATTGTGACACAATATGAATGCTCGAAAAATAAAAATAAAAAATTACGATAACCTTAAATGCTAGATGATTGAGACATGAACAAGTGTTCTAACATAGGTCATAAGAGTCAAAAAATATACTTCAAAAAGTATTATTTTTTTTTTAATGTGATGGTGGATAATACCCAAGGTTATATAAGCAGAAAGGGATATTACACAACGGAAGAAGAATGTATAGCCCAGGTGGTGGGGAGGGTTTAATGATAATCTCCCCACCCGGGTTCAAATCCCATGACACGCATATAGTGATAATCCTGGAAAATGGATTCTTTGAACAATGATATGTTTAATGTCTTCCTAAAACCTAAAAGATATGAAAAGGAACATATGTAAATGCAAGTATTTTCACCAAAACAATTGGTTCAAATGCGACCGAAAAATATGAATATTGAGAATTTTTACTCGAGTTAGATAATACAGTTGGAGACCAATGGACTCGATGGGCGCGTTGCAAGTTATTTATTGGGGATTAATAACTGAACATCTTTAACCTCAAACCCATTAAAATCCTGAGCAATATCTATTAAAAACTAACCCAGCAATAAATTGGTCACGATTTCAAAAACCAGAACCGAAGCCACTCGTTATGAAACATTCCTGTAACAACCAACATCATGGTTCAAGCAGCCCTTGTGCTTTGCAGTGAAGAATAGTTGTCTACATTCTTGATTATTGGCAAGTTCGAAGTCTATTCACAACACAGTCACAAATGACACAGGAGCTATGGGAGATAAAAAAAAAAAATTGTTAAAGCTTGTCAACAATATTGGAGGTATGAAAAGATAGAAAGTATGTTTGTTCTTCTGATAAACATTGCTGATAGACTATTTTGGTAACATATTTTAATCAATGAAAGTTAATTATTCTCATTGTTTCCTAGAGCAGAGTTGGCTTCTAGAACTTGCATTTTTTTAGAAAATTGATTTTGAGAACTCTTCTTCAGCTTGTTGTTTACCATTTGTGGAGTTGCTAATAAATATCTAATTAACTGTCCTAATTAGCATTAAATTTAAATCAGAGTGGCACTTACCTGTGGTAGAAGTAGGCTTACCGCAACAAGGTTTTGGGGACGACTCTCCACCCAACCGTAGGCTCAATTGTGCAACGTCTTGCTACAACTGGCCACCCCCGAGCCCTCAATCAACATACTACTGCCAGTGACTCCTAGGTCTTAGTATACCATTCTCCCAAGAGAATGAAAGACAGAATCTCGGAAAGATGGAATGCAAGAATGCCTCTCATCTTCCTCACCATCTATT